>OX453074.1:14464835-15666091 GCA_949699795.1 Spicauda simplicius | reverse complement strand
TCAAAACACTTTCATATGAAGTAACTATGTTAACCTCAGCAGTTGCAACCCATCTCAAATTAATTTTAGATGGAACCTCAATCGTTATATATAAAAACGAATGTTTGTCTGTATGTCCTCTATAGAATCCTAAACTATTCATTAGATTTTGGCAAAGGGAGATCTCCCGCCAGGCTAGGTGATCATGCCTGGGGAGCGGCCGTGCTCCGACAGTTGTTGTTCGGAACTTGTATATATGCGGGGTATTGAAAATGCTTCGATAGCGTGTTTCAGAATACTAGTAGCGCCATCTCTTGATGAGTAGCGTGAAGTCGCCACAAGATCATGTGATAATCTTTAGCAAATTTGTTATTCATGACCTCGCAAAGGTTTTAAGTGTATTTTTTTTTGTGATGGCGTAGCAACGCGCGCAGGGTACAGTTCTCTATATATGAAGTTTCTTACATATGCGAGTGTAAAAAAATGCTAAAGAGTTTATTCTATGCTATATAACTCGCTTTTATGATATTTATTACGAATGAAAATTATATAGCACTAGATTTTCCCGCGTCTGTGTCCACTTTGGTTACGTCTACGACGGTAATGAACTTTAGGTTTAATCTACGTCATAAACTATGTGTGTGCCAATTTAATTAGATATTATTTATTATACTGATATTAATATTTACTGTCCCGTTTCCCGTCGGAAGCGTGGCGACAGAGCATCAAGCGATAAAAACTCGATTACGGGCGTCGCGTGCCGCGAGGATTCGCGGAATTGTTATTATTACCCTTACACTACTCCCTTAGTGATTGGAAATAGTTTTAGGAAGACTCAGAACTTCTCTTCTCGTCAACCCATTATTGTCCCACTGCTGGGCACGGGTCTTCTCTCAGAATGAGAGAGTTTAGGCCGTAGTCCCACCGCGCTGGCCAAGTGCGAATTGGTGGACTTCACACACCTCCGAGAGCTTTTTTTTAAGAACTCTCGGGTGTATAGGTTTCCTCACGATGTTTTCCTTCACCGAAAAGCAGTGATAATTAATTTCTAATACGCACATAAATCAGTGGTGCGTGCCTGGATTTGAACCTCGGACCTCCCAATCGAGAGGGCAAGTTTCAACCATTAGGCTATCACTGCTCCAGACTCAAGACTCAGAACTGCACCACATTTATTTCTGATGTTGTCATACCATTGTCCCACTGCTGGGTACAGGTCTCTCAAAATGAAAGACTTGTAGGCAGTTTTGTATAGAAATTAGCCGAAACCATGTACTTTTCTGAAACGCAATAACCTTCTCGTGCTTGAAATACGAGTGACGACGGTACCTCTGCGGTCCAACTATAGATGTTCTACCACTTGTACCCTTAGTACGAGTTTAGTAAGTTTCCTCAAAACAAACACTCGTTTCGTTTCCTCTCATACATCCATCTCATACATTGCAGTTACATTGTAAGTGGTCACTGCCGCCCGTGTACTCCTGTAATGAAATGAAATGTCTTTATTTTGTATAAGGCCTACGGGAGCACTTACAAATTGTCAGTTACATTTTTTTCCTTACACTACCGGATCGGAACACGGTCTCAACTGAGAAGATCCGGCAAGAAACTTAGTGAGTTTGTCGTTTTTGTTGTTTTATCATTTTTTTTAAATATAATTAAAAGCAACTTCATATAGAACATGAAGTTCTATCTAAAGTCAATCACAGATGCGCTACTCTCGAGGACTAAGATGGTCGCCTCATATAAAAGTGTGCCGGCAACCACAAAATTGTATGTACACAAACTCGTTCTTAGATTCCTCATCCCATCTCACATTTCTCGTTTTGTCCCTTAGTTACCTTTTACGACGTTCACGAAAAAACAAGAAGTTCTATTTAAAAGCCTTCACTCATATATATTATACATATTATAAGTACAATTAATAACGATTATATACGGATTAAAACTCAATCTTGCATGTTTGTTCGTCATTATCTCTGTAATTAAACAATGCTTGCTGAGTAGCTATTCATCATTGATCCGTGTTCGACCTGCTATGTCTCTTTATATGCCCCTCTATACATACTTCTGGTAATAATGAATCAGTTATTAACGTATTTTTGGTTATAATTTCGAAGTAGCAATCCAGCATGCAGTCCCGATGGTAAATGGTCACTACCGTCCATAGACATGGGATCTCTGTTCAACCTCACATTGAACAGAGATTTCACGTTAAGTCAATTACAGATGCTTTGGTACTAAGATGGTCGCCTTATATCAAAGTTAGCCGGCAACCACACCCTGCAACCGAAACGAAAACACTGCTTCACGCTAGGAATAAACGTGGCGGTGATACCTCATTTCTTGCGTTTCAATGGAAAGATGTAGTTGCCAGCACACTTTTATATTAAAGACCATCTTAATCCTCTAGAGTAGCAACGCATGTGTGATTGATTTCAGACAGAAGTCATGTTCAATCGGATAAAAAAATAAGTTGTGAAACTACTATTAAAACTTGCAGGAATATACAAAATAAGACGGATTTATTATCCCAAATTTGTATTTAATACAATTCATCACCGTATGTATGTACTATGCAGTCTATGTCTTTTTTTTTTTTTGTTTTCGAGGGGGAAACCTTCCAAAGGTACCCGACGCAGGGTTATGTGGGATTTTTACCGCACTAAAACCCCCCCGGTGGCCGTCCTCGGCGCTGAAAAGGAGGACTCCGGGATCTCGAAACGACTTCAACCGGAATCCTCGAGCGCGCTGCCCCATCGGGCTCCTCCCAGATGGGCGGCTGGGCCCACCGCTCCGTCTAATCTTTACAACGGTATGCGACCACACATACCGCCGTCCTTCCCGGGATTGCCTGACCGAACGGTTCGAGCTCCCACTCTAGCCGTCTGCAACCCCGGAAGCCCCTTTTAGTCGCCTCTTACGACAGGCATACCGTAGCCCTATTCTGACCCCGAGGCTACAGGGACGATGCAGTCTATGTCTATGTTTGTAAATAGCGACCGAAGACTACATTGCGCAATTAAATTGTATGATGCAAGAAAACTTAATTAAAAATGAAATTATCAAGTTAATTGATATTTTAATAAAATTGCCGTATAATTTAATAGTAATCTTAAAAATAAAATTTTACGGTAAGGAAACCGTGCACGAATTCGGTAAATAGATAAGTCAGAACCGGTAGCCCGTTGTCCGGCGACCGATTAGCCGCAGATAAGACGCGCGGTTGTTCTCTTGTTTGTTTCTTAATATCTTCGTAATTGGGACAACGGTCTTAGGGTTGAAATTGTGAATGACATAACGTGAATATTTTTCTTAAGCATATGTTAATCTTATTATCATTATAAACGTTAAAGTTAGTGAGAATGTATATGTCTTAATGCGTATATGTGTGTATTACTCTATATATGTGTGTAAAATTTGAACTACTACAAGTTGCATGCTTGATTCAAAAAAATATATATGAAACGATATTTAAATCTAGTATGTAAGGGGCCGTTCAAGTATTTTTTACAATACTGTAAAAAAACATTTTTAATTGAAAAATGTTTACGTAAGCATGGGGGGAGGAGGTTAGAGCTTTGCTTACTTTTGCTGACACGGGGATGGGGGGTAAATAATTGTAATAAATCTGATTACGTAGTATTTGGCCCCTAAGAAGACATAAAATGTTAGGTCGAAACAAAATACTACGAAGTCACATTCAAGGGTTTTTAACTGTCTTTGAAATTAAAATATGTATCAACTATTCACCAATATAATCACCTAAATAAGTCGGCATGCATCATACGAGCTGCAAATAACTCTGATTCGACACGCTTATTGCCCGGCGACCGATTAGACCGATTCAGTCCACGTACCTGCTGTGCGGAGACCGATTAGCCGCAGATAAGCTGTTCGCTTATTTTTTTCCGGCTTTAAAGCCCAGTGCTTTAAAGCGTCTAATTTGGTTTACTCCACCTATTTGTCAGTATGTTATTGATTGGTATTTTTATGGACAATATATTGACACTTTAAGTCAACGTAAAAATCTGGCACCTAATTAAGATTGCAAAGAGGCACGCGGCAAATAAATCTCATTCGGTTCGCTTGTCGCCTGGCGACCGATTAGACCGAAACAGTCCGCTTGCCCGCTGTCCGGCGACCGATTAGCCGATAAGCGCTGTTCGCTTGTTTGTTTGTTATTATCTTCGTAATTGGAACCGTCTTAGGGATGAGGTTTGCGTAAATATTATATTAATTGGCCTTTAAAGCGTCTATTTTGGTTTAATTCACGTATTTAGAAATTTGTTTTTGTACGGGATTTAATTGTTTATTGATAAACAATGTTTTTTTTTATTTGACTGAAATAGCAAACGAGCATGCAGGCCACCTGATGGTAAGCCGCCCATGGACATCTGTAATCAACTACATACAGAACATGGGTTACATATGGAGTCAATCACGGATGCGTTGCTACTCTCGAGGACTGTGATGGTTGCCTCATGTGAAAGTGTGCCGGCAACCACACCCTTCTATCGAAACGCAAGGAATGCTTCACACTAGAAATAGGTTTGGCGGTTGTACTTACCCGGTCGAACTACACTGATTCTACCACCTTTAAGTGTCACTTATTAAGTATGTATGTCAATTGGAAGCATTAAAAAATAAATTTAACTAATTATTATAAGACAATATAATAATCAATTGAAAAATAAAGGAAATCAATCGTTACAAACAGTCGGGTGTTTCGTTTCATCTAACAACATGTTTCAGATACATGATTACATCGCACCCTTCCTGAAAATATTTTTACAGCCTTACAATTCAGCTCCCTAAAGGGAAATGTACGTGGGCCGCAATGCGTAAAAAGGTTTAGGGAAGTGCGTAATGGTGGGGGATAATTATAATAAATCCGAATTCCACGCGTTCTTAGCGTGTAATGTGTTTAGATATAATTGATTTTTTGGAAAAAGAAATAGATAACATTGCTTGCTTCAGTTCTATTATGTAAATTTAATTTTAATTTTATGTAAATGTAAAAATATTTAAAAAAAAATGTTTATTTGACAATGACAAATAAACATTTTTTTTAAATATTCAAATGTAATAAAGGCTATATTATTATTACTAGCTTTTACCCGCAGCTTCGCCCACACGGTCAAAGGGAATTAACATTAGTATTAGATAGCTCAATTCAGAATTTGCAAATGAATTTTACTAACGCCATCTATTAACAACGTCTGGAACTACTAAATATGTATCAACTAACAAAACAACGATATTCTCATGGGAATGAGAGAGCGCGGTAAAAAGTAGCCTACGTCACTCTCCATCCTCATAACCATCTCCCAACATATAAACCATTTCATTTATTAGCTATGTGTCGACGTGAAAGAGAAACAAACAAACACACTTTCACATTTATAATATTAGTATGGATTATTAATCATATGTTGTAAAACGTCAATATAATTGGCACATAGCATTTTGCATGTTTTTTGCAAAAAAAGAATTATTTCCTTGCTCAAGTCGGCTTTTTATATAAAGATATTTCTAATGATATGTTTTTTTATGAAACATAAGATTCGTGTCTTTCAAATAGAATTGGGAGAAGCCTGAAGTACAGATGCTTGACTGCCCCATAAAAGGGGTTGTTAAAGGGTTGACCCTTCTCCCCTTTATCATAAGTAAGACAAAAGTCTTTAACCAAACCTATTTTTTTAAATTTTTTCGGAGTCGGTCCAGTCTGGTCCGATCATTTACGACAGGGTGAAAAATAATCATTTATTTATTTATTTAATGATAATTAGAACAATACAATACCACTTATACTAATTAACGCAATAATATCAAATTGCATTTTCTTTTTAATTTATCAAATTCAATAGTAACATATTGAAATGTCAAATTAATGCATGCATACTAATAAATCATGGAGTTTCGCTGAACCTTAAACACACACTATCATAGATCTAATATCATTTTATTTGGCTCCCACCATTATTGGACGGGGGGAGTCTAACAAAGCTTCATAAATGTATCATAGACCGCAACACATCATTTTATTAAGCAAAAATACACGTAATGTAAATAGAATAATTGTACCCAAAGAACTGAATCGACCATTATCTTTTAAATATCCGTCAAATCTTTTCTTACCTTTACCTTTCTTTTGTGAACGAACAATTGAATCAGAATCAAACAGAGGAAACGTTTGCCAGCTGACTCAGATTTTCAGGGATTTTCTTGCATTTCTGCAGTACAGTAACGTTTTTAGTCGACTGCGTTCGGAAGAAGTTTGTATGTTTTTTGAGGGATGTACATACAAACTTATATAAGTGCCTTAGTAAAAATACTTTTAAAACTGATTATTGCGAAATTGACTTTTCTTACCTTTTATATCAATAAATTTTTAATTATTTTATAACTTTTTGTCACTTTTTTTGTCACGTTAATTACCTTTGTGGTCAGTCAATATTTGTTTTATTTGTTTAACCTTACCTATCAGTAAAGTTTTCGGTTTGTTATATTTTAAAAAATAAAAAGATTTGTGTATTTGTATATATTTTCTATGTTTAGTCTATGAAAACATTTCACGTGCTTATCTACGAAATTGTAAGTAGGGGAGACCGGGGACGGTTGAAACAAGGGGCGGTTGAAACAACTCAAATATTATCGAAACTACGCAAGATAGGGGAGAGGTATAAAGGAAGAAGGCACGCAGCCGACCAATCCTAGCACGATTTTTAGGGTTATGTCACCTTTTGCGCAGTGATAACGATTACAGAGGTGTCTATTGAAATTTTAACCGAAAGTAAGTATTTGTGGTAAACTTCATCACACACACACACACGCTTTCTACACTCATAGCCCCACAGTAGGATTTTCTCCTGTGCCGTGGGTGCCATGGACACACACAAGACGAACACACAAACACCCAGACCCAGAACAGGAATCTAAACTCATCATTCAGATACCTGTTTGGCCGGGAATCGAACCCGGGACCCATTGCGCGTCAAGACGTCATCGTAAGATATCTTATATGTTGATACAATTATCGTATTTCAAATGTTGCTTTTGTAATCGCTATATTTTATTGATTATAGTAAGGCCTTTACTTTTCGTATAAGCTGTGTTACCTTGCGTCAGTGACAGTTTTATTACTGAAATAGGGTATGGGGACGGTTGAAACGATTTTCAAGGGGATGGTTGAAACTTCAATTATATTATATTTTTGGGTTGCATATGAAATGAAATGAAATGTCTTTATTTTGTATAGGCCTGCGGGGGCACTTACAAATTAACAGTTACATTTTTTTCTTACACTACCACCGGATCGGAATACGACCTCAACTGAGAAGATCCGGCAAGAAACTCAGCGGGTTTGTCTTTTTTTCTTATTTATATCCATTTTTTTTAAATATTATTACAATCATGTTTTTTTTTACATGGTAATGAAAGTTAGCTCCAGTATCTTGCCTTACAGTTCAGTAAAATAGAGCCCTGTTTGGCAAGATACGCTACACTTTGACATTTATTAAATATACTATAGTAATGCATATTATTGCTCAGTCCCAAGCTGTTTTGTCTTCTATGTAATCAGAAATTTTATAATACGCTTTACGGCAAAGTTTAATCTTAATCAATGCTTTGAACTTATTCATTAACAAATTTCTGATTTCAACAGGAAGTTGTTTATAAAAGCGTATACATTGACCCATAATAGTATTATTAATTTTGTGAAGACGAGTAACATGTGCAGAGAGATTGTGCTTGTTCCTTGTATTTATAAAATATGCCTATTAAAGTCATAAAAAGCCCTCTGGAAGTGAAGACGAAATATTTTATCATACAAGAATGCCTACGAGGATGTCAAGGGCTATTTTGAGACGAGCTGCAGAAAGTATGGCGTTAACTATTTATGGCGTTAACTATCTCTTTTGAGATATAAGCGAAAGAGGGATACAGTAAATGAAGACCATTATCAGGTTGAAAATATTAGCATGCGATATGTAGCTCGTAACAGACTTTTTAAAGAAGGTCAAGCTGCAATTAGCGAAGTACCTGATACATTGAGCTGAAATATATTTTGGTCTCTCCACAAAATAGGTGAGAAATTTGGTTTTTGAACTTGAAAATACAATTTACACGCACCTTTCACTTGACTGGAAATTGCAATGGCTGGAGAGGAATGAATTCGTTCTTTGAATCCTGAGCTATCTGTACGCGCTGCTCAAGCCTGTTTAAAGCCTGATTAACATTGTTTAAATATTACAATAACATTTCAGTACATAAAATTAGTAAAAACCCTAATTTTTATTGAAGTGAAACTTCTTTATCGGGGTTGGAAAAAAAATTTAGTGTAACATTTTTTCGTTACGCGCCATCTTTTTCTGTTACGCGCCATCTTTTTTTTCCGTTACGCGCCATCTTTTTCTTATCCCTACCACGCGTGATATTAGATAGATTATTATAGATTAGATTATTAAATAAAGTTTAATAAAAGCCTTTTATTAAACTGTATCTAATTTAACTTTATTTAACCAATTTCTGCAAAGTTGCATATAGTAAATTATTTTTTGAAAAATAACGTCATAAAGAAGTTTCACTTCTTACGAGTGTACGCTAGTACACGCACACATTTTTTTTTATTTTGAGTGTTGCAACCGTCCACCATTGGTGTTTCAATCGCCCCTGGCATGGAGTTGGTTGTAACAATTGGACACACTCCATAAAATATCTAAGCTATTGAGCTGTCTATCTAAGCTATTGATGTTAATTTAAAGACAAATGACTATGCTTCCATCCCAAAAACTTTCTAAGTTTTGTACAGCTGTAATAGCCACGCTGTGAGCATTAAAGGCAAATTGTTTCAATCAACCCCGGTCTACCCTACACTTTAATTACCATTGTTGAATTATTTTAGTATTAAATATCAAAGTTATAACTACTAATCATAACGGTGAAGTAAATATTCATGTGATTCTAAACAAGGCAGAAAGTATAACATATTATAAGGACGAGGATATTCAAGAAATAAATTCATTTCCCGGAGCATAAAAAATAACTTAATAAAGTTTTATCTGCAAAGTATTTGCACGATTCGATTCTTAGGAATCGAATGCGGGCGCTTCGAATGTTTGAACAAACTTCGTAGTCGTTGTGCATTGGAAAACCACCTTTATTTCGTCGTAATAGAGTGTACGAACACTGCATGGTTAAGTGTGTTAGATATATTCGTGATTATTCGGTTCACAGCACTTCGTTCTGGGCGGTAGAGGGCGCTATCGTACTAGGCGAGCAGCTGACAAAAGAGTGTTTTCGGTATGAAACAACTTTAGTTTGTTACTTTCGAAGGTCTTGCCTTCCTTATTATACGCTAGTTTGTTCCGCGGCTTCGGCTACTTTCTTCGTGTTTATTTATTTATTTATTTATTTATATATTTATTGCACCTTTAAAAAGTTACAATAGGGCAAACTTAATGCCTGATGGCATTCTCTGCCAGTCAACCCTGGGTGGCTGGAAAATTTGCGGCAGGTGTTTTAAACACAAAGAATAAAGATATTTAATATGTTATAAATACATCATATACATATTATATCATTAAATATATATTATACATACATATAATAAACAAAAAACAATATTAAATAAAAGATGTTTATGAAACAATGACAGTGTTCAGATAATGCTCTCGGACAAGCTTTGAACAAGATGAACTTACTGGGTGCTTTCCTAATGTGAGCGGGCAGGGCGTTCCAAAGCAATACCGCCTGAACAGTGAACGAGAAATGGAAGAAACCGCTAGTATGCGGTGGAATAGTTGCTCTTAAGTTATTAGACGACCGAAGCATTTCTAAAGCATAAAGCAAGCGTTTATCATGTACTAGTTGACCCAAACTTCGTTTCGCCTAAATAATGTTATTTTTTTTTAATTAGGCATGACTGAGAGTATTACATACCTAAGAGTAGACAAATATAATCAGAAAGCTTCGAACTGCTAAGCTATCAGGAGTTACACGTGTTATTGTGAGTCAACCATAAAAGATACACATATGCTGTCATGGGATGTTTTTACATAATTTTTAAGGAAAATATTTTCCTCATACATGATCTCTGTGTAGCTTTAACCATTAAGGTTGTACACGCGACGGAAGCTTAAAAAATGGAGTAACTTCTCCTGTTTTCCCAACATTGCCCTTTACTGCTCTGCTCCTATTGATTGTAGCGTGATGAAAAGTATGCTATAACCAGCTCAGGAGTATGAAGAATAATTGTACCAAGTTTCGTTAAAATCCGTCGAGTAGTATTTGTTTCTATAACGGTTATACAGACAGACAGACAGACAAAATTTTACTGATTACATTTTTGGCATCAGTCTCGATCCCTAATCACCCCCTGATAGTTATTTTAAAACTTAAAAAAACTTAAAACGCTTTCTACATTCATAGCCCCACAGTAGGATTTTCTCCTGTGTCGTGGGTGCCATGGACACACACAAAGACGAATACACAAACACCCAGACCCAGAACATGAATCAAAACTCATCATTCAGATACCTGTCTGGCCGGGAATCGAACCCGGGACCCACTACGTGTCAGGTATGGTAACCGCTGCGCCACGCGGATCGTATTTTGGAAATATATTTCATGTACAGAATTGACCTCTCTACAGATTTATTATAAGTATAGAAGAAGATGGATTAATATGTAGATTCGCTTACCCGATCCCTGCAAAAAATGTGTTTTCTGTTGTGTTGTTATTTAATTGAAGTAGCAGTATGTGACTAACTAAAAACAGATTAGATTCTTGACTGAGGTTGGCCACTGATTCGAGATGCTCTTTAAAAACTAAATTATAATACCTCGTACAAGAGTCTCTTATATCCTTAAAACCGGTTCGCACATATTGCTCTTATACGTAAAATTAATCAAATTACGTCTATTTTAATATTTGCAGCCTACAGAGCTCTAAAATTAATGAGTCCTTAACCGTCTTAGCTATGATCAAAATCTAAAATAATAAAACGTCCCTTCCGGCATCATATTTAAAAATCATACAGTCAAACCTAAATGGTTTGACTGTGTAATTTTTATCTTGCCTGGCCTTTGATCTTGCCAAAATGGATAACCATACGTACATACCTTATGATGCTGTTGGGTAAATAGAGATTTTTTTTTTTCGCAGGGGAATGCCTTTACGCACACCCACTCCTGTCATCGCGACTTGAGCCGCGACAGCAGCAGTGGGTAGTGTCGGACTCACGACGCCCATATAGAACTGGGCGTCAGAATACCGACTAAAACTAACTGCGACGCTATACTCGTCTTTAATGGGGCGCCAGAGGTTCCCCGTTCCGGACTCTCTCTGACGCTCCGACGTTAGCCTGGCAGGGCTACGACCGTCTAAAGCAGAGGAAGGAGACGAGCGTATTGGCGTCGCCTCCTCCCTGGCCTTGCTCGGCGGAGCAGGTCCGCACCAGCGTCGGCCTCTCGTTCCCGCTCCGCAGCCTCCTTCAGGAGCATTACAGCCTTGGGTAAATAGAGATACAAGAACATTAATAACTGCTGTATTTGATTTGAACGGTGTGGTTACCAGGGACACAAGGCGTGCCAACTCAGTCTCTAACCTGAGGGCCACGCTTTTCTCTGTAAGCGTAAGCATTGAGCGGTATAGACAAATGTATGTGTCTGATTTTATGATTAGAAATAATCGCTGGAACATTCTTGTTATAAGATGTATGACAAACGATCATACAGTCTACCTGGTGGTATATAAGTTGTCAATTACGACAAAGTTTAAAATTCATCATTTTAAGTTTATTCAAAAAACATAAAATTGAACACTTTGTGCTTTAACCGCGCCACGATTTTTTGCCTATATTATTTTAACTTAATTCGCTTACCCAATCCCTGCAAAAAATGCGATTTCAGTTGTGTTGTTATTTAATTGAAGTAGCAATATGTGACCAACTAAAAACAGATTAGATTCTTGACTGAGGTTGGCCACTGATTCGAGATGCTCTTTAAAAACTAAATTATAATACCTCGTACAAGAGTCTCTTATATCCTTAAAACCGAGGCGCACATAAAGGTTTAAAGACATTTATTCTCAAAAAGACATATTTGTCACTTACATGAGAACATGGTTCATAGAAAAGATACATAAGTTCGTCGTCACACTGTACATACATTAATGTTAATAATATATAAATGTTTACATAAATCCTATTACGAACAATATCCACAAACAATAAAATTATAAACGCAATATTACACAAACGGCAAGCATTTAACGTTTAAGTTCCAATCCTACTATCGATAATGTATTTACATATTGCTCTTAAACGTAAAATTAATCAAATTACATCTATTTTAATATATTTCAGCTTACAACTCCACGCCGCAACCTCACAAATGAACATCAAAACTACCCGCATTCGGTTAGCATAGTTTCGTCCAGTTTGGCTATAAATGAGAAAGCGAGGCGTGGCCTACAATCCGATTTCGAGGGTATTTTGGCAAAACAATTTACTCACTAACGTCATATTCCGGGGAATATCTGAACCTTAATACCTTCTACTATGTTTTCTCGATCGAGTATTGCGAAAGTTGGCTACTTTACTAATACTCATTCAATTTTAAGTCGATACAAGAATTTTGTGCAAACTTGATCGAATAATGTAAAATGTGGGGTACACTTAATAATGCTCGTACAAACCTAATAAGAAGAATTAAACAATATTAACTGAAATCGATTTGAATAAATGATTATAAAAACAAAATATTCGACTACTTAAATAAAAATAAGTAAAAAAAGCTCTTATTTCTAAGCAGTCAGGCACTTTGTTTATGGAGTTTGCGTCAAAATTTATATAAAAGTGCTATACTATATGTATTTTTGTAGTAGTCTGTTTTACCCGTCATCGTTGCCCGTCATTTGATATTCACATTGGATTGACACCAAAACATCTGACCCTTCTTCTTTTTGTATTCGCATGCACCATATTCAACAATTATTATTAAGCTCTTGTCAATTCGACAATGCAGACGCAAAAGTAAGAAATTTGTATTGTTTTTAGAGAAAATAATGTCTATTATCATACAAATAATACTTGTTACATCATTGTAGTAAAAACAGAATAACTTATAGAATACTCTGGTTCTTGAAACTGTAAGGATTTTCCGACTTTAAGTCACGAAGATGAGTCATCACTGCAAATAAAAACCATTAGTAGGGGACACCAAAGCATTCCGTTTTCATTAGTTGCTCATATAAGTCATAGAAGGAGTAACGAAATAGTCTCTTAATCAGTAATATATTTATAAGGAGAAACAGGATAGTATTCATAGCTCGCTAGATTCAAATCCGGCTTGAAGGACCAAAATGGGCAGTTCGTATGCACAAACAAAAACACTTTTTCACACACACCCATTTCTAGCATGAAGCATTTCTTGCGTTTCGATAGAAGGGTGTGGTTGACGGCACACTTTCAAATGAGGCGACCATAGTCCTAGGGAGTAGCAACGCATCTGTGATTGACTTCAGATGGAACCCCTGTTCTGTATGAAGTTGATTACAGATGTCCATGGGCGGCAGTGACCACTTACTATCAGATGGACTGCATGCTCGTTTGCTACTTCAGTCAAATAAAAAAAAACTTAAATTTTAATAGCTAAATGTATTTTATAAGTGAATTATTAATGATGGGGGTAACGGTACGAATAAACATTGTAATTGTGGTCGTCCATAAAGTCTCACTGCCCCGGTGTTGGTTACGCAACTCTGCTTTAGAAAAGGCTATTTAAATGCCCCCGTAGGCTTATAGATACTATATCCATTTTCATTGCTTGCCAATTGAACTTATTCCCACATATATTAGTCATTTAGTACTTACGTACATACGACTTTAGGTTCTATTAGATAATCTGGAATAAAGCCATGAATGTGTTACAATAGATAGCATAATTCGCATTTTCAATATGTTTCAAAGATTGGAACTTTAATAGTTAATACCAAATTTCCAGCTAGGTTAGCAGGTCATTAGCGATTAAATTCAGTCATTCAGATGAGACAGTGATGCTCAAAGTTGAGGCATAGTAAAAAATACTTTTACTTTGACACAGCATAAATTTGGCAGAGAATCTGTCATAACATGGGTTGTAATAAAATGGTTTGAGAGAATACTCTACTAGACGTTAATAGAAACATGAAAAGCAAACAAAAGCAAATAATATAATAGAAAGAAAAGCAAACAAAAAAAATCATAACTTAATACAATAAAATTGGCTAAGAGTGGGTCAAACTGCCAAAGAGGGTTCCATACCGATAAGTACCATACCATACCTACAGACCCTAAAGTTTAATACGACTCTAGATATAGAATCCTGCGACACAACGCTTAATTGTAAGGTTTTGTTGCTTCAAATACGGAACCCTAACACGGCAATCTGGAATGCGATAAAGGTGCAAAAAGAGCTCTACTTCGTAAGTAAAATCCATAAAATTACTAAATCGGAATGTAAGCTTTGACTACCAGTGCATCCGTTGAAGCGTTAGTCACAATTAAGCGTCGGTCACGCTGGTAATCCCACATCGCTCTATAGGCGCGACGCTGCGTTTAATTAAAATAGATTACTGTGCAACGGAATTTCAATCAATACTAACACTCATACTTTCATATATAGTAGTTAATTTATGTCAAAACGGCTGGGAAAAGGTCTCCTCTCTGAATAAAATCTTGGTCATAGACAATTCACTACGCAAGCTAAGTGCAACTTCATATAACTTAGAGTTTTTTTACGAACTGTGTTGTTTAGGTTTCCTGACGATGTTTTCCTCCGTCATAAATAAAATGATATTGTTTTAATACGCACATCATTTTCACAAACATCAGTGGTGCATTGGGTGTTACAAAAATGATATACGTACGAGTTTCAAAAATGTTCCCAAAAAAATAAAAGCCAAAAATTCCTGGGTGTAAGTAAAAAAAATACCATAAAATTACTAAATCGGTATGTAAGCTTTGACTACCAGTGCATCCGTTGAAGCGTTAGTCACAATTAAGCGTCGGTCACGCTGGTAATCCCACATCGCTCTATAGGCGCGACGTTGCGTTTAATTAAAATAGATTACTGTGCAACGGAATTTCAATCAATACTAAATTCATACTTTCATTTATGGTAGTCAATTTATGTGAAAACGGTTGGGCAAAGGTCACCTCTCTGAATGAAGTCTTGGTTAAAGATAGGCCAATACACAGGTCAAGTGCGTAGACTTCACACAACTTTGAGATTTTTTCACACAGTCACAGGTTTGTACTTTTCCTCACAATGTTTTCTTCCATCGTAAAGCAGTAGCAATTAACTTCTAATACGCACATCATTTTTACAGAAATAAGCAGTGCATTGGGGAGTACAAAATATATATATGTACCTACGAGTTTCGAGAATATTCCCAAAAAAAAATAAAGGACAAAAACTCCTGGATGTAAGTAAACAAAATATCATAAATTTACTAAATCGGTATGTAAGCTTTGACTACCAGTGCATCCGTTGAAGCGTTAGTCACAATTAAGCGTCGGTCACGCTGGTAATCCCACATCGCTCTATAGGCGCGACGCTGCGTTTAATTAAAATAGATTACTGTGCAACGGAATTTCAATCAATACTAACACTCATACTTTTGTTACTAAAATCATACGTTTATAATAGTCAATTTTCGTCAAAACACTTAGGCAAATGTGTCAGTCATCTCTGAATGAAATCTTGGTCATGGACAGAACAGTACGCAGGCCAAGTGCGAGAAGACTTCTCATAACTTTGAGATTTTTTCACGCAATCAAAGCTGTGTTTTCCTCGCGATGTTTGCTTCCATCATAAAGCAGTGATAATTAATTTCTTATACGCGCAGCATTTTACGAAAATCAGCGGTGCATCCGGGGATACAAAAATTATGTATGTACGAGTTTCGAAAATGTTTCCAAAAAAATAAGTAACAAAAACTCTACACCCAGTAAACAAAATACCACAGATTCGGATGTAAGTTTGACTACCAGTGCATCCGTTGAAGCGTTAGTCACAATTAAGCGTCGGTCACGCTGGTAATCCCACATCGCTCTATAGGCGCGACGCTGCGTTTAATTAAAATAGATTACTGTGCAACGGAATTTCAATCAATACTAACACTCATACTTTCATGTATAATAGCCATTTCCGTCCCACTGTTGGATAAAAATCTCCACTCTGAAGAGACGACCCGCGTGGCGGAGCGATTACCATACCGGTCTGACGCGCAATGGGTCCCGGGTTCGATTGCCGGCTAAATCTAAACTCATCATTCAGATACTTGTCTGGATTATGTTCTAGGTCTGGGTGTTTGTGTATTCGTCTTGTTTGTGTCCATAGTACCCACGAAAATCCTGGTGTGATGTATGAGTGTAGAAAGCGTAAAGCGTAAGGGTAAGTATTGGTCGTAGAATGTCCACTTCGCTGGCTAATTGCATACAATTGGCGACCCGCGTGGCGACGCGATTACCATATCGATCTGACAGGCAAAGGGTTCCGAGTTCGTTTCCCGACCAGACAAGTGTCTGAATGATGAGTTTTTGCCGATATTTCGACCCAGTTGCATAGATCGTGGTCACGGCCAAACTGCGGTAGCGGGGAGAAACTGTTGACAAGCACTAGTGGTAAATTAACCTATCTACTCTACGTCTAGTTCGTTTTTCTTTTTTAAGTTCCATATCACGACACACTACACTAACTGTATCCTTACGCACCACACTTTGCACTATTTGCGATTTACATAAACTAACCACTGGATTCCACGCCAGTTTAAAACCATCTTCTCTGTTAAAATTCTTAGGATAAACCGCATATCGTGAGTACCCGTTAAGTATTATAATGTATCAATTCCGCGATAATACTAGTCTAAAATCATATAATTATGGTAAAGTTAGTTTCAGATATAAAAAATTTAAACCTACTCAGGATAATCGGACAAACTTATCAATATGTTGCATTCTATTTCGGGACACTTTCACATGAGGCGACCATTATAGTCCTCGGGAGTAGCAGCGCATCTGTGATTGACTTCACATGGAGCCCATGTTCTGTACGAAGTTGATTACAAATGTCCATGGGCAGTGGCCACTTACTATCAGGTGGACTGCATGTACGTTTGCTACTTCAGTCAGACAAAAAAAAATGACATCGGTCCTTGTTAAATGTACAAGTTCCAAATTTACCTGCCATTTCAAAGTGGGAAACAAATCACACCAAGCTAAAAAACATGTTAAAATACAAATTAAGGTGGAAAAGTAACTTGATTTTTTTTATCTGACTGAAATAGCAAACGAGCATGCAGTCCCCCTGATGGTAAGTGGTCATGGACATCTGTTATTAACTTCATACATAACATGGGTTCCGTCTGAAGTCAATCACAGATGCTTTGCTACTCCTGAGGACTGTGATGGTCGCCTCATGTAAAAGTATGCCGGTAACCACACCCTTCCATCGAAACGCAAGAAATGCTTCACGCTAAAAATAGGTGTGGCGGTGGTACTTCCCCGGTCGAACTACACTGGTTCTACCACCTTCAAAACATTGTATACTAGATAAGAGTATAAATTCGTACACATTTGACAGTTTTAAAGTGGGTAAAAATCTCGTTCAAAGATTCCTTTACAGAGATGCATAGCAAGTTAAGAACAGCGTGTTAAAAGCAAATTAAACTCGAAAAATAACTTGCATATTAAATACGATAAATTTGTTTACTTTTGACAGCACTTAAACCGCATAGCTTGGATTCCAATACATTTTAATCAAGTTATTGAAGGGCCAATCAACTGTGTCACGAGAATATATAAAATAAATAAAATCGAAAGGTATGTTTGTCATTTGATCTTAAAGTTAAGCCTTTTTAATTTGCTTGCCTTTTTTATCTAACTGAAGTAGCAAACGGGCATGCAGCCCACCTGATGGTAGGTGGTCACTGCCGGCCATGGACATCTGTAAGCAACTTCACACAGAACATGGGTTCCATCTGAAGTCAATCACAGATGCGTTGCTACTTCCGAGGACTATGATGGTCGCCTCATGTGAAAGTGTGCCGGCAACCACACCCTTCTATCGAAACGCAAGAAATGCTTCACGCTAGAAATAGGATATTGCCTGTTGTTTTGTTTTATTTTAACTTGTTTATCTTAGAAAATACTACATCGATTAGAATTAAAGCTCCTAATAAGTAAAGGTAGGTTTTTAAAAGGAAAAATAAGTAATTTGCAATTTTTATTAATACATTGATTTCGAACGCTATCAAAATCTTTTTTTAAAAACGAAAAAATATAATCAGATTTTTTCGTTATATTACGATGACAAGATCCCCAAAGATCGAACTAAGAACCTTATGCCGCGCAGTACATTTTATTTATTTACTGCAATTAAAACGGTATAAAAAGAAAACCAATTAAATTAATTCTAGACCACAGCTATCACTCACCAAACTTCAAGCACACAGATAAAATTTCCGACCATTCATCCGCAAACAGATCGCACTCAGGGTATGCATCCAGAAAAGCGTTGAGTGAAGCGAGTACGCGAGGAATAGGCGAGTGCCCTCTCGCGGTGATGGTGTACATTAAACGTACTAACACAGAAACGCACAAATTAAACTTATCCACGAGATGTCTTGTCTGACGGGGAATTAAGTTCAAAGCCTTGTACTACTTGTTTAAGTTTCGTGTCAAATTAAAAAACCAATACAGACAGAACCAGAAAACAAGCTAGTTTACCAAAAACCTATGAATAAAAGAATAACAGATAGCCCTAAAATCATATACCGTTGCTTAATGGATGCATCTAATTGGGCCCAATAGCCAAATATCAATTTGAAATTCAGATATACAGTTCGATTCTGACAAAAATATTTCGTCTCGTTCCCGAACGGTATCCATGTAACGGGTTGATGATGTTTCGAAAGCTAAGCGATTTTATTGCTATTAAACTAGTTTATAAAATAGTGCGTACAAGAATTTGTTAGACTGCATCAGAAGGGTAGTGTTTTTCTATCATATGTATGTATGAACGTATGATTGATGTGATTTTAGACTAGTATTATCGCGGACTTGATACATTTTAATTAAAATGTATGATTGATGGTAAGTGGTCACTGTCGCCCATGGACAAACAACTTCATAAAGAACATAGGTTCTGACGTCAATAACAGACGCGTTGCTACTCCCGGTATGGCGGTCGTACCTTCCCGGTCGAACTACACTGGTTCTACCACCTGCCATAAAATAATAAAATCTACCATATGTAGTGGTTAACAAGCTCACTTTCAAGTGAGGCGATCGCCACATTCCTGTCAGCATCATCAATGCAGCCTTTACTATAAGGGCACACGGGACCAATGCCCGGGGCCCCCATCCTCAGGGGGCCCCGAAGAACCGTCAATTTTTCTCATATTTAATATCAAAATAGTATGGTTGGGCGCATTATACTTTTCTCGTTGCAAAAGGTCATCGGTCATCGGGGCCCTTTTGGAATGTAAAGAAAGTACATCATACTTTATTCTAAAAGGGCCCCGTATTCTTGTGTGCCCAAGGCCCCAACATAGTCTAAGACGGCCCTGCACACGACTGACTGAATAAAACCTTTGTTCTATATAAAGTTGCTCACAGATGTTTTTAAGTAGTTGTCAACCCATTTTCGATTTGATATTGGTTACAGAAGTCAATTGACTTACCATCAAGTGGACTACATGCTCGTTTACTACTTCAATCTAGCAAAATATATGTAGGTTATTTACCTCATGTCCCTGTAGTTCCGGGACCAGCATAGGGCTACGTTACCCCTGCCTGTCGTAAGATGCGACTAAAAGGGGCTTCCGGGGTTGCGGGCAGGTAGAGTGGGAGCTCGAACCGTCCAGCTAAGCGACCCCGGGAAGGACGGCGTCATGTGTGGTCGCATGCCGTAACACCAGAGGTGCGGTGAGCGTTTCACGCCCACCAGTGAAGAGCCGGAAAGGGCCATCGCTCTCGGAGGACTCCGGTTGTGTTCCGTTGGAGATCCCGAAGTCCTCCACGCAGTGCTGAGGACGGCCATCGAGGGGATTTTAGTGTGGTAAGAATTCCACATAACCCGCGTTACTCCGGGTACCTTTCGAAGGTTTCCCCCTCATAAACAAAAAAAAAGTTATTTACCTCAACTGTGTAATATATGTCACTATAATAGATTTCTCATGTGACGATGGCTTCTTAATCTTGATTCATAATAGGCCATCGGTGATAATGACAGCCGATTAATTGCCCCATTATCGTTGACGTAGGTCCGTAGTACCTTACAAAGCGTAAGGTTAAGTGTACTTAGCACTAAGTGTACTCCTGAGGAACTAGACAGCGAAACTAGACATATATGCATGTATTAGAGTATAATACATACATAGATATACAGATAAAACATTTATTTCACAGCTTAAGACAACACAAAATAAAATATTAAACAAGCTGGTACATACAGAGATAAAAATCAAATTAATTACACTAAACTTAAGGAGATATATGTATGTCATTTGTTCTCATATAAGCCTTTTTTATTAGATTGAAGTAGCGAGTTCACCTGATGGTAAGTGGTCACTGCCGCCCATGGACATCTGTAAGCTAATTTAAATAGAACATAGTTTACATCTAAAGTCAACCACAGACGTGATTAAGTTAGAGTTGGATTTAATTTCTATTTTAGTTAGTTATAATTCCCACTATTGACCTGGCCCTGTCACCGGTCTTTTCCCGTTGGACATGGCCACCTTAGGCCATCTTAGGCCACCTTGGGCCACCTTGAGCCACCTTGGACCACCTTGGGCCACCTTGGGCCACCTTGGGCCACCTTATGCAACCTTAGGCCACCTTAGTAGTCTTTCGCATTTCGCAAGACACATCAACCAAGAGAACTTTGTTAAAAAAGTAAAAAATGAAATGTTTGTAAATTATTCAAATTGCAAATGATCATGAAGTCCTCGTGGTAGTAAATGTCTCCTACTCCTCAAGACCACAATGGAACGTCCCTTATAAATATATTTCCCTTACCACACTCAACTCAAATTAAAACATAGCGATGTTAAAAACTGTTTTTTTTTAAAGCACTAGTTGACCCGGCGAACTTCGTTCCACCTAAAGGTCAAAAATCTAAAATTATCAATGTTCCTCCACAATATTGTGCAATTATATAAAAACCTTCCTTTTTAATCACTTTATCCATTAAAAAAACTGCATTTAAATCCGTAGCGAAGTTTTAAAGATATAAGCATACATAGGGCCATACAGAGAAGCTACTTTCTTTTATACTATGTAGTGATAAGGTGTGACCGTGGCATCTACAGAACTGATTCTACGGATTCTGATGGATTCTACCACATTATGTGCGTATAATATAACTTAGAACTGAAGAAAAGAGTTAATAGTTAATCCATTCTACTCCAAGTGTCAGCGATGAGCATCTTTCAAAAGAAATCGTGTACTTAACTACTATTACATTATAAAACATCTTCTTGCTCCTGAGAGAGTCGAATAATGATGGTTTAAATATTTATTTAGTGGCCGTGATAGAATAATTATTGCAACGCGCCCCTTATTCAGGAGGTAGGAGGTTCGAAGCCCAGATACGCATGACTGATTATTCTAAAATGATGCAACTACACGTCTAAGAGTTCTTTCAAAAAATGTCTTCAAAGGTATACTTATATGAAGTCAACCAATTGGCCACCGCAGCATTCTAAAGCTTAAACTCCTCTCATTCTCAAAGGAGACCCGTCCACAGCACTGGGACAATAATGGGTTGATGACAAATATCTATCTAAACTCAAACACAAACTAAGCACAATCGGACCTTGCATGAATGCGAGAAAAACCTGAAAGTTCAGACTCGGATCTGGCATCAATTACCTGAGCTGGAACGCTTTTAAAAATAAACCGGAGTTCCCGGAGGACTGGGTCTGATTGCCCGGGAATTTCCGGGAATACGCCGGGAATGCGCTGGAAGCCGGAGTTTGCGACGCCCGCTTGCGCCGCTGACTCGGCGATGTATGTCTAGTGGCGCAAGCTTTGACCTTAAAGCGATTTATCATATTATAATTATTAAGACTATTTTAACAGTGTACAAAAGTTTAGATGCATATCGAAGCTTATTAATAATTCATGTTTTTTTACTATAGAAGTAGCAAAAAACACAGCAGCTTCAATTGTAAGGACCATTCCACGATATCACTATTGTTGTTTTATACAGAGTATTTTTAAAAATGACAGTTTATGATGCATGATAAGCCTGTTCACACAAAGCAGCCCAATTTAGTCGCAATCCTAATTCAAGCGATGTATAATTCAAAGATTAAAAAATTGGACGTTATTGAAAAATGTTCCATTTGATCTATGCAATATTTAAGGTGATTACACTAATTTTTTCAACCTTCCAACCAACCAACCAACCAAAAAGTCCTTTAATTTCCTATAAAACGGCGGTGGCCTAAGTGGTTATTCTATGAGACGATAATCGAACTAATTCACGTAGGCACATTTATTTGTTTTCTATTCAATACGTGAACTTTAGATAATAAATTCACTATCCGCTATCGCTTACACGTGTGCCACACGTCAACGAATTAGCGAACAATAGCGTACTGTTTACTTCAAAGTTGGAGTCTGTAATAATGTGAAATTTATAACACCGAGCCATGATAAGTGATTTGCGCAAAAAGTTCTTCATACTATATCTTTATTACATCCAATATAAGTTATGCTTGTTACTAAGACCTTTTTTTTCGAGGGGGAAACCTTCAAAAGGTACCCGACGCCGTGGGAGCGAAGAAGGGTTATGTGGGATATTTACCGCACTACAATCCCCCCGGTGGCCGTCCTCAGCGCTACAAAGAAGACTCCGGGATCTCCAAAAGAACGCAACGGAAGTCCTCTGAACGCGTTGCCCCATTCGGCTCCTCTCAATTAAGTGGCTAGGCCCACCATTCCGTCTGGTCTTTGCGACGATATGCGAACACACATGCCGCCGTTCCCGGGGTCGCCTGACCGAACGATTCTAGCTCCCACTCTAACCCGCGACCACGGGAACCCCTTTAAGCCATCTCTTACGACAGGCAGGAGGTACCGTAGCCCTATTCTGATTCCGAAACTACAGGGACTGGTTACTAAGACCTATATACATAAAAAGCTTCGATAGCCTAATGGTTGAAACTATGCCTCACAATCGCTGGTTTGAGGTTCGCTCGGATTGGAACCTCGGTCGATCAGTGGTACGTATTTGGACACGAAATACTGATATTCCTAAAATACTATTATATGCGTAGTAGAAGTTATAGCAGAGCAGTGATAGCCTAATTGTTGAAACTTGCCCTCTCGATCGGGAGGTCCGAGGTACAAACCCAGGCACTCTCCACAGATTTTTCTAAAATTATGTGCGTATTAGAAATTAATTATCACTGCTTTTCGGTGAAGGAAAACATTTTGAGGAAACCTACACACCCGAGTGTTCTTTAAAAAAAAAGTTCTCGGAGGTGTGTGAAGTCCACCAATTCGCACTTGGCCAGCGCGGTGGGCTATGGCCAAAACTCTCTCATTCTAAAAAAAAGGCCCGTGCCCAGCGGTGGGACAATGATATGTCGACGAGAAGTTATCACTGCTTCTCGGTGAAAGGACACATCTTGAAGACATATGTACACCTCTTCTGAAAATTCTTAAAAAAGAAAATTAAAATATGGCCTGAAATCTCAGGCATTCTGCGAGACAGAGGAAGATTCAATAATGGGTGTGTAAGTACTATAAGCAAAAAAATTAAGCAATCTAGGCATTCCAATAATATTTTTATAGATCCATCGCGTAAATATCTTTAAGAAGAATTGATTTAAGATTAGGATTTGTTACTTCTACGTAATTTGTCTACGAGCGAAGTTTACAAATCTCAAAAGTAAAAAAATTAAACAAATGACGGATAATTTGTCAACAAAAAATTGAGGGATTAGTCAAGACATGACAAAATGACAAATAATTTGTCAACAAAAAATTGAGGGATTAGTCAAGACATGACAAAATGACAAATAATTTGTCAACAAAAAATTGAGGGATTAGTCAAGACATGACAAAATGACAAATAATTTGTCAACAAAAAATTGAGGGATTAGTCAAGACATGACAGCCGAATTTGTCATTTCGGCTGGTGGACTTCACACATCTCCGAGAACTTTTTTTTTAAAGAACTCTCGGGTGTGTAGGTTTCCTCACGATGTTTTCCTTCACCGAAAAGCAGTGATAATTAATTTCTAATACGCACATGAATCAGTGGTGCGTGCCTGGGTTTGAACCTCGGACCTCTCGATCGAGAGGGCAAGTTTCAACCATTAGGCTATCACTGCTATAAAATCTATTGTGCCGTAATGCATTTGAGCTTCATTTTTAACCAACTTCCAAAAAGGAGGAGGTTCATATAAGATATAATTTCGTCACCGTCATCCAGCGAAATATGTTGAGCGCCGACTTCGGGACTATTTACTAAGTATTATGTATGTTCTAAACCAATTAGTTGTAAGTAGTCGTAGTAATCCACCAACTCGCACTTGGCCAGCGCGGTGGACTATGGCCTAAACTCTCATTCTGAGAGAAGACCCGTGCCCATCAGTGGGACAATAATGGATTGGCACATGTTCTAAACCAAAATTAATTTAAATAATTTTTTGCTTTTTTGTGACATGGAAGTCGGTAGATATTTTTTGTTTAAAAGTTTTTATAAATTCTCTGCATCCAGCAGCAATATGGTAATGGAGGACCACAAAAATTCGAATTATCGAAATTGTTAACATCAAGAGGAAAATGAGGGTCAAAATAAACATTTAAACATCTCATATACTGCATCATTAATACTTAGCGGTGTATTGTAGGTTTCATAATTAAGTTTTCTCAACGACTGCCAGAGCAAATATCGCAGTTGGAGGGAGTTAATGCACTTTCGAGGTGGATTTTCCATAATTACTAGCTATCACTAATTAGTTGTTATTTTAAATAAACACTATAACTTAAAATTGACTAAACTTATGACTTTTTTATCTCGCGGTCTCATCTTATGGAGGTGAAATAAATAATAGCACGAAAACTTAACTAATGATGTAAAACTTTTAGAATGTAAAGGAAGTTCATACTTTCTTTACATTGCAAAAGCGCCCCGAATTCTTGTGTGCCCAAGAACCCCACCACAGTCTAAGACGGCCCTAGGTCGCCTCATATAAAGTAACCAAGGATGTGGTTACCATGACCCAGTAACTACATCCTTCCACAGAAACGCAAGGACTGCTTCACGGTAGCAACCGCTGCTGGTGTGGGCATTGCTGTGACTGTTGATAATTTTTTTTTTTTTTATTTGACTGAAGTAGCAAACGAGCATGCAGTCCACCTGATGGTAAGTGGTCACTGCCGCCCATGGACATCTGTAATCAACTTCATATAGAACACACAGATCACAGATGCGTTGCTACTCCCGAGGACTATGATGGTCGCCTCATGTAAAAGTGTGCCGGCAACCACACCCTTCTATCGAAACGCAAGAAATGCTTCACGCTAGAAATAGGTGTGGCGGTGGTACTTCCCCGGTCGAACTGCACTGGTTCTACCACCTTCAAAAATAATATCAGATAATATCAGATGATAGACGGTCAGAGTTCCTTCCATAAAGAAAGACCAGATATGTGCCAGAAAATTATAAAATATAAGTATTAATAGAAAAATGCTATTACACGTATGATGACTTCTTAAACGATGACTTAAAAATATAAAATACAAAAAATATTTAATCTTCTAAAGTTATCAGCATTGTAATATAGTGTCTAATTGTAAGTCTTTTAATGATAAATACGAGTATGTGAGTGCCATACATTTAGAACGCTTTCACGCGCATATTCAATTTTTGGCGCCCTTTTTTTTTTTAAACAATATCTTAAGTAATCAAATATTATTGTAACCCAAAAATTGACTAAATAAAGATCTTTCTTTCTTTCTTTCTTTCATACATATAAAAAAATAAAACTTCCGCACACTTACAAAACGTACACACGTTTTGTAAGTTTGCCAAAACATAGTATGGAAAGGTTTGAATAATTAACATAGAACAAGGTAAGAAATAGGTGTGGCGGTGGTACTCCCCTGGTCGAACTACACTAGTTCTACCTTCAAAACCTTAAATACTATTTTTTTTATTTTTTTTTATTATAACACAAAAACTCCACAGACTGATCGTCCGTGCCTTTTGTCACAATATTTTTTCTTTTTTTTAACAATAAGTCTTTATTTCTTAGCTCCACGTTAGGCCATCGCTGTCACCATCACACTGTCGTGTGCGGTGGTGACAACATTGGCAATTAAACAAATCTTACAATTACGCTTAATATATATATAGGACCATTTATCCTTTTTATTAACGTGGTATGTATAATTCGGTGCATTGTACATAGATGTATAAGTGTTGTGATTTTGTTTTATTTTTTACGTATAATGCTAATAGATTAAGATCCGACGACTAAGATAAGACGACTGGTGATGTTACGCGCTAGCTTCCTCTCACTCACCCTTCAATATTTACCATCTTTAACAGCCAGTAACCCTAACTTGGGGCCAGATTTAATTAGGTTGCCATATATCATAATAATGAGAAAAAAATTAGCTTTATTTTGATGTATAAAAAATAAACATTCGTTATGGACGAATAAATATATCGAAATCATACCTGTTTAAACCTGGCTGCGAAGAGGTGCGGCCAAGTGCGCAACGGCAACTACGATTTTTCAAAGTCTTTATACCTATTTCTGTGAAGTGAACGATATTTTATTTAAAAATTTGATAAGTGAATTTTTTCCCGTGAAAACAAATAATAATAATTTAATTAAAAATATTATCGGCCACATTTTGATTGGCAACCTGGTAGATTTTTATTCTCCTGATCATAAATATGAGTAAAAATTTGGATTTCAGCACGCACACGATAACTACACATTTTTGCAGCCGGATCTTAATCTATAAGCTATTGTATATAATTCTAAGGACACTACACTCTAATTACATTGTTACTACTGTAAGTTGCGATTTAATTCTTTCCGGAGGCCACTTCGAACGTGCAATTTACTTTATCTATGATTTTTGAGTTCCTGCTACGGACTACCTAAAATACTATTAGATTTTGGTTTAACATGTGATAATAGTAAATCAAAAAAATATATTGTTTTACAATATATTTATTCTTTCTTTGTTGATAGGTCAAGTTTGATCGGTGCTAGTCCTATTAATTCTGATATATTTCGCCAATTCTTTGCGTCTATGACTACCATTAAATCAGATTCTAAATAGGCGGCTTCCACTGAAAAATATTTTAAGCACAGATTATTGGAAAATACGAGTATGAAAAAAATGACATGGATGTATGGCAAATAAAAATCCGTATAATTTGACTTTGTTTCTCACAAAGTCAAATTATACGGATTTTTATTTAGGTATAAATAGAACAAGATTTAACAATAGGTATATCTCGTCAACCCATTATTGTCCCACTGCTGGGTACAGATCTTCTCTCAGAATGAATGAGTTTTAGGCCATAGTCCACCGCGCTGGCCAATTGCGGATTGGTGGATAGGGGAGGTAAATGTAATTTACCTTTCCACCTTACAATTTAAAACCTACCTCGCATTTGATTAATTTTGTCAACGATCCTTTTTAAATTTGATAATTCCTTCTCAATGGCCTCTTTCACCATATTAAAGAATTCCGGATCATCCAAGTATTCATTCCAAATACTATTTTTTTCCATTTTAATCGCAATAAAGTTATTAAACACGAATAATAAAATACTCAAATTTTCTTTTGGAACACAAAAAAAATCGCGCGCTTTTGTATTTTTTTTTTAAATAGGCGATGATTTATATTACAGACTGGCTTGTTAAAATTTAAAAAAATATTACAATATTTTATTGAATTCGATCTTATTATATTGTAAATAATAAAATCAAGTTAATTTGGTAATGATTTATATAGCTTCAAAATAAATACTGAACCGTTTAATAATTTAATTTTCTTAAGTGTGCGTTTTTTATCCTAAATTTGTATTAAATGACACTAAATTTTATTTTACATTGTCATAACAACAAATATCCTCTTCGCGCGTTTTAAAATAAATAAAGTATTGTGCACTTTTTAATAGCTATACAACTTACAAGCTCACAATTTATATAGCCAAGAAAGTGTTTATATTTTAAAACTTTGCTTTAAAAATGTGATCGATTAAAACAAACGATACCTTAAATACGTATAAAAATTTACATGTTACACAAATAGCAACACTGCACTTAACAGAATCGTCACCAACGAATGGCGGGAACGTAACTTTTTAAATGGAAGTAGGTCGATCGATGCAAGCAATTGGCGGCAAACAGCCGAAAAGCACGTAGACCATCGAGAAACAGCAATAAAACCGTCCGTTCCAATAAATCAGTGCAAATAGTCGAACAATGATGCCAATCATCGAGCCGAGCGAACTAAATCTGTTTTTGGATGAGTTTTGGTATGTCGCGTCACTGACTGAATGTCATTGGATTTATAAATACGATCAGCTCCAGAAATAGGTGGCTACAGGTTTTCCAGGCGTACCGACTAAAATAAAGTAGCCTGGATTCGGTTAACAATATTATTGTCTTGGCTTACGGAGCGAGTCGTCGGTCACAGTGAGTTTACACTTCGCGTTAATAGAAACATAAAAATAATCAGCGATTGTTATTATTTCTGTGTCTATTATGGATGAGGATGAGGTTCAACAGTTTTCGTTACGCTGGCATAATCATCAGGTAGGTAAGTAGTTATTTTTTTTACACCCAGAGACATCAGGTACACTGTTATACAACTTTTACGCACACATGCTTACACTGTATAAATGCTTATAACAATCGATATCATAGCGTTATTTCGTGTGATTAAAAAGTTTTGTCTATTTCGGATTTGTATAGA
This sequence comes from Spicauda simplicius, assembly GCA_949699795.1. Classification (NCBI taxonomy): domain Eukaryota; kingdom Metazoa; phylum Arthropoda; class Insecta; order Lepidoptera; family Hesperiidae; genus Spicauda; species Spicauda simplicius. The sequence continues at coordinate 15,637,091 of OX453074.1, read as the reverse complement.
GCTGTCATAATTTTATTGCTTTCGGTTAACTTAACTGTTTTAAGTAATTAGATTTAGTATTAATTTATATTAAGCTTAATTAAATTTCGTATTTATAATTTACATAAATAATATTCTTTTACTTTTTTATATGTATAGTTGATATTTGAACAAAAACAGATAATATGTATCATGATTTTTTTTGAAAAATAAATATGTATCATTTTTTACGATTGACACATGAACACGCTTATGTTTTTTATATCTTTTAAGATAATAAAATAATAAAAAATATACAAATAAATAATCACATGTCTTCGGATTTGAAATTTCTTTGCCGATATACTTCACGTTTTGATCCATTTAGTAACGAAAGTACTTGTATTTAAATGTAACTTTCAAATTACCCATTTTAATATAATAATTACTTAATACATACGTATATATTGCATTTAAATTGTAAATACAAAAAAACAATGAACATAATTATAAACAAGTGTACATTTTACAACAACAATACATTTTGGACCCAATATAGTGGTCCAGGGTTTGATTCCGTGGATATTTTGACACAATACAATTATATATTAAACTTCAATAGTAAATACAGGAAACCAGTAAACATAAAAATATAAAACAAGTGTACATTTATACAACAACAATACATTTTGGACTCAATTTAGTGGTCCAGGGTTTAAATCCGTGGATATTTTGACACACAATGTGCAATAATTCAAGTACTGGATATCATTTAACAAAAGCATTTACACTCATTATAGTGGGATTCAAATGACAATTTTAATTCAAGCCCTCAGAACTAGGCCGACCGCATTACTACATAGTATAAAACAAAGTCGCTTCTCGCTGTCTGTCTATATGTATGCTTAGATCTTTAAAACTACGCTACGGATTTTGATGCAATTTTTTTTAATAGATAGAGTGTTCAAGAGAAAAGGTTTTAGTATATTACATGTATACATAGTAGAGAAAAAGAAAATCAAAGTCACAATAGAGAAAAAAAGAAAGTCAATAATACAATAATTTACCTTAGCACGGGTATTGTTTGTTGTTTTTTTTGTAGTACAACTATTTAGTGGTTTTTATTTCTTTTAATAATTTTCACGTAGTAAAAGGGCATGTAGTCCATTGCCGTTAATGGATCTCTTCCACCAATGGACTCGTGTAATCATATAGAACAAGGGTTAAATTGGAAATCCGTTACAGATGCGTTGCTACTCCCGAGGACTAAGATGGTCGCCTCATGTAAAAGTGACCCGGCAACCAAACTACATCACGCTATAAATATGTAGGTGTTGCGGTGGTACTATGTCGCTTTCCAACCATAGTTCTTATTCTTTAAACACCTATTTCTAGCGTGAAACATTTCTTGCGTTTCGATGGAAGGGTGTGGTGGCCGACACACTTTTATTTGACGCATCTATGATTGACTGTAGATAGAACTTCTTGTCCTATATAAAGTACAGGAGTCCATGAACGGCAGTGGCTACTTACCATCAGGTGGACTGCATGCTCGTTTGCTACTTCAATCTTAAAAAAAAATGGCCACTACTTTTTGTATGCGGAACTACATACATTTCCTTGTTCAGTAACATACAAATAAATAACATTTATGAAGTTTTTTGTCATCACTTGTCATTGCAAAATTATACACACTTTCCATTAAAAGGTGTAATTTTAAATAAATACAAAACCTAAATAAAATTGTAATATTATATTTTTAAATATTTTTTATTTTTCCTTACTATCAGTGTAATGTGTTGTGATATCTAGAAAAAAAGTCTTTCTTTCTTTCTAAATATTTATTGAACTAAAAATTGTATACATATATGCGTTAGTCCTTACTTATTATACATAGTTTTACAAGCCTTATACAGTTTTGTATCTAGATATTCTAAAAAATAATGATACTATATAAATTATTATTATTTATTATTCAATTTTTAACGCTAAAATACCAATTATTTTAATTATTTTTCTATTATTATATAAATTATATTAATAAACTTTATTATTTTGAAATAAATTGTTAAATTCAATGTAAATTATAAGTAAATATTCATTTCTATTAATATTTAGAGCGTCAATTAGTATGTAAGCCGTGTTCACCTATAATTGTGGGTACAAGAACGACTTATCCTACTTGTATTAAATTTTTAATTATGGTGAAATGTACTCTACGTTGGTGAACCTAATAAATAAATAAATAAAAAAATAGAAGAAAAAAAATGTTTTTCTTTCTTTCTAAATAGGTATTTATTGAACTAAAAATTGTATATATGCGTTAGTCCTTACTTACATAGTTTTAAACGTATGTATGCGCAAGGCCTTACATAGTTTTGAAATAACTATGACTGAATAACAACAATACAGTCTCATAATGAATTTAATGAAATCCATATCAAATATGGAATAATTGTCAAAACTTGCCTTTACCCATTATTCCCACATTAAGAATCCATTAACGTTAGAAGCCCTTCCTTTTATTGACAGTAATATTGATCTGATTTTATCAATATAATACTGTATTGATGGTGCATTGTCGTGTCATCGACCCATTATTGACCCACTACTGGGCACAGGTCTTCTCTCAGAATGAAAGAGTTTTAGTACAGTACAAATATGGTGAGAATCAACCCATTATTGTCCCACTGCTGGGCACGGATCTTCTCTCAGAATTAGAGAGTTTAAGCCATAGTTCACCGCGTTGGCCAATTGCGAATTGGTGGACTTCAAACACCTCCGAGAACTTTTTTTTTTTAAGAACTCTCGGGTGTGTAGGTTTCCTCACGATGTTTATATAATACGCACATAAATCAATGCTGCGTGCCTGGGATTGAACCTCGGACCTCCCGATCGAGAGGGCAAGTTTCAACCATTAGGCTATCACTGCTCGACAAATATGGAGCAGTATGGAAACTAAGCCTTGTTTATGAAATAATTACTTACACTCTATTGAAGCGAGAGGGTTGTTGAGGGTGATATTTTGTTTTCGTAATAGTTTTATTAATAGGTTTATTATTTAGCATTTATTATTATGAAATCATCAATCAATCGAATTGTTATATCTACGCAGTTTACAAATAATATAAGTAAGAAATAATTTTCGAGGTGGTAGAACCAGTGTAGTTCGACCGGGGAAGTACCACCGCCACACCTATTTCTAGCGCGAAGCATTTCTTGCGTTTCGATAGAAGGGTGTTGTTGTCGGCACACTTTCACATGAGGTGACCATCATATTCCTCGGGAGTAGCAACCCATCTGTGATTGACTTCAGATGGAACCCATGTTCTGTACTTCCCCCGTCGAACTACATTGGTTCTACCACCTTGGAAACACGAAGAGTTCCGTAGCATCGTCTATGAACAATAAAAACGTCAAGTTTGTTCTATGCGTATGTATTTGTGAAATTTAACTGTCTAACTATCATGGTTTATGAGATTTTACCTAATGACAGACGGGCAGACGGATAGGAGTCTTAGTAATAGGGTATTTTTTATCGGGTTTTCTAGGGCTTTTTATTGTGTACGGAACCCTAAACGGTTTAAACCAACATAGCTCATAGTTTGTAACCTACAAATACTTCAATTTTATTTAATATATGTAATGAACTCGACGGGCCCCTAGAACAAAATCGTATATGAAAAATTACCAACTTACAGTGAAGCTTTGTTGATTGTAATAGTTGATTGTAATAGATGTTTAGGAACTTATTTAGTAAGTCTCTAAATAGCTAGTGCAATGATCTTCCATAGATCGTCTTTCTTGGAGTAAGTAGTCAATGTTTGTATGTCCACAAAACTTTTTTTTTTATTTGGCTGGAGTAGCAAACGAGCATGCAGTCCATCTGATGGTAAGTGGTCACTGCCGCCCATGGACATCTGTAATCGACTTCATACAGACCATGGGTTCCATCTGAAGTCAATCACAGATGCGTTGCTACTCCCGAGGACTATGATGGTCGCCTCATGTGAAAATGTGCCGGCAACCACACCCTTCTATCGAAACGCAAGAAATGCTTCACGCTAGAAATAGGTGTGGCGGTGGTACTTCCCCGGTCGAACTACACTGGTTCTACCACCTTGAAACCACAAAACTTCTTAGCTTCATACAGTAAATTGTATTTTTTTACATACGATTTCGTTCTAGGGGCCCGTCGAACAATTGGTTCTTATCATAAACTTAATTCATAATGATTATTATGAGTGTGTTAATATTTACCGAAATAATAAAACATTGACGAAAACTACCTTCATTTAAACATTCAACATCTATCGGCTTCAAATTATTTCCGGGTTTCGAACACGTATACGAATAGGTAATGTTGCGGCCATATTGAAAAACGTAAAAGAGCATAACTTCTACAAGATAAGAAGTGACATTGTTAAATAATAGAACTAGTGCTTAGAAACAAATCAATAGCTTTTTTGGTTTTGTAAAAATAAATTTAACGGTTTTTTTGGATTTTGCATGAAAAAAGTAAATTAAACGTGCATTGCAGCAGCAGCATTGCATGGTGCCATTACTGTCCCATTGCTGGGCACGGGTCTTCTCTCAGAATGAGGGAGTTTTAGACCATAATCCACCACGCTGGCCGAGTGCGAATTGGTGGGCTTCACACACCTCCGAGATTTTTTTCTTTAAAGACCTCTCGGGTGTATAGGTTTCCTCACGGTGTTTTCCTTCGCCGAAAAGCAGTGATAATTAATTTCAAATAAGCATATAAATTTATTAAGAAAAATCTGTGTTGCGTGCCTGGCTTTGAATCTCGGACCTCCCGATCGAGAGGGCAAGTTTCAACCATTAGGCTATCACTGCTCATAGCATTGCATATTAATTTGTAATGGTCTACTTACTAGCTTCCTTTTGTTAAGTTGTGTTTTGTTTCTTTACTGTGAGGCGCGTGCTGCGTGCTTAAGCTCAAAGTTAATCAGCTGAAATTCGTAGGAGAACGAATGCTACCGACACATCTCTCAGAATTAGTAAACTGAAGTGGCAATGGCCAGGCAACATCGTACGTAGGACAAACAACCGATGGGGTAGAAGACTAGTCTTCGTAGAAGAGGATTTCAGGAAGGATTTTCAGGCTGATGAATGGATGGATGGAAACGTAATGACATTACTTATTTATAAAACCTAGTCCTACCCGTTTACTAGGAGCATAGAATTATACCTACAATAAAAGTATGATAGTTACGTACGCGTACCCATTGCATAATTACATATTTGTAAAAATAAATTAGAAAAAGAAGAAAATGTAAAATCCAAAATTTGTATTAACTTTGTTTGTCTGTATATTTGAAATTGCATAAAGCCTAAACTTCTGAATTTAATTTTAAAGCCTCAAAAATATAACTAATACTCCATTTTATAAAGATTAGATGAGTAGGTAGATTTAATAGTACCTATAGAGAGTTAATCTTATACTCTTTATACTATTAAATCCATCTACTTTATCAAAAAATATTACGATTTAAAATGTGTTACGCATTTTTAAACGCACTTGGAACCGCGGAGCAAATAATATATGTTGACGACACCGCATATTTACGAAAAACACGTTGCCGAAAATAAAGATTTAAAGATTTAAAGATTTTTATTGAACTAAAAACAAATTACAAAGTATTGACATTCGTAAACGTCTGCAATAGTAAAAATACTGTGTCGCAGCGGTTTACGCCCATCCCGAACCATAGTATAGGTATGTTCAATTACAATGCATTATTTTTCAAATTACATATAAGTATTTTACACTTACGATTAGGTTATGGCTAGAGTAAACAACTAGTAACTTATAATAATATTATGTAATATATAATATAATAATAAAAATGTGAATGTGTGTGCTTGTGTGCTTGTGTGTGTGTGTGTGTGTGTGTGTGTGTGTGTGTGTGTGTGCGCGAGAATATCGAGGAACAATTCTCAGTGTTTTAGAAGTGCTTCCGTCTCGTCGTATAATAGATTTTGTAAGTAATGAATTATTTTCTTTTTGCATTCCCAGTACGTAAGTAGATTGATATTAATTTTGATGTTTACTTTATTATAAATTAAGGACGCTAAATATTCATAGTTTTGTTTGCCGACTGCAAATTTAATTATTTTAGTTAGTCTAAAGATCGAAAATTGTTTGTTTATTAAATTAGCAATATTTAGTGAATTCTAGAGATGTTAATTTAGTCTACCCTCCATAAATAAATGTGTTATGCCGGTATTAAAAGATTCTTGTTCAACCGTCGAAGCCATTGGACCTCAACTTTGAATAAATCGAAGAAGAATAACTCCTGCGTTTTACTTGATATCTTAAGGAATGGATAGTAATGAAGATCCTGACCTTCCTGACGTGACGCCGCACTTCGTTATATACATTCTAGGCTCTTTTTTTGTTCTCGAGGGGGAAACCTTCAAAAGGTACCCGACGTCGTGTGAGCGGCGCAGGGTTATGTAGGATTTTTACCCTGTACTAAAACCCCCCCTGGTGGCCGTCCTCGGTGCTATAAAGAGTACTCCGGGAACTCGGTCCGACCGCAACCAGAATCCTCTGAGCGCGTTGCCCCATCGGGCTCCTTCCAGATGGGCGGTTGGGCCCACCGCCCCGTCTAGTCTTTACGACGATATGCGAAAACACATACCGCCGTCCTTCCCAGGATCGCCTGAACGAACGGTTCGAGCTCCCACTCTAGCCGCCCGCAACCCCGGAAGCCCCAATTAGTCGCCTCTTACGACAGGCAGGGGATGCCATAGCCCTATTCTGATCCCGGAACTACAGGGCGTACATTTTAGGCTCTAGGCATCAAGGCTCTTAAACTGACAAACTTCAAACCATACAGAGAGAGTGATCATTACATATTGATTGAATAAATTAAAAATTGTTTAGGCATTTCGAGTATCGACTGAACATGGCGGCGACATGCGGTCGTCAAATGGCGCTCGTAGAATATTTATAGGTCCATTAGTTCTATTGTTAGTAAACTATGGATTAGTTCGTAGTAATCTTACACTAATGAGAACTTATAATTGATCCAATAATGTAAATTTATTTCGAAATAGCAATATTCACATTGGCCTATCGTATTTCTTGTGTGTAAGGTTATCTTAGAAAAACTTTTTTCAGCTTTAATATCTTTTTATTTATAATTGTAATAATATTAAAAAAATGAATATAAATAAGAAAAAAAGACAATCCTGCTGAGTTTCTTGCCGGATCTTCTTAGTTGAGGTCGTATTCCGATCCGGTGGCAGTGTAAGAAAAAAATGTAACTGACAATTTGTAAGTGCCACCGCAGGCCTATACAAAATAAAGACATTTCATTTCATTTGTTTATTTGGTTAGCAAATAAAGAAAGAAAGAAAGAAAGAAAAAGGCAGTTAGTTGTTGAAAACACAAACTATTATACTATAAATTATCGAAATTATATTTCCAGAGTGGACGCATTTACAATCTGAGATTTGTTTGTGATGGGTACTATTCGTATAAAAAGATGCTCGCTATTTTATTTTGTTCTTAATTATTATTTTTCTACTTCTAATACATACATACTAATGTAGTACAAATACATATACATACAAACATACAATTATACCACTTGAACTTGGACGACTAAAGTTAATGATTTAATGATTAATTATAATAATAGAACATACAAATAAAAAATAGACATTTTAGTGAATAAAAAGATTAGTATAACTTTACTTATTAAAAAGTAAAAAATATTTTTGAATAAGATACAATACAATAATCCACAGTCCTGTAAATAAAATACTCAAAGTAATAATAAAAACAACGTAATAATTGTGTATAAATAATTGCTTTATAATACCTAAGCTACTGATTTGAAGCTTATTAAAGTAAATATATTTAATACTACCGCATAGTTATATTATATAAACGCTTTCTACACTCATAAACTTGTAAATACGTATATAGTATATAGATATATCATCTAATAAGCGCGTATATTTTAACCTCGTTTTAATTTACGTATATTTTTGGTGCTTTTTATATAATTAATACGGCAAAGATTACGTGAATAGGTGGAGGGGGTTACGGTAGTCCGGGCCGTTCCCCACCCTAATCAAGAAAAGCAAAAGTCTTCTTCAAGGGTTTCTTTTGGTTTCTTCTTACCTTATTTTGGAGTATCAAAAAAAAAAGTATATTTATTCAAGTCTCCCATCTTAGCTATCATGCTATATCATGGGGATCTTAGGGGATAAAGAATATAACCGACATGCCGATCTTTTTGACGACCGCGTGGCGGAGCGGTTACCCCACCGATCTGAAGCGAAGTGGGTTCCAGGTTCAATTCCCGGCCAGACTGTTCCAGGTATCTGAATTATGAGTTTAGATTCATGTTCTGGGTCCGGGTGTTTGTGTATTCGTCTTGTGTGTGTCCATAGTACCCACGACACAGGAAAAAGTCCTACTGTGGGGCTCGTACTGTGTGTATAGTGACTGTAGAAAGCGTGTTTTTTTGTCGAGCACTACTGTTGTTGAACCTCCGCCCACAACAAAACTTTAGTTAAGCTCATGTACAAAGTTAACTAGTCTGTCGTTGTTATAGTTTCGAATGTGACTAGCGGCTACGTGCACGCTTTTGTGCTTAAGAGAGCATATCTAGGCAACATATATTTACTTTCATTGGATAATAGTAATTAAATTTAGTCGGAAGCTAAAATATAGGAAAAATCTGATTCGATTTTGCTACTAACCTCGTAGACTCCATAACTTCTTTTGTCTCGTAGACATATAAGTCTTGCACATACAATTATATTAAATTCAAGATTTTATTCAAAAATACATTAATATGAGCACCAAAAATATACGGAAATAAATTGCTAATTAGAGGCAATTCAGCTCCTAATATTATACTACATATCTCAACAGAGCAGTGTGATTGGGGCTCTGGGCCGAATGCTCAGTACCGGCGCTCTGAGCGATGTGACGCTGAGTGCGAGCGGCACTTGCGTCAAGGCTCACCGCTTAGTCTTAGCGTCATGCAGTCAGTACTTCGCGCAACTGTTTAAGGTAAAGACTAAATCTTCGTTATTAATACATAGAAATAATGAAGATTTTACATGTATTGAAATAATTGCTTGTACATTTTGCTCAACTTTAAACACCGAGTGCACTTGTATCATGGGTCACCGTTTAATCGTAGCGTCATGCAATCAGTACTTCGCGCAACAGTATAAGTTAGGGTAAATATATATTTTTTTTATATATGTGTACCTAATGATAAGGTAGACGGGCCTGATGGGAAGTGGTAACCGTTGCCTATGGACATTTGCAACACCAGAGGAGTCGCCAATGCATCGCCGACTTTGAAGGAGAAGTCTTTTTGCACCTTTTATTGAACAGTGCTCATCGGGCTCAGTGGCGCGCCATGGGAGAGGCCTATGCCCAGCAGTGGACTAAAACGGGCTGATGACGATTGAACAGTGGGTACACTTGCACATTGTTTAGTCTTAGCGACATGCAGTCGGTACTTCGCGCAACTGTTTAAGGTAAATATGACTACGTGGTATAGTGATCATGTATTATGAAGCGATGGCTCGCTTGCTGAACACTGAGCGCTGAGTGCACTTGCGTTATGACTCGTCGCTTAGTCTTAGCGTCATGCATTTAGTACTTTGTGAAACAGTTTAAATAAGTACATAGTATAATGATGACGAAGATTTTTAATACCAGTGTTGCATAGTTACTAAAATGTGTTGTAAATGTTAATTAATCGAAATAATCAATTACACTTCAAAAAACCAAAGGCCTATGTAGCCTTTATTCTCATTTTTGTAACATAATTACAATGGCCAAGATTATTTACTTACGTTCTCTCAGAGTATGCCAGACTTCAATTCCTTATAGATATTATTAGGTGCGTTTTTTTTTCTGACTGAAATAGCAAACGAGCATGCAGTCCACCTGATGGTAAGTGGTAACTGCCGCTCATGGACATCTGTAATCAACTTCATACAGAACACGGGTTACATCTGAAGTCAATCACAGATGCGTTGCCACTCCTACGATGGTCGCCTCACGTGAAAGTGTGCCGGCAACCACACCCTTCCAGCGAAACGCAAGGAACGCTTCACGCTAGAAATAGGTGTGGCGGTGGTACTTCCCCGCTCGAACTACACTGGATCTACCACCTTCAGAGGTGGTAGAACCACTGTAGTTACCGAGGATGGTATCCTCTTAAAATAGTTATTTAATTATACAATAACTATCAATCGACAGGAAATCGAAACGGAAAACAACACGCTGGTAATCGTGCTAGGATGCGAGGCGGTGGAGCTGAACCTCCTCCTTACCTTCATGTACACGGGGGAAGTCACCGCCTCCAAGAAGAACCTGCCTTCCCTCCTCAGACTTGCCCAGACCCTCAAAGTATCAGGATTGACCGACGCCGACACAGTGAGTAGGTTATATACTCATAATATATCTACAAGTATTAGTAGTAGTAGTAGGTAGTAGAATCAGTGTAGCTAGACAAGTACCACCACCACACCTATTTCCAGCGTGAAACATTTCTTGCGTTTCAATGGAAGGTTGTGGTTGCTGGTACACTTTTATATGAGACGACTATCTTAATCCTCGAGAGTAGCAACGCATTTGTAATTGACTTCAGATAGAACCCATTTTCTATATGAAGTTGCTCACAGATGTCTATGAACGGCAGTAATCACTTATCAACAGGTGGACTGCGTGCTCGTTTGCTACTTCAGTCAGATAAAAAAAGTACCGAAAGAACTATTTTTATAAGATTGAAGTAGCAACTATGCTATCTTATGGTAAGTGATAGCTGCGTTTTATGGCTAGGCAGCTTCCTACAGGAGGCCTTGTATAAAAATGTCACCCATCATAAGCTATCATCGTGACAAAATAAGCGATGGTACAAAGTAGATTTTTCTATTATCATTAATAACGAAGTGAGAGCGTGAGATGTGATGTCAGGATGGTCGAGGAGTCTTCATTATTTTCCTTTCTTGAAGATTTCAAGTAAAACACAGGAGTAAACTTCTTCGATTTATTCACAATTGAGGAGGTCCTATCGCTTCGACGATTAAACAAGAATCTTTTACTACCGGCAGGCGCTCGCCTTTTTATAACAATGTTTGGTGAGGTGACAATAACAAATTTATGGAGGGTAAACTAAATTACAATTCTTAAAATCACGAAATATTGCTAATTTAATAAACAAACAATTTTCGATCTTTAAACTAACTAAAATAATTATATTCGGCGACGTGTTTTTCATAAATAGGTACGCGGTGTCGCGCCGACATATATTTATCATTAGCTTATGTTGATTATCAATTTACTGTACCTTTTTCTATAGTATAGTATAGTTCTCACAGTACCTATCTAATGATAGATAAATTGCTTTCGCCCAAGGACATTTGTACCAATTGTACCCAAACAAAATAGGGCAACCTGACGTTGACCGTTTAAGTCACCACAATTTATGATTTTAGACTATTAAAATTACTATTAGACTATTAGACTATTACTTTTAAATATCGGCAAGAAGAATTCTATAAGAATTCATAAACTGCACAACGTGAGTACCCGTTAAGTATTATAATTCATCACAATTTGTAGATACATAATACTTCAAGACATTCTAAGAAAGACTTTGCGTAGAACTCCAATCTTATCAGGGATTTTACCTACAGGTGTATATTGCAGCAATCGTTTACCATCTAATAGATTCTTTCCTTGTTACTTCAACTTCATAAAAGATGAAGACCTAGAAAATTCGGAGTTAATATCCTGAATTCCTGGTACCGTTATCATTACAGGTGAAACCTAAAATTTCGGTTTCAGAATTCAACACTAACCCCGACTGAGCCAGAGCAGACTGACATTGAGGAATCACCCACAATCTTGGACAAGGAACAACCAGATTTCCTCACGGAGAATTCTGACAGCAAAGTGAATTTCGAAACGCCAAATGAGATACGGGAACCGGAGTACACTGACACGAGAGTCGAAAAGGACAGGCTAAGCAAATTGCATCAGATTGTGCAGAATTTGTACAGTACACACAAGATAGGTAATGCGGCTGCTGTATCCACGCCTACACACAATTTAGACGGTAAGTATTTCTTCGATGTATAAACAAATGATCACACAACGTCACAAACGATATAACATTCGTTATATCTCGGTATGGTAACGCAGGTCGTCACCTGCGTGGCAGAGCGGTTACCATACCGGTCAGACGCGCAATGGGTCCCGGGTTCGATTCCTGGCCATATAGGTATCTGAATGATGAGTTTAGATTCTTGTTCTGGGTATGGGTGTTTGTGTATGTCCATGGCACCCACGACGCAGGAGAAAATCGTACTGTAGGAATAGCCCAACATTAGGATTTTCTCCTGTGCATTGGTTATGTGGGATTCACGAAAGACTACCCACTAAACACCACCAGATGTTGGCTTTGGCCTCTGAGGCCTTAAAGCCTTCGTCGGGTAAATGCCCCCTATGGGCTGAAACGGGACAGACGCGACTTATGAGGCTTTAACATAGACGACCCGCGTGGCGCAACGGTTACCGTGCCGGTCTGACACGCAGTGGCTCCCGGGTTCGATTCCCGGCCAGGTATCTGAATAATGAGTTTTGGTTCCTGTTCTGGGTCTGGGTGTTTGTGTATTCGGCTTTGAGTGTGTCCATAGCACTGTGAGGATAGCCCCACAGTAGGATTTTCTCCTGTATCGTGGGTTAAAAAAACTTAAGACGCTACACTCATATTAGTGTACAAAGCGTTTTAAGTTTTTAAATCGATTACAGAATTGACCGAGTACGACAGAAAATGGCGCACGAACAGCTCAGTGTGCACGATATGCAACAAGCGCCTCAGCAACCAGTACAACCTGCGCGTGCACATGGAGACGCATGCGGGGCGGCGGCACGCGTGCCGCGCGTGCAGCCACGTGTCGCGCTCGCGGGACGCGCTGCGCAAGCACGTCGCGTACCGCCACGCGCCGCGGGATAGACGCGACGTATGAGGCTTTAACAGTAACCGATACGATTGCGCGTCGTGACGTTTTTAGACGCGACGTATGACGAGTTTACTTTAACATATGGAACCGATACGATGGCGCGTCGTGACGTTTTTATACGCGACGTATGACGAGTTTACTTTAACATATGTAACTGATACGATGGCGTGACATTTTTTTTAGGGTCAGACATATCGAAGAACCACGATGTCACGTCGTGGCATTTTGACGTTGTCTAGGGCTTAATCACACGTTAGCGAACCGATGCCGCATTTTGACGATACTTGGGTTCGTGGCATCAGACATATGAAAAAGATACGATGTCGCGTCGTATGTTTATTTGGAGTCAGATATATCAAAAAGGCACGATATCACGTCGTGGCATTCTGACGTTGTTTAGGGCTTACTAACACGTTAGCGATACGATGTCGCGTCGTAGCATGTTTATTTGGGGACATATCGAAGAGACACGATGTCACGTCGTGGCATTTTGACGTTATTTAGGGCTTAATAACACGTTAGCTATATGATGTCGCGTCGTGACATTTTGACGATTCAGTGCTTTAAAACATGTATACGATTTCGCGTCGTGGCGTGATATTTTAAAATACGAACATATCCAAGCAGCACGGTATCGCGTATATTGACGTTGTATCGCGGTTGTCGTGAAAATCTATGGCAAATCGTATGAAATTGTATCATCTAAGCAATACGACGTCGCATCGCGAAACAATTGTCGTGGAAATCTAGAACTTATCAAACATGCGACATTTAAAGGGGTGAAGTTCGGGTCAAATCTTGACTGAAGTAGCAAGCGAACATGCAGTCCACCTGATGGTAAGTTATCACTGCCGCCCATGGACGTCTGTAATCAACTTCATATAGAACATGGGTTTCATCTGAAGTCAATCACAGATGCGTTGCTACTCCCGAGGACTATGATGGTCGCCTCATTCGAAAGTGTGCCGGCAACCACACCCTTCTATCGAAACGCAAGAAATGCTTCACGCTAGAAATAGGTGTGGCGGTGGTATTTCCCCGGTCGAACTACACTAGTTCTACCACCTTGATAGAATCATGTAGAACAAGCTTCTCTCCTAATTTTGAACAATCTTAAAGGCTGGAAGTTAACACAAATCTACATCTCACTTATAGTAAGTCGGAAGGAGTCGAAACTCAACAATCGCCTGACGTGATAATTGAACGCCCCCTAAAATAGTAATACAAAACGTTTTCTGATGATATTCGTCATCCTTAAAAAACAGACACAAGCCATTCCTTTCGTATCGACTTCGTACAGAGACATCCATATTCGTACCGTGAAACTATGTGATTTTTTTAAGATGAACATCGTAAAAAATGTCACGATGCGACATAGTATCGATTGAACATAGGTACATATGTTTCGGCCTGGTACAGTCACGAGCAATAAGATGTGACTATGGAAGATGGGCAAAATTATCTGACCCAAGAAGGAGTTCAATAATATCTGACACGCTACTGCATTATGCTGCCTTTCAGTGTCAGATATTTTTGCTGCGTTCGTGTAGTCAGATATTATTGACCTCCTTGGCTCAGATACTTTTGCCAATCTTCCATAGTCACATCTTATTGCTCGTGACTGTACATATGTTTCAGCCTTTAGGTAATTTAGTTCAAGCGTTATAAAAGACAAAGGCCATACACGTCCTAATCAATTGTAGCATTGAAAGTTTTTACACTTTTCATCTGGTAAGTTTTATGTATTTTTTTTTAATTGCCTAGTCTTAGATATTGTTAAAATTAAATTTCACAAACAAATTATTGTCAATTTTGACTTTTTAAAAGTCTTTGGTTTTCTAACGAATATTTGTTATTTTTTTTTTTTTTTAATATTATTAAGGTTTTAAAGCCACATTATGAATTGAACATGCAATAGTTCAAATCATATAAAAGAAAGATGATGAACAAAATCCAAGAGTTAAATTAACATTTAAATTTAATTAATTACATTTAATTTTACTTAATTAATATTTAATTTAAAACTATTCATTTATATGTATAATACAGTTGGTTAGTTTTGACAATATTTAATGTGTGTATGGCCTTATACAAAATTAAGTTTAGTCAGTGTAGCTCAAATTTATACGTTTTTTAGGTTTCATTTATACCAATACTTATGAAAACGTTACTGCACTTAAGTTTTAAGAAAAAGTTCGTTCTTTCTTTTTCGTTCTTTCGCACACATATTGTTCTCTCTTGTTGTCTCTTTCTATCACCTAGAAAAAGATGAGAGGGCGACACTTTCAGTAATTCTCCAGAGTATTGATGCCCAACGGATCCGCTAAAATTAAAATGTGGTTTGCGAAGTAATTAAAATTTTAATTAAATTCGTTTTGTTACGGTGCCGCCAAGGAACATTTTTTCTGGGAGTTTCGAATTAATTACTTATTTAATGGTGAACGAAACATCACGAGGAAATATAGAAATATGCCTAAGAGTAACAAGTTACCAATTCACACTTTACCAGCACGCTGGAATGTCGACTGTGGTCCTCATTTCCAGTTTTAAAAGGAGACCCGTGTATTGATTTGTATTATAAATATGAGGGTAGCAAAAGGGCAAAGGAAGCGATTACGATGATGTGAAAAATAAATGTATTTTTAGACATCGCATTATACGTAAGTCGTTCTAAAGTCGTCAAAGTATATGTGAGTCTTAAATAGGACTTATGGATTGGTTGCAGTTCAATGTCTTCTAGCCGTTTACAACCCTAAGATACTCATTTGGTTCTTCATCAATCTATAATGTCCCAGTACTAGCATGGGTATCCTTTCAGAGTGATAGGAATTTAGGCACATCACGCTGACCAAGTGTAAATTGGTAGACTTTACACACTCAAGACTTAGGTAATACTAATTCTAATAACTTCCAAATCAAAGGTGAGACATGGGATTTGAATCCCGGATGACCTGATTGAGAGAGGAGAATTAAGCTACTAACCACTTATCTACCTAAGTGTATACACATTATGTAGTACCTCATATCTCTTTTACAAGGTTGGGAACCGCTGCTTTGGAGCGTTACTGAATTATGTTTTTTATCCGTCCACTAATAAAATCCGCCGAAAATATTATTTATCTAGATGCCTAGCAAAATATTAATATATTTTTAAATATTATCTAACAATCTGTAATAAAAAATATAAAGACATATTTTGAAAAAACAAGTAAGATGATAAAGGTTTGTGGAAATTATGTTATATTATATTACAATAACTTAAAATGAAACAAAATGTAACACGTAGTTGTAAGAAAATATTTATTTAGTGCGTAAATACACAATTACATTTAAAATAACCCGAAATAAACATTAAATAGTGTATTTATTTACATCAATAGATAATAGTTATAAAACTTGCCTTAAAAAGCAAGAAGCCAAGGCCTTAAAAATAATAAAAAATATCATAATTTAATTACATACCTATATAGAGTCAGTTGCATTGCACATTTAATATGCCTAAATAACATTTTGCAAATCCAAACTATGTGTGCAATTATTTTTTTCCCGCCGAATGTTTGTTTATAAATGTTTATATTTTGTCTCTGGTCTGTGAATATTTTTTCTCAAAGCAAAGCAAAGCTCTTGACCTGAAAAGCCAGTTGACGCTACAAATCCGAATTTAAGTCGGAAACAGAGAAGATACACTTAAACTTAACCTTCAGGCATATGATATTTTTCTGTTTCTTCAATTCTAAGAAAAAACAAAGACTATAAATAATTTTTTTTGTCTTTTTTTTAATTTACTTCTAATGTACGTATCATCATGACACGAATATAGATATTATAATATACCATGTACAAGTCATGAAAAGTTTGTAAAAATTCAAGTTTTAAATTAAACTTTTCTCTATGGTTATACCATTGGCTATAACTTTTTGCGACAAGGAGTTTATTTGTATAATTTTGTTCAAATGACAATATTTTCGAATATTTTTTAGAGACAAAGTTAATATTCGAATATAAAATTACAATAATACGTTTACTATTAAGTTCAGCGATGCGCCTATAAAAGCAGTGTTAATCTGAATATAATGTATTTGATTTCCGTTTCATTAGTCGCTCACAAATTATCAAACACGCATGCATGACTGAGCCTATAATAACAGTTTGAAGTTCGGAGATATTATTTATATAGTGGCATAATGTGATGTTGATTTTTTACTCGAATCCGTCAGATGTTTTAATGTAAGATAACTCAAAGTAAATTAAACAAAATAGGTATGCACGCTAAAATTCAACGGGAATGTTACCCGAATTAGTCATATCTCCGAATATTACTTATACAATTTAATGTAGGTACATCGATATAGAAATACACTAGATACACAGTCTGGAACAAAAGTAACACCTAAAATTGTCGTCAAATGTACGATGTTATTTATAGTTTGTCATAACGACCATATTTTTGCAATACCACCTTACGTCCATGATAAAGTTGTGTTTACAACGCTATAAGCAAAGAGCAATTAGATTTTACTACTTGAAATGAGCGCTCAAATTTGAAATTTATTAAATTTGAAATTATGATTCATTATAAACATAAATTGGATCAATCATAATTATTTATATTAGGTAGAATTTAAACAAATAAGGATTAAATATTCGTAAAAAATATCCAATTAAACTTACTTAGCAACCTAAGTAAACTTATCAAAAAAATGGAAATTCAGTGAGAAGGAATTTAACTCTAGTTACTAACTCGGGTTAGTAACGAGTTAGTAACTCGAGTTTCCATTACTAATTTAAGACGTCTAATTCAGAAGTACACAAATGCATGATGGTTAGTGAATAAACTTTACCTTTGCTAAGTCAAAGCATAATAAAAATAGGCCAATTTATTTATTGTTTTATGTTTTATTTTAGGTTATAATATTTAGACTTATTTTATTACTGTTAAGAAAAGACATAAAAAAGACAACTGCATATTAATTACTATTTATTAATAAAAAATCTTATTCAATTGATTGTATTTATTTCCAACCCTTTTATGATATGGAAGCAGCAATCGAGCATTCAATCTACCTGATAGTAAGTGGCCATTGTTGCCCATGAACTTATGAAATTACTACAGGTAAGTCTTCCTTTTTTGACATTGAATTTGCAAGCGAACATGCAGTCCACCGGATGTTAAGTGGTCACTGCCACCCATGGACGTCTGTAAGCAACTTTATATCTTGGTCCTATAAATATCGGTACCTATATTCTGAAGTCAATTACAGACGCGTTACCTCCCGAGGACTGAGATGGTCGCCTCATACAAGTGTGCTGGCCACACCTTTACAACGAAACGCAAGAAGTGCTTCACGCTAGAAATATGTGTGACGGTGGTACCTCCCCGGTCGAACTACACTGGTTCTACCACCTGGCAAAACTTAATTACGAACAGAGATACGTTGCTACCTGTGGATTTAATTGGAAAGCTTCGGACAAGTAGTTATGGCGCTTACGACACCATTAAGACCAGAACACAGTAGCACTTAACACGGATGTTGTTAAGAAAAAAATATTCCGTTATTTTTATATAACGAAGTGATAGAGTGAAATGGTGACGTCAGGATGGCCAGGAGTCTTCATTACTGTCCGTTCTTTAAGATTTCAAGTAAAACACAGCAGTAAACTTCTTCGATTGATTCACAACTGAGGAGGTCCGATCGCTTCGACGGTAAAACAAGAAGTGTTTTTCTATCGGCGTTCGCTCGCCGTTTTATAACAATGTTTGGTGGTGTGACAATAACAGATTTATGGAGGGTAAACTAAATTACAATACTAAAAATCATTAAATGTTGGTAATTCAATAAACAAACAATTTTCGATCTTTAAACTAACTAAAATAATTATTATTGGCGACGTGTTTTTCATAAATACGCGGTGTCGCGCCGACATATATGTAACTAGCTGACCCAGCGAAATTCGTTCCGCCTAAAAGTCAAAAATCTAAAATTATCATTGTTCCACTACTATACTAAGCATGTATTATACATAAATAACCTTCCTCTTGAATCACTCTATTTAGAAAACCTGCATTAAAATCCGTAGCGTAGTTTTAAAGATCTAAGCAAACATAGGGACTGACAGCGGAACGCGACTTTGTTTTCTACTATGTAGTGATAATAATGACACTAATTTGGTCACACAAAAAATAATTAATCACAGTAAATTTTAAGTTTTTTTTAAATACTGATTTCCATAAAAAGTATGGGTACGACTGGGGATACATTTTTGTATTATTCTAAATAGTCCGGTTATAGAAGTAAATAATGAAATCTATTTAAAAATTCAGTAAAGGGAGATCTCTCCTCAGGCGAAATGTACTACAGTAGTCTCTGTTCTGTAACCTTAGTACGGGTTTATTAAGTTTCCTTAAAACAAACAAACTTAGCTCATGTGTGCATAGTATGTAGTGCTGGCATTTCTTGATGAGTTATGTTAACTTGCTATGAAATACGAAGGGCGCGTTCCAGAAGACACTCACAAAGCCCAAAACGTCGTTCCACAAGACGACCACGGTCGTTATACGTCATGACTTACGCCCACGCGAAACTCACGACGACCCATCTAATAAGTCGAGTCGAATTGATCTTTCCAGTAGAGAATAAGTCAGTAACGCTCACAAGCTAGTGGAACGGGAAAAACTGCAGTCCTGAGCGTGAACTTTGTGACCTAGACGGTCACAAAGTTCACGCTCAGGACTGCAGTGATGGAACGCACTCTAAATGAACTTTTGATTATTTAATTATTGATCTATAATTATTGGATTTTTCACGCGTATCCGCCCACTGTACATGTTTCCACTGTACATAGTGACTGTTGTATTAATGTAGGACACAAACCATCAGTGCCAAGTGTGATTCAAAAACGACCAGCATTTTATGGAGAAAGAACAACAAACATGTCATCTGACTTACTTTCGCCTTTGTATTGTTAGTAACATTTTGCCAAGGTGTTAGGGTGTGCTATTATGTCGTCCCTGTAGTTTCGGGATCAGAATAGGGCTACGGCATCCCCTGCCTGTCGTAAGAGGCGACTAAAAGGGGCTTCCGGAGTTGCAGACTGCTAGAGTGTGAGCTCGAACCGTTCGGTCAGGCAATCCCGGGAAGGAAGGCGGTATGTGTGGTAGCATACCGTCGTAAAGACTAGACGGAGCGGTGGGCCCAGCCGCCCATCTGGGAGGAGCCCGATGGGGCAACGCGCTTGGAGGATTCCGGTTGAAGTCGTTTCGAGATCCCGGAGTCTTACTTTTTAGCGCCGAGGACGGCCACCGAGGGGGTTTTAGTGCGGTAAAAATCCCACATAACCCTGCGTCGCTCCCACGGCGTCAGGTACTTTTTGAAGGTTTCCCACCCGAGAACAAAAAAAAAAGGTGTGCTATTATGTAGTGCGACATCATCAAGTTATCAATTTGATGTTTACATAGGAAATGGTAAATAAAAAAACAATTTTACAAGTGTACACAATTTATTCGTCTTACAATCTTACCTTTAGTAGTAGAAATCGCGTAAAAAAATCGAGAAAATCCATCAGAAAATTATTACAAAAATACTGTTCACAGTCAGTTTGTTACTACGAAGGGACAGACATCAATTCAATACACAATTGACGTTAATTCACTTAAAGGGAAAATAATTAAAAAATATATTAATAGTTGTTCTAAAAGTCTAGCAAGTCCATCTGGAGTCTACTTTGTACGTCCTCATAAAAGTTTCGAATCCATCCAAAAATTATAACAAGCTATCCGATAAAATAAGTCTTATTCGGTTTTCGGACGAATCCATATTACGTAGGGGTGCATTTCCAACAATGATGTGCGATAGTTAAAATATGCAATAACTACTAAGCTATGAATGTCGAATCCTCGAAAAGGATTTGATTCTGTTTGATTTCCAACTACCTTCCTAAGAAGTTTATTTTATATATAGAAAACCAGGTAAGCATCGCGGCCGATACTTACCTGGTTATAGCACAACTACTCGCTTAAGTTGGCTTAGCTTAGGACTAAGCAAAATAATATATAGTGTGCCTTACCAGCGTAGATTGTCAAATACCTTATAACTCCTGGTGTTGTCCGAAAAATCACCAATGAGTATAACGGAATTGGAAATGAATTCGAAGCTTACTGTAATTGCGGATTACGTACAAAGTAAACCAAGTGACTTGATGTAATTTCATAGCAGTTAACATCTGTAACCAACCCTAACTAGAAATGACCTATTAAATATTATGCATCCCAATTGATTGTTAGCTCTGAACACTAAGCTGAAATCCCTCAATTTTATCACTTTTCAAACCAAAACACAGCAGAAATTGAGCAGAAATAATTGTAGCATTATTTTTAAGCATGTACCGTTGATTTTAAAAGCACCGTAACTGTCCGTCACAGATGCATCCTTATTCAATATGGTCGTACAACCAAATTTTAGTTCACATGTTTTCGTTTACATAAATGTGTCTACTTCAGGAAAACGTATAATGTAAACACAAAAAAATCTGTCCTTAAGCTGTGTCCCCAGCAGGCAAACTGTTAGCGGCCTACTGACTTAACGATCGGTTTAGTACGCCCTGCCATGTATTTGAAAAAGAGTGTCCAAAGTTTGCTAGTTTGCACTCACTGTACGCTGTAACGCTGCAACTGCTTAAAGTGAGCGCGAACTAACAAACTTTGGGAGACTCCATTTCAAATATATGGAAGGGCGTACTAAACCGATACGTCGCATAATCAGTACACCACTAACAGTTTGCCTACCGGTGACACAGTCTTAGGCCTCTTGTAGACACAGGTTTTTTCGGCGTAAAAATCTACGGTTAATTCGCTGTGTGTAGGCACGGTTGTCAGTGTTGTATGGATCACTGCCGTGCACTGATCTTTGCCGTGACATGTACAGCACGTTTTTTTCGCGGTAAGGTAAAGACGCCGTACGTCTCAAAAAACGTGCCATGTACAACAGGCCTAAAGGTTGACTGGCAGAAAATGTTTTAAAGAATCAATTCCACCTTTGTATTGTTTTTATGGTCAATAAAGATTAAATAAATAAGTGCATTGTATAAAGGTTACTTTTGTTTATTGTTTTCTTTATATTCAAATTGTCCAACCAATTAATAGTTGGGCATGCTTATAACTGGTTGCACGACCATATATTTAATTTTTGTCTTTAAATCAATATTAAACCACTCATAAATTGTTACATAGAAATTGATTAAAAAAATCTCCAAATCGCTTAGCGATCAGTACTACTCAATACTTATAAACAAGTTTTAATGAAATATTAAAATCGGGCTGTAATTTGTAAAGTATTTTCAATTCCTCTGAGATCAAATAACCAACATTTAGTCAGTTTTTAAAACACCCTAAGAATTGTGAATAATTTGGTACATTTTCAAAAAAGATTTATATTTTTTCTAACGATAAGCACGAATTACTACAAACATACTTTAAAAATAATACATTAACTACTTTTAAAAAATACTTTTGCGTGTCTGTGCTTCACATATATTTTCGATAAAAGATAGTTTGTGCTAGAAATAGAAGTAACCATAAGAAATGACAGAATTTTCTCAAATTTATAACTGTAAGTGATTATAGTAATTAGTGTTTTCTTTTAAAGAAGTTTTGTGTGTTTGCATAACTATTGTACAATTTTCAAGAGAAAATTTACTTACAATCATACATGTTATCAGTAATTCGTGCTTACATTTTCTTATTTAGTATAAAAAACGTATTATTAATAAAAAAATGCACTTTAGTTCACTCCACTCACGGTTAGTGGCTTGTTAAGTTAGACAAACTAAATCTGCCCTTAGTATGAGTTTCTTACATTTCAAAACAATGATTGTTTACGTTATCGTCCATACACCGCAATAGTGATGGGAACTCGAATAGAATTTTGTGACTCGAGCAAGTTTAATATATCACTCGAGTTACACGAGTTTTCCGAGTCACTCAAATAAAATATCATTCGAATTACTACTTTTCTAAGTAGTAATTCGAATAGGATTCGTTTCGGATTTTTAGTAACACTTGAATACGTCCAATATGGGATAATATTTGCAATATCAAAAAACGAAAATTTCGTGTATAACTTTTAAAGATTTGTTCAATCAATCTATTTTCTTAAAGTGAGCGAACTATGACATGAATGTTTTACCCTGTCGGTAGCAGTTTTTATAAGCCGGCTCAGCACAGGTACAAAAAAATGAGTAGTCAAGGGACAACTAGTGAGTACAAACAGTTCGTACGGTGCGAGAAGAAAACACAGTAGGGGTTTAGCCGGGTACAAATAGTTCAAGTGTGCACTTGAGTTGATTCGATAACTCGAGTCATATTTTTTTAAACGAGTAGATACGGGTTTGACAAGTCACTCGAGTGACTCAAATAAACAAAGTACTCAAGTCGCATCACTACACTGTAGTTAACATTGCATATCGTCACCCCATTATTGTCCCGCTGCTGGGCACAGGTCTTCTCTCAGAATAAGAGAGTTTAGGCCATAGTCCACCGCGCTGGCCATGTGCGAATTGGTGGACTACACACACCTCCGTGAACTTTTTTTTAAAGAACTCTCGGGTGTGTGTACGTTTCCTCTGTTTTTTTTAAGAACTCTCGGGTGTATAGGTTTCCTCGCGATGTTTTCCTTCACCCCAGTTTACGCAGTTACGTTGCAGTTACGTTGCATATTTACGTCGTTTTCAGCTAGGAAACGTAAACAATTATTGTTTTGATGAACATGACAAACTCATACTAAGTGCATTGCTTCAACACTTTTAACTTAACGTAAGCGAAAAATAAATATGTTAGTTATTTTTTATATACGCTAATAAACTCTCGAGTTATATTATTAATATTACACATTTATATTATAAAAATTAATACGTCACTCTTACTGTATTACCAAATTAAATTAAAATCTCGTGAGTAAAAAAGTTATGATTTATAACACATTTTTTTTAACACAAACGCAGCATTTAAAAATACCCCCATTTCGACGAGTTGACGTTCAAGAAATAAAACTGTGTTAATGCCCAAAATATGCAAAAAATGCATATTAATTCAATAAATATGATATGATTTCGAACACATTTTTTTATTTTTAGATGTGCTACAAGGCGATATATTTTTTTACAGGCATTAATAAACCGCCTTTTTATTAAATTTGGCACAAAAATCATAAGCGAAAATTTGGACAAAAAGCAGAAATTTATTCAAAATTTTCATTTCGACTTCGTGTTAAAAGCCAGATAATCTTAATAATTACATTCACATTACATAAGCTATATTTATATACATCAAAAACAAAAATATAACCGTAACCAGTGGATACAACACTGATCTTAGTATTAATTTTACTGTGTTGTTTAATTATGTACTATGGAATCGTTTGTTTCCCAAATAAAATAAAATAAAAAAAAATTAAAAAAAAATTACCAAGCTACTCCCGCCGTTTCGCCCGAATCGATTCTATGTACTACGGTAATGCGTTCTATGTTTGATCCAAGCTATGTGTTGGCAAGTTTGGTTTATCATGATTTATTGAAGTGAAACTTCTTTATCGGGGTTGGAAAAAAAATTAGTGTAACATTTTTTCGTTACGCGCCATCTTTTTCTGTTACGCGCCATCTTTTTCTGTTACGCGCCATCTTTTTTTTCTTCGTTACGCGCCATCTTTTTCTTATCCCTACCACACGTGATATTAGATAGATTATTATAGATTAGATTATTAGATAAAGTTTAATAGAAGCCTTTTATTAAACTTTATCTAATTTAACTTTATTTAACCAATTTCTGTAAAGTTGCATATAGTAAATTATTTTTTGAAAAATAACGTCATAAAGAAGTTCCACTTTTAAGAGTGTACGCTAGTACACGCACACATTTTTTTACTTTCTAGCTGACTCGGCGAGCTTCGTTCCGCCTAAAAGTCAAATATCCAAATTATCCGTGTTCCTCCACTATATTGTGCACATTTATACATAAACCCTTCCTCTTAAAAGAAACTCTATTTAAAAAAACTGCATAAAATCCGTAGCGTACTTTTGAATCACTCTATTGCAAAAAATTCCATTATAATCCATAGCGTAGTTTTAAAGATCTAAGCGTACATAGGGACAGACTGTGGGGAACAACTTTATTTTATACTATGTGATGTCAACTTTCGCCTGTATAAGATATGCGTCGTAGGGGTTACAGAAGTGTAATACAGTAAGAGGTCCTGTGGGTCTAGTTGGGCAGGGTCCAGATGCGAGTGTTGGCGTCCTGCCCCACGGAGGCGAGCGTCTCCGTGTCCAGCCACGACACGCCCGTTATCTGGCTCTGGGGGTGAGCGTCTGTGGACAACGGGATTGTATTGATTAAAAAAAAGGAAGAGAGAGAGAGACACACACACACAGAGAGAGAGAGATAGAGAAGGAGAGGGGGAGAGAGAGAGAGAAGGAGAGAGAGAGAAGGAGAGAGAGAGAGAGGAGAGGGAGAGAGAGAGGGAGGGATTAGGTAGAAAGAAAGAAAGAAATTGTATTTATTCACGATGAATGATACACATCGATATAGAAATACCCTAGATACACAGTCTGGAACAAAAATGACACCTAAAACTGTCGTCAAATGTAAGTAGTTATTTATAGATGGTCATAACAACCATTATTTTTGAAATACAACCTTACGTCCGTGAATTTAAGAACCAATGTAGTTCGTCCAGGGAAGTACGACCGCCACACCTATTTCTAGCGTGAAGTAGTTCTTTCGTTTCGATGGAAGGGTGTGGTTGCCGGCACACTTTTATATGAGGCGACCATCATAGTACTCGGGAGTAGCAACGCATCTGTGATTGACTTCAGATGGAACCTATCTTCTGTATGAAGTTGCTTACAGATGTCGCAGGGCGGCTGTGACCACTTACCATCAGGTGGACTGCATGCTCGTTTGCTACTTCAGTCAAATAAAAAAATACTTCAATGTCACGAATAGATGAAGTGCGTATGCATACAGAGGTGAACGAAATGAAATGAAATGTCTTTATTTAGTAGTATAGGCCTACGGAGGCACTTACAAATTGTGAGGAACATTTTTTTTCTTACACTACCACCGGATCGGAATACGACCTAAACTGAGAAGATCCGGCAAGAAACTCAGCAGGTTTGTCTTTTTGAAGTGAAACTTCTTTAGGCGCATGAGGGTAAAATTTTTACAGATGAAACGTCACGCCAGTATGCAACGGAAGTGTCGGAAAAGAGAGAGAGAGTGATCGAGACCGATTGAGAGAGAGTAAGACAGGGCGAACGTAGCATGAGCAACTAGCCGTGGAGTGAGAGTAGGGAGCAAGCGAGTGAGAAAGATTGAGAGAAAAAGTGAGACAGAGCGAACGTCGTATCACGCCTTTTTCCCTTCCTCTTAATCTTGGAAAGTTAAAGTTTTAGATTTGTATAAATATAAACAAGATTTATAAATTAGTTCGCCAAAGAAGTTTCACTTCTGACATGTGTACTTTGTACGCACGCATGTTTTTTTTAGTAGTATAGGCCTACGGAGGCACTTACAAATTGTGAGAAACATTTTTTTCTTACACTACCACCGGATCGGAATACGACCTCGACTGAGAAGATCCGGCAAGAAACTCAGCAGGTTTATCTTTTTGTTATTTATATGTTATTATATTTATTTATTTGTTATTTATATCGATAAAGAATAAACATTTCGACACTCACTCTTGATAATAGTGTGTTTAGCGGGCTGCTCCACGCTCCATATGATGATGGAGGTGTCCAGCGAGCCGGACGCGATCCGCTTGGAGTCCGGACACCAGGCCACGCAGTTCACGCGCGCCGTGTGGAAGCCCCACTCTTTGTTGTGCGCCAACTGGGGAATGATCATTATTTGTATACATTTCATTATGTTACTATAATTGTATTTGATAAATTAAAAAAAAAAGAAAAAGTAACTTAATATTATTGTGTTAAATGAAATGAAATGTCTTTATTTTGTATAGGCCTACGGGGGCACTTACAAATTGTCAGTTACATTTTTTTTCTTACACTACCACCGGATCGGAATACGACCTCAACTGAGAAGATCCAACAAGAAACTCAGCGGGTTTGTCTTTTTCTTATTTATATCATTTTTTTTTTTTTTTTTATAATATTTAATTAGTATAAGTGGTATTGTATCGTTCTAATTAACAATAAATACATAAATACATTAAGAACAACATTAAATGTTTTGCATACTTTTGCAAAATTCCATCAGAATTGTAGTCTTCGAGTATTGTGAAGTAACCAGTGTATTTCGACCGTGGAAGTATCACCGCCACACCTATTTCTAGCGTGAAGCATTCCTTGCGATGGAGGGGTGTGGTTGCCGGCACACTTTCACATGAGACGACTATCATAGTCCTCGGGAGTAGCAACGCATCTGTGATTGATCTCAGATAGAACCCCACGTTCTCTATGAATTTGCTTACAGATCTCTATGGGTGGCAGTGACCACTTCCCCTCAGGTGCACTGCATGCTCGTTTGCTACTTCAGTTAGATAAAAAAAAATGAGAACGGTCTTATATTTCTTCAATATTCTATATTTCTATACAAGCCGACGAAATGTGATAGAACACACTGTCGTTTGTTTACCACCATATCATTTACCAGAGCTTAACATATATACCGTAAACATTCTAGTTTATAAGATTTTAAATAAACGTAGCAGTCAATTCACCTTTTTTTTTGAGGGGAAACCTTCAAAAGGTACCCGACGCCGTAGGAGCGACGCGGGTTATGTGGGTTTCTCACCGCACTAAAACCCCCTCGGTGGCCGTCCTCAACGCTGCGTGGAGGCTCCGGGATCTCCAATGGAACACAACCAGAGTCCTCCGAGCGCGATGACCATTTCAGGCTCTTCGCTGGTGGGCGTAAACGCTCGCTCGTAAACGGTCGCATGCCACCGACCTACCAGGGGTTGCTTGGCCGAACGGTTCGACCTCCCACTCTAGCCGCCCGCAACCCCGGACGTCCCTTTTAATCGCCTCTTACGACAGACAGGGGATACCGTAGCCCTATTCTGGTCCCGGAACTACAGGGACAAGTCAGATTCACCTAGGTTGCTACAAGTGCCTTTATTGGCTCCTTTATAGATTTATTTACTTTTGCAAGTAACGGCACATTTAACTGCATTCTTATTTTATCTACTCATTATCTGTATGCTAAATCTTAGCAGAAATTTGATCAGTTCTTGCGAGTCACACACATACACTTTTAATTTCCCTTAAACGTAACTACAATATTTATAATATTAATCCATACTAATATTAAAAGTGTGTTTTATTGTTCCTCTTTCACGTCGCCGCATAGCTATTATATGATAATTATGGTTTATATGCTGGGAGATAGTCAGGAGGGCGGAGAGTGATGAAGGCTACTTTTTACCGCGCTCTCTCATTCCCATGAAAATATCGATTTGTTAGTTGATACATATTTAGTAGTTCCAGACGTTATTAATAGATGGCGTTAGTAAAATTCATTTGCAAGTTTTGGATCACGCTATTAAATGCTGGTTAATTCCCTTCGCACATGCAGGCGAAGCCGCGGGTAAGAGCTAGTGTGATAATAAAAAGTAAGCTGCCGAGCCCTTACCTTATACTCCTCAGTGGAGTACAGAATAAGTTTCCTATTGGCATCGCTGGCCACCAGGTAGTTGGAGTCCGGGCTGTACTTTGCATCCGTTACCGCTCCCAGATGAGTCAGCTCTGTGTTCGGGGTCAACGACGTGCCTTGCAACGTGTAGATGTGGACTTTGCTGTCAGCACCTGGAAAGGGAGAATGGCATTTAATTATTCGTGGGAAACACAATAAAACGCGGAAAATTACATAAACTCGTTTCGATGGAACGATGTGGTTGCCGGAACACTTTCACCACCATCATAGTCCTCGGGAGTAGCAACGCATCAGTGATTGACTTCAGATGGGACCCATGTTCTGTATGTAGTTGATTACAGATGTCCATTGGCGGCAGTGGCTACTTACCATCAGGTGGACTGAATGCTCGTTTGCTACTTCAGTCAAATAAAAAAAAAACAAAAGTGGTTCCGTCCCCCGCACGCCCCCTAGTGACGTGCCGTCGTGTATCGTCTAGGTGTTCACGTTAGCCAGCACGTGTTTAATGTTATTTCGTTATAATGTTAGTTTAACGAGTGATTGTTGAATTTTAAAAGTTATTATTAAATTTGTTGATCATTCGTCAATATGTGATGTCCATGGGCGGTAGTGACCACTTACCACTTACGACACAGAAGAAAATCCTACTGTGGGGCTATGAATGTAGAAAATGTGTTTGTAGGTTTCACAAAAAAAAATATTCAGGCTTCCGGGGCGTCAGTCTTAAAATTCGTAACATCGATTCTAGTAAATAACAACTCGCTTGGCGGTGCGGTTACCATGCCGGTCTGACGCGCAATGGGTCCCGGGTTTGATTCTCGGCCAGACAGGTATCTAAATGATGTGTTTAGATTCATGTTCTGGGTCTGGGTGTTTGTGTATTCGTCTTGTGTTTCCATCGCACCCACGACACAGGAGAAAATCCTGCTGTGGAACTATGAGTACAGAAAGCGTTTTAAGTTTTTTAGTAAATACTTACCACCAACGGCGACGTGTTTGGTCTTGGGATCGATGGTGACGCACGCTGGTTCGTAGTTGATGGGCAACGTGGACTGTTTGCTACCGCCCGATATTACTATTATCTGAAAGTGAACAGTTAGAATGTGTTACAGTTACAGTCCACCTTTGTACTATATTTAAGGTACATAAAGATTAAATAAATAAAAAAAAATGTGTGCATGTACTAGCGCACACTCGTAAGAAGTGAAACTTCTTTATGACGTTATTTTTCAAAAAATTATTTACTATATGCAACTTTACAGAAATTGGTTAAATAAAGTTAAATTAGATAAAGTTTAATAAAAGGCTTTTATTAAACTTTATCTAATAATCTAATCTATAATAATCTATCTAATATCAGGCGTGGTAGGGATAAGAAAAAGATGGCGCGTAACGGAAAAAAAAAGATGGCGCGTAACAGAAAAAGATGGCGCGTAACGAAAAAATGTTACACTAAATTTTTTTCCAACCCCGATAAAGAAGTTTCACTTCAATAAATAAATGTGAACAATGTAATTTTACAAACTTTCATCGCCACAGGAATTGTGTTATCTGATTTTTTTTTAAGGTAGGTAGGTAGGTAGGCAGGAACCAGTGTAGTTCGACCGGCGAAGTACCACCACCACACCTATTTCTAGCGTGAAGCAGTTCTTGCGTTTCGATAGAAGGGTGTGGTTGCCGGCATACTTTTACATGAGACGACCATCATAGTCCTCGGGAGTAGCAACGCATCTGTGATCGGACTTCAGATGGAACCCATATTCTTTATGAAGTTGCTTACAGATGTCCATACGGTAGTGATCACTTACCATCAGGTGGACTGCATGCTCGTTTACTACTTCAGTCAGATAAAAAAAATCTCAGTGTTCGGGTTATAAGGTGGTATCCAGCACAAACTTTCATGCTATTAATATTAAACCCTTGCTGCTTAGCTTAGCTAAGTTTTGAGCAATCGATATTTATTTTTGTAATATACAAGTAGCAATAAAGCACGCAGTCCATCTGATGGTAAGAGGCTACCGCTCATATAGATATCCGTGGGTGGCAATGACCACTTAACATCAGTTGGAGTTCATGCTCGTTTGCTATTCATATATAAATAAAATAAAAATGTGTGCGTGTACTAGCGTACATTCGTAAGAAGTGAAACTTCTTTATGACGTTATTTTTCAAAAAATAATTTACTATATGCAACTTTACAGAAATTGGTTAATTAAAGTTAAATTAAATATATTAAAAGGCTTTTATTAAACTTTATCTAATAATCTAATCTATAATAATCTATCTAATATCACGCGTGGTAAGGATAACGTAACATAACGTAACGGATAATGGCGCGTAACAGAAAAAGATGGCGCGTAACGAAAAAATGTTACACTAAATTTTTTTCCAACCCCGATAAAGGAGCTTCACTTCAAAA
Organism: Spicauda simplicius; assembly: GCA_949699795.1. NCBI lineage: Eukaryota > Metazoa > Arthropoda > Insecta > Lepidoptera > Hesperiidae > Spicauda > Spicauda simplicius. The sequence continues at coordinate 15,606,009 of OX453074.1, read as the reverse complement.
AGCGTGCGGCATTCGGGGACTGTCGCGGTAAAGCTATTTACATAGCATTTTATCAACTTATGCAATTATAATTATTTATTTATTTATGCAGCATCTTTTTCTTTGCTATTAATTCAAGTTTTTTTCTTTTATATAGTATACTTTCTCAGAAACAGCTGCTTACATATTCGTCCGATTTCCGAGCAGCTCGTCTCGGTTCGTGCGATCTTCGTACTGTCTTAACATATACATACGCGGAGTGGGGGGTGTTAGGTTTTTTTCGTTACAAAATTGCTTGATTCGCCGCGCTTAAAGCCCGCAAATCTTTGCAATAGCTTAATAAAAAAGACCATACAATATAATATTGGTGGAGCTACATTCAAGCCATCCATAAGCGTAGTTCTATGTTCTAGGGTTTTATTTATGCATTTATTTCAGAACTATCACAATAACTAGTACCTCTTTAACTGTTGCGACTATGGTAAGGTCCTCTTCGATGATGTGGTCCATAGCACGCGGCTGGGAACCCAGAGGCATCGCCTCCTCCGTGTAAGATGTCACTAGACCTGTGGAGGTAAAGAATTGATTAGATCACTTATATTTACTTCAGTTAACCTATTTTTTTATCTGATTACCAAAATAGCATGCATGCATCAAAGTGGTAGAACCAGTGTAGTTCAACCGGGGAAGTACCACCGCCACACCTATTTTTACCGTGAAGCTTTTCTTGCGTTTCGATAAAAAGGTGTGGTTGCCAGCACACTTTCATATGAGGCTACCATCATAGTCTTCGGGAGTAGCAACGCGTCTGTATGACTTCAGATGGAACCCATGTTCTGTATGAAGTTGCTTACAGATGTCCATGGGCGGCAGTGACCACTTACTACCATGTGAACTGCATGCTCGTTTGTTACTATTTAAACCGTGTAAGCCACTGGGGAGGTTTTAGTGCGGTAAAAATCCCACATAACCCTGCGTCGCTCCCACGGCGTAGTGTACCTTTTGAAGGTTTCGCCCTCGATAACAAAAAAAAAGGGTATGGCGGTGGTACATCCCCAGTCGACCTACACTGATTCTATCATGAAATGAAATGTATAAGCCTACGGGGGCACTTACAAATAGTCACACATTTACTCCTTAAGAATCGATTTGCATATATAAGGGCCCGGTACGAGAAAAATGTGAGGAGTAAAATCTACTGATGGATGACCTCGTTACGATTTTTTATTGAGTATAACGCCATCTAGCTAAAACTTTAGAACTATTTTATCAGTACGCGTGGATGGTATGCATCGGTTTCGTGATTACGTTTTACCTAAATCTCAATGGTATTTAAAATAGTAAATCGTTAAGTAATGTAAATACTCTGTAAATATTTTAATACATACTTATATTTTAGATATAATTTTTCAAAATGAACCATGTATTGGATTATTTATATCTTTAGTGTGCGAGTATGGCGCCATCTACTTTAAATGCGAGTAAACTCCAGTCGTGCGTCGGAGCTGACACGCTCTTTTTTTTTACACTACCACCGGGTCGGAGCACGATCATCCATCTCTTTTTTTTTCTCTTCAAAAGGCACACCGAAGCCTTGGGAGAAACTCCAGGTTATGTGGGATTATTAACCACTAAAACTTCCTCGGTGGGCTTCCTCAGAGCTTATAGTAGGTGACTCGAAAACTCCAACGGAACGAACGTGGTTTCCGGATTCTTGGGTGGCGTGTACCATCCCCCTTCCCCATCCGGTGCTTACGGCGAGCTGCCACACATACCGCCGTCCTTCTCGGGACGATCATCCATCTAAGAATACGTGTGACATGGGTACCCACCCTCGCCGGCGGCGACGCGGCGCAGCGTGTCGTCGATGCCGCACGTGAGCACGGAGCTGTTGCTAGCGGCGCGCATGCCGTTCACCTGGTTCCCGTGGCCCTGCCCGACCACGTGCACTCCCTCGCCTGGAAACATACATTCAAATTCTCACATCAACCCTTTATTGGCCCACTGCAGAGCACGGGTCTTCTCTCAGAATGAGAGAGTTAGGCCATAGTCCACCGCGCTGGCCTAGTGCGAATTGGTGGACATTGAAATTAAATGTCTTTATTTGTATAGGCATACGGGGCACTTACGAATTGTCATCACCTGCAAACATACATTGAAATGAAATGTCTTTATTGTATATGTATGTATAGGCCTAACTAACGAATTGTCAGTTACATTTTTTCTTACACTACTACCGGATCGGAACACGACCTCAACTCAGAAGATCCGGCAAGAAACTATTTTTTTATCTTACTGAAGTAGCGAACGAGCATGCAGTCCACCTGATGATAACTGCTGCCCTTGGACATCTGTAATCCACTACATTCAGAACATGGGTTTCCATCTGAAGTCAATCACAGATATTTTGCTACTACCAAAGACTGATGGTCGCCTCATGTGAAAGTGTGCCGGCAACCATACCCGTTTATTGAAACGCAAGAAATGCTTCACGTTGGAAATAGGTGTGGCGGTGGTACTTACCCGGTCGAACTACACTATCACCTTTTTACCAACCAGCGGGTTTGTATTTTATACTAACTGAATCCCGCAGCTTCGTCCGATTTAAAATAAATCGATGTATTGATTCTTCCGTGGGAACAAGAAATTTTCCCACAGTAAAAAGTAGCCTATATGTTGATCCAGAGTGTCAGCTAAATCCCTACCAAATTTTATAAAAATTGCTCTAGCCGTTTAGACATGTAGAAGTAACAACCATACACACTCACAAACTTTCCTCATTATAAACTCACCAATAGCAACATCCCACTGTGTGACCGATCCATCATGACTAGCGGTACACAACAGGCCACGAGAGTGTAAAGTCAGACAGGTGATAGCCTTGTTAGAATTCATCCCATCATATTGCATGGGGCCATTGTAAAAAATTATGGGTGTAAAAAAATATAATAAACTAACCAGTAGCAACGTCCCACTGTATGACCGATCCATCATGGCTCGCGGTATACAACAGGCCACGCGAGTGTAAAGCCAGATGGATGAAAGGCTTTTTAGATTTCCTCCCAGAGCCAAAAAAAGGCTATGAGTGTAGAGTATTAATATAAACAAACTCACCAGTGGCAACGTCCCACTGTGTGACCGACCCATCATGGCTCGCGGTGTACAGCAGTCCCCGCGAGTGTAGCGCCAGACAGGAGATAGGCTTGTTACATTTCCTCTCAAAGAAAAAAGAAAGGCGTGGGGCTGTGTGTGTAGAAAATTGACTAACTCACTCACCAGTAGCAACGTCCCACTCTGTGACCGATCCATCATGACTCGCGGTATACAACAGTCCCCTCGAGTGTAAAGCCAGACTGATGATAGGCTTGTTAGATTTCCTCCCAGAACCAAAGAAAAGTATGGGGCTATTGTAAAAAAGTATGGGTGTAAAATATAATAAACTCACTAGTATCAACGTCCCACTGTGTGACCGATCCATCATGGCTCGCGGTACACAACAGGCCACGCGAGTGTAAAGCCAGACGGATGAAAGGCTTGTTAGATTTTCTCCCAGAGCCAAAAAAACGCTATGAGTGTAGAGTATTATTATAAACAAACTCACCAGTGGCAACGTCCCACTGTGTGACCGATCCATCATGGCTCGCGGTGTACAGCAGGCCACGCGAGTGTAACGCCAGACAGGTGATAGGCTTGTTGTGTCCGGCGACCACGCGGAGCGGCTTGTCTGGGTTGTCGATGTCTAGGTAGTTGATCTCGCCGGACAGAGATACTGAGATGAGGTGCTTGCCTTGCCAGAGGCATGACACCTGGAAATATGAAGTGAAAAGTTTTTTAAACTCCTTAGTTTTTTTTATCTGATTCAAGTAGCAAACAAGCATGCAGTCACTGCCGCTCATGGAAATCTGTATCTGTAATCAACTTCATACAGAACATGGGTTCTATCTGAAGTCAATCACAGATGCGTTGCTGCTCCCGAGGACTATAATGGTCGCCTCATATAAGTGTACCGGCAACCGCACCCTTCCATCGAAACGCAAGAAATACTTCAAGCTAGAAATAGGTGTGGCGGTGGTACTTCCCCGGTCGAACTACACTGGTTCTACCACCTTCACTACACTGGTTCTATCACCTTCAACTACACTGGTTCTACCACCTTCTATCTAGATCTATTAAAGGTGGTAGAACGAGTGTGGCTCGACCAGCGGCACACCTGTTTTTGCCGGTAAGCAGGTATCGCGGTTCGCTGGAATATGTAAGACGTTTGTAACGTACAGTGGCATAACTATACCGTTCGAGGCCCGTGGCACATTCACCGGATGAGATTACAATATCGTAAGTACAAATGGGATTATATGCACTATCAAAATTCCAAAATATGCACTATAATAGGGTGAAATATGCACTAAATTGAAAGAAAGAAAGAAATATTTATTTGTAAAAAAATACTATAATGTGGCATAAATAACAGCATACATTATTTTTACATCAGACCATTGCTGTAGTAAAATTTACAAAAGGGTCCACACTCAGCCTCGCCGCGGCGAACCACGGCCACTGATTTTCAGTGTGTCCCAATTCGACGAGCAGCTCGGTCGATTTGGTTAAATATACACAAAATAAGCGCTATCAAAGAACCGTTTATTTTATTTTTGGTCGCTTTTTCTTTTTCTTTGGTCGTCAAATTGAAATCAGTATACCTTTGACGAACTATGACAGAAATTAGCGAACTACGACGTTGTCACGTCATAAAAAGGTAGCAGTAGCATCAGTGGTTGACTTCAGATATGCCTATTCTATATGAAGTTACATACAGATATCCATAAGCGATAGTGAGGACATACCACCAGGTGGACTGCATACTCGTTTGCTACTTCCCTATTATAAAAATTGCCGTAATTATGTTCGGTGCCTTTCGTTATCACTGTGATATATTACGCAAAATATTTTATGAAAAGTATTTTTAAGTTTTACCAAAAGTATTTAATGTAAAAAAAGGATAGTGAACCTATAGTATCGTAAACTAAACTAACATTTATATAAATTGGGTCATTCCCGCTCGTCCACGCGTATAGTACAAGAGACAAGATTTAAAAAGTAACATAATAAGATAATGAAGATAATGAAGATTTCAAGTAAATCTTTATCATAATGTTTATATAAATTAAATTCTGCCTCTGTTATGTTGAATAGACTACCCTTTGTTGCTCAAACTACCCTTTCTTTGATGTTAACACTTCTTCAGAGATATGACTTATCTAAGATACAAGATAGGTCGTCGTCGTCGTTGTATTTAGTATCTGAAATACTTTTTTAAAAATGACCTTGCATCTTGTATTTAAATAGATTTTGTTATGGAGCTTAGTATTTTATAAATACTTTTTTGATAAGATACTTTTAGTAGTGATGAAGTCGTGATGAATTGTATGGTGACATTTAATAAAATAAATGCGTTGAACGGCATACCTACTGTATTTAGCCTGAGACCAAATTGATAGACGGCGACTCTTTCTTTCTACAATTATCATCAATTATATTAAGATGTGAAATTGATTATTTTTACTTATTTTAGACCAAGTATTTGGTAGTAATACTTCTTACACAAAATAAAGACAAAGTCTCACCTGTTGGTTCTCAACAGCGTTGCCCATATTGAAAGTGACAGCCCGTTGCATGGTCTCAATGTCCCACGTCGCACACGTCTTGTCTCCAGAGCAGGAAAGCAGTTGCTTGCCGTCCGGCGACCACGTATTTGGTAGTAATACTTCTTACACAAAATAAAGACAAAGTCTCACCTGTTGGTTCTCAACAGCGTTGCCCATATTGAACGTAACTGCCCGTTGCATGGTCTCAATGTCCCACGTCGCACACGTCTTGTCCCCGGAGCAGGAGAGCAGTTGCTTGCCGTCCGGCGACCACGCGATGCCGTAGACACCACCCTTGTGGGCCGGGGAACCGATCTGGAAACAATGTGGTATTTTTTTTATAAAATGATCTACAATAACTTCTACTTAACTTTGCAAAATGTTAGAGAATGATTCAACTGGGAAGGAACCACCTTTGCATATTTCTACTTATAAACTTTGCAAGGTATTAGAACTACAATACTCGACCTAGAAGGTACCACCGCCACACCTATATCTTCTTTTTTTTGTTTTATCTGACTTTATCTGACTGAAGTAGCAAACGAACCATGCAGTCCACGTGATGGTAAGTGGTCACTACTGCCTTGCACATCTGTAATCAACTACATACAGAACATGGGTTCCATCTGAAGTCAATCACAGATGCGTTGCTACTCCCGAGGACTATGATGGTCGCCTCGTGTGAAAGTGTGCCGGTAACCACCCCCTTCTATCGAAACACAAGAAATGCTTCACGCTAGAAATAGGTGTGGTGATGGTACTTCCCCGATCGAACTACACTGGTTCTACCACCTTGAGACTACCTAACGTGAAGCTGTCTACGTTACGGTTCAAGGGCGTGGATGCCGGTTCACTTTTACATGAGACAAACATTTAGTTCTTGAGAATAGCAACAAATCTGTGGTTGACATCAGATCAAGGCACAGGGGCTACATAAAGTTACTTACATGGTCGACAGTTACTTACATTAGGGTGAACTACATACTCGATTGCCACATCAATGTTATATAAGAAACAATAACTTTTTTCGTAATAAGATTTGTCGCTACATTTTATTATACCTACATGCGAACGTAGTTCTCATCTTAGCGAATATCATTTCATTAGACAAAATATAAAACAAACAACACATACCTCTCCCTTCAGCTCGGAAGTAGCACCGTCATACAGATAGATTTTTCCATCAAAGCCGGCAGACGCGAACAAGCTTCCATCAGGACTGTACCTCACGGCTTGAGCGAAGCGCGTGTGCTCCTAGAACCAAAAACAGTCAATTAAAAGTATATTACAAAAAATTAAGATAGTATTTTAAAATATATGATTTACAAAAATATAAAGTACGAGCTACTGCACGTACACGTGACTATTTTAAGTATTTTATAGTAAGCATTTTTTACGTGTCTTATATTAATAAATCAGTGTTAAACTAGCAGTCATTGGGTTTGGTTTTCATACGCTATTATTATATTCAATTCAAATCTATCGTAATATTTATACTATTATTTTTCTGAGTACTTATTTCAATGCTTAAATAAATAAAAGAGTGAATAATGAACACACGATGAAATTAAATTTCGGACTGAGTGATTTAAGGCTTAATAAATTACTGTCTTATAGACAGACTGTCCGGCTGATTTACAGACAGAATAAATAACTAACTAACTAATAAATTTATTGCGTGACTATTCAACAGACTGACTGACTACACAGCCACCAAGAGTCTATAAAATTTAGTAGCATAAAATTTCAACAACGGTTTTTTTTAATAGGTACATAAGGAAGGTTAATAAGATTTAAACAAATGTTTTAAACGTAAAGTATTGAATTTTCCGTACAGAATTAGTATTAGACTATTTGCTTCATAATAAACCCCCCTATTCTAACCTTTTGGAGCAATCAACTCCTTAGGGGTCGCCGGGTCATGGAAACCCCTGAGACGTATGAAATTGGTATTATTCGAGCTGTGTGCATAAGACGTATCGTATCCGTGTAAAAAAGGTTTTAACATCCAGAAGTGCAAAGAACTTGCTCTTATCATTATCAGACTTATCAAAGTGGAATTACTAGTGTACTAGATTACGAGAGTCACAAAACTATTCACCATTAAGAAACTTAGGCACGGGGAACTGGTGACCTGTATTACAGATTTACATGTCTACATCAGGCACCAGGCTCTCACAACCAAGGTTCATGGTCGACCATAGTTTTAACCTTAAGTTTTGCTTAGATGTAAGTAACCTTGTGAGAGCAAATAAATTATTTATTATTATTAATTATTCGAAGGTGTGCCTCATACTGTAAGATATTAGGTACGCTAGTAATGAATAATTCACCTGTTTAGTGCACTTGAACTTGAACGGCGGCCCTTCAAACACAGCGATGGTGTTGTCCTCGGACGCGGTTACGATGCGGAACGGTCGCGTCGGTCTGAAGTCCACCGAGTTGATCGGCTTCGACTGACCGCTGATCTCACCCACCGATGTGCCCGTCTCCGACATGAAGACGTGGCCGAATCTGGGAACAGAAAAAAATGACCATTATTATACACTGGTAAAGGTGGTGATAGCCTAATGATTGAAAGTTAGCCTCTCGATAAGGATGTCCGAGTTTCAAATCACAGGCCGCTAATTATTCTAAAATTACGTACGTATTAGAAATTAATGATCAGTACTGTACGGTGAAGAAAACATCGGGAGGAAACACACCTGATTTAAATACAAGAACTAAATAAAATATAAGAACTCTTTCATAACAAAAAAATGTTCTCAGAGATGTGTGAGGTCTGCCAATTCGCACTGCGCACGCCAGCGCAGTGGACTGTGGTCTAAAACTCTTTAATTCTGAGAGAAGACCCATGCCCAGCAATGGGACAAAAATGGGTTGACGACGAAAGGTGACAGGACCCAATTTTGCTTGACTTCGAGAATATATCCGCTACACCCATTTCTGCTTTATAACAACAGTGTTTAGCGCTGTTGTGTTCTGATTTGAAGGGTGTCAAAAGGGTAACACTTAACAAAGCCTTACCGAAGCTGAAGGTGGTAGAACCAGTGTAGTTTGATTGGGGAAGTACCATCGCCACACCTATTTCTAGCGTGAAGCATTTCTTGCGTTTCGATACAAGGCGACCATCATAGTCCTCGGAAGTAGCAACACATCTGTGATTTACTTCTTCAATAAACAAATATACTTTCTCCCCTCGTCGCACAAATGACGTAACCTAACCTTAATTCACTAAATAGGTATCCCGTCTCACCTCTCTCTCCCCTCGCCAACGACGACCATCCGCTGACTGTCGGCGCTCCACGCGATGTCCTTGATCGGACCACCGATCGGCTGGAACTCATTCTTCAGGATGTGCTCCTTGTTCACCGTGTCCCAAATCCTCACCTTGCCCGATGCATCTGATGAAATTGCAATCTATATATTAATACGTGAAGCGAAAACTTGTGGTGCATTTTTAAGTAATATGCCGCGGACGGATTAGTACGAAATTTTGCACGGTTATAGTGGACGAAGAGGAGGAGTGCAGAATGTTAATATTTTTTTCAAATAATGCATATATCATACATAAAATCAACTAAAAACACATTACACACACAATGTTTGCTAGTTTGCACTCACTGAACGCTGTAAACTGCGTAAAGTGAGCGCAAACTAGCAAACTTTGGACATTCCATTTCAAATATATGGCAGGGCGGACTAAACCGATACGTCGCAAATTTAGTACGCCGCTAACAGTTTGCCTACTGGACACAGCCTATGTCTATGCATTTCTTATTAACCGACTTCCCAAAGGAAAGAGGTTATCTATTCGTCACGTATTTTTTTTTTTTTTTTTTATGTATGTTCGGGCGAAATGGCCAGAAATCGTTTACCTACCGACACGATTCATACGACATTGTATGCGGCTAGTTTCACAGGCAGTCCCATATTGAGGAAAATGAAAACTACAGGTGTGCGAATACCGCTCGAATCGAATCGAATCGAATGTTAATATTCGATTCGAAATTCGAATCGAATAATTCGAACTTTCGAATAATTCGGCATTCGACGCAAATTCGAATGCAATCGAATAATTCGATAAACTTCGAATATTCGAAAAATTTCGAATAGTTCGTCAATGTTCGAATTTCTTTTAATTTCGAAACTTCGGAAGGCGGGAATTTATTGTTGTCTTCATGATCACTGAAGATTATTTTTTAAATACCATAGCTTAATAACATAGACATTTTTTTTCTTTTAACAGCAAGATATATAAATTATACATCCTACATATATGTATTATATGATTTAAGTGACTATTTATTCATGCTACTTTTTAATAAAAGGTAAGTATAAAATACATATTACTTATTTTAAACATTTATAATGTTGATAATAATTGTAAATTATTTATTAGATTGTAATGATAAAAAAAATATTTGTTTAACCCTAAACTTCTACAATTTTTAGAAAATATTTTAATATTATAATTGTAAAATCTGATATTAAAGGACGATGATGAATTATATTTATGCTGTAAAAGTAAGTCCCTTTATAGGTTATCTTAGGTATTTAAAAAAGTATTATGTCCGTACTGGAAAATACTTCAACAACTCACAGTGTTGCTATCATGTTAATAATAAATTTAAATTACGTAATTGCATATATTTAAATAAAGATGATTAAAGGAATCAATAAATTACTAAAAAAAATCACAAAATATTATAAAGAGTACAAAAATATTATTAAGAGTTTTCAAAATAAAATAATATTAAAAAATAATTCATTTTCTTATTGTTAGTCGTAATACTCGTACGTTTCATACCTACTTTATTATAAGGAGGGTTGCACTAAAATATGTAATCTTTAATTTTTTTGAGGGTGGCCGTCTTGATTTTTGAGCATGATTTTTTTCCAAGTGTATTGTATTCTGCAAACTAAGGCCTCTCATTTCATACTCCTGATGGGTGTGTTGGACAAAAAATTTTGACTTTCCAGTTTTTTTAAAGGCAACTACAAATACAAATGTATTCTACAAATGAAGCCCTTCTATTAGATACTAATAGTGGGTGGATCATACAAAATATGTAATTTTCCGTTGTTTCAATGACGGCAATCTTGGATTTGATTTTTTTGTTACTAATAAGCGTAGGTATATACCAAATTTCAGCTCAATCGGTTAAAGATAACTGCTTAAAACTCAGTCGCAAGATTCCACCCTGACATACATACATACGTAGCAAGTTAATAGAAATCCTTGTAAAAATACAATTTATCACCAATATCTTTCAGAAAATCTCTCATAAAATTCAAAATTCGTAAAAATTTGGGCAAATATTGTTTAAAGGGCAACCCTGCCGAGAAAATGGCGCGAAGTTGTCATTAAACCAGAAATAAAAAAAACTCATAGACTGTCTTGAGTTCTGCCTAGAAATAAAATATAAATTAAATATAAATAATAAAATATAAAATATAAATATTTTAAGAATATATTTTAAATTTATTTATCAACTGTAATGATTTATCGGCAGTTAGGCACAAAGTATCCGTGACCTTTGTCGAATTATTCGAATTTTTTCGAATAGTTCGAATGTTTCGAATTATTCGAACTTTTTCGAATTATTCGAGGACTTTCGAATATTCGAAAGTTCGGATTATTCGATTCGAGTTTCGAATCGAATATTAATATTCGATTCGGAACGAATAATTCGTAACTTCGAATTATTCGCACACCCCTAATGAAAACCTTCCGGCAGTTTTCCCGGAAAATTGGAAAATGTCGGTTTCTTAAAATCTTGAATAACTTGGGTGTTTCTAAATCGATTTCCATTTTCTTTCTTTCATTTGATAGGAAATTTCATCACGCAACTTTATCTCTTGGACGTGGGTATGCTGTGATGCTTAACTCTTTGAGTTATGGGGTGGAAACCACCACCACTCCTCGAGTTTTTTTAGATAATTTGTGATAATTTTATCCGCAATATTAACTTTGCACGCAATCGAGCGTCTCGATGCGCTTCCGTACTTCAGAGGCTACTTTATTTCAAACTGTTTTTAATAGTGCATAATTTGAAAAACATCCAACGCCTCGCCTCACTGATCTTGTAATATATCTTTTTATTTATACAATTAAAATAGCCGACAAGCATGCAGTCCACCTGGTTATAAATGGTCACTGCGGCCCATGGACATCTGTCAGCAGAACTAGTCGACCCAGCGAACTTCGTTCCGCCTAAAAGTCAAAAATCTAAAATTACCAATATACCTCCACTATATTATGCATGTATTATACATAAAAACCTTCCTCTTGAACCACTCTACCGATTAAAACATACTGCATTAAGATCCGTAGCGTAGTTTTAAAGATCTAAGTATACATAGGGACAGACAGCGCGAAGCGACTTTATTTTATGCTATGTAGAGATAAGGATTGCATTTAAAGTCGATCACAGATGCGTTGCTACTCCCAAGGACTAGGATGGTCGCCTCATAGTGTGCCGGCAACAACACCGTTCCATCGAATCTCAAGGAATCCTTCACGTTAGAAATAAAAAACTTTTATTTTTGCTGGGATCATGTTGAATATATCCCCCAAAAAATAAAAGGTGAAATGTTTTTTTTTTTCTATAAATAGAAACTTCAAACCTCATTTCCCACAAATGCTATATTGTCACTTTAGCATTATTTCCTTTCCACGATATAAATTCCAACCCAACGCAAAAAAAACGTTATAAAAATCTAGACAAACGTGTGTCGTGGTAACAGAAATCGCGATAAAACGATACGAGCCGTTCCCAACACGTTTGGAGTGCCGCCAAGTGGAGCGTAGACCCCTATTACTATAGTTAGACGGTGACGATGAATACGGAAATATAACAAGGATAAATATACCATGAGCGTGTTTAATTAATTATTAATCATCGGGAAATTATTTAATACTAGCGTAGACACGCGGCTCCGGTCGCTTCGGTCACCTTTCCACGGTAATGTTCCCGATGTTAATCACTACATAGTATACAACAAAGTCGCTTCCCGCTGTCTGTCCCTATGTATGCTTAGATCTTTAAAACTACGCTACGGATTTTAATGCAGTTTTTTTAATAAATAGAGTGATTCAAGACGGAGGATTTTATGTATAATACATGTATAATATAGTGGAGAAACACTGATAATTTTCGATATAAAATAATGTTCTTCATGAGTTAATCACTACATAGTATACAACAAAGTCGCTTCCCGCTATCTGTCTCTATGTATGCTTAGATCTTTAAAACTACGCTACAGATTTAAATACAGTTTCTTTTAATAGATAGAGTGATTCAAGAGGAAGGTTTTATGTATAGTGCATGTATAATATAGTGGAAAAACACAGATAATTTTAGATTTATGACTTTGATACGGAACGTAGATCGCCGGGTTCACTAGTCTGTAATAAACAACAGTAGTAGTAGTTAAATTTTATGCCCTATTGATTTGTTTTATGCGAATTCGTAAACGCAAATTATATTAAAAACGTGTAATCCCTTAGGGGAAGGCAACAAAAGTCTTTCATAGGATTTCTTCGATCGTTTGTTCGATAGATATGTTTACCTATACAATTCTAGACCTTAATTTAAGGTGATTTTTGTCAGTTAGGCGGAACGAAGTTCGCCGGGGTAGTGAGTTTATCAAAAACTATCCGAATGCCAAGTTTCAGCGAATTGAGACTAGTAGTTTTGTGTGTAAGAATAACAACACATAAATCCTTACAAACTTTCACATTAATAATATTCATACAACAATTACAATATTGTTTAAGAGGAAATGAATCGGAGTTAAAAGCAACGATTATTTTTTTAACTTTATAGATTGAAAACATATGTGGAATTTTACATGTTCGAGAGTTTTCTATAAACATATCGCACGGTAAAAATAATAAGGATCTAATGTAAAATTGAGCAGTGATATGCTAATGTTTGAAACTCGGCCTCCCTACTGCGGGTTCCAGGTTCAAATACAAGACACGCCCCACTATATTTTCTAAAATGATGTGCGTATTAGAAATTATCACTGCTTTACGGAAGAGGAAACCTACACACCCAAAAGTACGCTAAAACTGTTACCTATCACGATTCGTGCGATACAGCGACAGTGACAGTGACAGACAGATGGACAGACAGACATAAGTCTTAGTAATATGGTTCCATTTTTACCCTTTGGTTCGTATATGCGTACGCGCATGTCGTCATTATCGCGCATTATCCCACTGCTGGGCACGGGTCTTCTCTCAGAATGAGAGAGTTTAGGCCATAGTCCACCGAGCTGGCCAAGTGCGAATTGGCGGACTTCACACACCTCCGAGAACTTTTTTTTCTCAAAGAACTCTCAGGTGTGTAAGTTTCCTCACAATGTTTTCCTTCACCGAAAAACAGTGATAATTAATTTCTATTACACTCATAAATCAGTGGTGCGTGCCTGGGTTTGAACCTCGGTTCTCCCGATTGAGAGGGCAACTTTTAACCATTACGCTATCACTGCTCTAGTGGTTAATAAACCTAGATAAAGTAACATTGTATTGTATTTTATTGTAATGCAATGTTTACGTATTTTGATCGATTTTTTTTATAAGATTAGAGTTGTAAGAGTCCGTTCAGACAGACCGACTCGGAGAGCATTGGCAAGCATTTTTCTTTTCACACAGATTGAATCGCATACGCTTGGAAGTGGCCGGAGCGTAGCCGCCAACTATACGCCGAATGAGAAAGAGCATGCAATCAGTACCGGTCGGCTCCTCTTATTATTTCACACGAAGCGCGTTCAACCCTTTCCGATTCTTATTAATTAGACAGATTGACATGTAAAAATATACCAATTTTATTGACTTACTTAAATGAAGAAATGGTAATGTTAACTGAGAATAATTGTAAATTTAAATTTCAATATATCAATGACTTATTTTGCATGCCTTATGGGTAGAATAAGAGGTAGAAAAATTTAATCATAAGACCAATTTGTAAAAACCTTATTAAAAGAAAATAAAGAAATTATTATTATTATAATGACATAAGAAGTGCACATATAAAAATAAACCCTAATGCAATTACTCAAAACTCTGTTTCCAATGTGATAAAAATCTGCTCTCCTCTCTAAGCCGATCTGTGAGAACGGACCCCAACCCCTAATGTCACCTTTGCAACAGCAGCAAAAGAAACTCTGGCGAACAACTGTTTAACCTGGCCATGGACAGAGGTTCAAGGAAGTACAGCTAACCTGCACTAGAGAAGAGGCAAGAAAAAGAAGAAAGTAGCAAATGATCATGCAGTCAGCCGGATGGCAAGCGGTCACTGCCACCCATGGACATTTGTAAGGAACTTTGTATGAAACAGGGGTATCTGAAGTCAATCACAGAGGCTTTGCTACTACCAAGGACTGAGTTGCCTCATACACAAGTGTACCAGCAACCCCGCTCTTCCATCCAAATGCAAGAAGTGTTTCACACTATAAATAGGTATAGTTGCACCTCCCCGGTCAAACTAAGCTGGTTCCACCAACTACTAAGAACCAGTACCAATCACTGAGAAGAAGAATGGCTTAGACCAGTTGTCCAGTGGGCTATCACTGGTGAAATGCTTGGTAGTAGAACACTGGTACACTGGTGCTGTGCATATTGGTAGTGAAAACATAATTAAAACTGCCAGAATTTTAGCCATGTAGTTTCCTCATTTTGTTTTCCTTTGCCGACAAAACAATAAATCTGTGTAGACATTAAGTTTTTTTAAATTATTTATTTATTTATTTATTTATTGAAAGGTCGCCAACATTCTATACACCATTATATTATAAAGAAAACATAACAAAAAGTACAAGGTAAGTGCTAGAACAATTATAGGCAACGACAGTATGAACATAAGACATAAAGATTACATTAAAATAAAATTGAATCTAAATAAATGACAGAAATATATATATACATATTCAATCAAAATGGAATAGAAATTTTAATACACAATAATTGATGCAATCTAGTACCTTTATTAGCCCATAACACTATTATGTAAAACAGTAGAAATATATTTTTAGTCGGAACTATATTATAAATCGCATCAACCCATTATTGTCCCACTACTGGGCACGGGTCTTCTCCCAGAATGAGAGAGTTTAGGCCATAGTCCACTGCGCTGGTCAAGTGCGAATTGGTGGACATATTATAAATATCTTTATGTAAACATATTACAATACTAGAAATATTATAGCCAACATCGCTTACATACTTGTATTGCTAAGCACTGTACTATTTGAACTTCTTTAAGTACAAATGTATATGTTCTTTCATCATTTTGCAAATTAAACCTATTCCTAACTGAATAGTAGTAAATCCATTTGTTACTAAGTTAATAATAAGTATCACATCTAAAGTACTTCTTTGTTTATATACATTTGCAACATATAAATAGTCAACTGATACATATATTTCAGTAACTTATGATCATATTGGGCTTTGATTTTATAGTTTATAGTTCTATCACATATCGTCAACCCATTATTGTCCCACTGCTGAGCACAGGTCTACTCTCAGAATGAGAGTTTAGGCCATAGTCCACGGCCCTGGCCATGTGCAAATTGGTGAACATAGTTGTATACTTAGTACCAATATATAAATTATTAAAAGTAATTTTAAGAATTGGTAACTACACCAAAATCAACACATACTATCAATAAAGCCACCAATAAATATCTAAAAATTATCTTACAAATTCTAAGCATAAGAACTATCACATAACAAGTTATTTTTAAGACTATAAACATCCATGATTCAATAACAGTACTGAGTCATTAATGTTTATCAGAATTATCACTTTGTCCACATTTGATAGCAAATTTATTAGGCTTGATAAGAATTGGCAATGAATACAGTAAAGGGCAGGCCAGTTGGCCTGCCCTTTACTGTAGGGAAAACTTATCTTATCTTTCAAAAGTGGTAGAACCAGTGTAGTTCAACCTGGGAGGTACCACCGCCACACCTATTTCTAGCGTGAAGCATTTCTTGCGTTTACATAGAAGGGTGTGGTTGCCAGCACACTTTCACATGAGGTGACCATCATGCTCATTGGGGTGGCGGCTCATCTGTGATTGACTTCAAATGGAACCCATGTTCTGTGTGTGGTTGATTGCAGGTGTCCATGGGTGACAGTGGCCTCTAGCCATGGGGTGGACTGAATGCTCATTTGCTATGTTTGATATGAAACAAAAAGCATTGTTCCTATCCTATTAACATGAACAATGTTTACCTTCTAAATTTAACTCAATTCATTATCTATATTTTATAAATTTCAATTCATTACCTTCATGTGCGCTACCTCTATTTTATGTATTTGGGGCAATTTCAAAATTTTCAATTTCTCACAGGCAATCCCACAAAATACAAATATGAATACACTATCGGTCCTGCGAGCGATGTGGCCGGCCCATTGCCACTTCAGCCTACTAATTTTGAGAGCTATGTCGGTAAGCTTCGTTCGTCTACGGATTTCATCGTTGCGAATCATGTCTCGTAGCGAAATTCCGAGCATAACCCTCTCCATAGCACGCTGAGCGACCCTGAGTCTCCGAATGAGGCCTACAGTGAAGGACCACGTTTCGGCGCCGTAGGTCATCACTGGCAACACACATTGCTCGAATAGTTTCGACTTCAGGCACTGAGGAATTGTGGACGAGAAGATACAACGAAATTTCCCGAACGCAGCCCAGCCGAGTTGGATTCTTCGAGTGACCTCCCTCTCAAAGTTGGACTTACCCATCCGGATCGTTTGTCCCAGGTAAATGTACTCGTCGACAACTTCGAGAGGAGTGCCGTCAACAACTACCGGTACGGGTGTGACATGGACATTAGACATGATTTTCGTCTTGTCCATGTTCATCTTAAGACCCACCCGTTGTGAGGCACTGTTGAGGTCGCCTAGCATTGTGTTGAGGTCCGTCAGCGAATCTGCCAAGATGACTATATCATCAGCAAATCGAAGGTGCGTGATGTGTTCGCCATTGATGTTAATGCCAAGACCTTTCCACTCCATCAGCTTGAACAAATCTTCCAACGCAGCGGTGAACAGTTTCGGCGATATAACATCGCCTTGTCTGACTCCCCGCTGCAGTTGGATTAGATTTGTGCTTCTGTCGTGTACTCGGACTGACATGGTGGCGGCAGTGTATACACACTAACCCAAGCAATAAAATTAGTTACAGTAACTTATCTACTTTAAATCAATGGATGCACAATGGTGAAAGACTTAGGCACAAACCAGGTCAGAAATAAAGTCACCACTGACCTCCAGACGCGATGTAGAATCCGCTGGGCGAGTATTTAGCGACGTTCACTTGGCAAGAGTGCTCGGTATACACATCCGCTATGGCTGGATTCTCTATGTCTCTTATTATAACCGAATTTCCATTGGTATACAGGAAGTTCTTGCCCTTGGGGTCTCCGCCGAGCACTAACGGCGTGCCCCGTTGTGTCCTCGGCAACGCCGCGAGAGTATACTCTGAAACAGATTCACATCACTGAACACGTAAAAATAAGAACAACCACATTCGGAATGACACATGCCGTTGACTATTTTAACATGAAAATCGCTAACGAAAACTTACTATTCGAATACGACATCACTATATCACAATTCTACGCCTACTAACTACACTTTATACGCTAAAACTAAGTATATTTCAGTACTTTTACGTTTATTTGTAAAAACAAAATCAGCCGCTAGCACTCCATATCCATAGCCTCCCAAAAAGTGACGTGACGTACAGTGCTAGTGATGTGCTTACGTTATTGTTTTTGCTTATTTCCTATTAGCAAAATATCGATAAAATACTGAGATCTGCTTGATTATTATTTACATACATGAAAGTAAATAAATTCAAAGTGCAAAACTTGATTTAAGAATTAAGAGTTATGAGAACGAGTAATGGATTCATTATAAGAAACTTAGCTAATATTGGAATGATTTGTTTCAAAGGATATTACTATATTAACCCTAGATAGCTAACCTTATACTGTACTCTGTTTAAGCTAACCATCCGTCGAAGTGACGGGTATTCAAATAATATTTTTATTTGGCACAAGTTATTAAAAAAGTTGACCTCTTTTTTATGGTTTCGTTTATAAATGTTATTCTAAATAAGAATCATTTTGTAAATTGACTTTCTTTATTATATATTTATATTAAAATAACTTTTTCTAAACTCCTTAAAAATTTGGAACATTTTTAATGATCTGCTTTGACAAGCAAAATCAACGATAAATTAAAATAAAACAATATTTTTTTTGGCTTCATATAGTACACAGAAACATTAGAAATAATTAAAACATAAAACAAATTGTTTTTCTTCAGCGCAAGTAACACAAAAATCAAACCTTATGTTCACTGCATATGGGAGCGATGCAGTTGGAACACGAGCTTTTGGTCATACGCTTTTTCTCTTAGTGGCACTTCCGAAACGCTTTTTTTTACGACTTTCTCCACTAGATGTTGCTGGCTCTTCTCTGGTGTTATGACCTTGTACAGGAGGAGACGATTTGCGATTTTGATTGGTAGATAATGACATAATTTTGACAGATTTTTCGACATTACTCCATTTTACAATATCTTCAAAAATGTCGATGGTTAAAAACTTAAAAAAAAAGATGCTGGTCCCTTCGGAGTATGCACAATGTTTCTTGCCGAAGTTCTTGTGGAAGTGTGACCCAACCGTGCCGATTCCTATCTCGTATCTTCCTTTGAGGAAGTAATATGATGCTACAATGCATGGTTTGTGAAGGTGCAGTATTCGAGATAATAGGTGAATCAGGATCCACGTCTGAAGGAAAGTCTGGTAGTGCGCTTACATAGCATCCCCTCGGAATCTGCACATTATCTTCCACTATAAAATCTTGTCTCGCTAGCAAAACTATAATCAAGGGCAGCGTCACTAAGTTCTTGTTGTAGAAGATCAATTATTTCATCTTCTCGTAAAGAACTTATAGAAAACATGACGTAAATTAAAAAAAAACGCAAATTACTTTGAAAATAACCAGTGCAATCGAATTCAATTACTAACGGTAAAGCTAACCACCCGTCGAAACGACGGGCAAAGGTCAGGTACCTCAAAAACTATGACACTTAGCTGTTCGCTGCATGTGCCACTGCAACGGGCTCCCTGGCGGCTGAGTTGGTTAGCCAAGACAGCACGTTCGGATACGCCATTAAAAAATGCGAGCGATATTTCTTTGCACTGCCCGTCTAATCGACGGAGGTTAGCTATCTAGGGTTAATAATAATAGCGTTAAGGTTAAAAGTTTAACTGGATCAGGCTGCTCCCTTTGAGCATAAATATATATTATTATAATTATACATGTTATCTTTTCTTTCATGAAAACAAATGATTTGTTTTTTTCATTGCGAAACTAGATATATAGAAAAAATAAAATAAAAAATAAGATGAACTAAAAATAAAACATCTAAGGCTTAGTAAACATTTATATAAATATTAATACAGGTTGAAATAAGTAAATAGATAAAAGTTTATTTAACCTATTATAAGGCGAAAGACAATGAGTGCGTTATATCTGAAATGTTTGTTACATAGCCCTAACGCTGATGCACAGCCCCAGTGCAGTGCAATCCAGCCAGCAACCCGATGAGCAGCACCTCGATCCCCACATATCATGGGAATGGATGGCATTCCGAGATCTCACATCGAGTCGGTTTCACACCTTTAGTTTTAAAATAAAGTCTAGTGTAGTAGTGTAGTTGTTAATTTTAGTCATAATTAAATAATATCTATGATTTTTTGTTTCTTTGCTACCTCCAGCCGCCACCTACATGACTACATGATACATTTTACTTTAAATACAACTTAATATATGTTTTAGTGACTGTTGTGAATAATTAGTACAAGTACAAGGAAAGTTGAAGGTATTCATGAAAAGTGGTTATTGGGACGACACCCAGACTATCAATTATACCCGTGTTTTAATTCATTTGATCTATTTAAATGTATAATAGGAGAATAATTGAAAACTAAATTAAATATGGTTAATCGATGTATATAGAAGGAAGATGTTCGAATATACTATCATTAAAGAAAATATCGATTGTCTAAGAGTATTATTTAAAATTCCGATTGAAAAAATCACTAGTGACGTTCGCTTCTTTATGTTGGTATTTCTGTAGATTCAACACTAAACTTCACTTGAATGCCCATTTAAAGGCATTTGGAATCAGTGACCTTCAAATGAATAGCAATGACCCCTAAATTTTATGAATTAAATCAATAAATTAATTCACTTATAATTAAATCCCCAATTTATTTAATTCTATAAAAGTTTGAGAATTGTTATAAGATAAAAATTAAAAACAAAAACGAATATAAAAATGCTACGTAAAAGATACTTTAATATTTTCAAATTAATTACTTTGCCAATGTAAAAATGATAATAAAAAAAATGTTAAAAAAAAAATAGTAACAGGATAGTTAATAGTTTTGTATAATAAGTATTTGAAAAATTGAGAATGAAGGATGCATCCTATAGAAATTTTTGCTTCATTTTTTGAAACAACGGTGTTTGTCACTTCGTCTAGTCTGTCATGATTTGAATGTCAATTCGTGACATTTCTTTCATTTCGCATTTTGTTCACGTCGAGATTGTGTTTCGTGCAGTGTCAAAAATGAGTCGACCATTGCATCATGTTTAAAGTTTTCTGTCCGTGATTATCCTGTATATTTTCTGAATACAATGAAAAGAGGGATGTTAGCGTATGGATTAGTTAATTTCCGTGTTTTTGGTCGAATTGTTATTCTCAGCAATTATTTTATTTGACGTTTGTTTCCACGTGGTGACTGTCAGAATCGGTATACGTGTTAGTTCTTTCGAATTGTTCCCGAGCTTTGGTCACGAAAATGGAGACGCTGAATATGTCGAAGCTAAACCTATCGAGTGTTAGAAGCCACGTTGGGAGCGACAACGGTCCAAAGCCAGAGGCGTCCGAAGTAAAAATCGAGACAAACGTAAGTACAACTTTTGTAAGTTTTGTACAAGCTGTTTGTGAATGAAGACCAATGATTTTCCCGCGTTAGCTCCCCACACAACATGGAGCTAATAAAAACATTTGCGAAACCTTCCGAATTATTTACGCATATTAATAACCTAACCTCGGTATTTTTAGTTTTTCATCCGTGATATCATATGTACGTCCAAAATACAGTGGAACATAAAGATACGCTGTCAAAATTCAAAAATAGAACACAATTTTTCGACATTGCAAAATGCTTTGATTTTTCGACTTATGCTGCCATGATATATATTGCCATGTTTTTCATTGTTATAGTCCATAACTGACCCTGACGATGAATACCACTGTGAATACAGAGAAGAGATATGGAAGAACCTGCTGGAACAGGATGCCGAGAAACCAACAATCCATCTTCAGTCGCCACAAGTGAGTTACGGTATAATAAATTACAATTTATATATTTATTTAACTATATCATGATTTAAGTACACATTTTCAAACATATCATATTTAAAAACAGTAGGGTAACTTTTCACCTCAACAATTATATAAATTTAATCAATTGCCAATCAAATGTAAGACACACTTATATAAAACTTGTTACTAAAATACTGCATAAAAACATTACTTTAAATCACAATAAGTTGTAAAGCCCTGTTTTAACAAAATTATGATGTAAACCTTTATTATATTTTTGTTAAAACAGGGCTTTACAAAAAGCTTTGTCAAATAGTATTGTCCACCATCAAATTAAGACAAGAATCAATTTTCGATGAAGACACAAATTTCCTGAATAACTTTTAAGATAAATTAATAAGTCGTTAATAACTATTTATTAATGTTTATCGTAAATAAAAAAAATAATTGTAATAGTTTGATTGTCTTAACAAGCCTCACATGTTTTGACAGATATTTTTTTCACAACAATTTTTTTTAATGCTTTCCAATGCAGATATAATTTTTAAAAGTTACTAAGAGTAGAGCATATTGCTGGCACCTAAGTAGAATTTACAAAAACACGCAGGGTGTATAGGTAGCACTGAATATCTTAAGAGTTGTTTGATAGGATTACATATCAAGGCAAATTATAAGCAGTGGCATAGTTAGTTGTGTGCGCAGTGGGCCATCGCCCACATCCTCACACTTAAGGAGGCCTCGCGAGGCCCCCTTAAGGCAGACTCAGGTGCATTTTCAAAGGCACCAATCAATGAAATCATGCAAAGGGGCCTCACTGATAGGACTTTGCCCATGTCTACATTTGTCAGCACTACGCCACTGATTTTAAGCATTCACTTTTCTCAAACATTTATTTGGTTAGTGTTTATAATGCTATAAAAATGTGTTATTATTTTATGTACATTTAATATCACATTAATTTATTACTACAATGTCTTTCACTCATGTTTATTGGTAAATCAGTTACATTCAATATAACGTAATGTTACATCAGCTTATCCACTTGTAAGAGTGGTGTAATTTGAGTGGTGTCTTGTGAAATTATGGTGAAATTTATAGATGTATAGTTGCATCATTGTAAGTAACTTATAGTTATTGAATGATATAATAATTGGTAAGGAGTAAGTTTTTATCTGTTTCATGAATACCAATATATTGTATATTTACATAGTTCTAATATATGAAAAGCAGTGATAGCCTAATGTTTGAAACTTGCTCTCTCGATCGGGAGGCCCGAGGTTCAAACCCAGGCACGCACCACTGATTTATGTGCATATTAGAAATTAATTATCACTGCTTTTCGGTGAAGGAAAACATCGTAAGGAAACCTGCACATCGGTGAGTTCTTAAAAAAAAAAGTTCTAGGATGTGTGTAAAGCACACCATTTGCACTTGGCCAGCATGGTGGACTATGGCCTAAACTCTCTCATTCTGAGAGAAGACCCATGCCCAGCAGTGGGACAATAATGGGTTGATTAGAGATAGTTCCAATATATAACATGTTTTTCATAGGGGCTAACCTTATGGTTATAATTTTAGTAAAACCGCGTGCAAGTTAAACAAAAACATGAGGAAACTATGTATATGTGGCAAAGTATTTGAATTTCATAAATATTTTTTATAATAGTAGTGTAATGAAGACAAATTACAAGGAGACAATGCCTTGTATTCGAAGCGTGGACCCCTCATAGAGAGGTAGAGTTACAATGTCAACAATTCGACTTTCACCAGAAAAAATCTATTGAAAGTACCTACAGAGTATGAATCATTTGGAGGTCGCATAACTTAATTTGTATAATTTCCTTTTCCTTATTTATCTGGCATAGATAATAAGTTACATGCCAAAATATATATTACTAGGGTATCACCAAGTTGTTTGTAAACATATATGATTCTGGAAAACCAACTACCTAGTCTTATCTCGAAAAAATACGAATTTTAGCTATATACACATATGCAAAATGACACAATAACAATAGATTTATCTTATAAATTTAATAAAACTAATAATAAAGCCTTTATTTCTTAAGCACTTGAGGTTAATAAAAAAAGAATTAAAAAGTATACATTCAATTTGGGTAACATTGAACTGTGGTGTAACTTTGAACAAAGTTGTGAAAAAAATATATTAATTTATTACATGGAAACTTCTTGTTGTTTCAATATCGTACCTGCGTAAAATGGATTGCCAAAATGTTGTAATAGCAATGAAAGTAAAAAAAAGTACCTGTCAATATCATAATTTTAAAAAATACCGTCTTTTCCGTAGTGAAGTTCTTGCAAGTGTTTGATGCTCCGTTGAAATTGAAATAGCAATTATAATATAAAACTTACCGTAAACAGGTATGTATTGGTGTTTATCTTTAAAATGTATATTGTATAATATTATTTTGAAACTGTACTATCCGTATCCCATATTGATTATTGCGTAAAACTGTTAAACTTTTGACGACGTCGAAATTGGATGTAATACGGGTAACTTTGAACGGTTCAAAGTTACCTGTATCATAAAATTATTTTATTCGGAGGCTCAGGGTCGCTCAGCGTGCTATGGAGAGGGTTATGCTCGGAATTTCGCTACGAGACATGATTCGCAACGATGAAATCCGTAGACGAACGCAGCTTACCGACATAGCTCTCAAAATTAGCAGGCTGAAGTGGCAATGGGCCGCCACATCGCTCGTAGGACCGATAACCGATGGGGAAGAAAGGTCCTCGAGTGGCGACCACGTTTAGGCAAAAGGAGTACCGGTCGCCCCCCTACCAGACGGACCGATGACCTGAAGAAGACAGCGGGAAACCGTTGGATTCAGAGGGCACAGGACCGGTTGGAGTGGCGCCATTTAGGGGAGGCCTATGTTATGTCCATGTTTCGTCCATCCTATGGATGGATGGAACATGGACATAAAATAGGTTTTAATTAACAAAAATATGTTAATTCATTTTACCCAGACCTTAAAATATTCGATTAATGACGGATTTTATATCCTCAAAAAATTATATTCAAAGTTACCCAAAACTAAGGATAACTTTGAATTTGAGTTTTAGGGGTAATTGTGGATAGTTTAATTGTTTTCTCCGTAAATTTATTGTGTTAGATTAATAAACCAGCTAAAAAGGACACTATTCATTTAATAAAAACAAGGTGCAATAAATATAAAACAGATTATAATATCACAAATATTGTAAAAAATATTCAAAGTTACCCAAATCGAGTTTACTACAAAATTTTAAGTTTATTTTTACTTTATTTACATAATATTTCAAATACTTTTTAAGTAAAGGCTTTTATAAATAACACTAACTAGATGCAAAAAATTTGCTTTTGTACAAAAATATTGTAAAGTGTCACAATGTCTGCATACATTAGTAATTCACCTAAAGTGCATTTTTCTGCATCTGTCTTGTATATTTTTCTTCGAATAATTAATTATCTATCTTATCAAATTGAAATAGCAAACAAGCGTGCAGTCCATCTGTTGGCCAGTACCTTCCATGGGCATCAATCATGGTAATCATCTCCAGATAGTGGCCCATATGCTCATTTGTTCTGTGCTCAGTGTGCTTGGATAGCATTACTTACAAAGTAAGGAAGGTTCGAAAGGTTTACACACACACTCACAGCACCACAGTAGGATTTTATCCTTTGTGGGTCCCATAGACATACAAAGACGGATACACAAACACCCAGACCCAGAACAGAAATTTAAATTCATGATTCAGATACCTGTCTGGGCGGGAATCGAACCCAGAACTCACTGCGTGTCAGACCGGTGTGGTGACCGCTACGTCACGCGGTCGAGGTACTCATGTTCTATGTATTAGCATCACGTCTTTATATTTCAAAAGACTAATGTTTTTTTTGTATTTGATGATTGCAGTCCACCTGATGGTACGTGGTCTCTGCTGCACTGCGACATCTGTAAGCAATTTCAAATAGAATATTGGTTCTACCTGTGGTCAATCGCAGATGCGTTGCTACTCCCGAGTACTCCGAGTACCCGATGGTCGCCTCATATAAAAATGTGCCAGCAAGCACATCTTTCCATCGGAAATAGGTGGTCCAAGGTGGTAGACCAGTGTAATTAGACGCGGGAAGTACCACCGCCACACCTATTTCTATCGTGAAGCATTTCTTGCGTTTCGATAGAAGGGTGTGGTTGCCGGCACACTTTCACATGAGGCGACCATTTTAGTCCTCGGGAGTATCAATGCATTTGTGATTGACCTCAGATGGAACCCATGTTCTGTATGAAGTTGATTACAGATGTCCATGGGCGGCAGTGACCACTTACCATCAGGTGGACTGCATACTCGTTTGCTACTTCAGTCTGATAAAAAAAGGTGTGGGTGTAGTACTTCCCTGGTCGTACTGTTTCAACCACTTAAAATTTGTGATTGTGTTTCCCCCAGTTGGAGTTCAGAGGCGCGCTGGTACAACAGCTCCGCGACGTGACCAAGAAGCTGGGGCTCTCGCTGGCGACCCTGCACTCGGCGGTCGCCCAGCTCGACCTGTTCATGGACGCCCATAGGCTACGCGCGGACAGGCTGACCCACGTCGCGCTGGCTTGCTTGAGTCTTGCTGGTTAGTATCTTTATAATAATAACTAGCTGACATCAAATGAAAAAAAAATTGGGGTGAACCGCCCTTAATACATAGGGATGTAAAAAATAATTGTTGACCTATTCTCATACGTACATATAAAATTTAGTTAAAATCGGTCAAACCGTTTCGGGGGAGTTCAACTTCTAAAACTGTGACACAAGAATTTTATATATTAGATAATAAAGTTTATTTGCTCTCACAACATGTGTACTAGGCTACAACTAGGCTTATATATTAGGAAAACACAGTAACTTTTCTTAGTGAGACCCTGGTGCCTGTTGTAGGCTTTACCAAGCCTGTGATACAAATCACCAGTGCCCTCCGGACGGACAGTTTGTGATTGTATTGTAGGTACTTAGAGTCGATTAATTGCAGCATACAAAAAATTTAATTTAATATTTGGAGTACATCTATATATAGATGATAATTGCCTTCAGACAGAACACCTATTCTATATGAAGTTGCTTACAAATATCCAAGAGCAGTAGTGACCACTTATCATCAGGTGGACTGCTTGACACACCCATTTACTATTCAAATTTTATGAGAAATTAGGTACCTACGACAATGCAATAATTCTGAAATTTTAAAATGTAACAGACTACAACTTAAAACTTTTAACTTAACATGACTAGTTCAAATGTTTGTTTTTTTTTTCATCTGACTGAAGTAGCAAACGAGCATACAGTCCACCCGATGGTAAGTGGCCACTGCCGCCCATGGACATCTGTAATCAACTTCATACAGAACATAGGTTCCATCTGAAGTTAATCACAGATGTGCTGCTACTCCCGAAGACTTCTATCGAAACGCAAGAACTGCTTCACGCTAGAAATAGGTGTGGCGGTGGTACTTCCTCGATCGAACTACACTGGTTCTACCACCTTGACTTTGTACTTTATATCCACAGCAAAAAGCGAAGAGAAGTTCAGCCGTGCACCAACACTGAAGACGTTGTCCAAGATCAGCGGCGTCCAGCTCTGCGGGAAGACGTTCAGGCAGCTCGAGTGGATGGTGGGCCAGCATGTTAGATGGAGGCTACTGGCTCCGACT
Source organism: Spicauda simplicius (assembly GCA_949699795.1). Taxonomy (NCBI): domain Eukaryota; kingdom Metazoa; phylum Arthropoda; class Insecta; order Lepidoptera; family Hesperiidae; genus Spicauda; species Spicauda simplicius. Next base: position 15,578,260 of record OX453074.1, on the reverse strand, counting down.
CCGGTGACCTTCGCGGCGCTGTTAGCCCAGTACGTGGTGACGGATAGTGACCTGACTACGAGACACCCGAAGTTCGTGAGACGGTTCAAGAGGGATGGTGCTAAGCTGCTGGAAGCTTATTTAGATCTTACTTTGTCTGGTGAGTGAGATTTAAAAATGGTTACGTTGTTCCTGTGGCTCTGTCTAGTTCAGTCACGCTTACAGTAAAGAGTGTTCTATGTTAACCTGAGGAATTCTCACAGCTGTATATGACATGGGGCTCTCCAAAAGAGGAGAAAAGAGCTCTTTATCAAAGCCGGCGTTCAGCAATGCATTGGCGAATCCTTTGGTGTTAAAAAAGTCCATAGGCGACGGTGACTTTCCGTCAGGTGGCCCGTCTGCCTAGGCATGATGATAGGTCCGTATGGTTAGGCTAATTAGAGAGAAATAGCGGCGGTAATTCTTTCGAAACGAAACTTAATGTTCTGCTACTATTAAACCCATGTACATGTATTGACATATACCGAACAAATTGTTGTTCCAGACGTGCCTCTGAAGATAGGGTAGTAAGGCTGTGTCTCCAGTAGGCAAACTATTCGCGGCGTACTGAATTTGCGACATGTCGGTTTAGTACGCCCTTCCATATATTTAAAATGGAGTGTCCAAAGTTTGCTAGTTTGCGCTCACTTTACGCAGTTTGCGTTAGCTAACAGCTAATAGTTTGCCTACTGAGGACACAGCCTTAGACAGAAATAGGGGTGTCTCTGATGGTTCCAAAGTTGTATCAGTACCACATTTAAATGAAATTGTTCCAGACGTGCATCTGTGGTCATAGACTTCCACCACGTTTGATTAAATGTTTGTCTCAATTTGTTCCAGACGTGCGCCTGAAGGTGGTCGGATGCGTGGACGTGGGCTGCGCTTGCGTGGCGTGCGCCCGCGCGGAGCTCGGGCTGGGCGCGTGGCCGGCGTGGCTGGCCGCCGCGGCCGGACGCGCGCCCGCTGACGTCGCGCCCATCGCAAGGCTGTTGCAACGGTACGTTGGGGACTGGGGCAGCATGGGCCATGATGGGCCAGTGTTTGTTTTATACTGGGTTGTTTGCATAGACGTTGTACCCATCGTACGGCTGCTGCAACGGTACGTGGGGGCTGGGGCAGCATGGGCCATTATAGGCCAGTGTTTTCATTTGTTTTATACTGCATTGTTTACGTTGACGTTACACCCATCGTACAGCTGTTGCAGCGGTATGTGGAGACAGCTGGTCCACGCTGGGCCATTCCTATTTTTTCACTATTGATTTATAAGGTGTTGTTGGAGTCGATTGTTGATTTGTTGGGTGCATAGGTAAGTGGAGCATAGTGAGCATGCTTCGTAATTAATACAACAGTAATACGAACTGAGAGGTGCATAGATATCGTAAAAGTTTGTGGGTATCGCGCACTTGCTGCATTGGTAAGAAGTTAATGTGTCTCACACTGCGCATCAAAGGAAAAAAGGAACCAGCTCCTTTTACAGACGTTCATAGGGTTTAGTAGAACACAAGTTGGTTTTTTTTAATGATTAAGAACATTTAATTTACACGTTCAGTTTCAGAAGGAAACGATCTGAAATCTTAACCATCATAACTTAAATAAATATTATGAAATGAAATGAAATGAAATGTCTTTATTTTGAATAGGCCTACAGGGGCACTTACAAATTGTCAGTTACATTTTTTTTTTCTTACACTACCACCGGATCGGAATACGACCTCAACTGAGAAGATCCGGCAAGAAACTTTTTTTCTTTTTTTCTTATTTATATTAATTTTTTTTAATATTATTACAATCATGTTTTTTTTTACATGGTAATGAAAGTTAGCTCCAGTATCTTGCCTTACAGTTCAGTAAAAGAGAGCCCTGTTTGGCAAGATACGCTACACTTTGACATTTATTAAATATACTATAGTAATGCATATTATTGCTCAGTCCCAAGCTGTTTTGTCTATGTTATGTTTTCATGATGATCAAAAAGGCCGAAAAGACGCTCATACCGAGCTCAGAAGTCGATATCCCGTACAGGTTGATATCCTTCCACCATGGTTTCACAAATGAAGCGAATGAACTGAATTACCCACACATATCCATCACACAACCACATTTAAAGTAAGTCTAACTTGGCCGTTAATTTCCAGGATGATGCAGATCATGAAGTCTCGTGATACCACCGATTCCGAGGTGGACCAGGGGTACAGCAGCGCGAGGACGTCCCCCAACCTGACCCCCTGCGCGTCCCCCCGGTACCACATATCCCCAGCGTCCAGCACCTGCAGTACTTCATCGAGCTACCTCAACGTGGACACGTACCGCCAGCGTCCTGTAAGGTCAGACTACGTTCTAGATCTAGATGACAGCGTGCCACCGAGTGTCAGCCAGGACTACTACAGGTTGCCGACAGCGGTAGACATGACCTGCCAAAGGGTCGACAATCCAGCTGATTACAGGTTCTGTAGGTCAAATAGGCTGGTTGAAGCCAGCTTAGACACGGTACAGCCGTCCACCAGTATGGCGGTCAAACGTGGCCTAGACACCAATATCGATATCGATAGGAAGAGGTATAGATTGTCGACACAAATGTCGCAAGTTGTGCTATGATCGTCGTCTAGATTAGCTGGTCCGTGGTCTTGGATACGATTGCATCACCGCCATCTGACATACAAACACACAGACACAAACATGCGAGTAATATGGGTTCTATTAATTGCATATAGTTTCCCGAATTAATTTCACTAACTGTCATGCCTGTTACTTGATAATTTTAGCATGAGAGTTAAAAATCTTAAACAAAATAGCAATAAAGGTGCCTTTTTAGAATGATGTAATAATTGTTTTCATGTTAAGTGTATGTGTTGCGAAACAAACAATGTTATTAAACACAAATTGATATTTGACATTAAGACCCATCTCGTTATGCTCCTTGAGATAGAATGTCTGTAAGTGCCTCACTTTGTCATTTAGGGCGCGTTCCAGAAGACGCTCACAAAGCCCAAAACGTCGTTCCACAAGACCACCGTTGTGGTCGCGGCGAATACGTCACTCATGACGTCATGATTTACGCCCACGATCACGACGACCCACCTAATAAGGCGAGTCGAAGTGATAGTTCCACTAGAGATCATGTCAGTAACGCTTACAAGCTAGTGGAACGCGAAAAACTGCGCTCGTGAGCGTGAAGATTGTGAACGGCTAATGGAACGCACTCTTAGTAGATTTAATAAATATTGCACGGGCAAGTAAAGAATGAACAAAATGACATGCAATATCATTCGTGCACTGAACGGGTGTGATCTCGGTCATTTTACCGTTCATTCCTTATTCGCGCTGATATATTTTTCATATGAATGTAGAGTATATAAAATGTGTATAAATCAATGTCCACTGACCACGGATTAATTTTGTCACTGACAGTGCTTGGTTTGGCAATGGGGAATGTAAAATGTATGTGGTCGCTACTCTGCTCTCAATAGCATAGTTGCAGTAAGTCGGATTTCTTGCAAAACTGAGTTAGTTATACAGCCGCGATCACAATAACAAGATCTACATTCATAAACACGAATGTTTGCATCGTTTTTAAATCTCAATTTAGCAAAAAAAACTGTAAATGTGCTAATGACGGCAGTACTGCTGTCTTTGTTAAAAAAAACTATGTATGTTTAAAAGTTAAACTATACATATTTAAGTAAATAGCCAAATTACCAGAATGATGGCAACTTAACCCGAAGGCCACGAAACTTCGCTTCAAGCGTTAATCGCTTCTCGCTGCAACCGTCAGAGTTTTTAATTTAGTTATTAATCTCGATTTGTTGATTCTCGATTTATTGTTTCTCGATTGAAGCTCGATTTTATAAGGCCAAGAAATGTCAAATTGTATCGAAATGCTGATGATGCCGCTGATGCTTGCAGCGACAAGCGAATGTCGCTTAAAGCAAATGTTTTGTGGCCATCGGGTTAGGATACTATCAATACTTTTGGTAAAGACACAACCAGATATGGCCGTGCGATAACATACGCAGTGGTGGCGTTTTTAGCGGCGAAAATTGACAACTAATCCCCATTGACTCAGCGCTCGACGTATCACAAAATACAGGCTTAGTTAAAAATTGCGAATAAACAGTACATTAATGTATGCTTAAATTATAATTATTGTATTTAGACGAAAATGCGGGAAGGGATAATGTTGCCGATACATCGATTTGAATGGGTTGCATCATTGATGGTACTAGCAACGTTATTCGCTCTCTTTATAGTTTAGTGACCTATAGCAAGAGAGACAGCGTACTGGCGTTTGGGTATTGTTCACAACAAATAGTATCCCCTTGATAAGCGAATAATACGAGCAATTGTTATATTGCTTCCTATTAAATATTCTTCTTTTGAGCGCATTCTTTTGGACTTAATCGTTATAATGTTCCTGACCAGTTAAGGGCAATACCTATCTTATTACCAACTATCTGATGGTGGCCTCACATACCTATCTTCCTCCGATCCTTTACTTTTTTTAACTACGATAACTGCATTTATCGCGGTCCCCTTACATCGGAACGTGATTCCCTATATCCGATCCAAACGATAGTGCCACATACGTAATGCGTATTAAGAAACGCCAGTGCGGTGACGCTCTAACGTCTGATACGTTTCAATTCGCTCCAACACGTTGAGCCTAAATAGTTGTTGAATTTATTATTATTATATTAAAGTAATACGCCGCTCAAACGGTTTAATTTCACGTATAGTTTCCAAATTTCGCCAAAAGATGGCGGGATACGAGAGTTCCTAGCAAAGTGCAATAGACTGAAAAATGTTTATTTAAATTATACGAAACATTAAAGGGCTTAAGGTAGGGTATGACAAGAAATATAAATGTAACATATTATCATATGTTTTTCTTCCATATCTTTTATGGCGGTTTATCAAAGTTTTGGCAGTAATGCCATCTACAACTAAAACCATAGACACTATAATGGTTTTCACATTTATAATGATAACTTGAGAAATCCAAAGCTGGCAGGGTTGCCAAGTTAGGGGTTTTCCCCTTAAATTTAGGGAATAAAAAATAGGATGGGTTTTTTTTAGGGGTGTTTTATTTTTAGAGGTACTTTAATAACTTTATTTTATAACTTTAACATTATTATACATTTTATAACTTCAACATATAGGTATTTTTAAAGGGAGGAAAAAAAAAGTCATGCACTACACCCGATGACCCTTTTATCCTCAGGGAAAAAGTTTCGACCTGATTCAGAAATACGAGAGGTTGCCAGGAAGAATTCCAATTCATAATTCATTGTGGGGATTTTAAGGTTTTTTTTTAATGGAGGCTTTAGGCGGATACATTTTTGAGAGTTGGTAACCCTGAAAGCTAGACAAAGCTTTCATCTATTTATCGCTTGTGCCTCTAAATAATGTGGTTCTTCCTTCATATCTCCAGGAGTTGAAGACCTTATACTCATGACAGTCCTTATAAGATTAATTTTATAAAGTGGCGTATTATTTTACTTATCTAATGACTTTGAAAGTCTTAAGCTGTGATAATGCGCTCAACGTCTTGTGAGTAGTGATTTATTTGTGAACGGTACTTATTTTTATTTTTATTGCATTATTAATTATAACGCAATATTATAATTGTTTCTCTATGGACGTATTGATTTTAACATTGGGATGACTATAATGTCCTCGATTTAACACAGTACTAAGACTCAAATCTTGAGACAATTTTAATGTACTTGCGATATTATATATCACGAGACATTGAGTTATTGTAATGCTCTTGCTAAACCACTTGAGAACAACGAAGAGCACAAGCCTGTGTAAAGTCTGAACGGTTCTTCTGAAATTCGCATGTGGAAAGCACCATATGTATTTGTTGAAAATAAATCACAATTTATTAGAAAGATGGTAAATTCTGCTGACGGTACCATACTGTTCTGTCAAATAGCAGCAACATTAAACTGTTATATTTCGACAAGGATGTGATTAAAATTATCCTTTATGAAGTCTGTTACATTTTTTCAGTAGATCGTGTATTCTGTTGCTATATAGTATTATTTTCATCCTTAAAGTTAAAATCAAACCCACGAAAAATATATCCTATAACAATATTTCACAACAGTCTTAAGCATCGTTCAGAAATAGATTGCAAATTGAAACATATCAGCTGCTATGTTAGTTTTATTAACATATATCAGAATCACGGCTTCGCCTGTACGATATAACTTATTGAAAGACTTCACTCGATATTGTTAACCTCAGTTAGTATATTTTATACGACAATTGTACGTATGTCGATATTAGATAGTAATTAATCAATTGATCGGTACCACAATCTTAGAATTATCATTTATTAAAAATAAAATTGTAAAAATTAAATATAAAATAAATCATTAAAAATAAAACTGTTAGAATCAAATGTTTATTATTGTTTTTTTAACATTATGGTAGCAGCGCCACTGCTAAATAATATACAATTAAATAGGTTTTATTTGTTATTTTACTAAATAACAGACTTTTAACTTTCATTTTGGTGCTTTGCTTTGTCTATGCTTTTTTTTTTCGAGGGGGAAACCTTCAAAAGGTACCCGACGCCCCGAGGCTACAGGGATGCTTTGTCTATGCTTACAAACTTTAAAATCTGTTCAATCAATCAATATCTGTTCAATAGAACCTTAATTAAGCAAATAAACCAGATTACATAACTATAAACAATTTTATCTGAAACGTTGCATATTCAATTTGCTAATAAGTCATATAAATTTACATAATTATTATCTATGTTTTGATTGTGTACTGATAAAAGTTAATAAAGTTTGGCTGCAAGGCAAGAAGCAAAGGCCCTAAAAAAATGAAAAAAAATCTACATTATTAATATTCTTTATAGAAAGCAGTTGTTCTAAGGTTGTGGAATCGATATTGTACAGCCGAAGTCAACGCAAAGGCATTAATATACACTAGCTTTAAAATTGCATTTTCTGAAAAAATTATTGATGTCAATGCGTTTTACTTTTGTTGTAAAATAATAAGTATTGTTAACGACTTTCAATGTTGTTAACCATTTGTATGTCACTATTTTCACGTATTACGCTTACAAAATGTCCACAGAACAAAAATAATATAAAATGTCACTGTCACAGATGTGAGGGCACTCCATTCGTGGATTAAAACGGCCCACGTTTTTTTATTCTCTACTTTTAATATAATAAATAATGTAATACCCTGAATTTACGCGATAGGTGGGGCTGACTGATAACCGCGTAAGTCGATTTCGCGTAAGTCGGGGTACAAGAAATACGTCACACAAAATAAAATGTAGCTGTCATACATAGTACATAGTCTTACTACATCACACTCTATTTAAAAGTGTAGGATAGTAAGGCTATGTAATCCATAATATAGAGATTGTGTGACGCTGCTGGCACTCAATAAAAGACAAATTGAGGAAAACCGCGTAACTCGAGTTCGCGTAAGTCGAGGTATTACTGTATACAAAACCCATACACTCGTATGTATAATAAATTATTCATACATAAATTTTACGCAAATTTCAATAGTAATAGAAAAATCGTGAAAATAGTTACACCCGAATGTTGAAAGGGATGATTGTTATAACAATATTTAGATGACTTGTTTCCTAATTATCTACTGTAATTATATTTAGTTAATTTTATTTCTAGTTACTATGTTTTTTATTAAGGTGAACCAAAATTAAATACAGTATTGGAAGTGATTGTCTATGATTTTGTTAAGTTTAGAGACACCAAGTATGAGTATTATAATTTTGTCGAAAAAAATTTGTGCACATTTAAAAGTGTAAACCAATAATGTAAACTTGAGGAAAGGGTGAATAAGGCACATAAAAATAAGAATTCTGCTGCACATATTTTCATTTGTATTCAATCTCGAATTTTATGAATGACTGCATGAACAAGTTTTTTAAAGTCACTTGAAATCATTTTTAAATGGCAAAGTTATAATATTCGGACATGTTAAAATACCAAATTTAATGACACTTAGCTGTTCTCGTTTCCTTTAATAAGCTAGAACTGATGTCATATCCTTCTTGTAATGGTTTTAGACATTTCGGCAATAAATAAAGTAGGACTTGATTTTAATTGTTTAAAGCAATTGGTTATGAATATGTGCCTTGATTGATACATGTACCTACAGAACCTAAGTTGGCGCCTAATGGCTACTATCGCTTGAGCGTCGCTTTAGTAACTGCACAAACCTATTGGCAAAATGCTATCAACTGCTTAGAGTCTACTATAGAGACTAATTTAGCAGTCCATGCGTCTATGTAGATGTGTAAACAATTGTCGGTGACAGCTTTTTAAATCAAATGTGTAACCACTCATCTGCTCTAAACAACAAAATGTTAGCCCGAGCGGCAACACCTTAACTATTTGGTGACTTTAACAACTATGTCTCAAGCGATAGGAGCCAATGTGCGACCAGCCTTAGCGTACTTATGTCAAATCAAATTAAATGTAATGCAACGTACAATACAGTATAATTTTGAAGTAACATCGATAAACATTTTTTAAATACAAACTTGAATATAAAATATAAAGAGTATTTTCGTTTTTTTTTAATGAATTATACGCCATATTGATTTTGTCGATGCACCTTCTACATTTTATGGTATTGTATAGTTATTGTTAATTTTATTGTCGTTCAAAGTTCTGTTTAAAGTAAATTTTGGACATTCTACGCATACTCTAAATTCATAAAGATTCAAAAACACTTATATGTTTATACCATTCTATTGTAAGTAACTGTAAAGGAAATGAATGAACAGTAACGAAAAGTATTTGGTTTTTATGAATAAAGAGTCTATATATTTTTGAATCCATCACCTTAATATCAAAACATATGGCTCTTTTAAATATACAGCGAATCGAATTGTGGTGTTAGTATATATGAGGCGTTCAAATTTAATTTAAATGAGTAGCAACGCCTGACAGCTGAATTCAGGTGGGACTAATCCTATCTGGGGTTGATTAGATATCCATGGGCGGCAGTGGCCATTTACTATCAGGTGGACTGCATGCTCGTATACCCTTTCTCTGATCTGTTTCTTCACGACGGCTAATCGTTTCTGTATTTTTATATTCAAGTGACACTGTGAATTATAAAATAGTAAAAATATCTCCGTCACGCATTCGCTTCGTGATCTGTTTGAAAGAGCCCTTATAGTTTAATTTTTCTATACTCTATGAAAGTCTTTGACAGCTTACTAATTAGGTCAATCTGTATCGCGGATACATTTTTTTTTATTTCTATTGTATTTGAATGCTGTTCGGAAACAGTGGTTGTGATTAAAAGTTTGTTGTTATAATTTATTTTTTGAAAGTTTCGGCGGCAAATGCCCAGTATTTTGTTTTGCAATTTAGTTTTTACATAAATTGCATTGTTGTTTTAACGAGACGGTGGATGTGTTTTATTCTCTCTTTTGCAGTTATATATTTTTCTTTTTTTAAATTAAAATGAAACGTAATTAAATATATCGATGTAACTTTTACCATTGAAGCCGAAATTTTATCTACCTCATATTTTCATGTTATTTATCTTTATTTTAAAGTTTGTAAATTTTAAGTTAATCCATCGTCTCTGAACAATATGTTACTTAATTTTTTTGTTTCCAAATTGTCATGCGGGTCTAATGTTGCGTTACTGTGTATGTTTATAATAAATAAAACTGCCAACAATTTCGTAAATTTCTTGAGTTATTTTTTAAGCCAAATCCTTTAATCCTTTTGTCTAACCCTAATGATATTCCTTCCTTAAAACCAATAAGAGCGCATAATACACTTGCACACGTTTTTTTCGAGAGCTAAGCTATGCAATAAAAACAAGTAATTTTATTACTGGGTTCAAAACACATCCATAGCTTAACTACCTCGCACATCTGGTATAGAAACTTTTCTACTTTAAACGCCAACCCCAGTAGAATTAGAACATAGTATAGCTATGTGTATTTGTCTATATATCGCCTCTTAGAATAACGCGTTATCTTGAAATCTTTGTTTGAACAAAGAAGTGCAGTGTCAATGGACGCCTCCTTCAATAAACAATTATTTAGCAGTTTGAGTTAGACTAGAATTGCTCATTAGCCTTATATAAGGCTAGATTGTAATTAATATGAAGTACCCTATTATTCACTACTTTATATATCAAAACAAAAAAAATCTTGAAAACTACATTTTTTATTGTTACAAGGCTAATTGTTGAGTTACACAAAATAAAATTTCTTAAAATAATTGGACTTACACAGACCTAATACGATCATTATAAATATTACCTCATGACTTTCCGGCAAAATTAGGAAAAAACATGAATTATGACAAAAATTAAACTAACAAAAAAATTGTACTTGCCTCGTTGTTGTAGTAAAAAGGCGATATATAAAAAACGAATGTATATATGTCCTTTAGAAAATAAACTATACATTTGATGATCTTTAGCAAAGTTGTTGAGCATAAGCCCACGAACATTTTTTTTTGTGGTGGCGTAGCAACGCGCTTTGGGTGCAGCTAGTCGATTAAATATCCTTTGGCGGCAGTCACCACTGTCTGATTGATAAGTAGCTCCTGTACTTAAAAAAAACGCTTTCTACACTCATAGCCCCACAGTAGGATTTTCTCCTGTGTCGTGGATGCCATGGACACACACACAAGACGAATAAACAAACACCCAGACCCAGAACACGAATCTAAACTCATCATTCAAATACCTGTCTGGCCGGGAATCGAACCCGGGACCCATTGCGTGTCAGACCGGTACGGTAACCGCTGCGACACGCGGGTCGCGGGTGTACTACTTTTAAAATATAAATTTATTTAAATACATTTTATCAGGTGGTAACCAGTCTAGTTCCACCGGGGAAGTACCGTCGCCACGTCTATTTCTAGTGTAAAGCATTTCTTGCGTTTCGATGGAAGGGTATGTTTGCCGTCACACTTTTATATGAGGCGACCACCATAGTCCTCAGGAGCAGTAACGCATCTGTGATTGACGTCAGATAGAACCCACGTGCTATTTGAAGTTGCTTACAGACGTCTATGGGCGGCAGTGACCACTTACAATCAGGTGGACTGTATGCTCGTTCGCTACTTCAATCAGATAAATAAAAGTAATTATGAGTAAAATAAAGAACATATTTTAGTAGGTTGCTCTAAAGCATTTTTATTTTTATTACATAAATCTATTGAACTCGACAAAACGCTTGTAAGATTCTTGAGAATATTCATTTTTTATGCTGAAGCTAAGATATTTTACACTAATAATAAATATAAGCCTTAGTACACTAAGATAAAACTCATTCTTGGATATCGGCTTTCTAAGGTCGAATTTATTTCAGTTTAACGAAAGCATAGGAAAATGGTTTTTAAGTATTTACAAAGTAGAGCGAATTTTGCATACATTTGTAAATCTATAGAATTTTAACTGAAGCACTATTGTTAGAATTTTGAGTAGTCGTGCTCTTAAGATGAACTGAGATACGCCTCGACTAAATGTGAAATTCATTGTTATAAAATCAACTAGCAACTTCTGAAAATGTTACAAAATTAAATTTCTTAAAGGTACAATTTCCTTTTAAAGTAAGCCATTTTATTTGTGTTAAACAGCAATTTTACTTACAATGATAATAACTTTATGTAAATAAGATTTGTTTTAATATAATTCGAAGATGTTTTGTTAGATTTTTTTTTATTGTTGGATTTGTTGGTTATTTTATCTTTTTTACATAGGTGCAGTAAAAATGCGACTTGAATAATGTAATGTTGCCATCTCATAAATTGCCATTAAATAAGAACTGATATCAGTCGGCTTGTAATTGGCAAGAAAATCTCAATTTTAGTCAATAAAATAATTTCGTAATGTATTATTTTTGAAGATTCTAAAAGAAGAAAGAAGATTCTAAGAAAATTCTTAATGTGTTTAATTGTTTCAGACGTCTTTTTTTAATTACACTACTAATCTCTGAATTTATTTTTTGAAGATAGAATCACCTACTCCACCACGATGCGATGATAGGATCATTATATTCCCGCTTAAAATTAAACAAACTTTTGATACTAAAATAATATTTATTGGGTAGGTATATGCACAGAATAATGTGTAGTAAGCAACAGGAGTTAATGGAAAATATATTTTTCTTGGGTATTTAGTACAATTCCTTTAGTAAATCTGTTAATTATAGAAACATTTTTATATTGCTTGTTCTTGATGATATGTTTCTAATACGACAGGTACAACTAACATATTGCATTTTATACTGTTAGTAATGTAAACTTGCTAATACTTTCTATTGATAAAACACCACAAAATATCGTATTTACATAGTATTACTTAATAGTAACGTCACTCTTAAATGTATTTGTGCCAATTGTAAAGGATCCACACGTTGAACATCTGATAGGAATGCTAAGCCAGGCGATAAACCGAGGTGTCGTCGGGAGAGAGGGTTGGTAAGCGCGGAGGTCTGCGTGGAGGACGACGGCGACGGCGAGGCCTGCACTCACAGTGCAAGGCGCACAATCCTATTCCAGCGCATCCGGATAGAAATAGGGGCAACGCTAGGGTCCTTGTCACCATCGCCACCTGTTCTCCTCGAGACCAGCGCGGTACTACTACAGTCGTATCAGCCCTTGACCAATAGCAAGGGTATTTCGCTCCAACGTAGCCATAACTGGTCGTGAAGTTGTCGCAGTCCACCGCTGGCGGGTATCCGCAGCCTTTTATATTGACGTACAGGACCGCAGGTCGCCAGTCTTCTGTGAGAGCTTTGTACTTAACGTGGAGTTGAATGCATTTATATGCGTCACTGGTACAGCCTTCGCGACAGGAAGCCCAAGTGCAGTTATCCAAACCTAATCTGTCGTCGCGTCGCTCCGTCACACATTCGGCCGGGGTTGGGTCGAAGTCGGCTGCCAAAGCGCTTAAGGCTGGATCCGCATACAATGGCACAAGGAAGAGAAGAGCTGAACTGCCACCGCCGAGGATCGCTGCTAGCATAATAGTTATGTATCGTGTTAGTTTCGCGCGTGTCTCGCCTCTACGACGAGATGGCCGCACGACCAGGCGCTCCGAGCTTCCCCCCTTCATTTTTTAAAGCACTGCGTCAACCCATGCTGGTTTGTAAGCCTTGTCCTAAATAATATTTTGCAAAAGAGATGTAAGCATGCGCTAAATCATGACATGCGCACTACAACTACGCTAGTTTTAAAATTTTAAGTAAGCTAAAACATTTTCTACTTGTTAATATTAAAACATTAATGTTGGTTTACATTATGTTTATTATCAAAATGAGCTTTTGTATGGAAAGTAACAATGTATTAATAGCCTTTCTATAATCTTTAAAAATCAAAAATATGTGTTAGTTTATTTCACAAAATACAAATCTGCTCATATAAAAATAATTTATTGCTGGTTTGAATGTTATGAACTCATAATACAGAACAGAAACTGATATTAATTATAAAGACGAATTAACTCAAGAACGGATTAAATATTTCTTACGAGTGGCAAGTAATTTAGGTTGGCAAGTATGAATTTGACTTCATAATTTGACATAACAAACTTGATTGACAGAACCAGAAGGCAAAAATAAAATGGTGGCTGGGCAGATTTGCAAAGCGGCTGAATAATTTGTTTTTATTGTTTTCTGGACGAATTTAGTGACAAACTTGTGAAAACTAATACGTAATTTTGTTGTAGGTATGTCAGTCAGATTATTTAATTTACTAGTAAGTTCACTGAGACAGAATCTACCGAGATATCCCGTAAAGAATCCAGGTAGATATTACTTATTTTACACACGTGACAAGTTTTAAATTTTGTTTCGTGTCTGATATTTTTATTTTATACACTCAAATACTTGTTTACCATTGTTAATAGTAAACTTGAACCATATTTATTTTGTTGTTTGTGTCAATAGTTAAAATGAGTAGATAGTACAATCATTATTTTATACAGAAAAATACTTTCTTATTTATTAGTGTTAGATGTTAGATATTTTAGGTTAAGTGATGTCTGTTCTGTTTGCATGTTGTCTTTATATCATAACTTTTCTTAAATAAAATGTATAATAAGTTTTGTAAATTTCAATTGTTCAGCAAGTTATTAGCGTATTCCTATAGTATCATATTTAAATCTAAGAATATTTTGACTTTGTAGTTAATTTTATGTGTGAAGACGAGACCATTAACTATTAAGTACACTAAAGTTAGTACACTTGCACCTCCAAGTAGTCTGTGTAGTCCAATAACCTGTAGTTTACTTTTTTTATGACTTTACATTTTACTTTTAGTTATACCAACCAGATATACAGCCACAATGGAGGTCATAACGGAGACAATGGACGAAAGCAGCCCGGATTTGGTCAAAGATAAAATGTACACACGTTACAAGAAACGTTTCATGAAAAGGCAGTGGGAGGAACCAAGCGCGACACAGAATGGGGAAACAGAGGGAAAGAGGGTTTGCGATAAGCCCTTTGAACGGATTAAGAGAAAAAAGATGGCATTGCTTTTGGGATATTGTGGTGTAGATTATTACGGTATGCAAAGGTGAGACTTTCCACCCATCCATTAGCCTTTTGATGTCCACTGCTGAACATAGGCCTCCCTTAAATGGCCACTCCAACTGGTCCTGTGCTCCCTGAATCCAACAGTTTCCCGCTGTCTTCAGGTGATTGGTCCACCTGGTAGGGGGCGACCTGTACTCCTTAAGACTTTACCAGCTGTTAATTATGTTGACTAAAACAATGATGGTTGTAGAAACCTTTGTGCAAATACAAATATGGATACAAATAATATTTATTTGTAAAATAAGGTTTATACATTGGTGTTCTAGTCAATATTTTGTTGCTTATTCTGCATAATGGCATACAAATATTATTTAAATCGCATTTTATAACTGAATTTGCAAAACCTCTACACCTATATCTCCCTAATAATAGCAAAGTTAAGACCTGGTGTGTTCTGAATGGTGCGGAAAGGGAAGCATACTTATATGAGGTGAGATCTTATCCAAACTGGTCCTCAGAAGTAGCAACGTATCTGTAACTAATATCAGTTAAGACTGATGTGAGACTTTTCCAGGATTGATTGCAGATGTCCACAGGCAGCAGTGACCACTTGCCATCAGGTGCACTCATTCCATATTGAATTAATCACTGTTATTACAATGAATTTTTATTCCATATACCTAGAGCTTGCTGATTACTAGCGAACATTTCATTTTAGCATCTATAAGATTATTCGGCTACAATAATTATGTTAATTTATATAATTTATTCCAGAAACCCTGGTGTGCCAACTATCGAGGAAGATTTACTAAAAGCTTTGCGGGATGCCAAGTATATAACTGAAGAGGACTTTGTCAATCAACAGAATGCCCAGTTTCAGAGGAGTTCACGGACGGACAAGGGGGTCTCTGCTGCACGACAGGTGGTGTCACTTAAGCTACGTTAGTATTATTTTGCCCTCATAAAAAAGAGACAATTTGCAAAATTGAGTATTCTGCATTACATTATAATTGCATTACAAGAATGTAATCTAGATGTGGGAAAAAGAAAACAAGCAACATTTTTATTGGAAATCTTAAGAAAACTGTGACCCTTGCACTCGACTAGACAATATTTGTGAATTTAAAAGAAAAATCCAGCATTTATGTTTTTTTTTAATTATATCTGGTTGTGAATGTATATTTCTTGCAAAGTATTGTTGTATGGTCTGAGTAGGTTTATTATACATATTGTACTTACTTTACATAAACTAAAAATAAAGTATGTATGTAAAAAAAGGTTCCTTTCACACGCCTATGGGGAAAAAGCAACTTGTAACGCGGCCTTATGTAATCGGTTCGCTCGCGCCTTTACGTACGATGCCGCCGCCCGCGAGTCGCGTTCGCTCGGTTCCCTTCCCCCGTTCGCCAGTCCGCTTTACGCCGCCGTCTGCTATGTACGCGCTTTTATGCATCGCACCGTTCACGTCCTAATTGTATCTCTGACCCGTTATTAAATGTTATAAACTTTATTTTTAGATACCCATATCAAATTACCAAGAAACAATTAATACAATGAATTCATTAGTAGCTTGAATTGAATGATAAAAGTCTTACCCCGGTTAAATTTTACCAGTTAAAGTAGATATTTAGCACTAGCTGTAACCAGCGGTTTGTTTGTTTGTGTTGGGATATAGCTTTTAATTCTAATGTGTTTGGACAGAATAAATTGATATTTTAATATAATAATGTGTAAATGTTACATTAACAATCAGACAATATATATTTAAAGTCCTTTAATGTTCAAATTACGGTTTAAAAAACACAGACAAACAGACAGACAAAATCTCTAAAAATCGTAGAAATGTATCCTTCTCCTCCTAATACTCTAAAGTATTATGGCACAGAGAAATGTACTTTCATGTTTATTACATGTATCGATTATGTTTTAGCTCTGGAAGTAGACGTAGAAGAGATAAACAAGAGGTTGCCAGACGCTATAAAAGTATTTGGAGTTAAAAGGGTTACAAATAAGTTCAACTCAAAATCAAAATGCAACGCACGGACATATAGCTATACTCTTCCAACTTATACGTTTGAGCCAAGTGCAGATGACGAAGTGAAGAGGAAGGCATATAGAATAACAGCTGAGAAGATTGCGGCAGTGAATGACGTTCTAGGTTATTACAAGGGAACCAAGAGTTATCATAATTTTACAGAAAAGAAGTAAGTGTTATTACTTAAATTATATTGTTTTTTTATTAGGGTTGCGTATGGGTGGCGGAGCGGTTACTATGCCGGTCTGACGCGCAATGGGTCTCGGGTTCGATTCCCGACCAGACAGGTGTGGCTGTTTGTGTATTTGTCTCGTGTGTGTCCATTGGGTCATGAAAAAGAAGAACAATGTTCGCATTCGCCTTTACGAAGGTCTATAAGGGATATTCTTTTCTTTTATATCAGACTGAAGTAGCAAATGCACATGCAGTCCACTTGATGGTAAGTGGTCAATGCCGCCCATGGACATCTATAATCAACTTCATACAGAACATGGGTTCTATCTGAAGTCAATAACAGATGCATTGCTACTCCCGAGGACTATGATGGTGGCCTCATATAAAAGTGTGCCGCTAACCACACCCTTCCATCATAACGCAAGAAATACTGCACGCTAGAAATATGTGTGGTGGTGGTGGTATTTCTCCGGGCGAACTACACTGGTTCTATCATCTTCATCGTTTAAATAATAATGTTCATTACATTACTACTTCTTATATATGTGTGCCAGCATCCATACTCTTCCAGCCTTCCACCGAAATGCAAGAATTGCTTCTGCTATAAATAGGTGTACCTTTCTAATATTATTCGGTTTTAAGTTAAGATGGTGTTGAAGTCTCATTTGCTCCTATACATTTTTATGATACTTGACAAATTTGATTCCTATATTTATGTGATGAATATAAAAATAAATCTTTTCAGACATTACCAGGATCCGTCTGCGAGTAGGTACATGATGAGTTTCAATTTGGACAGAGTATTCGTTGCCTCCGAGATGGAGTTCGCCGTTTTATTAGTTAAGGTAAGTTGTTTAAGGTTATTTTGTCGCTTCTTATAGTAGGGGAGCCCACGATGCTAAATGTGGAGTTACTTGAGCGTCCCGGAAACTTATTAGGTTTGGTAGATTAAATGATAAGAGGAATAAGTGGTCGTGTAATGTTTTCTCGTTGAGTGGTGGGATAAACGCCTACAGATTTTCAAATTAAAAAAAAATAATCTATGCTATTGAATTACTCCAATGCATTATATTAGGGCAAAAGGGTGTTACTTACACCCTATAATGTATCAAAATTGCTAATCTTACGATTTAAATATCCTTGAGGGTAGGAGGTTAACAAAGTTGCATAATAAGAACGTCTTGACTCACTCAAGCGCGGCAGATTAGGATAAGCGGAGGTGAATTAGAACCTGAGATGTGTCCAATTTGCTAATCTGACGATTTGAGCGTCACCTAAGGGAGTGGGAGGGTTACTAAGTTCACCTGGGCGTACCCACCTATGCTAAGACCGCATACTGGCTGGAGGTACTATGAAGTATCTTACTTCATATTAATCTGCCGCGCTCGAGTATGTCCCAAAATCACTTCTTGGGCTCTCCTACTATTATATATCCTGTCGGCTATGAGATAGCATACACAGTAGCATATATGAGTGTGACATTGTTTTATGTCTGGTTAGTTCAGAAAGGTTATAATTGTTCCTGTTGTTTATGTAATTTTGGATAAATATAAAGCTAGAAAGTACATGCATTTTATCGTGAAGAAGGGCTTGCGCTTCGGTGGGAGAGTGTGGTTGCCAACCTTTTTTTTTATCTGACTGAAGTAGCAAAGAGCATGCAGTCCACCTGATGGTAAGTGGTCACTGCCGTCTATGGACATCTGTAATCAACTTCATACAGAACATGGGTTCCATCTGAAGTCAATCACAGATTCGTTGCTACTCCCGAGGACTATGATGGTCGCCTCATGTGAAAATGTGCCGGCAACCACACCCTTCTATCGGAACGCAAGAACTGCTTCACGCTAGAAATAGGTGTGGCGGTGATACCCTTCAGGTCGAACTACACTGGTCCTACCGTCTCGTCTTTCACTTTCATAGTCCTCGGGAGTAGCAACGCATCTGTGATTGACTTCAGATAGAACCCATATTCTGTATGAAGTTGCTTATAGATGTTCATGGGCGGCAGTACAGCTAGTATATGAGGCGTATAGTTACAAAACCCGCTATAACAATCCTAGAAAAAATATGTGGAAGTGTTTTTTTTACTTTATGGCTTATTATTGCACAGTAGTAATTGAACCAGGTAACATTTTTATCATAAGAAATAATACAGCAACACTAAAGAAAAAAGTAGAACTATTAAGTTGTAAAAATAAAGAAGATTAGTTAAAATTGTAACATCATAGTGGCTTTTGAAACTCATCGTTCATTTTAGTGGGATTTGATTTAAACTCGCAACGTTTTAGGGGATTTTGCAAGCAACATAAAAACAAACTTGGATGGTATTATGCATTAAATTTTTCCGTTTTTATGGATTAATGGTAGTTAGTGTTAGAGCGTTGTAATATAAAAGAAGAATGATTATAACTTTTTTCAATTAGAAAAAATACATAGAAATTAAAACTTTTTATTAATCAACAAGATTGCAAGGCTACACAGGAATACATAACCTATAAAACATTAACATTTTTAACAAAGTAATGAGGAAGGTATTCTAAACAAGAATAGAAAAATACAATGGATAGCAAATATTTTTTGCATCCCTTAAAAATAAGATATGTACCTAAATAATCTGTATGGTAATGCCCTACATAGTTGTAACTCAAATCATTACACTTAGCTATTATTTTCTGTAAATCCAGACTCACACAAGTCAGACAAAGTACAATTTTCAGGATTTTCAATCATATTTTCTGGTAGTTCTTGTGCTCTTTCTTTAATAGTTTTATAAAATTTTAATACATCCAAGGATTCCCAATTATCACCGAAATGGGTTTTTAGTAATTTTAAAACATCTTGTAATTTGTTAGCATTCGGACTTATTTCATTGGGTGGAATAATATTAGGATGTAACATAGTGATTTTTTATTTTTCTTAGTAATCGTCATTTTTGCACTATTTTCTACTCGATAGTTAACCTCACCTTGCACAAACACATTTTCAGTCCTAGTACGGGTAATAAAAACTCGTTTACACTTCCTAAAAGCAAAATGCCAACTAGTTGTAGGCTTTATAATATTTTGATAACTAGTCTTCCAATCATATACAGGAATCGAAGCTAGATCTGTACATTTTGTATGCTCTTCCAATACGGACACATATTCAAATGGTGATGTAATGACTTCTTTAGTCTTAAGAACCCTTTCAATTTTGGCGAATACCCTGTCTGGAGGAATAAAAGAATGACCAACAATTGGGTAAATCAATTCGATTTTTTTGAGATGCCTTGGCGATTCTAAGTAAAGCCATTTACTGAGCATTGAGATCATTCCGGTGTTCTTGTTTTGTCCAGAACATCCATCTGATATTATTCTTAACACCTTAATATTGTCAGTTACATTAATATTTTGCAGAAAGTGGTAAACGGCACTAATTATTTCATACTGCCTTTTGCATGGGTTGTATCATCCCAGTAATAGGAAAAAACATTATTCGGCGTCAATTTTGCATTCGAGTTTCCTGATACAATAGCGAAGTGGTAGAAACTAAATTGTCGACTATAATAGGCAGACTGATCTGGTAGTTTAGGAAGTGCTTGGTTTTTTTGACAATCGAATGAAATTGTCAAAAGCCCATCGGCTTCCTCTCGCAGTATGCTGTAAAATGCTTTGTATTTCAATCTGTGAATTCGTTTCTCAATCATTAATTGTTTTTTTTTACTCGCATCTGTTTCGGTTTTTAATCTTTCACTAATCTCTGTACACGTTGAACAAACGTCGGTTCTTGGTGTTCCAAACCCGATATTATATATAGTTCTGGTTAAAGATTTTTCTGAAAAAAATTTGTTTTACTTGTAAGTCCAGTTCATGAGATTGATTATACATGCGCCACATTTTACGAATGTTGAGTTCCGACGAAAGATACATTCTATTCATGTTTTTAGATCGACAATAGTGACTTTCTTGGCCTTTAAATGATTCAATGAACTTCTGAACTGAGAGTTTTCTTTCGGTAAACCTTTCAGATTTTCTGTCCCCTCCTCGATTTTCTTGAGGCATTTGACCCCCACTTTCATAGAATCTTTTCAAAACACCCTGAATTCTATCTTTTTTAACTAACAAAGCACCCATAAATGTTTTTTGGCACACTGGAACTTTGGCACCTTTATCCCCTAAAATATAGTATTTTACAGCCTTTTTTCGTTTGCTTTCATTTTTCAAACATTTTGCTCCTTGTACTGAACAAATTTTCAAAATAAAATTGTCTTGGGTAACTTTGGTTGAACATTTGTAGAATTTTTCGTAAAATTTTCTGATCATTTGTATAGTAAGTTTCGTACATTTAAATGCATTTTGATTGTGATTACATGACGGATATTTTGGTAAGCCAGCAGGCTTGTACCTGAAAAAACCAAATAAAAATGAAAACTATATAATCAATGTAAGATAAATGATATTATCCACATGTTAATATACCTATCATTGATTTAAATATGTATCTCAATGATATCTATAGAAAAAATAGTGGCACACACTAACATTCTTGCTATCACAAGCTTGTATAACATCATCCTAGACTAACAGACCGTACATTTTTAGCAAACATTCAACATACCTTTCTTCACGTGCTACCTCTCGTTTCCACTTGAATTTTCTAACACGACGTTTCCTAGACTTATCAGGATCAGTTTTTTTAACAAATTGCATTAATTCATCCATTATTTACCACTAAAACACAATAATATCGCATGTAATTACTTCACAAGAACAAAAAAATCGCCATATTAAAAGTGAATGAATGAAGAGCTGTGATTGGTGCATTTGGTTTTAGGGTCTTTTGAAATAGAAACAATTCGTTTTAGCGGTATTTGCTACTAAACACGAGTTAGCCTTTGAAAATTTGTACGTTTATAGCGGGATTTGCTTGGTCGTGTTTTACTTATTCGAAAGAGAATTTGAAATACTCGCCATTGCTGTCAATAAATCTATTTTAAAAAAAATATGTTTTAGGGGGTTTTGCAACTATACGCCTCATATTAAAAATACTAGTTATTAGTAAACATTAAAAAAAAAATCTATATGGCGGCAAGACCATCTCTAATTTTATCGAACATTAAACTTGTATAGACTATTGAAAGCAAGACCAATAGAAAAATACGTTATCCACAGGGACAAAGCTTCATGCTGCATCAGATAAGGAAGATGGTGGGCCTCATGGTCGCGGTTGTACGTGGTCATACTGACAGGTCAATAATGGATAAAGTGTTTGGCAAGGAGAAGGTGATGATACCAACAATCCCTGGGTTGGGATTGGTTCTTGATAAGGTGAGATTATGTGAAGTAATTTATGATAGTAGTTTTTTAGTTAGACACCACACACACACACACACACACACACATACCACACACACACACATATATCACACGCACACATGCCACACACACACACCACAACACACATACCACACACACACATACCACACACACATACCACACACACACACACGTACGCAAACTCTTTTCTTTTTTTAACATGTCTCTTAATGTAAGTTATGTACATTGTACAAACGAAAATGTTAGAAGACGCTGGACCCTTAAACACAGTTTCGACTACCTCAGGGACCAGAGGCTTCAAATGACTGTAATGTACTTACTTTTTTGTGTCAATAGTAATAAATTTATTATTTATTTATATATGAAGGCTGCTGTTAAAAATTTTGATTCAAGAAGTACACATGTTGATGCTTCAATGTTATGAAATGAAATGTCTTTATTTTGTATAGCCCTGCAGGGGCACTTACAAATTGTCAGTTACATTTTTTTTCTTACACTACCACCGGATCGGAATACGACCTCAACTGAGACTTAACTGACTGACTGACTTGACTGACTTGACTGACTTAATATTTTAAATCCAATTAATATCATAAATGCAAGAGTTTGTGAGAATGTATTGTGTTTGTTACCCTTTTATGCAAAAACTACTGGTCAGATTTCGATGAAATTTTGCGCACAGGTGTTTATGATTTTGATTAACACATGGAATACTCACTGGTGTTAAACGCGACAAAAAACGGGCGAAGTCGCAGGAATCCGCTAGTATTTTATATATTTATAAGATAAATAGAACCAAGCGTTGCTCTGGAAAATAGAGATTTTATTTCGTTAATATCCAAGTTATATTATAAAAAAATCATTTAAAAGTTATCAACTCTCTTACCTGTAAAATAGAGAAACGACAATATATGTAAATCGTATCCAACTATTAATCTCAATGCAAATTATTTAATTATTCTTCTTTACGAATAAATTATATCAGAAGCCATCTTTGTCATATATCGATTCCAGACAGGGACAGAAATTCAAATTTAAAAGAAAGTAAAGTTTCTTTACATATTTTTTGAACTGTGGTCACCGTTTTTAATAGCATCACTCCATTTCTTCTCGTGGCTGTCGTAGATGTAGATGCAATGTGTGTAAACTGAAATTATTACTTACATTATATTTTAGGTGCATTATGAGAGGTATGACGCGAAATTCAAAAGCAGCCACGACAGTCTCACATGGGACGAACAAGAGGAAGCCATAGAGAAGTTTAAACATGACCAAATTTACCCCAGCATCGTCAAGGGTGAGATCGAAGGTAACTCAATGGGCGTATGGCTTGAAAAGCTAAATAGACATACATACGAGCCTTCAGATGATGTGCCAGATGATAAAGGCGCTAAGTTAGAAGCTGGAGGTGATGATGATGATGACGATGACGTAATAGATGATGATGATGACAATGATAAAGCGAAAGTTGAAGGCACTGAAGTTGAAAGTGAAGTGGAAGTGAAGAAAGAAGAAGTGAAAGGTGAAGTTGAAAGTGTCGGTGCTAAAGTGAATGTGAGTGAAGTTGGGGTTAGTGAAACGGATAAAGTTGAAGAGGACAAAAGCACAAAAAGGACAGAAAAAGTGGTACAATGATTGTATGAAGGTAACATGCTTACAGCATTTATAGTATGTATAAGTTGAATAAATGGCAGAGCCAGACAATTTGTTTCTGTTTGCACCATTTTCCTTATTAATCATGAAATATCAGCACTATATAAGAGGTAATGTAAGATGTGGAAACATCTAATGTGATTGACTTTATTGTGCTTTTTTTAATAGGATTGAAAATCACCACTTGCAGAGTATGGTAAGTGCTCACGACCTCAATTATAACTAAGTTTATATAAAATAGGATTTTTACCTGCAGTTCGTCACAAATGCATTGTCGCTCCTGAAGACTAATGTAGCCTTAAGTGTCAGTCAGTAGACATCCACATTTTTCCACCGAAATGCTAATTATTTTCTTTAGAAATGAGTGTGGCGGTGATATTTTTTCGATTTCATGCGTAAGTGGTCGTTGTCGCCCGTGGACATGTTGTTCATTAAGAAAAATGCAGTAAAATTATTACAGTCCACATTGCAGATAAGCATCATACTTATTTCTGGCATCATACATAATTGTTTAAGTGGTTATCTTTTAGTATAAAATGTTAATAATAAAATTCAAAACATCTTTATTGCACACCAAAATAAATAACAAAAATAAAAACCACATGAACATATTAAGTACAATAGGCGGCCTTATCACTAAAATAGCGATTTGTTCCAGTCAACCTAATATTTGTAGAAGAAACAAATTTTTATTGCAAGAAATGGTTTATTCTCATCTAACAAAGGACATGATGATGTCGAGCTGATGGTGATACGCTTGGCTGGGTGTAAAAGTTGCGCAACAGGAGTCGGTCTCGTGTACAATGTCCTCCGGGAGGTACGAGGTTGTATTGGAGAGCCTAGGTTGTTCGTTAGTACCTCTCGGACTTTAAGGTCTAGGGGGATGAACTCTGCTAACGCGAGGGCAGCAGTTGTTGAGATAGTACGGAAACCCCTGATCGCTTTTATGACGAAGCTCCTTTGCATGCTTAGCAGGGACTTCCACACATACCCTTTAGTGGCTATGTGATCCCAAATGCCGGAACTTAATTGACTATGAGTTCGATGACGTGTTTGTAAATTGTTCGTATGTTCTCGGGATGAGCGCCCCACGTTGGACGGGAGTTAAATGAAACACTGAGCACCATGAACGGGTTCTTTATTCTTTTGTTTCAAGATACAGTTTTACAGCTTTTTTAGACAGATTCGACCGACGACATGTTTTTTCCATAAGAAACACATTTTAAGTCTATTTTTTCGCGTCATGGAATCCCATTAAAACTATTCACGGACAATGGACCTCCGATTCGATTTAAAGGATTTTAAATGTTTTTGTCAAGAATGGGATATAGAACATGTTACCTCAAGTCTAAATTATCCTCAATCAAATGGTCAAGCAGAGTGAGCTGTTAAAATCATCCATCCATCCATCCATCAGCCTTTGAAAGTCCACTGCTGGACATAGGCCTCCCCTAATCTGCGCCACTTCGACCGGTCCTGAGCCATCTGAATCCAGCGGTTACCCGCCGTCTTCTTCAGGTCATCAGTCCACCGGGTCGGGGGGCGGCCTGCACTCCTTTTGCCGAGGCGTGGTCTCCATTCGAGGACTCTTCTACCCCATCGGTTGTCTGTCCTACGAACGATGTGGCCTGCCCATTGCCACTTCAGCCTACTAATTCTGAGAGCTATGTCGGTAACTTTCGTTCTCCTACGGATTTCATCATTACGAATTCTGTCGCGCAGGGAAATACCAAGCATAGCTCTCTCCATAGCTCGCTGAGCGACTTTGAGCTTACGCACGAGGCTCACAGTAAAGGACCACGTCTCGGCGCCGTATGTCATCACTGGCAACACACACTGCTCGAACATCTTCGACTTCAGGCTCTGAGGTATATCGGATGAGAAGATATGGCGCAGTTTCCCGAACGCTGCCCAGCCGAGTTGGATTCTACGAGTGACCTCTTTCTCGAAGTTGGACTTACCCATCTGCACCACCTGCCCCAGGTAAATATATTCGTCAACAACTTCGAGGGTGGTGCCGTCTACAACGACCGGTACGGGTGTGACATGGACGTTAGACATGATCTTCGTCTTGTCCATGTTCATCTTAAGACCCACCCGCTGAGAGGCACCAGAGAGGTCGCTGAGCATGGTGTTGAGGTGCTCCATCGACTCCGCCATGATGACTATGTCGTCTGCGAATCGAAGGTGAGTGATATATTCGCCATCGATGTTGATGCCGAATCCTTTCCACTCCATCAGTTTGAACACGTCTTCCAATGCAGCGGTAAACAGTTTCGGGGATAATACATCCCCCTGTCTCACACCGCGCTGCAATTGGATCGGGTTCGTACATCCGTCGTGTAATCGGATCGACATTGAGGCTGCCTTATATATACACTTCAACACTTCGATGTACCGATAGTCAATCTGGCACCGCTGGAGCGACTCCAACACCGCCCATGTCTCGATAGAATCGAAGGCTTTCTCATAGTCCACATAGGCCACACACAACGGCAGATTGTACTCCTCGGCCTTCTCTACTATCTGCCGCAGTGTGTGTATGTGGTACATGGTACTAAAGCCTTTTCGGAATCCGGCTTGTTCGGGAGGCTGGAAGTCGTCGAGCCTGCGAGCTATTCGATTATTGATGACCCTCGAAAACACCTTGTAGACGTGGCTCAGAAGCGCGATGGGCCTGTAATTCTTCAGTAAAGACCTGTCGCCTTTTTTGAAGAACAGTATCACCACGCTTCTGCTCCACGCCTCCGGTGCTATACCCTGGCTTATGACGGAATCGAACAACTGTTGGAGCGCTTTCAAAATCGGCCTCCCTCCTGCTTTAAGCAATTCAGTTGTGATTCCGTCTTCGCCGGGCGCTCGGTTGTTTTTGAGCTGTTTGAGGGCCAATCTAATCTCGTACAGGCTGACGTCCGGGATATCTTCGGTATAGTGTCGGGTTAGCGTGGCTCGCTTGTCATTGACAGGCGGCAAAGGACCACGTGAAGCGGTATATAACTGCCCATAGAAGCGCTCAATTTCTCTCTGAACTTCAGGCCTCGCGGCAACTGTGGTGCCGTCATCCGTCTTCAGCTTCGTTAATAAGCTATGCCCAACACGCAAATCCCCTGCGAAGACCTTGGAGCCCTTGTTCCGCTCAATTTGCTCTTTAATGCGATTTGCATTAAAGAGACGGAGGTCGCGTCGCATCCTGTTAGAGATTTGCGCGTTGAGCCGCCTAAGCTGCGACAGTGAAGCTGGAGACTGCACACACATTGCCCGCCGTTCTGCCATAAGTTCGAGAGTTTGGACCGACAGTCTTTGAGTACTTCTATTGGAGGGGGTCTTATAGTACTTCGACCCTACCTCGTGGGCAGTTTCTACCAACTTGGTGTTCATTTCGTCAACATCAACGCAATTTTCTAGGCATTCCAGGCGATTGTGTAGCTCGAGTTGAAAGTCTTCAGAGCCCTGGATTTGACAAGATCTTGGACGGAGTATCGACTTCATGAGGCGGGACCGTTCCAGCTTGATCTTGATATTTAACGTGCCTCTTACCATCCGGTGATCGCTTCCGGTCTTAAACCTGTTGATCACAGAGACATCGTTAAATATGTGCCGCTTGTCTGCCAGTATGAAGTCAATCTCGTTTTTGGTAGTACCATCGGGACTCATCCAGGTCCATTTCCTTTGAGGCTTCTTCTTGAAGAAGGAGTTCATCATATAGAATCCTTCCTTTTCCAAGAAGTTAGCCAGCAAATGGCCTCGATGGTTCCGATTACCAATGCCAAAGGGCCCTACCTTCAACTCATCGCCACATTGAATGCCCAGCTTTGCGTTGAAGTCCCCCATCACAACCGTGAAGTACGATTTTGAGGTACGTATGGCTTTAGATATGTCCTCATACATAACCTCAACCTCATCATCAGAGTGCATCGATGTCGGCGCATATACCTGTATGACCTTCAGCGAGTACCTCTTGGATACTCTGAGTATAAGGTATGCTACCCTGGGCGACACACTCTTGATCTCCACGACGTTGTTGACAAGTGACTTGTTGACGAGAAACCCGACACCACCTTGGGACAGATTTTCGCCCTCCCGGTGGTAGAACAAGTTACCAGATTTTAGGATCATCGTGTCCTCCCCCTGTCTTCGGACTTCAGATAATCCTATAATACTCCAGTTAAGCTTGTCTACCTCTTCTTCCAGCTCATATATCTTCTCATCATTCCTCAGAGTCCTGGTGTTATATGTTGCCAGGTGCAGAAGTCGTCGGTTGTGGTAGCTCGATCTCTGCCGGAGATTCTTAGCACCCCCTGCCCCGCCGTAACCGTGACCGCTACCATAGCCAGGAATAGCGGGGCTGCCGGGGACTGGGGGCCATGGTTTCGGTTGAGCTGCCATTAGGGGGTTTTTGCCGTAGTCACCGCGCTTGGCTGTGCGTGTTGGTGACCGCAGTAAGTTTTAAATTCACAGGGTGATGCTGCTGCCCATCACCTGGTTCAAGGTCCCTTAGTCGCCTCTTACGACATCCACGGGAAGAGAGGGAGTGGTGCTATTCACAAGACCGACACCACACGGCCAGCTGTTAAAATAATAAAAAAATATTTTACAGAAGTCAAGTGATGAAAATGGAGACCCATATTTAGCATTATTACATTATCGTTACAATGATAAAGAGTATATGAAGTCCCCAGCAGAATTATTTATGTCTAGAAAGTTAAGATTTAATTTACCTATATCAAAAGAATCACTCAAACCTAAAGTAGTAAAATATGAAGTGCAGGATAAGGCTATGAAAAAATATAAAGACACCTATAAAAAGCATGATGATAAAGGGGCGAGAGATCTATGCGATTTAGTTACAAATGATATTGTAATGTACAAAAAACTGCCAGATAGTAATTAGGAACAGGGTATTGTTAAAGAGGTTATAAAAATGTTCCACGATCATATGTAATACAGGATGAAAATAGAAAATTTTATAGAAGAAATCGTCATCATTTACTGTACATTAAACCTAACATAAAGGACCTAAAACTTCTGTTTTGTTAGAAAGTGAAAAAAAGAGTCAAAAAGTCTAATACATTGGTATTAGACTTTTTAGGTCAGTCACTTACTATTCCAGTACCTTTATCAAGTGAGTATGTTCAGCTATATCTTCTAAAAACAAGTTTCAATATGTTTTCAAATCGAACTACATTTAATGCCATGTCAAATTCTCTATCGAGAAAGTTCTAGGAAGTGTACATCTGATCTCACAGTCAGATGACACTTGTTTGGTAGACAACCAAGGCCCTGTGACTTCACTTAAGTCTACCTCTACAGTATTTATCGGAGTTTTGCAGAAAGACGCGAAATGTCCCATATTTTTACATTTATTGCACCTATTGCCAAATGCTGGACATTTATATCGGTGTATTTGCTCACACCGAGTACATTTACTTACTTGATAGTTTTTCAGATATGATTCAGGTCTAGATTTTTATTTTGCATGAATTGCTGTAATTTGCATGTCATTTTCGAGATAATACGTATTATGATGAGAAATTTCCATTGACTTATATATAACGAAGTGGGCGCGTGAAGTGGGCGTGACGTCAGGAAGGCCAGGAGTCTTCATTACCAGCCATTCTTGAAAGTTTCAAGTAAAATGCAGGTGATATTCTTCTTCGATTTATTCACAATTGAGGAGGTCCGATCGCTTCGACGGTTAAACAAGAATCTCGTTCTACCGACAGGCGCTCGCCTTTTTATAACAATGTTTGGTGAGGTGACAAGAACAAATTTATGGAGGGTAAACTAAATTACAATTCTTAAAATCACTAAATATTGCTAATTTAATAAACAAACAATTTTCGATCTTTAAACTAACTAAAATAATTATTTTCGGCGACGTGTTTATCGTAAATACGCGGTGTCGCGCCGACATATATTTTTACCAGTTTATCTAGTTCTATATCAATTTCCGTTAAGAACTTTAGTCGTATGCTGCTGTGTCGTTTGTCCATATTGCAGATAAAAATGTCTCGTATAAGGGAGACATTTAATTTTTCAAAGCCACAAGTCGAGGCAAGAGACTTCAGTTTTGTAAAAAAGGTGTCCAATGAATCCCCACCTTGTTGCTGACTAAGCTGTCTTTCAATGGTTAAATTAGTTTTTGGTATGAAGTAACTATCAAATGCCTTCATTACTGCCTGAAATGTCTTCTTTTCGACTTCCTAAAGGCATTGTATACATCGAGACATGATTCACTCATAAAATGAAGCAATATGGCGATCTTTCTCTCTTCGCTTTCTTTATCGTATTGCATCGTAATAACGAATTGTGAAAAACTTGTTGCCATTTCTTCCAACATTGTGCTTGATCTGCACAATTTAAATTAATTGGTTTAATAATGTTCAGTTGACTGTCCATCTTATATTTCTTGATTGAAGTTGAACAACTTATTGTAACACGTGCAAAATTTTTTCAATAACACGAATATTTTTGGCAACGCCAACATTTTGTATTTCCCAATATTGCGCCTTTTTTCCGCTGCCACCATGTTAAATGAAACACTGAGCACCATGAACGGGTTCTTTATTCTTTTGTTTCAAGATACAGTTTTACAGCTTTTTTAGACAGATTCGACCGACGACATGTTTCTTCCAAAAGTGACCATCTATCCCATAGATCAAGCGACCAATAGGGTTGCCCTGTACATTACCAAAGACAACTAATACATAACAATGCAGAGTTTATTAAAAATATGCATCGCTTTCCTGAGAACATAGCGGATATGTGGATCACACGGCAGCTTCTCGTCAATAATCAGCCCAAGGAGTTTGATTTCGCTGCAGAAGTTGAAGGTTTGTCCATCCTTTGTCACTCTTGCCGCCTTAGCTTTTGGGGTGAAGGCGATGGGTTTTGTCCGGGAGAAACTCCAGCTTAACGCTTTGGCCCCACCTCAAGATCATCCAGGGCCGAGTTGGCCTGCACCTCTAGCTGCTCCGCCGTCTTGGCCGAAACCACGAGAAGCACGTCGTCGGCGTACGCCTGCTTGTGGCACCCAGGTAGTGGATGTTTAGTAATTCATCATTCTTGATGAATGAATGATTGGTCCGCCCATCGATCCATGGAAGCAGCTCCGGGCCATCGACCGTGTGACCCTCGCCCCCGCGTGGTCCAAGACCATCGACCTGTCGCGGACGTAGTTAAGAATCAGTCCGTAAATATTCTTGGGACAGCATGTTTAAGTCGATAGAATAGGGCGGGCCACCAGGCATTATTGGAAGCTGCCCTGATGTCTAGTGACACGACCAAAACCATTTTTTTGTTTAGTTTCGCGCTTTAAATTTTGTTTATAACCCGACTGAGGGCCTGCACCGTTCTGGTCTGTTCTGTAAATCCGAACCGACGGTCGCTCAGCACGCGTTGTGCACAATGGGTCACCCGCTTGATGAAGAGCCGCTCCAATGCCTTCCCAAACACGGGTAAGAGCCCAATGGGTCGATGGGAGTTTAGCCTGGAGTAGTCTGCTTTACCCGGCATGGAAATTATTCTGGAATAAGCGACCTTCCACTGCCTCGGGAAGTGCCGGAGTGCGAGGCATCTGTTCATGACATCTGTTATCAACTTCAGATAGGCTGACGCAAATTGGTAACAGATGTCCGAAGTGAGATGATCCATCCCCAGGGCCTTTTTAGAGTTTATCATCTTGATGGCCTCCAGCACTTCTTCCTCAGCAAAAAGAAGGTCGTCCTCAGTGTCGCGCAGCTCTTCAGCAAGGGCGCGCATGTGGAGTTGTCGGGGCAGGAAGTCCGGTGTATCTGCCGGGTAAAAGTGCTTCAGCAAGACCTCCGCGGTCTCTTTACCCCCCGAAATGTATTTGTTGCCTATAAGGAGATTGGCAGGTAGACGCCTTGGTGTGGCCACTTTAAGCAAACGGTTCGTAAGGGACCACACATTCTCCTTCGTCTGTAACTGGCAGAACTCCCGGAAGTTTTTTTGTGGAAGACGCGCGGAGAGCACTAGCATAATCGGCCTTGATATGGGTCTGTTCCTCGATGAGGCCACTAATGCGGAGACCACGCTTTTAATTTCCTGAACGGATACCTATCTAGCAATAGAACAGATTTAAAAATAAGTGCAAAGCTAGGCTAGGTGCCTTTGCACTTATTTTTAAATCTGTTCTATTGCTAGATAGGTATCCGTTCAGGAAATTAAATGGTGACCATAACTCAAATACACAGATTTTTGAGTTAGCTCCCTTTAGATCTAGGTGTGCGATATTATCCAAGCATTAATGACTGTTAAGTCCAGTAAATGAAAGAATATTCTTAGGTACCATTTTTTGGACCTTATAGTTATATGATATCTTCCCAGAAAACTATCCATTAGATCCACCCCCCCCCCCCCATATGTTTATTATACTCTTGTACAATATGTGGACATGAAATTGGTACTTTCTCTTTTTTGGTTTTATCATATCTTGTAACAGTAGATATTGGTAACGATCCCACATATGTAGATAAAAGTGTAACCACTTTATTGTCTTTCTAGGCCACACAAGCCATGTCGATACCATCATATGAAGAAACCCTTTCTTCATAGCTGCCTCTTGCTACTGATTTTTTCATAAACTCCTTTTTTTCCGGCAATTTCGACTTTGGGATACGATTTTGCTGTACTGTACCTACAGAATGAATACCATTTTTTGCTAAATAATGAACCAAAGGCAATGAAGTATAGAAGTTGTCAAAGTAAACTATGTGGTTAAGCAACCTTGGTACTCCTCTAACTAACCGAATGACAACATTTCCTGTGGCTCCAATATCAGGCTCTCCATCTAATCGCCCCGTATTTTCTTGGCCTGAATAGATCTCAAATTTGTGAGCAAATCCAGATAAATCGCAGAGGACATAGAGCTTGAACCTCCATTTATGGGGTTTATTTGGCAGGTACTGCTTTAGAAAATGTGCCACTTTAGTAGCACACATCTGTTCGTCTACCGAGAGCCTCTGTTCCATTGGTATGTTCGAAAACTTCTCATTTAGATGTTCAATGACTGGCCGTATTTTGAACAATCTATCATGATCAAGATGGCCTACAGGTTTGTGATTGTCATTGTTTTGGAAATGTAATGATAGTTTAATTTTTTCAAACTTATTTACAGGCATTACAGATGAAATGAGACTATATCCAAATGTTGGAGACCAATAGGATCTAGTACTTGGAAACCTTTGAACAGACATGTATAACAATATACCGAAAAACTTTTTCATGTCAGATACTTTATATATGACTGAATTATTAGGGTCTTTTTGAGTACTATAAAGATTGGTTTGATCCACGATTTTCTGTATAAAATCTTTATCAAAGAAGTACATGAAACACTGATATGGAGTTTCAAGTTCAGCAATATGAGATGGATATTGGGAGTTTCCCAAGAAAACAACTTTATCCTCATCAAAGTTGAAAAATGTTTTCTTCCATATCAGTTTCCTTTTGTCCAATAAATTAGGCATATTACCACTGGGAATAGGGTCTTCTTGCACTTCCATGGGTTCTTGAACTAGGGGTGGATCGTTCCCAATATCTTCCTCATCCTCTTCATTGTCACTTCCTTGTAATACATCTTCAAGTTCTTCTCTGGTAAAAAAAGGTTCCTGTAATTGCTCTTCATCCGAATCTTCCACATCCTGTCCATCTTCTGATAACCATCCATCTTCCAGTAGCGCTAAGTAATGTTCTATGTCTTTCTCCTTCAACGTATCCTGCAATGATAACAAATAACAATAATTTTAAAAGAAACTTCATTTCCATAGTACCAATATAGGTGTTATTGCATACTGATGTAAATTTACATCATATAAAAATGCTACAATTTTGAATACAATATCGATGATTGCAACAAAAGTTGTTAATAAAAAAGTAAAACTAACCTTTTTTCTATTCATTTTCAGCTTTTTTCACCACTTTTTGTTGAATCTTCTATTCAAAAAACTTTTTCAAATAGCACACTACAACAAAGTTTTGACAGGCAAGTAAATTGAAGACTTTTTGACATAAAGTCACTTGACGTTTGCTTTTTTTTTTTATTCGGCAAGTTCCGTTTCGTTCAGAAATTGTTACCAATTTGATTCAATTACAAAAAGACTGTCTGTGTGGAGTCCTATAATGTTATTTTTCCTTTTAAATGGTATGATGGAAATTTCCATCACGATGCAAAGAAGGGTTAAGACATTTAGTTACATTTGACCATAACACTTAACTGATGTAGTATTTGGTTATTTTCATGCGCCACTTTGACCCTTTCGTCCTCCAGTCATAATCGCTCCTTCTCTAATTGTAGGACTTCCATTTTACGTTCATGGAGGTGTCCCTCTCGTACCTCCTCGAGTTTTAAACGGCCCTGTTCAACGGCTACAAATTCGGATGCAGCTCGGTCGTAAGGAGTCAATCTCCTATTTCTCCGAGCCCTTTATAACGACCGACGCGGTGTTCTCGGTATATAACGCGGAGAGGCTGATTCTTCTCTGAGGTTATGTGTTGGAGTAGTTGGGCGGGAGGTACAGCTTGGGGTTTTTTTTTTTTATATCTAATCTATTCAATAATATTTGAGCCCTTGCTAAGGGGTACGGGCGACCCAAATCCTTTTTGATTTTGATGAGACAATATTTATTTGATGACTTTATTTATCTCATTTGTTATATTATTTATACTGATTTGTGTTTATGTATAGTTTATTTATTTCAAGGTTGGGAGTTTGGTTACAAAAATATTTATGCGAGATTTAAAGATAATTTCGACATAGGATATAATATATATGCTTTGACGATATACTATCTTATATACAATTATATAATACTATACATATATATATGTGTTATATACAACGCTTTTGGCTTGATTATCATATGTTTTGATATTGAGTTTTTATCTGTTGGTGTGAAAATCTGTTTTCAGTTAAAACCATAGTCTACTCTGGATTCTATTTCCCTCTTCATGGCGCAGAGTATTGGACATGTCGCGGATGTTGCCTCATGATCTGTGGACTTGTTAGTTTTGTGTTGCTGGTTCCGGCGGTCACAATGGTAACACTTGCTGGCTTGTTGCTTGTTGGGGCATTGATCCCCCGAGTATCCTCTGGTTTTCCTCTGCTGGACATTTGGCCTGTGTGTGCCCGAAGGCAATGCACTTGCGGCATTGTATGAACGGGCTGAAATTGGAGACGCGTACTCGTTGGTAGTCCAGATGTACGCGCTCCATCCTCATCAAGGATCTCCACACTCGGGGGGTCGTCAGAAGCACAGCATTGTATAAGTTTTCGTTCCGATTGAGCCTAGTAAATCTAACAATGGGGGCGGTTTCGTGCTTGTTTTCGGCAATTCGCCTAGACAGCTCCGGATTTTGTTTTACGAGGATGTCCGGCAACTCCTCGGGAGAAATATCTTTAGAGATACCCTTCAAAATGGCCATGGGTAATAGGCGGCGGGCCGGTTCCGCGGTCACCAACTGAGCATCGTCGAGCCGTTCCAGGACTTCCAGATTGTGCTCGGCCGAATCGAACTCCACTCTGAGTTTGTTCTTGGGGACGAATTGCACCCGCTCAGGCGAATTGGGACGTCCTGAAAAAGATACTCTTCCTCCAAGCCTCCAGTGTCTATTGCTTGGACTTTACTGGGGCCTTAGGAGTGACGATGATAGCGGGTTTCGATGTTGGGAGGTTCTTATACGCGGTACATATCGCACTCGGCCGGCTGGTGGTCGCGACGGCTTGTGCGTATGTGGGTCGACTTACGCGGGGTTGATCTCCCGAGTCGTGTGTGCATGCAATTCGCTCCGCGAATTTGTTTAGTTCCTCACGCACTTCGTCCACAATCGCGTCCTATAATTCCGTGCCGCTGAGCTCAGGGAGCATGGTGTACTCGCTCAACTCATCCTCATGGATCTGCCTAAAAGTCCGGCCAAGGGTAGAAGGATAAAAATCCTTGACTATTACCGAGTCCAGCAAGTCGGTGCACCTTTGAATTTCGGTGGAGGCCGCGTGGATGAGTCGCTTGTTCGGCCTGGTCACGCTCTTATCCGCGAACACTGCTTTGTTAATGATGTCTGTCAGTCCGGGGATGGCGTCGTGATACTCCTGTATCGTGGTGATATTAGCCGCTTTAAAGGGCTGTAAGGATGGGAGATCGAGGCGAATTAAGGCGGGGGTTCGACTTTACGCGGCATTTTTGGGTGTTAGGGTTCGGATATCAAACTATAGTAAGAAGAAAGAATAATAAAATTTTCCGAAAAAATGTTTCAATTCCTACAATCGAAAACGAAAATTGGCTATATCTCGAAAAGTACTTGTTGGATCTTAACGAGGGTGGTGTTAGGGGATAGGTCTCGACGAGACGCAGCTATTAAAACAGAAACTACAGCTAAAAGTGGATGGGCCGCAAAGATATGCGGGTGGAAAAGTCTAAAAGTGGAAAAGCGGAAAAATGAAAATTTTAAAAATCTGATTGCGGATTTGAATAGGCGACTTGGGTACGTTGATTCGAAAATTGAGATTGTATCTACAGCTTGTACATGCATACAATGGGAACATTTTGTGCATCTTATCCACTTCTGTCTCTTTGTATCTAGAGAAAATCTTTTTTGACATACTGGGCATTCGGCATCGTCATCGTCACTATCTTCTTCGTCAGTAGAAACTAAAACTGGGTCTTCACCAGATGTGTCCTCGTCAGAAGATTGACTCTGACGTCGCTTCTTGGTTTCCTTTTTGTTGCTTCCTGACGTTTTCTTCTTTAAGTTTAAAAAATATTTTCACTGACTCATCAAATAACTATTTGGTGAGTCAGTGAAAATATAAGAAAATATTTTCATTTAGTGGAAATATTCCTGTTTTTCGGAAGCCATTTACAGCCGTATCAATTTTACATGCTTTTGAATAAGCTTTCCCAAATATTTCTCCAAGTTGATAGTGAGTAACGATCCGTCCTGGATGATTAGTTTACCAATTTTCTATTTATTGGGCATAATTTTTTTTAAAGGAAACATAAATGAGACGTCCAAAGGCTGCATATGATCAGTTGAATGAGGAGGCAGGCAGATTATGGACACGCCAAATTTGTAAACATTTCATTACATTATGTAAAATACAACCATATTTAAAGAGGTCTCATAGTATTTCAATTTAAAACTCACCTTGAACAGTTTTTCTTTTTTTAAATATCTTAAGTCAGGAGCTGCGTATCACCGTCAAACTTTCGCAATGGCCGACTGACTTAACTAACTTTAGATTAGGCGTATTAAAACTAGATGGTGCTGTTTAGAAAAAGAGATACCGGCAGGGACAAAATTAGGCTCGGTACGAAATTTGGCGACTGTAACTTAATAAGGAAGAAAACACAATGAAATTAAATACCATGAACTTACTTCCTTCCATTTATCTGTAGATTTTTGGACACCTCCAACGGAATTCAGTAAGGTGCATAGTTCAGACCACAGTCGGTCACTTTTGATTTTACCTTGAGGACCCGTCTGTGCCCTCGAAAGATCGCCGTACCTTTATAAATAACATAAACAAAACTTATGCACTTTAACTCCATTGTGCATTGTGTTATAAGTATATTGTTACAAATAAGACTGGATAGAAAATATAATTTGTATTAAAGATACCTTTCCATGAGTTCTATTATAATTCCAAATTGCTCCGGACTAGCTCGCATTCTTGGCTCCACTGCTAAAAAAATAATTATTATGTACTTTTATTTAACGATAGAAACCAATAAACTCAAATCTATTTTTAAAACAAGTGGGCAATTACTAGAATATATTTAATAAGATTCTAAACACTTAGCAAAGTTATTATTTTAGGTACTCACCACTATAAAATTATTTTTTATTTACTATCACAATAAATCTAATTCTCAAATTGTTTCACCGTTCGTCGTACCCACTTTTATAATGGTAGCTCGTTGCGCAATAATGTCCATGTACTGTTGTGGTGTCAATATGGTGTCCATTTTTCTGAATACTTTCTCGCTGTTCCCGAAAACGCGGTCTGCTGGGAAGATAAGAGTGGCCCGTGACTGGAAATACAAGTTCGATATTTTTGATTGAGGGGTGCTCCAAGAGCCACCTACAGCACATCGTTATTATAGTAGAGTTTTTATTTTGTCCACCGCAACCGTCGGAAATTAATCGTATTGTTTTTGTTTGTGATAGATCGTATCTATTCAGATGGTGATAAACTGCAGATGCTATTGTATTAGAATTTTTTGCGAAAGTATTTTCCGTCCAAACGTTAGCAAAGACGTTGTTTAAAGATTAAGCTGCCTGCTATAGTAACATGATTGATCCGGAACTTTGGGGAGGTTCATATTTTTTGGCAGTCATATGAAAATATTTTAACGCCCTCTTCTTCGGTCTTTAACAACGCATAAAAAGCTTTTGCCCGCAGCTTATGTACTCTCTTTTCTACCCTGTACTTTTCTTTCTCCTTTTCATCTTTTTCGGTTTTCATTAACAACTGAATGCATACAGAGCACCTGTCTGTATGAGGGCTACCAAATCCGATATTATATTTTGTATTAAAAATGTGCCTTAAGTACGATTCTTTTGCCGGTGCTGGGCATGATAATTTGTAAAAATTGTACAACTTTGTAATATTGAGCTCGCTAGGTAAATATTTGCGGTAGGAAGATTGGCTTCGGCAGTAATGCGGTTGGGAGCACTGCAATTTTTGAATAAATATGTGTATACTTGCTTTTGCGTCTTTGTATAAGTGACTCTTATGGTCTCCTCCCCGCCTCTCAGATCTTGATTGCAATTATATATTTTTTTTTTATGTTCACAACATGGTTTTCTTGGCAAGGATTTCGCGGAGTACCTGAAAAAAAAAAGGATTCAGTAATAATGACAATACAGCTGTAGTAGACAGGCTAGTAGAAACAGTGGCAGGGTAGTTTGAATCCCCCTCAACGGAATCTCCACCTTGTCGTGGTAAGGGGGTCTAGTTACCGTGGCTTGGACCACCACGGTGAAGCCAAGAGAGATACCAGGGAGGGGAATAAATATTAATTTCTAAAATGCGTATGAAACTTGCCACTAGTGGTCACTCATCTCAGACTACCTCGCGGCCGTTTCTCTTAGCTGAGTAAATCATTTGCATTCTGCACCAGCCGCAGGGACATAGCCACTTCAAAGTTTAGCTACCTGCTACTATTTCGATATCTAAATAACAATAGTAAAAAAGCGGGCTTGGAGTTCGGCCCTGGAATATTGGAACTCACCTTAGTATTTTGGCCCGATTTGCTTTCCATTTTTCAGGCTGTGGTGTTCGTTTCCTTGCATTGTTTTTATCCAGAAGGCATGGATTAGTCTCGATCTTGCTAAATCACACTAGTTTGTACACGAATTCCTATTAAAACTTATTAAAATAGCATTAAAATAAAGAGTGCATTAACAGTAAATCGCAAGAACCGCCATTACTGTTTTAATTCAAATGACTTCAAATTTGATACTGAGTTTTGAAACTCAGTATCAAATTTGAAGTTTTCGGAATTCATTGGACATTTATTATTTATGTTGTTGAGTCCCTATGTGTATAGTTATTGAATGTGGCTTGTGTCGGGAATATATATAAAAGTCCGTGTATCGATTCACAGTGTTTAATTAAATATACCGCATATGTGCACGTGTTCACATTACGACCGCTAACTAGGGACTACTTTTTAATGCTTTGTTATTTGGCTCCAACGAGCGACTCACACTTGACTGTGCCAGTCCCCACAATGTGTTCAACAATTGGTCGTATTTTATATTGTAAAGGGGTTAGTTGTTTCCTTTACTAAGATGTAGGTTGTTGTAGTTAAGTAGATGTAAATAGTTGTATGTAGTTGTTAGTTAGTTGTGAGTTTTGGCGGGAATGGAATGTTAAATAAAAGTTTCCGTCATCGTAAATAATGTTTATTAGGGGAAAGTGGGGGAAACGCGAACACCCAAGAGAAAACATAAATAAAACAGTGAAATCAAATCACACAGTTTCTTTAATTATTGAATTATAAACTTTACTTATCTAATTAGCGTATTACTAATCAACATTTTTTTTTTTATAAAATTAAACAAAATGACCAAAAAAACAAAACCCTTAGTGTTCGGTTTTACCCAACTGATGTCGGGTAAAGCCAAACACCAAGTGGGGTAATCACGTACTAACATTACTAACGACATCTATCACATTTGTAACCCGCCGATGTTGACTGTCCGTCAGTACAATTTTCGTGAGCCCATTTCTCACATATGTAACACATTATCCAGTCTTCAACAGGGGGGTGTATATATTTCTCACTACAAAAGATACAAAAGTAGTCTTCGTTCTCCTCTTCTCCTATTTCTTTGGTATTTTGAATAGGTTCATTAAAGTCACTTATATTCTTAAAATTCTTCAATATTCGTTTAGTCTCTTCATTTAAAGGTTTCTTATCACTACATTTCAGTCCTTTCATCTGAGATCCTTCTCTTGGCACTTTTTCTGTTCTTTTCTTGATTTCTTTTGCTTTAGCTCTTTTTCTGTTTTCCTTTTCTTCTAACTGGCCTTTTATAGGTGTGCTCGTAAGAATAGTTGATTTTTTCTTCCTGATGTTGCGTTTAGATATTTTTAGAGAAATAATAGGCAATTCAACGATATCGGATAGAGAAACTGCATGCGTGCTTGTATTTTCGCTTTGTGAATTAGCAGGACCTGTATCGGAAGCCTGAACATCAAGATGTTCAATACTGTGAACTTGGGCTACAGCAGTTGCATCAACATGATTGTGAGCATCAGGAGATTGTTGAACGTCAGTTGGATGGTTATTTGAAGGTTGAGTATTCATATTAATATTCTGAGTTGCATCTATTGTTGTCTGTGCGGTTTGCTGGGATATGTATGGCTCAATTGAATCTAACTCAATGGGGCGCAACGGATAGATTCCTGCAGATCTGAATCCACTTGCTGCTTTTTGAAGGTTACTGCATCGGTTATAAGCATTAGTAAACAATTCGACTATGTCGTATTGTGTGATTCTCACATTCTTGATTATATGCTGTCTTGATAGGACCAAAATATGTCAAATCCAAGGGTTGGAGTCTATGTGAGGTATGCGGCGGCAGAGTTAGCATAATAACTCCATGTGCTCTACTAAGTGAATATGCATCAAGACTTATGTGACTCTCATGGTTATCCAATATGAGCAATACTGGGTCTTCTTTTGTAGGCTTTGCATATGAAATGAAGTGATGTAGCCAGTCCACAAATAGGCTTTCATTTATCCATCCAGAGTCTGATACAGCACCAACCATGTTAGGATTACTACCTTTTAGTAATTGTGGATTCATACGTTTTCTTTTAAATATAAAAAATGGGGGAATATATTGACCGGCTGCACTAAATGCACAAACAACTGTTGTGGTAGATCCCCTTTCAGCACTTGTTGCCTTACCAACTTGTTTCTGACTTTTAATTGCAACTATTTTCTGATTTTTTTGGACCGTTGATATACCTGTCTCATCGACGTTAAATATTTTATCAGGCTGAATATGATGTTTGTATTGTATTGCCTTCAAATTATCATAAAAAACTTTAACGTCAGCTTCATTGAACGCAGTAATTCTATATAATGAAGTCGCCTCAGGTGTCCTCAGAGATATGCTGGGATGTCTCTTCATGAAGCTGTAGTACCAGTCTTTTCCGGCTAGCTGTTTCACACGGTCGAAATTGTGAGGCAGACGATTCTTCTCCGCATATTGGTACGCAATCTGACGAATTTTTTTATGGTTAGGCCATAATAGAGTTTACTGCACTTTATGATATAGTTGACCAATTCCTTTTCTTGCTGGTCTGTGAAGAGCGGTTTTCGTCCAGTCCTTGGTAATCTTATAGGTGCCTTCTTTAAATAATCATAAATTGTAGTTTTTGGAATATTATAAGTATTTGCTGCTCTACCAATGCTGAGTTTCTTGGTTTGAACATCGACTATAGCCTTTTTGAGATCCTCTAAACTGTATTTAGTTTCGGTTTTTCTTTTATAATTACGGGGCATCTGAAACAATTTATTTGATGTTTAGCATCATCAAAATCACCCGACAACATAATTTATGCTACAGCATTATACAACACTATACTCTATTTGCCAGTGGGTAGTTGGAAAGATAATATTAACAGGGAACTAACAAAAAAGGAGAGAGGGGTAATGCCGAACGTTCGAGATTACCCGACATGCAGCGTTGGCCTTCACCCCACCGGGTCGAAAAATAAAAAGGAAAAAATATTTTAGGTTATATAACTTTTACCAAATGCGTTACTGTCATTTGAATGGTTAGTAGGGAAGCTTTCCACTATGTAAAGGTTAAATAACTATTCTCAATAGAAATAAAGCTACACCAAGTTCAATTTATCAAAAAATTACATCGAAAACATTGAAAATATTCAAATTGAAAACCTTGAAAAGTACGTGCGTCCGCGCCTCCTGTGTCATTGACTGGCACTGGTGGTGGCGTGATCTCTGAGTTACCGGCGAGTGATAAACGGTGTCTCTTTCTAACACATTAAAACTATTGGGTTCGGGATTACCCCGCGTTCGCGTTTACCCCCCTTTCCCCTAACCTAAAGTAAATTCATATAGTACCAAGTAGGTATGTCCACCAATTCGCACTTGGCCAGCGCGGTGGACTATGGCCTAAACTCTCTCATTCTGAGAGAAGACCCGTGCCCAGCAGTGGGACAATAATGGGTTGACGAGGTATGCAAATCGATACGCGGCCGTCAGCAAATTAATAATGTCGAGCGTGCTCGTACATGCTGCCAAATTAAAAAAAAAGAAGAAAAAGAATAGAAAATCCCATAATGCATAGATAGAAAAGAACTTAGGGCGATGACGCTTTATCTAATTTACGGGCAGCAGCTACGATCACGTCATTATTACTATTGTAGTTCGCGGGCTTCTCGGGGTGTGCAGGCCGTCCATGGGTTGGTAGATCAGAGCCGCGGGAATCCAGTGTCTGATGTAGGTTCGTGCTGCGGATTCGATACTTCTTTTTTAGTTTGAGTGTACCCCATATTATGAATGTGATAGAAACAAATCCGACCACAGAATACAGGAGATAATGATGGGAGGTGTGTGTCAGCGACTGCACACTCAGGGTCTCCTGGTCTTCCTTGAACTTATCAATTTTAGTTTATATTGCATCCAGCGCAGCTTTATGATCCTCGGGCAGGAAGGTTTAATTGAAGTATGTTAGTATATCCTACTAATATTATAAATGCGAAAGTTTGTGAGGATGTATGTGTATTTGTTATTCTTTCACGCAAAAACTACTCAACGGATTAGGTTGAAACTTTACAGTAGTATAGGTTATACATCAAAATCACACATGGGCTATCATTTGTAATGATTTTTTTTTATAAGGTTATAATATAACGAGAAATATCAGGTTAGTCGGAAAAAAAGTTGTGCTCTGAGAGCTATCTTCGCGTACGCTGCCTAAACCGTTGGAGATATCCAAATATAATGTACCGTGGGATTGTTTGGCTCACATAGATCTAAATAAAAGTCCGCGACAGCATATGTCTATATTTTATGTATAACCCACAATAACTCTTTTTATTCTTTGAAAATTTTAAAAATATCAAGTTGATGTTTCCATCGGTTTTATACAAACTAAATATTAATCCTTATCAAAATAAATGATTTCAAAAAATCAAGCATCTAATAAAGATTGAATCTGCCTTTTACACCATGTAAATTGGATAAGTAGTTCAGAAGATATTACGAGTATAACATATTGCGTAGTCAATTGATTGACCGGCAGTACGCGCCGTGCGCCGCCGCCGCCGCCGTATACAACAAAGTTGTATGATATTAATATTTGAATGGTTATAAAACACGGAGCAAAATGTGAAAGGACAATGACGTCTCTGTAGTTACGGGAATAAGGCTACGGTATCCCCTGTCTGTGCTGAAAGGCAACTAAAAGGGAGCTTTCGTGGTTGCGGGCGGCTAGGAAAGGTCCAAACACCCAGTCAGCAACTTCGGGAAAGATGTCAGCATGTGTGGTCACATGCTATCGTGAGAGCCAGGATGGACGGAGCTTGAACCGTCCAGCCAGGCGATCCCGGGAAGGACGATGGCATACGTGTGGTCGCATATCGTGGTAAAGACCAGATGGAGTGGTGGGCCCAGCCGCTCACTTGGGAGGAGCCCGATGGGGCAATGCACTCAGAGGACTCCAGTTGTGTTCCTTTGAAGATCCCGGAGTCCTGGTGCTATAAGAATCCCAGATAACCCTGCGTCGCTCCCACGGCGTACCTTTTGAAGGTTTCTCCCTCGACAAAAAAGAAAAAAAGTCAATGAGAATGAAACAGCGGAAAGGTTAAATATGTTATTCAATGGTCATCGACCTTTTAATGTAACACAACTCGGCACATATGTCAGATTAGCAGTAGTTTAGGTCGTAGTTGACCACGCTAGCCAACTGCGTGTTGGTAACCGTTACGGGTTTTGAGACCCTTTCTTAAAACTTTTTCATTCAGAGTAAGTAAATTTCAGAGTAAGCATTAATATCTGTTGCCGACAAAACTAATTCAAATTAATATACGTGCCTGTGATTTGAAATTTGAACACACTGATTTAGGCGATTAACACACGGCACCGCGCACCGCCGCGAATAGCGGTGCCCCGCGCGGTAAGGCGGTTTACGCACCTGTACGCGCGGATGGACCGATCATCAAAATAAACTTTTCGACATCGAAATGCATTTTTGCTTCAACGATGATCCGCGCGGTTAGGCGCCAGCCCGTGTGTGAGGCGCCGACCCCCTGCACTGTCGTTCGCGCGGAGACACGGTGGTGATGAGAACACCGCTGGACCGCGCGGCCAGTCGGTGTACGTTTGTGAGGCATCAACGGATTTATTAGACCCCAATACAACATGAGATCCGCTTCACCGCCTACCGTGGCTGTGAGCGGTACCGTATGTTAATCGCCTTAGGAAGTAGGGCAAGGGTTCAATCTGAAGTAAATCACAGATG
Organism: Spicauda simplicius; assembly: GCA_949699795.1. Lineage (NCBI taxonomy): Eukaryota > Metazoa > Arthropoda > Insecta > Lepidoptera > Hesperiidae > Spicauda > Spicauda simplicius. Next base: position 15,533,511 of record OX453074.1, on the reverse strand, counting down.
CGTTGCAACTCCCGAGGACTATGATGATCGCCTCATATAAAAGTGAGCCGGCAGGCACACCCTTCAAATGAAAAACAAGAACTGCTTCACGGTAGAAATAGGTGCGGCGGTGATGCCTCCCTGGTTGAACCATTGCTCTACCACCTTGCAAACTTTATGTGGCAGACTAAATTCCACGCGAGCGAAGCCGCGGGCAAAGGCTAGTTGTTTATACTTTACTCTCGTGAGTATGTTTTTTCTTCAGTCAGTCTCATCTCACTATGATAGTCTTTGTGAGCGTGAATGACGAAGCTGTCTGCCTACAGCATGCAGCCAAGGCTAAGGGTCATCAATCCTACACCGATTAAATGCTGCGATGTCACTCCAGCTGGACAAAAAATGCGCGTAGTGCATTCTTCGCAACACGAGAATAGCCGGGCGCCGCGATTTTGTAACCGTACCCAGCGATCATTGCAATCGGATACTCTTGTTCGGCAGGAAGATAAGTCCCCATTGTTTAATATTTGCGCCTCGCAATATGATTTCGCTGCCTTGATGTTATAGATAGGCTGATTAATTGTACATAATAATTGACTTTCTCGTATAGCTGTGCAGGCTGCGCCATCTTGATCTTCTAGGGGTACCAACATGTCCTTTTTCAGGTTGACTGCCAGATATGTAGATGTAAGTATTATTGTCGTCTCCTTTTCTTTAATGATTTTAGGAATAGGTATTATCCGGTTAAGTTCGTATAGTTCATTGTTAATTAGTGGCAGCCTTATTTCGAATAGTAATTGTTAAGCGCGCGTGTACTCGTTCCAGCTTATATTGGCCTCGCGCGCAATGACATGTTTTCACGCAAGGAAGTGACAAATAGCTCTGTAGCTGACCAGAGATGATGTTGAGCTGCTCCTCGAATTGGTCAGGTTTAATGCGGTGTGTGTCTATCATTCCATTTCGAACGTCTGTTACTACCTTTAAAAGTTGTTCTTGTATTTGTCGAATGTTCGAGATCATCGTGCTCACAGCGAGAGCAGTAGCAGTAATATACATTATTGTAGTAGTCTTTGTATAAATTGTTGTAGTTATCGCCGGTCCTGTTCGGCAGTTGAGAATTATCATTGAGATATATTTCATAATTTTTTGAAATCTTAGTTATTGTCTCTGCAATTCCATTAATCTGGACATGGACGTTGAACCAGTGTCCAGAAATTTGTCAGTCCAGAAACTGCTCTGAATACAAGACTATTGAGTCTTCTATGCAGAGCAGTTTCTGGATTCCCATTTGAAAAAGCATCCCCAGAAATGCCTTTATTTTCGCTGCCGACTCCGGTTCTCAATTTTGATCTTGAGATTGATATGCATTTCATCCTTTGACCTACAATCGTGGCAATTACTTCTGTTTCAAAAACATTTAAAAAATACAAGTGGCTCTAATAAAGTATATTCAAAAATGGTACATAACTACAGGGGCCTGGGCCAATCGACTTTTTTCCACGATTCTCCGTCTGCATCAGATTCATTGGAATCCTCATTATCTGACAAATTTGAATCCTGTTCAGGTGAAGATAGTGGATCAATAGGTAAAGGTGGATTGTTTGTTTATTTGACGGCCCTGGTTGAGGTGATGATGGTTTTTGAACAGGTGATATTCAAAAAGGGCTTAGCTCTGGAAAAAAAATGTCAAAATTAGAATCTTCATCGTCGAAATCTTCCTCTTCATTTTCAGACTTAAATAGTGATATTTAATTAATTTGGGGTCATTTATTAGACGTACCTGGTAGTAACAGTATCTTAGAGCCGGTAGCTTTAAGAGTACCGTCATTTTTGCTGCTACTAGCCGAGAAAGCAGGACTTAGTAGCATACTGCTCAGCATGTTTACTTTTGATATGGTTTTTCAAAGAAGTTGTAGCTGTGAGCAAAAAAGAAGACAATAATTAAAATAATTTGTTTCACTCACATCATCATCAAGAGACTGTTACAGTCTACTGCTGGACTATGAGCCTCCTTCATATTAGTAGCAAAATAATATACATATGACGGAGGGGGTGGTTCTTTTTCGCTCATCGTATCAGGATAACCTACTGTGGGCTCTGTTAGGGAATGTTAGCACGAGAATAAATTGCAGACTTGATTTTAACACTCAGTATATTGCCGAATTAAACTTGTTACAATCACTGAATTAATCAAACTAAATTAAGTAGGCAAGTAATCGTAGCACTAAGAACGCGGGATGATTTTAGAGTCGTCTGCTTCGGCCGACCGTCAACGATAGACTGAGGTGTCGGCCATTAAACTGGTACAACCATAACTTCATCGAACGCCACTAGATGGTGCTGGCGTTCCGGTGTTGCCACAATACCGCCATTTCCGACACATATAATAATATAAAAAAATAACGTAGGCTTATTTATCTCATTAATAATGGTTATACAAAAGTATTAAATTTGTTTGAATGTAGAAATGGAAGTGCTTTAGGATTCATTGTTTAAGCCTGAGAAGCGGCGAGCGAGGGATTTCTGCAGGTGTATCCACTCTTCATCTATCTTCATCAAATCGGTGCCATTTCGCTCCAAAATTGTGCAATGGATACGCTATTATAAAAGTTATCCGTAACGAGACAATGTCCTTTATGAAGACAATCCTCAATAAGAGTAAGCACGGTTTTGCGGTTGCACTGCTGAATCCATAAATAGTTTCTGACGAACTTGGACTCTTTCCTGTATATATCAACATTTTTAAAAAGTATCCGGTACATCATTAAATCAACTTTTGTTTTTAAAAGGTATACATCATAAAACCCACTTTTGTTTTTAATGATGATCTCACAAATCTTCGGCAATCTAGCTTGTAATTTATCAAACGTTGTGTAAACAAAATCTTTTTGTCTTGTGAAAAAGAGAAAATGCAGTCAACGGCTAGCTAGTGTACTTACAGTAAATTTATAGTAAGGTATGTAAGATTATTAGAAAATATTAAATTAAATAAACGTAATACACATGACATAAAGTGTAAATAACATAACATAACCTTCTTTAATCTGACAAGCACAATAAAAAAGACCCCTTCCAAAATGGCGACAACCTCCACGGCTACATCAATGAAACGTAAGAATGAGGACTTAATAGTAGATCCTGATACCCTAAAACCAATAGAAGATGCGAAAAAGCCTAAAATTGATCTTAATGAGGATAGGAAATTTAGATGCATATCCTCAATAGTGGATATGTATGAAAAAATATTACATTTAGCATTTAGTGAAGAAAGACTCCCACAGCAGACAGCGGACGTTGATGGTCAAATAACAGGGATATTGTCCGAGGCAATGAACAGCATTACAGTTGGCAATCACATTATAAGTATAATCTTCACTATGCACAACGTTTGCAGACAATCCGTGAAAGTTGGAGAGACAAACATGATAAAAAAGACAGAAAGAACTTCATTCAAAATACACTTCAAAGGCAAAGACTATATGCTTTCTAATGAAGTAGTGAAAAACGCATGGGGAGAAGTGCTGATTAAAAATAGGTTGTCCTACAGAGACTTTGAAATAACTGATCCAGAAAATTGGTACGGAACGATGGGCCCATATTTGGATATGTTTTCATCATTGTTCATCTTCGGAAGCAAGCTAACCGCAGTTTTCAGACAAAAATTTTCTGCCGCCATTTTTAACGGATTATCAAATATTATAGTATTTTTATATAATTCCTCTATTTTAAATACTAATTCTGTCAATTCTTCTGAAAATTTACTGCTATTCGCTATAATAGTTTTATATCGCTTATAAAGAGCTCTGGCTTCGCTTATTTTTGACTCAAAATTATTTCCTTGCCTTCTACTTGGTCCTAATTTTACTATATTTTCCCTTAATAGTTTTAATTGAATATATACAGAAGTAAGTTCTATTTCCATCTAGCTATAAAATATTTAGTAAAAACCCACTAAATTGATTCTAAACTGAAGTACACATAAATTTACATAATTGCGTGCAAAATTTAAAATTTAAACATATTCGAAATTGATTTAAACTTAAATACACATAATTTAATATAAAATAAATTTAACATAAAAACAGTGTCCACACTCACGTGCTACGCCATCTGCACAGCTCGTTGAACCTCTCTTTTGGAGACCTCGTTTTTTATCATCGCCACATGACATTTCTTGTAAAAATGTACCGCTAGCCCGACCATAATAATTCCCATACAAACTGCCATAAATACTAATACAATGTTAATTGCAGATACCTGTTGCTGGGTAACTGTTGCTCCGTTTGAGCCTCCCGAAGCCGTTTGTGCAATTATCACTTCCTCCTTAGAAGTAGATCCTCCCATTCTGTACTGTTCAGCTTTCGGTTCCAGTGGAAGCCGGTGAATTTCTTGTCCGCGCTTACTTGTAGAGCTATGCGTTGTCTGGCAGGGTCCTTGTTAGCGGTATACTTTATACGCAGTCCGGGCTTGTCGGCAGGGTCCTCTTTAGCGGTATACGCAGTCCGGGCTCGTCGGCAGGGTCGCCATGCGGTGTGCCATATGGTGTTGCAGGGTTGCCATGTAGCGGGGCACACTGGGAGTAGCGAGGCGTTGGCCAGGGGTTCAGGGGAACCCCTGAGTAAATGAGACACAGCAGTAATGTAGTTATACTCTATAATTTATAATCATCATCTCTCTATTGTGATGTGCTTATATACTAAATTAGACGTGAAACTATTTGCATTATACATACATTATCTCTCTTAATCTACGTACGTGTTACATGTTATATTAATCTATCGTCACACCTCAGTCCAAAGTTTCGGACCTATGACTTCATGGCTGTGTATGATCCGCAGTGAAGGGATGTATCGGAGAAAATATGCCGCTGCTGTGAAGAGAGCAATGACCCATGTTCCTTGCATTGATGACATCATTGAACTCACGAAAAATACAAAGAAAGCATCAGAAATTGCCACCCTGACAACACTTGTTGCAGAAATCTTATTGATCACTACTGCTCGACAAGCTACGAGAATGATTTTCCCTATCGCTATCTTTGCAGCTGTTTGGAACTCACACCAAGATAAAACTCAATTTTGCAACTTTTTCAACACCACTGGAGCAGGAGGTTGGTATACAGACAAAAAAGCCTGTGAATTGAAAAGAAGTTTTACAATCGGAGGGCAAATGCAGGAAGAGATGGGATCCCAGATAGTTTTTCATGGGATATTTGGCACTTCCAAAGAATATTTGGCATATTTATGTAATGTATAAACTCAATAAAGATGAAGGGCGGCGGCAGAGGGCGCTAGAAGCGCAACAGCGGTGACATTATTCAAAAATTTTCCATAAAAACTTTAGCGTTTTGTTTTTGTTCTCGAGCGCGACTGAATCGTCTCTTCGCAATACGCCCTCCGGAGCCCCCTCAAAGCAGTGTCGCGGTTCCTTTATTTCACTCCCTATCGCTAACAAAGTGGTTATTTATTTATTTTTTATTTATTTATTTATTTTATTTATTTATTTATTTATTATTTATTTATTTATTATTTATTTTATTTATTTATTTATTAGGAAATATAATATATATCCGCTAACAAAGTGGTATTCGAGCCGGATTTTCCGAATTAGTGACCGTCAGTGACAATTAAAGATGTTCCATTCTCCACGCGGCGTTAAAACTCGTGGAGCCATCCGCAAGGAGCAGGAAGAACAGTCTTTAATCATGGACAAGGAATCGACTAGTAAACGACAACTGCATTACTATGGCAGTAAAACGCATTCTTGTGTAGCAGAAGTGCCAAATACTGCAAAACTTGACCGGCCCGCTAGTTTAGCGTCGAAGATGGAAGGCAGTATACGGTCAAAACGCGCTAGTTCCCGAATGTCAACTGAGGCCAGGAGGCAGCAATTAATTTTGGAAGCTGCGGCGGCAAAGGCCAGAATAGAAACGGATTTAATTGAAAAGAGACTGGCCGCAGATCTTGCCGCTCTTGAAGACGAAAAGAGTGTATATTCTGATAAGTCGCGTACTAATGAAATTGAAAATTGGATTGATGTCTCACAAGGAGGCCATGCGGGCCCATCGCACGAACCGGCCTGTGCCCTCCACCAACCCGCGGCGGCCATCACGACTACTGCGCCCAGTGACATAAACAGGTTGGCCGACGCAATTCATAAAATGGTTGAAACTTCTGTTGCTAATGTACAATCACAGAACTTCTCACGAATGCAACCAGCGAGAGACTTACCACATTATTCAGGTGATCCTATAGAGTGGCTGAATTTTAAAAAGGCTTATGAAGAAGTAGCCAGCCTTTGTAACCTCAGTAAGTCTGAAAAAATATTAAATTTACGTAGATGCCTACAAGGAGAAGCTAAAGAGGCAGTATCGTCGTTACTCATGTGTGGTGCGCAATCTACTAATATTATTGAAAGCCTTGAATTACGCTTTGGAAGGCCCGACTACATTATAATGAAAATAGTATCGCAACTCAAAAGAATGTCAGCCTTACCACACGACTACTATAAGGATATTGCCGTATTTGCTACAAAAATACAGAATTTCGTCGCTGCATCTCATGCTATACAGGAGACAGATTACCTACGCAGCCCTGAATTACTTGCGACCGTAATGTCAAAGTTGCCCAACGCACTCATAACGAGATGGACTGATTATGTGTACGACAACTAGATGTGTAGTAAGTCTAGAATTGAATTACTGTCGGACTTTCTAATAAGTGAAGCGACTAAGACTGCTAAAACCGGCGTTGATTATCTTCATAGTCAGGGTGAGAGAAAAATATACGAGCGACGAACGCCGAAACACTCGATCCACGTAGTGACAGATGGCAATGAGTGCAAATTTTGTAAATAGGGCAAACATTCACTACCAGACTGCTCACAGTTCAAACGGGCAATGCGACGTGACCGATGGCGTTTTGTACGCATACATAAGCTTTGCTACAAGTGCATTCTAACATGCCACGATCGGCAGACGTGTCTCGCAGACACATGTGACGTCGACGGCTGCGGGCAACATCATCACCGCCTACTCCACTGGAGAGCCAAGCAGAGCGCGGACAGGAGAGACGACGCCAATGAAACCGTGACAACCGCGATCGCGTCGTCTTTGCACTCGAAAGTATTATTAAAAATTGTTCCCGTTACGTTACATGGACCGATTAAATCGATATCGACTTACGCACTTCTCGACGACGGAGCGACAGTGAGTTTAATCGCCGCCCATATCGCGAACGAAGTCGGACTACACGGCAAGTCCGTGACAATGCGTGTGCGTAGTGCGTGGGACTCTAGCGAAATGGAATGTCGATCGGAAGTAATAAAATGCGAAATATAAAATAGTGAGGGAAATAAATTTAAAATAAACACGCGTAAAAAAGGCAATTTACATCTTCCGATGCAATACGTACCGAACATAAACTTTAGGGAACTTAATCAATGGGTCACGGCTCAACCGATCGATGTTAGTTATAACGAACCTAAAATATTAATCGGCCAAGATAGCTATCACTTACTCGTGCCAAACGAATGTTTTCGTGTTGGCAAGAACGGTCCGTATGTTACGCGCACCCCACTTGGTTGGAGCGTGCACGGCTCGCTACGCGCGGCTCCGCGGCCGCAGCGCCCGCCGGTCGGCGCCTGCGACCCGCAGCTCCCGTGTTCCGCGCGCGCATCACTCGCGGATGCGCCGTCGTCCGAGTTGCTGCTGCATGTAAACAACCTAATGCCTTCCACTACACGCGACATCGATCCATCACTGACAGAACTAAATGAACTGGTAACAAATTCATTAACTTTAGAAGCTCTCGGCATAATGAAAAATCCTAGACCTCATAAGGAGGAGCAACGCGCCGTAGATATCCTCAACAATACTGCCAGATTAACTGATGGACAGTGGGAAGCTGGCCTACCGTGGAGAAGCGACGCAGCCCTGCCGGACTCGTATCCTAACGGCTTTATTTCCAAATAAAGCCGTAGAGGCACGTAAGTATATACATCTATGGAATATGATGTCCGGTGCTGACGAAATTCGAGACTACCTTCAACAATTATGTCCCAACGCCATCTGCACTGTGGAAGAACTTAATCCAAGAGGGAACTATAAATCTTACAAGATAAGTGTTCCCTCCGCTTGCTTTACGACGTGCATGTCAACAAATGTTTGGCCAGTTAATGCTAGATTAAAAACTTGGATTCCCAACAAAAAGCGAATGCATATACAACAGACCAACAATCACCAACCGCCCTTTCGAGATCCATCATCACCAAGCCATTAGATCTCTCGAACCTATTCAGTGGAGGAGTCATTATCATGAACAAATCGAAAGAGGGTAGACCTGGGAACGTTAAAGTGTTTAGCTGCCTTCAAGTATCCCATTCTTTTTTCTCGAACAGCGATAATCGCAGCGGACATATCCTCCTTCTCCCACTTCTTTCTTTTGCTATACAGCAAAAGAAAGAATAGCATAAATAAGAATAGCATAAATACTTATGGAATGCAGACATTTCTAAAAAAAAACAACAATTGATATCTTCTTACAAAAATATGCATAAAATTTGGAATATCCCAAATTATATTCACTGTCGGTAGTTCAAATTAACAACGTTACACCTTAACCTAAAATTTCATATCACATTTTAAATTTTAGAAATATTAGCAAAATAAAAGTAAAAACATTAACTAAATAGGTCACTTATTAGATTAAATAATTACAATAAAGATTTTATGTATAGTAAATGATTATCAATGGTTACTTTCTTACCGAAAAGTTTAAAATGTGACGTTTCGCTTTAACAAGAAGAAAACACAGATGGCACTTATAATAATATGGTTCCTCTAATAATAATGCATTAAGGACAAGTTTTACCACCACAATGTACAATAATATATCTCTTTCCTGTTGCCACAGCTTTTGACACACCAGGCTCATCTTCACTTTGCCAACATTTTGAGTGATTCAGAGAAGTGTGAATGTAGCTTTCATCGAGGTATACAATAGGCATACCACTCTGTTTAATACCTTCAATTTGTAGTAAATATTTATCCCTCCATGCCAATATATCAAAACGCTTCTTTGATTTCAGCATTTTTTATAATGGTAACCTAGTTTTTGTAAAATTAATCGAAGAGATTCATTGCCACCATTAAATGTCCTATTTAAGAGCTACTATCAATCGCTTTCTAGACGGAACTTCTTTGCGACCTGTATAAAATTCTTGGCCTTGCAGCACAACGGTCGCAATCGTCTAAATTAATTTTCTTTTTTGATTTAGGTTTGTTCTATTTGGTGTCGAAAATCTAGTAGAAAGGAGAATGCCCATTTTGTATGAGCAAATGTACTCACCTCAATATTTTTGTGCCCTGATAAAAATACCTTTATTTGCTTTTGTTATCAAAGTAAATTACACGTACCAACTTGTGTCAAAATTCTTATTAGAAGTATTGAGATATTCCACATAATAAGTTTGTTTTTAGGTTATAATAGATTCGGTAATATGGACTATGCAGGTGTATTAGAAGTAGTATGATTTGTGTCGCTTTTATGAAACATTATCTTAACTATAATCATTAGTAGATAATGCCTATTTTATGGCATTATGAATGTGAAGATAAAAGTACTTGATAGTTACTTTATGTTTTTATAGCAGAAGGGGTATTGGTTATTCAATACTATTTATTTTTCTTACTTTGCTCCATGGTATATTTCCAGCTCCCTAATGTTCATATCAATAACAATCTGTAGCTAATAACCCGTGATCAGTAAGAGTACCATAGAATGTCTTTTCATCATGACTTTTCTTACATGACAGCATCTGCATCGCTCAATCGTTGTAGAACCAAAGATCTCGTCAACATATAGGTATTTCTCTTATACTTATTGACATAGATGGGACAAATGAAAAACTTAATGTTATGTGAATTATTTTATTCATCAAATATTCTATCGAGACCTGGAGCTGGTACCCTTACATTACACTGGTCTACAGTGGTTTTGTTGCCCTAGATATAAGATTGATTTTGGATATATTTATACTCACAATTCATGAAATTATGAATGATTTTGTAAGATTTGCTTTCGTTTTTTTTTAAATACTTATTTTTATTTTACATTACAAAAATCGGAAAACGAGAAACAAAATAACAGATATATTTATAATGTCAGTTTTATTTGGATAAAAATATGATATATCGAAGTAAATAGAGAGGAAAATTTGGAAAACATGTTATATTTCCATAAAACGCCTTTTAAGAGCTTTTCTTTTATATTTTTTCCGGGGACAATCTCTTTCTAAAGACCAGCAGTAATCTGCCATCATATGACAGTCCCATCGACCCTGATATCTTTCTTCCATTTACATAAATGATTGCGGAGATAGTGTAACTTGATACTCATATTTGCTCCTAGAGTCTGAAAGTTTGTCAGCATATTTTGTACAATTTCTTCATAATTTGGTGCTTTATGGTTACCTAGGAAATTTTCGACTACCAACACAAAACTTTCCCAAGCTTCACTTTCCGGAACAGTCATAACTTTAATAAAATCTGCGTCTTTTATCAATTGCCGTATTTGAGGACCATCAAATATTCCACCTTTCAACTTTTCCATACTAAGCTTCGGAAATTTTCGACAAATGTATTTAAAACAATCCCCTTCCTTGTCCAAAGCTTTAACGAATTGCTTTATCATTCCTAACTTAATATGTAATGGTGGAAGTATGATTTTGTCTCGGTTCACCAACGGTTCCCTTATTACATTGGCTTTACCGACAGTTAGAGAATTTCTTGCAGGCCAAACATCTTGTTCCCAATGAAGTTGCTTTGCTCTACTGTCCCACATACAAAGGAAGCAAGGGTATTTCGTGTATCCACTTTGTTGGCCAAGTAATCAACCAATTCAACCAATTCATTTTCATCAAAAAATTGTAATAGCTCACTTTCTCGCGTTCTGTATGTTGTAATTGTTACTGTTGGTGCCAATAATTTTTTTTCTTTCAATCTTGAGGCTAACAGTTCTGATTCCTGTTCTGATAAATTTAGATCCCGTATCAAATCACTGAGTTCATTTTGAGAAAATAACTTTGGCGTAGATGTTTCACCCTCCCATTCACTTCCACTGGTAGACTGTTTCGATTTCTGTGAATTCGGCAACATCATTGTTTCTGAGGGCATGCGAATCACTTTTGAAACGTAAACAGGCCGAGGGAGAGTTTCACTGTGTAAAACAGGACATTTTGTAGACTGTAAGTCTGGATATCTCCACGTTTGGTTTCGATTAAAACCTTTAGCATCTACTACGCAAAAGTAACAATCATCGACATGATTCTTAGGGTCCATCCAGATCATAGGAATACCAAAGTCTAATCCAGAACGTTCTCCTTTTTTCCACAACCGCAAAGACTCAACACAGGACTTACAAACTTTATTCGGAACCCATGATTTATCTAATTTGTCCATTTTAAAACCGAAATATTCAGCATAAGTCTCCTTAACAAAGTCTGTGATATTTCGTTTTTGTTTTTTTAATATATAAATACCACAAATATAACAAAATAAATCACTACTATATTTACACTTTCTTCGTGACGAACTCATGTTTAAAAAGACAAGACAAATATATTAGAATGAACACTCAGCAATTGAATCAAAATATTAACATATGACAACTTATCCAGATTCACGTGTAAGTACTTCAATATTATCAAATAACTGAGTTATCAGCTGTTTTGCGGAGCAAGGAGTCTGAGAGTGGAGATCAAGTGATGTTTGTATGCGCAAAAAAGTTGCGCAGAAGCTTAATCAGGACTGGGAAAACAAATTTTAGTACTAACAAGCTGATAATTGTTCAAAATATAAGATACGTAAAAATCATAAAAAATAGAGCACATTCAGTATTTTCATGAATATATTCGTAATTTAGGTATTCGAAAACATAAAAAATTGCAAAAATATCCAAGGCAACACATTTTTTTTTTTGTAGAGCTGTGTTATTATAACGGGCCCAACTCAAATACCATAAGATACACATTACATGCGCACAACAACCAACTGTTCTTCTTCCAACTAGACAAGAGCAGTAATAACCAGATATGGCGGCTAATGTATCTCTTACATTTTCATTTTTATTTAATAGCAAATGAGTATTATATACTTTGCTGGATACGTGTCTGGATTTTATTCTTCCACGAACTAAGTAATTATTGACTCCAAATATCAAAGGCAAATCTTCTTCAATTTCTTCAGACACTTCTATCTGATATCTGCCATTTTGCCTCATATGCTCCCCATAATAAGATCTAGCTTGCTTTATTTGGTACGTCCCTAAGGCAAACCGCTTCAAACTACTCATATCCAACTTGGGAAAGTTATTTAAATGGGGAATGTTACCACAAACAGAACTAAAAATAACCCTCCTTCTATTAATATTCTCCCTTATAATGAAATCGCCCAGATGATTAGGTAAATTCTTCCTACTTTTGGCAATGTCAACATATTCTTGGTCTTCAGAGCGATCTTCAATTGGCTTGTGGAACTTATTTAATAAGGCACATGCTATTTTAAAATCATGCATAACATGTGCCATGGCACGATTGAAGAAGTCTTGCCTAAACAATTGGAAGTCTCTTTTAATACGTCCGTTTACAATTTCTACCACCCAGCGACACATAGTGACACATCTGGTTATATTACTTTGAAGAGTTGTTAGTTGATTGTGTCCTTCTAATAAAGATTCAGGCATATGTGCCTTGTAACCTAATGCCTCTAGCATTGGTAAAGCATCTCTAAATCCTCTGTCGAGAATGAAAACATCATTATTCCTAAAAAAATGTCTGAATCGATTATTTTCCTCATGTAATAAAGCATCTGATAATATGGAAGAGTCATTCATTGTTGCTTTAAAAGGCCCTAAGCAGTCTAATATAGTACCATCGCAACATACAAATAAAAAGGGTTTTACATGGTTAGTGTACTTGTGCAAGCTATACGTATCTTTTTGGAATTTGTAGTTGCTGCTACTTTGTACATGTATATAGGTACCATCACAGATAATGATAGCCGGTTTTTCGTGTGGGGGCAAATTCGAATTACCAAAGAGCCCTTCTGGTATTATTTTGTTCTTAGTAGGTCCGTCTTTACTATTTTCATGACTGAAGAAAGAGATACACCTAAAAACAAATTAGTTAAAACTAAAACGAAGTACAACAATAGCTAATGTTCATTGTACGTATTGTAGTAAATTATTGATGTAATCTACCAGTCATGTTGACAGTTAATTCGGTAATATTATTTAGACGAATTGAGTCCAATTCCTCAGCCTTCCTCTCCGACAAATATTTATGTATATTAAAAATTATTTTCCTCTCACGTTTATGAATAGTTTTCGGCATTTTTAATAATACAATTTACACAAACTCGAAATAAAGACCATGTTATACGAGGGGTGGTCCAAAAGTTCGCGGAATGGAGGGGATGGAGTGGGGATAGGGTAGCTCGCTTAGTGTCATACTAATTAGGCACTCATAATTAGTATATATTTAACATTTCAACCCTACAGCGCCATTCGTTTACGAGTACTCGCCTGCTAAACAAGTCAATCCGGAAGCAAACTGCAACTATGGAGAAAATTGAACATCGCGCTGTAATAAAATTCCTTACCAAGCAAGGAAAAAACGTTCAAACCATTTTAAATGAAATGGACGCCGTTTATGGAGATCAGTGCCCTGGTAAAACAATGGTTTATAAGTGGCATGGACTTTTTAAACATGGTCGAGATTCAATTGAAGACGACTCTCGCTCTGGGCGGCCAGTTGAGGCCACCACATCAGATATCGTCGAAAAAGTTAAAAAATTTGTACTCGAAGACACACGTTTGAAGAAAAAACAATTATCTGCATTAGTTGGAGTATCAGATACAACCATTTTGCGGATCCTGCACGACCACCTGGGCATGTCAAAAGTCAGCGCAAGATGGGTGCCGAGAATGCACACGCCGCTTCAAAAACAGCAGCGCGTCGACGCGTCTAAGCACTTTTTGGAGGTGTGTGGAGACGAACCTGTGCAGATTTTGGAGCGGATTGTTACTGGAGATGAAACATGGGTTCATCACTTTGAACCTGAATCAAAACAGGAGTCCATGCAATGGCACAAAAAGGGTACACCACCTCCCAAGAAATTCAAAGTGTCAGAATCGGCTGGAAAGTTGATGGCCACTGTTTTTTGGGATTGTGAGGGAATATTACTGATTGATTATAAAGAAAAGGGTACCACTATAACCGGAGAATACTACGCAACGATATTGGAAAAGTTAAAGGAGGCAATTAAAGAAAAACGTCGAGGAAAATTGGCCAAGGGTGTGTTGCTTTTGCAAGACAACGCGCCGGTTCACAAGAGCCGAGTTGCCATGGCTGCTCTGCACACGCATGGATTCGAACCACTTGTTCACCCACCCTATAGTCCAGACCTGGCCCCTAGTGATTTTTATTTGTTTCCGAATTTAAAAAAAGAGTTAAGGGGAAGGAAATTTTCCGACGATAACGAAGTGAAGGAGGCAATTTCGGCGCATTTTGAGGCCAAAGACAAAAAATATTTTTTCGATGGTTTAGAAAAAATAATTCATAGATTGAATAAATGTATTAGACTTAAGGGTGATTATATTGAAAAGGAAAAATAAATTTATTGTTATATTTTATTAACAACCCTTTCATTCCGCGAACTTTTGGACCTCCCCTCGTATATGGACAGATAAGAAGGATGACAGATGGGAGTTACCTGCACCTCTGGTTCTCTTCGCGACCGTTTGCCTTTTCTCTTCCCTTTACGAGAGGGGGCCACCTGTGTGGCGGCTACCCTAACGCCGCTCACCGAAGGATGCGACTGCTTGGCCGCTTGCAGATTAGGCAGTGGTGTAGGTTAGGCACAGGCGTTTTCACCCGCTTCGCCTGCTTCCGCTGTTTCCCTTTGCCTCTCTTCTTGCCGCTGCGCGCGTTGGTACCGCGCGGGGCAGGAAGGTTGGCCGGGGCCATAAGCGAAGCGCACTCGGCGGGCGCGTAATTCTCCAAAACTCTGTTGACGACCGGCTCCCTGTGGGCGGTTGCTTCGACGGAGCTGAGAGAGTCAAGCGGGGCGGTGGGACGGTCATACCCCTTACGCGAGCCATCTTACTCAGGTTAACACACGTCGTGTTATTGGCCGTGTGCGCCCCTCGGCAGTTGACGCAGTTCCGGGTGGGATTTCTCGGCTCGGGGCAGTCTCCGACGACGTGTGTTCCCGTGCACTGGATGCATCTGGCCGGTCGGAGGCAGTTCACCGAGGAGTGCTGGGGCACTCCTCGGTGAACTGCTGTGTCATCGCTGCCAAGCAGGCACGGGGGAGGGGGGGCGAACCGACCCCTCCACGCCTCGATGTCCACCCTGGGCATAAACATGAGCTCGTTCAACCCGTAAAGGCGAGCGAGCTCAGTCTCGGTCACTTCCCGGTAGTCATTGGCCGCCTGACGCAGATACTTGATTCCCTGCCCGAAGGGTCTCGCATTGGGAGCGTGGCCCAGCTTTTCTCTCAGTGCCGCGAAGTGCGTGGGCCAGTTTGGCAACCGTTCTACCACCAGGGGAGGGTACGCCTCGCTGACTGCTGCAGCTCTCGAGTCCTGTGTGGATGTTGTTTTACCTTACGCAACGGATGGTGTGGCTAGTTGGGGCGGCGCTGGCGCCGTCAGCACCGCCGCGTAGGACGTCGATGCCCGGGGTTCTGTATACGACCCCAGGCGTGATGACGCGGCCACGGGGCTCGGTGGACGGTTTGGTGGAGTCGCGGCCCTGAGCGCCGGTGACGGCGTCGTCGCAAGACCTCGGTATGACGTCGAATCCAGCCCAGCGCCCACGTGGCCCCTAGTGACGGAGTCGGCGAGCGAAGTGGAGAGCTGAAAAAGCGCGTGTAACTCACCGAAACGGCAGCAGCCGAGGTCTTCTGATTCAATTCCAATTTTCATCGCCTTCGCCGGCAGCTGGGCACTGTCCGGCGAAGACGGTGGTTGGCGCGTGGTCTTGTGCGATTGTATAGTTTTGTGGACTCGCTGTTCAGGTGGTTCTTCCATGAACTTAATCGGCCGCTCTGAGCCGCGTCTTTTCATAGCCTCATATAATTGTTCAAAAAAGTATGGACCAATAATGCCTCTTGCTGATATAGCAGCCCATACTGTGACTTTGGGTGAATGCAGGGGTTTTTGGTGCTTTAATTTTGGATTAGTGTCACTCCAATAATAACAATTTTGTCGATTAACGTGCCCATTTATGTGGAAGTGTGCCTCGTCTGAGAAAAAAATGTTTGTAAAGCTGGTGAACCGCTCTACCATTTCGTTTTGTTACGCGGCAGCCCCTGATTGTCCTTTTAAATGAAACACTGATTGTCACTGCACAAGATTTATTGATTTTCACAAAAAATTGTCTTCACTTTTCTTTTGACATATGTAGGTAATGTATATGTAGGTAAAGTACAATACTTTAACGCGGATTAATTGCAACTGCCGGTCAAATGGTTGCAAGTAGTTTATATTAATTAAAATGATAACGTCGGCGATAACAGTTTGCAAACTGCAATCTAGTGGAATGGTCCTGAGGCCTTAATTCCTGTATCATTTGGATTTTATAGGGATGTAAATGTAATATTTTCTTGAGAATGCGGTTTAATGATGTTCTTGGCATGTTGAGGATAGCAGACCGTTTTCGAGTTGAAAGTCCAGATTGGTCACGTACAGACGATTTTACTCTCTCCACGTTTTTGGGATCCCTCGACGTTTAAGGCCGGTCATATCGATACAAATCCGCTGAAGGACGTCATGGTACTAAATTCCCATTGGCCGCTCTTGCAATGCGTAACCCGTCCGCCCCCCTCCGCCGCCGCTGCTAGATGCGGCAACCGATTCAAATGTAAACGGGACTTTTGGTCCAATCCAATAATAAAATCCGAGGTTGCTTGTTCTGATGCAGCCAATATACTGTACCAATATACCGTCCAGCTGCATTATTTTGTCTTCTTCTTTCTTCACGTGATTTATGCAGTTTGACCACGCCAATTTTACCACGACCTTGCCAATTTTACTGAGGCCTCCTTTAATTAATTATTTTACCTCAGATATTTTAAAAGTTTTATTATTCATGCCTACATGAGATCTTAATTGTGCCCATATTAATTCTATTGGATTTAACTCGCAGTTATAGGACGAAAGGCGTAAAACATTGTCATTTTTGCGGGCTGCCATTTCATCCACAACTTTGTTTGTATAGTCCGCTTTATTAAAGTTCATTAAAAGTTGTGCTTTTATCTCATTTTCTTCGTATCTAATATTTTTCGCTTACACTCTTGTATGTCTGCCTTCCGTCAATTGATGTTAGGCACTTTGTCCACGAGTCTACTTGCCACTTCTACTATATTCCATGTTCACATTTCATACATAGTTCGAGTATGTCTTGGAAAATAAAGTACATATTACATTCATGATTTAAAATTCACCATTGGTAACATTTTATTAAGTTTTATAAACTTTCTCTCATTAAGCCATGTCTCATCTGTGCAGGCAATAATTTTATCCATTATGTCGTCTGTAGTATTTTATTTTTAAGAGATACGCCTCCAAACCATCAAATCTGGTCTATCCAACATTATACTTCGCCTACCACGTTTCATATATTTGAATTAATTTTTTTTTTTCATCTTATATGTCGTAGAGCGACTAATTGTCGGCAACTCTTCGTCGTCATTAATAGCTCTCATTCTTTTGTCAACTGTTGGCAATTCATTATCGAAAAAAATTAAAAGCGTTTCTGAGCTTAATTCGCCATCTAAGGTAATGTCACCAGTCATGGACAGTATAAGCGATTTTTTTTCGTATTTGCTTTATGATTTCTTCATCTTTCACTGTACATTCTTTGGGATTTAGAGTTAAATGAAGAGCTCCTTTCCCAACGAATATTCAATGATTAATTTTAGTTTAGTACTCAGTAGCTATTATTTATTATCAATTAACTACACCCGTACTTAAACACCAATAATGAACAGTAGTAATCTAGTGTTGGACCCCCAATTATGGACATTATCTTTAATTATGAACAGCCAGTATGGACAGTAATATAGCTCAGTTTTATGTACCTATCTTATAACGAAGTAAAATAAAACAAAATATAATTTTCAAAATTATAAAGTTAAAACAATTACTTAATTACAAGATATGAACTTAAATGTCTATCACGACTATTATTGAAAAATCAGTCTTGAAACTTATTTTTTACATCTTGAGCAACCTAACAAAGTTATCCTTACACAAATACGTAGGACACCTAAACAAACTTTTTTATACAACAGAGACCTATGGTTTCGCTCAGTTTTCATACACACAACTATTGACAAATATCAAGGTACTGCTATATAAAAATACTGTCACAAATAGGAATTCTCAAGTCTCAAATCTCTATAAAATTAGAAATTATATTAAATATTGCAACCAAAAACTTATCATATAGGTTTTCTTCAGGGTGTCTACGTCGAAATCCAGCCAACCATTCTTTGCCTGCTATCTTTTTTTCAGTGTTGAAATTATGAGGAATATTATTAACGGCTGCAAACTGGTATGCCAATTTTAAAACTTCCTTCCTTGTGAATCCAAACAATCTCGTTTCTAGTAATTTTATATGATCGACCAGTTCTCGCTCCATCTCATATGTGAAGACACTCTTGTACCTACCCACACCTTAAAAAAAGAAGATTAGTAATTTTACCATTCTAATTATAAAAAATACAGATAGTTTTAAAAATATTGAGTATGTACCCATACCCTTTGTAGTTGGAACTAATACTTTATTTTGATCTAGTGCATGTCTTCTAAGGGTTGACTGTGGGACGTTATACGTTTTCAAAGCCAATAGCCAGCCCATTTCTTTATTTTTTACAGCTTTAATTGCCTTTTCCATGCAGGTTTTGTCCCAGCCTTGTCGGTTTGTTTTTCTAGAATAGTTACGAAGAATAATGTTCGGTTATCTGTAATAAGAAAGATGGGTCAAATGACATAATATGCTATTTTACCCGAACAAGGAGTATGTCATTTTGTCCACTTTATAACAAAAATAAACAATAATTAAAAATGTATTCAGAATTTACACATTTTAAAACATTTGTGGAAGTATTTAGTAAAACTACAATAAAGTAACAATTAATATAAACATATTAACGCAAAAAAAACTTACTTTTACGAAGACATTAAATCTATCCAAGTAGAACTCGTGACTGCAAAAATCAAACAAAGACATGTCCACACCACACTAAGCATCGGACGCGACTGAGGCCGTCACAGGTTAGGACCTGTTCCTAAGCGATGCTTTATACGCCATTTCGAAAAATAATATAACTGTGGTTTCGGAGAAAAGTAAGTGTGTCATTTTACCCGCCTATGCCATTTCCCCCTAAGTATTACATATTTAGATTTTCACTTTTTTAAATTTTGTTTATTTTTCAGGTTTGGCGGCTGCGGGGGATGGCGGTTAGAAAATGACTACAGAAAGTAATCGGAAGAAAAATAATGGAGTTTAATGGAAGATTTGAAGAAATATTTGAAATAAACTGTACTTAGCATGGGAAAAACTGAAAATTTGCAATTTTTCAGGAAATTAATGACGGATTTCAGGAAGGTTGGTGTCGACGTGTTGATTTCGTCGAGACGAAGCCACCAAAGCAAACAGAATGAACATCTACTAAGAGACGGCGAAGTTATAGATGATTTAATTTTAAGTGAAAAGATGGGTCAGTAGGGTTAGGTAGTTGGTTCCTAGGTGGGATTCTAAAACCACTATTAAAGTTAGGCGGTGGCGCACCACAGTGGTCGCCACAGACTCATGCAGAGACAAATACGCCATGATGGTACTAATAAGGTTCTGACATTTGTCATAAAACTCCTGAGGGGTGTTGCCTTGAATTATTAAAGAGAGGTCGTTGTAAAGGGCTGTCTCGTCCCTTTGATCCGCGAAGTTGTTAATTAAAGCATTTCTAATGCCTGCCCAACTATCTGGTATTCCGTTTGAGTTCATTGTTCTAGCGGCAGCACCAGTAATTTTATTCAGGATGATTCAGATCAGATTAAACTAAGATTTGATAATTCGTAACCTGCTTCATTTTTAACGTAATGCAAAACTAGTTGGTCACAAATTCTAATAAATCTTGTTGAAATGTTAGGGTTTTCGTCGAATTCTGGAACTGGGCGTAAGGCCTTATAAATCGTATCTGGGTCCATAGTGGAATATAAATCTATAGAATTATTTAAAAGTAAACTATCTAATAAACTATTATCTAATATTATATATTATATTATCTAATAAACTTGAACTATCGGATTCTAAGTTTTAATCTATACTTCTATGTATTAATATCTAATACACTATTCCTATGATGGTAAATAGTGGGAAATGTATAGGCAACACGAAAAGAAATTGCAATTCAAAGCACTTGCATGTATATGCCTTCTCTGGTTTTTATCGGCGCTGATTTTCGAGTGCGGTCTCGGCTGAACGTATGATGTTCTAGATACCTCGATGAAACACTTGGGAGTGTAAGCAGCTGTTCTTCGTCCGACTCTTGGTCTTGAGCCTAACTACTTCGAAGTATCCTACCGAATGCGCCAATTATGTTAACAACAGCCGGAGGACTCAAGAAAAAAAGCAAAGCACTTAATACTAATTTAATTAAACTAATTAAAATTACAGTCTTATTCTAGTGATCGATGTGAGATCTAGCTATCTAATCATGAAATGAGTCAGCGACATATCAATTGAGGGAGCACGTAGAGATTGAGGGCGCACGTAGAGTTAACACGCGCTGCAGCATCAACGGTCCTCATCTGGGTCACGCGTGTAACAAGTGAATGATGCTTTCGCTTGCAAAGTTTATATATAACCGACATTCTTTAGCCGAATGACTGCCACCCATACAATTAACACATATATTACTGTCAAAGAGAAACTTACGCCTGCTATATTGTTTTTGGAATTCCTTACAAAGAGTCAGTTTGTGATCACTCATATAATATTGACATACAACATTTTTACATGTAATGATTTAATTTTGACAAATTGGCTAGATGCAGAAGTTGATTTGGTATTTAGAAATTCTAAAACTCGAAACAGTCATTAAAAAATCCTTTAATTGGCCATAAATAGGCGGTTTTTACATAAACTATCAATATTGAATTCCCATTGCCGACGAGCTTATGGATCTAACTTTAAGCTAAGAATATGTATGATTAAAATATCCCATATCTATACGTAAGTAACTCAAGGTTGCTAAACAATCATCAGTTGTATTGACAATAAATTTTAGGCCGGTTGCTGACTCATTTATAATATTCCTTTGACTTAGCAAACGGTTAATTGCGTGATTAGATACGAATCGTTTGTTATCATAGCGTTTTGTTAGTAATTCTTTGAACGAACACCATTCTGAGTAGTTTCCCGATAAAGTTAGTATATTTATTTTAGGTAACTTTGCTATTAAGACTGGGTGAGTTTTATGAGATGGGTCACTATAGAGTACTTCATTTTACTAACTGGCATTGCAGCTCACATTTACAATCTAAATAAATTTCCTCTACCTTATACAACTCGCCAGTCACGTATGTTGACTTTTTCAATACATCAAATGAATAAATCTTAGCTAACTCCTTGTGTCCTGATACAAACTTTGACCACATCCGTTCCAAAACCTCTAACCTTCCATTTAAATATTCCTGTGAAATTCTCTCCTTAAGAGACTTTTTAACATTCATCTTTCCTTTGAAAATATGTGACGCTAAATCATTTTGTAAATTTATAATGGACTCCATAATGAACTATTAATAACAAGTGAATAATTACAAAAAATACTAAAGCCTGAGTTAGTTTACAAACTTGATAAAATATTACAATTTTTCACAGCAACACCTTCTGCGCGTAAATGCCCAAGGGGCCTTCAGTCCTCCTGAGTATGGACAGGAAGATGCAGCTGGCCACTACCGACCCGGATGGCGCGGACAAACTCGGGGACGTACCCAATGCTTTGCGTCCCTGGTCCTCTCCGCCTCTCCTTCTGGGCTTCTTTGTCTTCGCTGGGCTCTTTCCATTTCGACGCAGCCCCAGAAGTCGGCTATGGCCTGCTCTTCTGGGGTTTGTTGCTTGTAGACCAAGTTATGGAAGAAACCCAGGATTTCGCGTGTATCTTCACCAGCTGGTAATATTTCTGCTTGGCGCCCGGCGAAAATTCGGCCAAACAGTTGGCACGGCCGGGCTTCGGAGTCTGTGAAACCGCAGCTGCCTCTTGTTCAACTGCGGGGTCCATCCGTGGGAGTGGGAACGCCGGGCGCGTCATGCGTGCCTCCGCCGCGAATTGCAGCACGGGCAGTGCAGACGGCCCAGGCATTCGGGGCATGTCTGGGGCTCGACCCAGACAGCCGCGGCGGTTCCATGGCCTGCGATCCGGATGGACGCGGCGGGTCGGCGGCGCGCAACCCAGATGGGATGGGTTCTCATGTCGATTTATGAGGAAATAATCAATCCAGTATTGTCTTTTTAATTATGAACGCGACGTCGATGGCGCCGAGAAAAACCAACAAAAGCAGAAGCAACAATGATGTTTCCTCGTTCGTATCCATAATTGAAATAAAGCGCTCGACCCTAATTTAAACGTGTCGCACGGCTGTATTTGCAATATGAAAGCATCCGCTGTAGTCGCGCGGATGACGCGCTGCTGCCGCACTACTTGCGACCTAATGTGAAAGTGCTCTTAGACGACGTTTCGTAACAGGCGGAAGGCATAACACATCGACATTTTTGCGGGTTGCCATTTCATAAATCCTTCTTTCATAATGCCTTCAATAAATCCGTCATTGCTGCCGATGTGTGTTTCTGCCGACATTTTACTTTCTATGGATTTTTGAAGCCGATTGAACAGCCATTTATAAAGGCACGTCGACTACTTTCTACGTCCATGTCATTCCATACATAGTTGAACATATTAGATTCATGATTTAAAATTCACCATTGGTAACATTTTCTTAAGTTTTGTAAACTTACCCCCATTAGGCCATCTGCGTAATTTTTTTTCTATCTTGCCGTCTGTAATATTTTAATTTTTAAAAGATAATTACGCCTTCAAACCATCAAATCCTGATTATCCAACATTATACTTCTCCTGACACGTTTTATATATTTAAATTTAAGTTTTTTTTTAATATGTAGAGCGACTAAATGACGGTAAACCTTGGTCATCATTAATATCATTACTTTGTCCACTGTTGGCAATTCATTATCGAAATATAGTTTAAGACTTTTCTGTTTATAGCGGACCGCATAAAGTCGTCTAACTGCGCAATTTCAACATTTTGAGAAAAATAACGATTTGTTGAAGACACTAACCCTGTCCTTTTATATTCATATATTAAATATAAGGTAGATTTTCCCAAGTTTTAGGCGACACAAATCACAATTGAGTTTCTCTGTAAATAAAGTTTTATTGCAATTATGTAGTTTACATAGGTATATGATTTACAATTTCACATTTAGTACTAACATAAGATCGTACCTGTAAATAAAGAAACAACATTTAATGTGTTTTATATTGTGTATACTGTGTTTTGTAACTTCACGGCGAATTGATTGAGCTCCGTTGTCGACGTCCCGGGTCTTGGTAACCTCTTCAGTTCCGCCATTGCTTGCTCCACGATGAAGACTGGTTGTCTGTTCAAGCATCTTCAGAATGACTTCCGGATCGGTTGCTGCGTGTAGCGCGGCGGCCACGGTGTCCCGAGCGGCTGCCTTTAAACAGCTTCTCAATCTTTGCAAGTTTTCCCCCGGTGTCATCTGGTACATCTTCGCGGTGTTTCTGTACATAGCTCTAAAGATAAGTCATTCGGTGCTATTCCTGAAGAAGGCGGGCAGATCTGGGCACTTGGATCTAGGCTTCGCCCATCTGTCCATGGCTTCTGTGAGTTCTTCTATACATCTTCCAACAACAGGCGATTTCTCGTCTTGAATGGTAGCTAATTCTTTAGCTAAACTCTTCTTTATTTACTCGGCGTCAATTTCTAATTGTTTTTTCTTAATCTCGGCGAGGTTCTTTTCTGGCTCCATTTCGGCGAGGCGTCTTCGGATAGCAGCAGCGCTTCTTGACGAACGTGTCGAATGCGTCGGCAATCTGGCGCGCGCAGCGTGTCTGACCTCCGTCGTGGTCGCGTCGAGTACGGGGCGGGCAGCGTCGTTCGTAGCCCCCTTCATAATCCCCCCGAGGGCGGCGCGGACGGTGTTACTCGTGCTAGGTCCCGCTGCGACAGAGGTGGTGCGGTCGACTTCGGTCGTGGCTCCCGACCATCCGACCCTGTTGAGTTGAGATACCGTATTCTTCTCACCGAAGCTCGGTGGGGAAACATGATGAAGGCCTAGCCCTTTGCATGTAGTTGCTACCTCTGCCCGTAAATACGAGCAGGTCCTGGGAGGGAGTAGTGGCTTGTCAGGCGGGGATATTTTTTTTTTTCACAATATTCATTTTTTTGCGTGGGAATATAATCAGGGGGGGGGGGGGGGGGTACAAAATCACAGTACAGCTGCACTCATTGCGAGACAAAGTTAAGTTTTTTAGTGGGCCAGTGAGCCCCAGCACCTATTTTTTTCTTGTGTATGTGTGTTGTAGGGACATTTTTTTTTCGTTTTTTTTATGTGTGGTATGGATTATGTGTAGCCACTAAGCGGTACACATGTGTTAACTGTATACATTTTTCCAGTTAATTAATTGTTCATAAATTGAATAAATTATTGTTCATAAATTTCTTAATTTGAATTTCATATGATTCATATCATTCATTGAATTTCATAAATTGAATTAATTATTGTTCATTGTTCATAAATTAATTATAAAATTAAAATTCTTTATGAAAACAACATTACAAGTTTATTATATTATCTGCTTTTAAACAATTTCTAAATATTTCTAATATGAATATTAATTTCTAAATAGTTGTAAATTGAAATAATTCAATTAAAGACCATCGAGACCACTTACACGTTGACACAAATAGAAGAGCTAACGGAGACAATTTGTCGGAAATTCTACGACCCATTTGACTAGTACAAAAAATATTACCTATCATTTGAAATTATTTACTATACATTATAGAAAAACATTGAATGAGAAATTCATTATTTTAAAATACGATTATTTATTACTAAATATTTGAAACATGTTACGGTGACTAACCGAAATATTATTTAATATGTCGATTTGTGGTAATTAAATCACCGTGGCTTAATAGATGTCACTAATATCACTAGATGTAAGTAGCATGTAATCGGAGAAAATACTTCAGGTTCAGAGGCTAAATTAAAATAGAACGGAGTTTGTTTATCTGATGTATGGCAACAGACCCCGTTTTATTCCATGGGAAGTATAACAATACATAACTGATACTTTACAAAAATAAAGGGCTGATGTTATTTAATTTAATGATATACTTTAGTTACATTGAAAATATTCGAAAATGCCTCGATTAGTCGAGAATCGATATGAAGATGGTCGATTTGGAAATCGATTTTTTTCAAGAGAATCGACATGCCTAGTATAAACCGCATTATTTTAAGAAATCTGCGCATACTCATAACACTACTTATAAGGGGGCTACAATATTTTTTTTGTCTCGATACCAACAAAGCAACAAGTTAATTTTAAATTCGCACATGAATATATTAACATCTCTAGCATCTATGACAAATCAGGCAGCTAGAAGTACCTATAAAGAAAATCCACGACACCAAAAACGAATGCTTACATGCCATTCGAAACTTAAAGATCGATACGACCAACTGGGATCCCTTACTGGGATACCTGGTGGCACAAAAATTTGACTCCGACACACATAGGGAGTACGTTGAATCCTTTAAGGAGCATCACCGCACGGCGGAAACCGCGCCGGAACTATGCAAAATTATACTGATCGGTTGAAATATTTCAAAATGACTTCCTTACTGAATTGAAGACATATTATTTCTTTATAAGCTTGCAAATGGACTGCTTGACGCCTCGGAACTTCTGTCACAGCTTAATTTTGCTACTCCATTTAAGTTACCCAGAGCTTAATACCCGGTTTAATATTTTTGAAGACAAATAATCTTATTCTAATCTTAGTCATAATGCTTCTCTCAACCGAATTATTCGCGAATTCCGGGTAATCACAAAACAAGTAAATATTGACATTTTTAATGATAGTAGTTTCAAGTTTAAATATATTATTATTGAATTCATATATCATGAAATATAAAATATATAAAATCTGTTTAATTTTAATTTAATTTTAATTTTATTCCAGAAAAAATGTTTATTTTCTTTTCTTTATTACTATTGTTATTATCATTTGACTTACTTGTTACTCGCTCCTTTTGCAAGCAGTCTTCGCCTATAAATGTAGTTGCACTTAGCTTTTCCGTATTGTATAATTGTGTTATTTTTATATTATACTTGGTGTAAACTATGTAATTAATATGATCTCACAATTGACATGATTGCACACCATTGTCATAGTAGAATGTACGATCTCTCTTACTGTAACCATTTTTGTACTAAATTCTTGCAATAAATTAATTTCATTTCATTACAGCAAGTAATTGCAAAGGTGTCATGAATATTTATATACAATCAGTCTACATCGAGTTTACGATCAACGTGGATGTTTTTTATTATGAATCGTACCGTTAACAACTTACCGAATCAGACCTTTAGCAAACCGAATTCGATGTAAGAACATCGAAAATATCCAATTAGCCGATCCGGAGTTCTATCGTAGTCGCTCCGTAGATATATTATTAGGGGCTGATGTCTATCCATAAATTTTAATGAATGGTATTATCAACTCAGACTAAGCGCCTGTAGCGCAACAGACGCGACTGGGGTGGATTTTATGTGGCAACGTAAAATCCTACCAATGTAACGTTGTGACCGTCAATATAGCCGACATGCATCGCCTTTGGTCATCGAAGACATCAGTGACAGCAATGATGTTATATCGGAAGAAAATATACATTGTATGGACGTATTTAAGGCGAATACAACCCGAAACGCAGACGGTCGATATGTAGTGCGTCTACCACTACACCCTGACGTTGATGAAAAATTAGGACAGACATAAAGCATTAGCACAGTTTTACCAAATTGAACAGAAATTTAATCATTCATGTCGGAATATATAAAATTAAATCACATGTATTTATCATTACGTAATTCGTCACTTGGTTACTACATGTCTCACCATTGTGTGCATCGGACTGACTCTGGAACTACCGCACTGCGTGTCGTGTTTAATGCATCGCAATCTACTTCGAACGACTTAAGTCTTAACGATCTTATGTACCGTGGTTACAACCAGACTTTATGTCATTAGTGTCAAGGTGGAGATTATATAAATATGTAATTAAGGCAGACATCGAGAAAATGTTTAGGCAGGTGTTAATACATAAAGATGATCAAAAATATCGGAAGATTTTACTACGCGATTCAGAAAACCAACCATTAAAGGAATATGAATTAGCAATGGGTACTTATGGTATTATTTATGGTATTATGGCCGCGCCCTTCCTAGCAATGGCATCTCTGAAACAGCTAACGATGAAGGTCACAAGTTCCCAGAGGAAGCGAAAATCGTAAAAAATCAATTTTACATGGACGTTCTTCTTACCGGGGGCTGTAGCAATGGCATCTCTGAAACAGCTAACGATGAAGGTCACAAGTTCCCAGAGCCAGCGAAAATCGTAAAAAATCAATTTTACATAGACGGTCTTCTTACCGGGGGCTACAGTATACAGTATACCAAGCAATTACAATCAGATCTTATTGAACTTTTAAAACTAGGGAATTTAACTTACGAAAGTGGATATCTAACAACCGAAAAATTATTGATAACATAAGCGCAGAGCCCGGGTAAGACTTTATTTTTAAACATAAGGAATCAAGAAAACCATTTGGAATTTGGATTTATTTGGAATTCGAAGGAAGACATGTTCACCTTCTAATGCAATATGACAAAACAATCGGACAGGGATCGCACCCCTACAAAAAGAAAGCTATTAGGAGAAATATCAAAAATTATTTGACCCATTAGGTTGGTTGGCTCCAGTTGTAGTGCAATTGAAATTGTTATTTCAAAACGTGTGAATTACCTTGACCTTAAATGATTAAATTGACCTTAAATGGGATACCGTTATTCCCGACGACCTAAACACAACCTGGAATAAAATGAGACTAGACATAGAAAACATAGATACAATAAAATAACAATGTTATAACGTGATGAAAACGAGGTAATACAGTTCGATGGATTTTGTGATGCCTCAAATAAAGCTTATGCTTGCGGGATATTGGCAAGAATACAAAAGTAGAATACCACATCAGCCACTCTTCTAGCAGCTAAAACTAAACTTGTACCACCTGCTAAATCGAAATTATCATCTCAAGCTACTTCATTACCGAGATAAGAACTTTGTGGTTGTGTTGCAAATTTATTGTCTAAATTAATGCAAAAAATGATAAACAGTCTGCCAAAGCACGAAATTGAAATATATTGTTCTGGCGGCATTTCATTTGATTTTGTTCAATGTCCATACTGCTCCCATACAAAATTACTTCAAGGTCATGGAGGCCTCTATATACATATCGGGAACTATAAAAATTCTCAAACAAAAAATAATGTTCCAATCACTTTTCCAATTAATCCATCCAATCATATATTCATCTAGTCCATTCCATTTTTAATAATATTTCCAGTGAAGAGCTTTTGGAAATATTTATACAAATTAAAACGATCTATTCATATTATTAAACGCATTCCAAAAAGTGCTCGTACTTCCGTTGCAACCAAATTATCCTAACTAATCCCAACGAATATTTTAAACGAAAATTCTATTTATTATTTGAAGCAGTTTTACTTTTTCTTATTATATTCCACACGCAGCTTCTGATCCTTTGGCAAATTTCTATCACATAAAAAAATAAAAACAATTGCTCAAATCCTAACAATAATAACAATGTAACAGATGTAAGGAAGCAATTTCATCCAACATCATAATTAATAATCAAAATAAATGATGGAGATGTTAAAGGTGCTTCTACTCTGCCCTTCTCAAATGATGTTGTCTCCCCCGATTCCTCGGAAACACTTTCAGCTCCATATCTTAAACGCCCATCACCTACGAGCAATTCTTCATTACTTGATGTTCTTTCTCCTAATACTAATATACCATTAACACTACTACTTAAAGACGTTCTACCTAAAGACGTTTACAAGGCGATTATGTCGATGTCAATGCTCTAACGGCGCAACATTTTAAAGATCTTGTATGCGGCGCAACCGGAGACTCCGGTAGGACCTTGCTTAATGACATAACTAATATTATTAATTTTATGCTTTCAGGAAAAGTCAACCCAAAATTATTACCTATTCTTTATGGTGCAAATTTAGTTGCTCTAAAAAAGAAAGATGAGGGTATTCGCCCCATAGCTATTAGGAATACTTTAAGAAGAATAGCTGCTAAGGTTTGTAGTCAGTAGTAGTTAGTAGAAAAGAATTTGTCTCGTATTGAGCAAGAAAAAGATAAGAATAACAACAATATTTTAGCAGCGGTCTATCATCTTCAGACAGTGTTCCAATGCCCCAAAGGAGACCTCTCAGTTTTTTTACTACAAATCGAAGCTAAATTTAACAATTTATAACTTACAAAATAATTCAATTAAGAGTTATGTATATGATGAGTCTAACGCCAATAAAGGTAGGTGTCAACGAAATTGCTTCCTGTGTTTACAAATACCTGGAGAAATTTTCCGCAACGGAGGAATACCTCGACGTTCTCTTTTATTCACACAATTGTGCCGGACAGCAAAAAAATTAGTTTATTATCTCAATGTATACTTATGCAGTAAAAACTATGCCAAATATTACATCAATTACACACAAATACCTCGTCAAAGGACATACACAGAATGAGGTATTTCAGCTCACTCTCAAATAGAAAAAGAAATTAAAAAGCAATTGAGATCAAAACGATACACACACATGTATACACCTGACGCATTTATCCGGGCCATAAGCCGAACGTCCACCGCCAGCTAAAATAAGTTAGTTTAGTTTAGCTCGCATAGTTGTGCCAGTTTTTCATACATGTGCGTCCACCGCAAACTATGCCAGCTAAGCTAAGTAAAATATGTCAACTAGGTCTAACTAACTTAGTTGTGTAGGCCGATCCGAAGCTACGCGAACTAAGCTAAGCCCCTCTCACCCCCTTCGCGTTACCCCTCTGGCGCCTTTCGCTAGTGTTGTTTTGTAATTTGTAGTGTGTGATTATGCGCCGGCAGCGAAACACGTATTTGCAGCATGGAGGTATTTATTGAGTACGTCAAGCAATATCCTATATTGTATAACTCGGAGGCAAAAGACTACCGTGACGCAATTAAAAAAGAAGGTATATGGAAAACCATAGTGGATGAAATGAAAAACCCGGAAATCAAAGACGGTAAATTTTAATTTATATTGTCATTGTTAAAATAGCTACAAAACGATTCTCTTACACGAAATGCTTCTCTTGTTGGTCGTAAGTTGTCGTCATATAAATGTGCCACCGATTGAAGTTGCTCATCTACAGCACTCGTTACATCAAAAGCTAAGATTGTCTGCTTAGTTATAAAATAATTATGTAACACACAAGCAGCTTTTGTAATTTTATCAACTGAGTCTAATTTGCATTCCAAAGGACGACGAAATACTCGAAATCGCATTGATAATATGCCAAATGCATTTTCTACAACGTTTCTATCAATATTCTTTTCCTATGATGAATGTAATCTTCCTCTGAACTCTCGTCATAACTCCTCTCTGTTATATCCATAACGTCTGATTAACTCGACACTCCAGCGCAAACTGATCATCACTAACGTAGTCGTAGCTTATTTTTCGGTGGACGAACAACTATTTCCTAGTTTAGCTTAGCTTAGCTCACTGAGCTTAGTTCCTAATTATTTTAGCTGGCGGTGGACGTTCGGCTATAAAGGCGGCATGAAAAAAAAGCGAGCCATATCATGTTAATTGCATGTGGTTTTATGATTTTTTGATTGGATTTTTTTTGGATTTTCAATAACGAAAGATGTAGATAATAATACCGTAAAACTCTATTTTTTGTATATCTGTATCTATGTCTAAACGTACACATCCACTTTCAAAATTATTTAACCATTGTTCAACGTTTGTTGTATTTCTTGAAAATGCCTCTATTGTAAATTCTGCTCGTAATTTCATCTTATTTTCCTTTTTTTTAACGGCGTTGGCTCTGATGGTAAGGGCTCATTACTTTGTTCTAATTTCTCAAGTAAAAATCCATCAATTTGTAAGTTTCCATCATCTAAATATGTTGATTTCATTTCCTTGGTTAACGTTATCCAAACTTGCCTCTTATCATGCCTTTTATGAAGCGGTTTTTTTATTTTGTCAAATATTTCATGTTTTATTATTTCTTTGTGTAAATGCACTGGTTGATACTCTTTAGGCACTACAAAAGTTTGGTTTTGTGTAGCCATAATAGAGGTTATGGCGTAAATACTTGTTTTATTATCGGTTTGGCTTGTACAATAAATTCTAATTTTAATTTCTCTATTTTGTTGGTTCTTATATAAGTATAATAACTTTCTTTACATGTATATGAATTGTCGATTTATAAGAGACGATATTGTTTACTTTTTAAAACATAACACGATGTGATCCATCTAAAAACAGAGTTTATTCATGAAATACAATATGATTTACATAACTAACTACAATAAACTGAAACTAAAATACAAACCTAAAAACAGAGAATCAACAATCAAATGTTCATGCTTTAGTATTATTATTATTAATTTGAATCGTCTGTTACACATTAACATACAGGTCTTGGTTTCACAAAACGATTCTATAATATGAAATTGGATTAATTAACCAATTTCGTTAAAACGACATTTTGGCAATAGATCCACTTTTTGACACAATCAAAGTGGCTCTTAAAACTAAACGTATATTCAAGTTACTCTATGAACTAAACTTAAAAACATTCTAATAACACTGGCCAGTGTCTACACAAAGCTTACACCTATATAATAAAAAAGCAAAATATAATACAAAATAAGGTTGAAATCGATCATTAATAAGAGTATTACATCTAATAATAAAAATGAAGGTGACAGACAAGTAGTAACTCAACATAAGAAGCGCGTAAAGATTCGTGTTGCCAAATTGATATTAAGAAAAAACAACGAATTTTGTTTACTTCGCCAACAAGTAATAAAAACTATTGAAAACTTTTACAATAATGACGCTTTTAATACCATTTCTGCAGGGAAAAAAGAAATTATAATATGGAAAAAAGTACCTTTTAGCCCCTCTGAAAGTCCTACACAAATAAATCTTGTCGGTAATGTTAAGATAAGTTATTCATTTTTCACTTAACATCTTCCATTTTGGGTGCTTCATCCTAAACCGATGAATTGCTTCTCTATTCAAGTGTATGTACTCAACACACCAATATGGAACTACTAATTAAAGGTCTGTATTATGCGTCCATTATACGCGTCCACCAAGTCGTCCACCTTGGACGGCTTTAATCGCATGTTGAAATGAAAAACTTAACATAATGTAATGGTATCAGAAACTGTTATACATGTAGAATTTTCGGAAATATACGCTTTAAAATTTTCTCAGGAAGTCCACACGTTACATTTTGGAGGAAGCAGACAACAAGTTTCTTTGCATACCTCAGTGATTTACGCTCATAATTTTTCTGGATACCGTCGCGGACAATAATTGTATTAATGAATCAAAAAATGTGATGCCATTGGCCGCAAAAGCACGTCCTGACAAAAAAAAAAACAAAAACTAAGGAATCGGACGAAAACAAAATAATTAAAGTATTGTCAGATATAACTATTAAAAATGAAATAAACTTGAATTATTTAAATTAACCATCTACATACGTCTGATACAACATCATTAAAACTCCCGAAGTAAATCACTATAACATAAAATAACATATGTAGGGTGTATAAGCCCCGTTAGCTCGACCGTTGGGTTTCAAGGACCCAACGGCCCTTGCTTGCGCGCCGCGGCCCGCGCCTTTTGAGTTAGTCCTCGATAGCGATTGATACGCTTAACGCTGCTTCGGTAAGTAGGTTACCCGACGCCTCTAACATAAACATGCGTCGCGGGGCGTCGAAGTCTCAGACGCCGAGGAGGAGGCGACATTGTTTGGAAGACACGTCGTTTCTGGAAGCATTCGCCAGAGCTCAGGCGAAGTCAAACCGCTAGCTCGTGCAAAGCTTATTAGATAGGAATCCCGGCAACGACAGTGTCTGCGCCATCACAATCGTCGCAGCCCTCGCCCAGCGCCATGTCACGTTCTGGAAACTTCGCGAAATGCACCGCGCGTTTCAATGGTTTGTCACGTGACCCGGAGGAGTTCGAGGCGTTCATAGACTGTATAGAAATGTACAAAGAATGTACAAATATTTATGACGACCACGTCCTACGAGGCCTCCCAATGTTGTTGGAAGGAGAAGCCACCGTGTGGTATAGAGTGAGATCGTCCATTTAATTCGTAGGACAGCGCGCTTAAACGTCTACGATCCATGTATGGAGTCTTAAAAGTAATTCCGCGATATCTTCGCTACCGAGCAAAGCAACGAGAGGTCGAAGTCTTTGAGGCTCGACTTCGTGCCTTAATGGCCAAGTTGCCATATAATCTAGAAGAAACTATACAACTACATATGATATACGGGATAATAAATCCCGTTTTAAGGGAACGTCTCACGAGGGACTCAGATATTGAGAAACATGGCACGCCCCTTTACAGGAAAAAATGCGGATCCTACACCTGAAGAGTTCTGGAAGCATGTTTCATTATTCAAAAAAGGAGACCAGTCTCCAATGTTCCCTCTGCTATGTCAATTCATAAGAAAATTACTGGCACTTCCTCATAGTAGTGCCAATGTTGAGAGACTGTTTTCCTCTATTAATAATATGAAAACCTGTCAAAGAAATAAACTTTGCACTGACACTCTAGAGGGTTTGTTACATACTAAAAGGTTTATCACAAAGAATAATGGGCAGCCTAGTAGTAATCATTTAATACTTTTTAATAAGAATATGTATAAACGCAAACAATAAATAAAATTATTATTATTTATGTATTTTTAATTAAAAAACCTATTAAATTAAGGTGGTAGATCTACCTATTTTTAATCTTGGATTCTACCAACTTCTACCGATTTTCGGCACATTTTCTACTAATTTTCTAAAATTAGGGTTGGCAACACTGGACTCAGTGCAGAGCGTGGACGACTTATTTGATAAAGGGAGACAGATCGAAGATTCCCATATCGAAGCCGCGACAATGTGCCCAAGCGACGCCAACGGTTTGTCGCGTCCTGCTCATCGTGTTTTCGCGCCTACGCACGTACAGCTAGATTCACTTCCCTGTTAATTCTGAGATCATTCAAACATTCAAGCTTGTAATTTATTTACCTGGGTATTAATCCATGCAAGCACAATAATAGAATCGCTATATAAATAGACATTTTCGATTTTTATTTTTTTACTTAGTGTAGCATAAACTTTGCAGGTTAGCTTTTAACTCTAGTCTCGGAATGTTTAATGAATCTTTGCCACGCGTGTTTACTCGCGATTCCGAAGAGTAAGAATGCTTTAGCATCACCTGTTTACCAGCAAGCATAACCTGTAGACAAAGCAGCGTCTGCAAAGCCGACCAACTGAACCACATTTGTCGAATCAAGTACTGGAATATTCCTTCCTCCTTTCCAAAT
The DNA here is from genome assembly GCA_949699795.1 of Spicauda simplicius. Taxonomy (NCBI): domain Eukaryota; kingdom Metazoa; phylum Arthropoda; class Insecta; order Lepidoptera; family Hesperiidae; genus Spicauda; species Spicauda simplicius. The sequence goes on along the minus strand of OX453074.1, from coordinate 15,498,653 downwards.
AATGCGTCTTATGACTTCCTTTCCAAATATGCGTCCTAAGACGCATTATTTGGAAAGGAATATTACAAACTAAACTATTACAAAATTGTAGCCAGTCATGAGTGATTTCTTTTGTTTGTGTAGCATTTCAATCTAATTTTTCATCCCATAAGCATTGCGCAATATCTTTGGCCTTTATTACAACAAGGTTAACAAATCCAAACAGATCATAAATTCTAGAAAGGAAGCTTAAAATGCTACTTTTAATTATAATTGAATCAAAATCATTTGGACTCGAAATTGTAAATGAATCCTTTTGTAAATTAAACGTAAATTATCTTTTTGTAATTAAAATTAAACTTCCAAGGCTAAGCAGTTCACATACTTGCCGTTTTCCCTCATTTAAATTGCTCAGATTAGGTTCACCATAGAGGGTGACATCGACATATGTACACTCTTTTCAAATAAATATGCAGCCAGCGGGATATTCATTCAGTAATAAAATATCAAATAAATCATTTTGAACTTTAGGTCCATTTAGTATTTTTTTATAATATAACCTAACGATAAGGCAGACGGGCTACCTGATGAAAAGTAGTCACCATCGCCTATGGACATTCGCAACACCAAAGGAGTCGCCATTACATCGCCGGCTTTGAAGGAAAGCTCAAGAAATAAATGATCTAATATTGTTATAACTTTTAGCTAGCAGGGATAAATCTAACAATGAGGAGATATGCTCATGTATTTATATGAGCATATCTCATGTATTCATATACCTATCGTTTAATAGCTTTCGTGCCTCCAAGTAATTGCTATTTGTGAGAAGTAGATCCTTAACTTAATTTAGTAATTCACCTTTTAAATAGCTTTTTAATAGGTAATGAAGTTTTTGTATGTCAGCCAATTTTCTGTCATTATGAATTAAACTGTCATATAGCGAAATAAATGTTACGTAATCTGCACAGGACTTACTAGTAAATGGTTCAATATAAATAGTGGGCAAGTTAACCTCGCGAGGTCGCGATGGGTAATGAGAAGCCTGAGACGAATTTCCTTGTTCTTTTGACGTTAATAAAACTTCATCTTTTAAGGATGCTAGAGAGACGTAATATATTTCTTCTAGTGCCTCTATAACCTCGCGATCATTTTCCTCGTAAAGAAGAATCTTTTGCGAAACTAGTTCATATTCTGAAAGGTTTTAATTAAATGAGCTATCATCGCTTCTACCTATAACTAAGTTTAATGCCTCGGATTGCACAAACTTAAATAATCTCGTGATTGTACCTTTCAGCGAACCTCTCTTACTAAAAAGTTCTTTTAACTTACTTGCGTCCAGGTTCTCGAACTCAGACATCTTTCACACCCAAGCGACAGTACACCAAAATTGTACGATAAGAACTCCGTGCGCACTATACGGGAATAATTTATCACATTAAATTTGCACTTTTCGCACGATAAACAAACAAAATGTCAATATTTAACGAAATAAATAAAGCTTACGAGGCTGCACCAGCGGAAGTTATAGAAAATAAATAAAGCATTCGAAAAGCAAGCCAAAATTTTTATCTGTGTCCAATGTCACCACTATCCATATATATTAACAAAAAACAACGAATCATGTACATTGGGGTACCTATCTAAAACCTAAATTAATATTTTCTCAAGAAACAGAAGATAAAATAGCTTCTTATTAAATTAAAAATTCCGTCATATATTTATTATGTATTTTGATTTACTGCCAACGGAGGTGCGAAAACTCGTTTATGAATGTGCAGTAAAATTGAAATTAAAACGTTTCACCTAGTTGGCGTAAAAATAAATAGGTTCTGCCGTACTGGTGTAATGTTTCTATGCGTAGAAATTCTCAACTATCACCAAGAACACCAGAAGCAACTTCTTACAGTAGAGCAACCTCTTTCAACAGAACGAACGTCAACCTTTATGAGAAGCTTCAAGGGTTACTTGAAAAGCATTCACTGCGACGCGCATTTGGAACATTGATGAGACGCATGTGACGTCGGTACAGAAACCTAAAAAGTTAGCTGCTGCCCGCGGTCAAAAACAAGTAGGTAGGTAGGTAGTGCAATAACCTCAGCAGAAAAAGGCACACCAGTAAGGTAAGGATGCCTATTATGAGATACCATTTCTATTTTTACAAACATTGGCTGCATTATGCTTGCAATGTGGCGGCAAACAAACGATTATAACGTTGTTGTCTCGAGTTAAATTAATCACGTCGATGTTTCGTGTATGTGTGTAATAGCCATGCAAAACCAATAAAATTGGATCATCTTTACTTGGCTTTGTTAAGTTAACAAAATGCCGAAACCACTTTGTGAATAAGTGTGTTTGAATCCAGCTTGAGGGATGACAATCGCCAATTGAACCTGCTGGTGCACCATCCATCAACTCTTGCGCCATATTTTTCCTTGGAAAAACTATTAATGGAGGAACTTAAGTACCACAAGCGTTCATACAGGTCACTATAGTCATGAGTTTTCATCTTTCCAGGGATGTCAACGCACCAACCTGTTTCTTGCCTTTCATACAGACAACTTTGGAACGTTTATGTTGAACTACTGTTATTCCTATCTCGTAGACGTTGTAGATTCTGCGTGGAGCGGATTTTATCTTATCAACTTCTGGCTCATATAAATAAAAAAAGTTGGAGATTGCAGCTGGATTATATCCTTTTACACTGGCGGCAGAAACTGCTTCAGGTCTCTTCAAAAATCCATGTAGCCATTTTTACCAGCAGAGGCTTTAGTCACACTAAAAGGATGCTTTAGATTGTTTTTAATAGCAAATAGCCTAATAGACGATCGCTGACGCCGCGTACCAATCAGCACCGTCAGTCCGCGTCTGCCCTAGATAACTTGTTATTGAGAATTTACCTTATAATTTAATTTCTATATTTGTCATTCAAAATTAGCTACCAGAATGGTGCTGTATTGTTTTATCACAATTATTAAAATTGTAATTTAATAAGTTAATTAATTTAATAGTATAAGAACACTTTGGGGTTTTTAAGTCCTCCGACTGTCGTTATCCGACTGTCGTTAAAACTTAATATTGTCTTTAATTAACTCAATAAATAACCATAAATAGCATGTCTAACGCAAGGAAATTATGAAAATTATACAGGATGTTGAATTTTTCAAATTCTAATAAGAATTAGTAAAAATAAAAAATAATAAGTAAAAAAATAATAAAAAATAATAAAAGAATTAGTAAAAAAAGTCAATTTTCTCATTAAAACACAAAATAAATTATAACTCTGCAGGAGTTGAATTTAAGGACCTCCCGTAGTTTTTTGCTGCTGGTGGTCCCATCTAACCACTAGTTGCGTTTGATCCACGACTTTTTGGCCACACTGTATAATAGATGTATTGGGACCCTATCCGGCAACAACATCTGATGTAGAGATTCTTAAAAATGGAGTAACTTCACAAAATTCACCAATGAGGAGATTTTTTCAACCTGGTGATGTTTTTATATTACTAACAACATCTATACCTTCTGATGTTTCTAAGTGTTTATAAATCCGATAATTTTTTTAAGTTTTTAAATTCAGTGGGAAGATAAAATTTATTGCTGTCTTTACGAGAATAATGGGATGACAATGCTGGTAAATTTTTGATAAATTTAATTGCCGACTCCCTTATTATGTGAAGCGTTTTATTTTTAAGAACGGTTACCTCTGCAGTCCTCTTTTGCCACCCCAGATGAAGCATTGGCTAACATATTTTGTACTAACACCCAAAGTGACTACTAGATTTTTTTTTTACAAACCTTTCGTCGGCTTTTAGCGTCATTAATATAGTAGAAATATGTATTTTACCTCACACAACAGTCCTTTGACCTCTTTCGTTTTGTCAGTTTTAGCAGTCATGCCTACCAGGCAATTTTTTCTTTGGGATGGTAGTCCCCAAAAATATTGAATGATATTTTTTCTTTTTTCTTCAGAAATATTTTTGCAGTCGTTGCCACAGTTTTTCCCTAGGCATAGATTATGCTTAAATGATCTTGCACTAACAATACTTCCGTCTTTTTTCACATATTCTTTTCCTTTTTCTCGCAAGGTTTTTGCTACTTTGCGTTTATTAGTTTTTTTAATTTTTCAATATCGCTTCACTTACTTTACTGTCTTCTGATCTTATTTTACTTTTCTTCCCTTGAAATTCATTGCTTTCGTTTGATGAAGATTCATCCCCAGTTTTTTCCCAAGTAGAGAAATCCCATACAAAGTCCCCTTCCTCAGATTCTCAATCGACATAATTTTGTTTATCTAGTTACTTTATTTGATCATCGTTGTATTATTATTTTTCTCTGCTTCTGTGTCATCTTCATCTGCTTCAAGAGACTTCCTCAGCAACTCCATCTCACTCTCAACAATTAGTTCAGTTAATGTAGAAATAAGTTCAGGTTCTTTTTCTTCGTAATTTTTTCATCTTTATACATATATCTTCGGCATTCCTTCAATTCCTTCAGTATTCTTTATCTAAAATAAAAATAAAATTAAATTCATTACACAGGAATGAAGTCGTCGATAAAAGCGGGTATCACAAAATTTATTACATACATACAGACTCAAATTCAATATCTATTCGTATGTTTTCTGTATAATTGTTTTCTTCCATTAAAATTTTGTTAGTTATGTCTTATAATAGTACTTTGGTGGCACTGTCACGATCATCCTAAAAGTAAATAAACAACAACATAAAAACGAGAACTAACTTTATTATAATAATGAAATTCTTATATGTGTAAAGCTTTATTATAAAGTATAAAAAGTTAATTATAAAATATAAAGCTCTATTTACATGTGACTCTTTTTGCACATTGCTGTCAGGTCATCAGCATTAAATTGTTCAATTTTGTTATTAGAAGCATAAAGTGACAGAGAATCCTTTATGCAATCAAGTCTTTTTAACATATGATAGGTGGAATTCCAGCGTGTCGGTGAGTCTTGCACAATGTTTAAAACTTTTTGATCGAGTTGAATTTGTATTTTTTCTAGTTCTTGTTTCGCCATTGTGGAATGGTTGAAATGTCCTGCAAGTTTCCTATGCCTCCTCTACACTACTCGCGGAGTTGAACGAAGTTAGACGAATAGGATAGTGTAGAGCCTCCGCTACACTACTCGCGAAGTTGGACGAAGTTAGACGAATAGGATAGTGTAGAGATGCACTTCGGCTTGCCTCGCGATACTTTACTTCGCCTCGGGTGACTTCCATTTGTTGTCGGTTTTTGGTACCGAGTCAAAGGGCCCGAAGTTGCACGAGTGCGTTCACGAAGTAAATCTCTACACTATTGGGCCGACTTCACTGCAGTACTCATCTAGTATATAGTATTTATCTATGGTACTCATTTAAACGTCGTGTGAGTTAGTGTGTGATTTTTTGCGCGGGAAACAATTATGAGCAATATACAGTGATCGCAAGAGCAAATTATGTTGTTCCTGGAAATTCTGCAAGCGGAGACCATTATTTGGGACCCCAATGATAAATGTCATAAGGACAAGAAAAAAATAAATGATGCTTGGGTGCGTATCCGCGACATCTTTGAAGGCAATGTGACCGTTGAAAAATTGAAGAAAAAGAAGGAATCGCTTTTTGCCACGTACAGGGGCTACTGTAGAAAAATATAAGCTTCCGTAAAATCTGTCTGTAAAAGACAATGTGTCTGTAAAAGTGTCGGTGTCGACGATGTATATCGCCCTGTTTGGTTTGCATTTGACTTAATGGACAGCTTTTTAGGATCGGTGTTTAAATGTAAACAAACAATGCCCACGGTAAGTTTTTTATTATTTTATCTTTTTTTATTACAAAAATTTTACCACCTACGTTGTGTACATGACATGGAAAAATAATTGGTAAAATGATTTCTTATCTGAACGGCTGATAATGGTGATCTGCGTGGAACTTGTGTCATATCTCTCAAAGCACAGTTTTCATCAATGTCTCTCCGCCAAGATCCAGGTTGTAGTAAAACTCCGTTGTCATCATATGCATCTAAAGTACCAGGAGGTATATATATATGAGAAGAGTTATTACTTTTTCTAAGAAAGTTGTGCAATAACAGACATGTCATTGTTATAACTGGAATATTATCGATATCCAAATCAAATGGCTTTATGAATATTCTAAACTTGGATGACAGAATACCAAAAACATTTTCAACTACTACTCGCGATTTTGCTAACCGCATATTGAATATTCGTTTCGGAGAATTCATTTCATGGTTGCCAGGATATGGTTTCATGATATTATTATGTAAAGCAAAAGCTCCGTCACTTAAAAAAACGTAGGGAATGTCGAAATTATCAGTACCGGACAATGAACATGGCTTAGGAAGATGGAGCCTATTGGATGAAATTTTCTCCCATAACGTTGAGTTTTTGAAAACACCTCCATCACTGATCCTACCTTGACAACCAATGTCAGCATACAGAATATTATAATTACTGTCAACTAAAGCAAATAGTACTACACTGAATGTCTTGTTGTAGTTGAAGTACTCAGAACCAGAGTTTGCTGGACATTGTACTATAATATGCTTTCCACCTATTGCACCAATGGCGTGTGGAAAATTATCCTTAAATCCATTTTCAATTTCTAGCCACTGCTGCTCATTGTCTGGCATCTGGAAATAAAAAAATATATTAAATCTTTACTTTTTTATTTCAGGATCAAGAAACTGGGTCAATTGTGGAAGAAACAAATTCTACAGAGGACGCCGTAGCAACTGGTTCTGCTACTATGAATAAACAAAATTCAATTGAACCATCACAAAGTAGATGTACTCTTCGGCGACGTGACAACCCACCGGAAGTGCAAATTGCAAGCAGACAAATGACCGAAGCATTCAATACTTTAAATAAAATAATAAGTAAAGAGCCAGCAAAGGATGGTGCCGAGATTGAAGATGAGTGTGATGTATTTGGCAGATTAATTGCCAAAAAACTGAAGAAGTTGCCTGATTATAAAAGAGAAGATTTAATGTTTGATATTCATGCACTATTTCAGAGATCACGTGTTGAAATATCTCCATCAGTTGAATCGTTTCGGTCCTCTACACCAAAGTCTACATCGCGTTCTTCATTTATTTCTAATAAGCAGCCTAAATCTGAAAATACTGACTTCCATTATAATGCTGAAACATTTCCGCACAGGCCACATTCATCACATTCAGAGTCACCAAACACATATATAAAATTTTCGAATCAGTCTAAGGAATGTCAACATATTTACATGCAACAGCCAACTGAAACAACTTATGACCAACACTCTTCAAAGATACGTGTCATAAGCGATGAAGGTATTGTACCGGAAATTCTGCAAGCGGAGACCATTATTTGGGACCCCAATGATAAATGTCTTAAGGACAAAAAAAATGATGCTTGGGGGCGTATCCGCGACATCTTTGAAGGCAATGTGACCGTTGAAGAATTGAAGAATAAAAACTTTTTAACAAAAAATATCTACCGACTTCCATGTCACAAAAAAGTAAAAAATAATTTAAATATATTTTGGTCTAGAACATACTCAGTACTTAGTACATAGTCCTGAAGTCGGTGCTCGACATATTTCGCTGGACGACGGTAACTACGTCCTATATGAGCACCGACTTCAGAACTATGTACTAAGTACTGAGTATGTTCTAGACCAAAATATATTTAAATTATTTTTTACTTTTTTGTGACATGGAAGTCGGTAGATATTTTTTGTTAAAAAGTTTTTATTTTACACTTTTTAGTGACTATATTTTTATGTTTGTATTTAAATAAAGCCTCTAAGTTTGCTTTGTGCATCTACATATTCACAAAAATTAAACATAAAACACTTTTACAATTCATACAAACAGGGCGCCCCCTCTGGAAGTACCCCTCCATCATCAGGGTTGAGGAGTTGAAGGTCAAATTTTTCATCTTATATTGTTGCTTAGTAATCTTATAACATATACGTTAGTACCAGGTGGCTAACTTCTATGGCTCAGGCTTGCAGTACCCTGCATCATCAGGGTTTAGGAGTTGAAGGTCAAAATTTTAATTTTGTGCCTCTGTTTGGTATTATTTTTACATACCCGTAAGCACCAAATTGCCAACTCCTATGGTTTAGAATTGAAGTACCCCTTCATCATCAGGGTCGAGGAGTTGAAGGTCAAAATTTTAATTTTGTGCCTCTGCTTAGTATTATTTTTACATAACCGTAAGCACCAAATTGCCAACTCCTATGGTTTAGGATTGAAGTACCTCTTCATCATCAGGGTTGAGGAGTTGAAGGTCAAATTTTTGATTTTATATTTTTGCTTAGTATTTTCTTTACATAACCGTAAGCACCAAATTGCCAACTTCTATGGTTTAGGATTGAAGTACCCCTCCATCATCAGGGTTGAGGAGTTGAAGGTCAAATTTTTCATCTTATGTTTTTGCTCAGTAATCTTATAACATATACGTAAGCACCAAATGGCTTATTCCTATGGTTTTGGCTTTAAGTACCCCTGCATCATCAGGGTTGAGGAGTTGAAGGTCAAATTTTTGTCCCATGAATTTGCTTAACAATTTCATTATATATTCGCAAACATCAAACGACCAACTTTTATAGTTCAGGCTAGCAGTACCCCTGCATCATCAGGATTGAAGAGTTGAAGGTCAAATTTTTCATAGTAAATACCTACATAGTAATTTTATTCTATATTTTACTCAATTGGACTTCTCCAGCTAAGGTTCGGCCGACTATCACTAATTTTATTATTTTGCTCCAAAAAGTTGAAGATCCTATGATTAGAACCTTATCAAACTCTTATCAGACTACCCCTGGAGTACATCCTTTCTAATAAAAAAAGAATCATCAAAATCGGTTGGCGGGATATTGAGTTATTCATACATTTATCGCGTACATTGAAAATGCAAATTTAAGACTTATGCGTTTTTCTTATGGATGCCCTAGTCAAAAAAATACTAAAAAAAAATGGGACCCTATGACACGCACTACCTTTCAAATAAAAAAAAAATCATCTAAATCGGTTCACCCAGTCCGGAGAAATGAGGTAACAAATATAAAAAAAAAAAAAAAAAAATACAGACGAATTGATAACCTCCTCCTTTTTGGAAGTCGGTTAAAAAGAAGGATTCGCTTTTTGCCACGTACAGAGGCTACTGTAGAAAAATACAAGCTTCCGTAAAATCTGGCGCCGGTGTCAACGATGTGTATCGCTTTGTTTAAAATAACTATTTAGATAACCACGCTAGTCCCTGTAGATCGGGATCACAATAGGGCTACGGTAGTCGGTATCCCCTGCCTGTCGTAAGAGGCGACTAAAAGGGGGTTTCCGGGCGGGCATTTTTATTCTTCATTATAATTCTCAATTACAATATCATCTAAAAACTCTGCTGGTGGATTTATATTTGTCTCATACCTGGCACAACCGAGATACCAAACCAGAGTCATGGCATGGGCACAACACCCTACTGTACGACGACCTACAAGGCAATTGCAGCAATATCCAAGTAATCCTTGCCTTCCCTGTATCCCGCAATTTATTAATATGTATACAAAATATTTCTGTCTAACACATGCCTGGATTTTATTTTTGAAAAAAAAAAGTTTTTTTGCAATCAAGTCGGACATGTACAATCCCAATGTTTAAAAATTAAGTATATTCAAATTGCTCAAAAACAACAATTCAGGCAGCCAAAATTAACGATTTTCAGTTAAAAAATTGTAATTTTTATAAAATAAATAGATATACTCAACCTGTTTGTTATAATGAACAGCGAGTTCAATCAAAAAACCCCGTATCAGTTACCATGATACCAATTAAAGAGGCTATTTTTTTAGACAAACGAAATTAAAAGTTAATAAAACTGTAAACTAATAATATACGTCTAAATACCTTAGTCAATACCGGGGCTAACGTTGGCTTTATCAAAGAACCAATTGAAAAGCAATTAGGATGTCATCTAGCGCCTGCATCTTTATACATAAACGGAATATGGCAGAATAGAATACATGTTGTTGCTGCAACAGTATACGCTTACGCTTTCTACACTCATAGCCCCATACTAGGATTTTCGTCTGTGTCGTGAGTGCCATGGACACACAAAGACGGAAATACAAACACCCAGACCCAGAACTTGAATCTAAACTCATCATTCAGATACCTGTCCGACCGGGAATCGAACCTGGGACCCATTGCGCGTCAGAGCGGTATGTAAACCGCTCCGCCACGCGAGCCGTCTATGTTTCAAAGGAATTTGTTTAGAGCTTATTATACATATTACGAGTGACTTTAGTTACGACCTTGACTGGCACGTACAACACATTTAAACATTGCACTTGTGTTGTGTCTGTGAAGACGCGGCGAGACGTCCAGGGTCTTTTCACTTAGTACAATCTATCCCTAGAACAAAATCGTGACCGTGAAATAGATCACACTTTAATCAAGAGATGGCGTTGTATGTAAATTTTATACTAAAATAAACTTATATACAATTCATAGTGGAAGTATTATTTTTATTTACATTTTTTAATACTATTTTCCATTTTAGGATTTACCCGTTTTATTTTGGAAGCTTTTATTGACTAGATGAATATTTTTCTCTTTTAAGGTGGGTACTGACCAACGTTACGAGGTGTAATGTAACATTCGCATCGAGCGTGTACGCATCGAGCACGTTACGCTGTGTTCTAAAATCGGCGTAACATGCTCGTCAAAACTCTGTGCTCCATATTCGCCGCCAGTTCACTCAAGATGGCCGACAGCGAGGCCGCGTTGGTATCTTTGATTCTACTTAATTATTGTTTTATCCAAATTAAGAAGAAGAAAAAACGTTACTGGACATCAAACTTATTTAAAAACAGAGGCGTATGTGGTGGTTTGTCATTGATAGCAATTTTAAAAAACCAAATGATTACTGGACAGTATAAAAACTTTGTACGTTTGTCTCCGATCGAGTTTGAAGAACTCGTGAATTTAATTGGACCAAGTGTACATAAAAAGGATACAAATTATAGAAAAGCAATCAGTGTCACCGAACGATTAGCACTAACGCTTCGTTTTTATGCAACAGGAGATTCCTATACTAGTATGCAATATCTTTTCAAGATATCAAAGCAACGAATAGGATTTATAGTAAAAGAGGTCAGCGAAGCCCTTATTGGAGCATTAAAAGAATATGTAAAGGTATGTAGTGTTTTAATTAATTCAGAAAAGCAGTCATTACATATCAAATTATTTAATCAATTAAATCACCAAATTCTGATAAAAATCGTTCACTCATAGCTGGTGACCCATAGTCACTTTGATGGGACGTATTTGATGCAGGTGTTTCAGGGCTTTGCTGTGGCATCGGTTGGCTTTGCTGTGGCATCGGTGAGGCTCTTGAAATTGTTCGTGTAGAGTATCCTTGTGAATAATAATTGTTCGTATTCATGCCAACATAGTCATATTCTCCGCGATCAGCACTAAACAATATATTAGATATATAATGTTGTACATGCATTTTTGTTGTTTTTGAATACGATCTTAGTTTATTTGCCAAAAAAATACCATAGGCTTCACATTCGTCAATTTTGTGCGAAGTTGATTCCGTTTGCTCGGTTTTCTTTTTTAAAATGTTGTAAGTAGATGCCATTATTTCCTCTGGGCTTGGGACAACTGCTTTCTTCCTTTTTTTGGCAGGCGGAGGGCAATCATTGTCGCTTTCATTGGCAGGCGGAGGGCAATCACCAAGCGGTTGTTCTGAAGCACCTTCACCTTCACGTAGCTGAAAATAAATATAAATCATTATTTCAGATGCCAGAAACACCAGAGCAATGGCTGGTTGTAGCAAATGACTATGATACTTTGTGGAATTTTCCACATTGCTTAGGCGCAATCGACGGTAAACATATTTTACTGCAGTCACCGATCAACAGTGGAAGTGAATTTTATAATTACAAGGGTTTCTTTAGCATCGTATTACTGGCAGTTGTTGACGCGAAATATAACTTTTTGTATGTAAACATTGGATGTCAAGGAAGAATATCTGATGGAGGGGTTTTCAATAACTGTGAATTAAACGAAAAACTAAAAATTAATGCATTAAACATCCCTCAACCCACTGCGTTGCCAGCAAGAACAGAAGAAATTCCATTTTACTTTGTTGCCGCTGAAGCTTTTGCTCTTTCCGGAAATATGATGAAAGTATATGCAGGATATCATGAACGTGGTTCTAAAGAAAGAATATATAACTACCGACTTTGCAGAGCTCGTAGAGTGGTGGAAAATGTGTTCGGCATATTGTCTGCAGTGTTTAGAGTTTTGCGGAAACCTATGTTGTTAGAACCGAAAACCGCGACATCTGTCGTAACAGCAATAACATGCCTTCACAATTTTTTAAGAAAAGGTAATAATGCTCAGGTATATACCCCTGCAGGTAGCTTTGACGAAGAATCGAACGGCCAAGTCAGATTAGGAAACTGGAGAGAAGGTAACAATGATATGACTAGTATGTTACCCTTGCAAATAAGACCGCGAAGGGCTACAAGATCTGCTCACAATGTTCGTGATGAAGTTGCTGAATACTGCATTCAGCAAGGGTCTGTAAGCTGGCAAAATAATTATGCTTAAAATGGACTTACAGTATCTGTTGTAGCACGAGGTCTATTTCTATCAAGTAGAAATATCATGGCTTTGTATGCAAACCAACTACTATGGTACACTTTATCTGCACCTGAAATTAAAGTTGCAATTAACAAACGTCGACCCAAAGTAGTATATTTCGTGAATATCGTTATCTATGCTAGCAAAATAATTGTATTTATTTTTTATAATAAGTAATTGTATCTGTCACTTGTGGGCCTATGTACTTAAAAACTTAATAAATAATTACGTACCTTGTCCTGTACTAGTTGATTGTTTAATTTTTTGTTTCTCCCTCCTCAATGATGCCAGTAAACTGGTCATTTTTTTTTTACATGTTTCTCTTTCACTGTCGAGTAACAAAGCCAATCTATTCCAAGCGTCTTCTTTCTTGAGTTTGTTATAATGCTCTGGATGAGCTACATTCCACAACACTTCCTCATCTCTGTATTTTTCTATAAAAAAACAAAGTTTTTTCTTTGTCCCACTCCATTTTTTAAAATATAGATGAACGACGTTTGATGATTCGCGACGCGCGTGCGCTCGTGACTACTTGCAAGAGCGTACTGACTGAACCGCGTAACACACAAAGGGTTCGCCAAAAAACCGACAGCCGGGTGGAGCACTCGCAGCGAGCAACGAGCGGCTCGTTGCTCGCTGCGAGCGCCTTGTTTCTACGTACTGACTGCACAAATGCTCGCTGTGTAACACGTTACATTACACCTCGTAACGTTGGTCAGTACCCACCTTAACACATTCCAGTTTCTTTGTTGTACTTAACATAATTAATATTCGATTCATATTAGTTGTCACACCATTCAATTAGTTATTTTCATTTAGTTTAACCACAAATTATCAAATAATTAAAAATCATATTCAAAATTGTATTGAAATGAATTTAATATTAATTAGATAAATTAGATTTTCTTTAAAGCACCATTTATCGTTACATAGTCGTTGAAAAGAAACGTTATCATTTAACAGAAATCACTGTCAATGTCAAATCAGAATTTTCGATTTCTTCCGTTTTTCTGCGCTTGCTCACATGGTGTTCTTTGTAATTTTCTCGATATTTTTTGATATATTACGACGACCCGGCTTTCTTTTATGGATTTTGGTGGCCCTGTTATATCTGATTGACCCCTGCTTCGTTTTGTATTCCGACTGCTCTGCAATATATGTTTTGAACTTGGCTACGTTTACTGGACTACGATTTGTTATTATGGCAGAAGAAAAGAAATGCTGTGTGGTAGTATAAGATTATTATAATCTAGTTTCTTATTGCTTTCTTATATTCCAGTTCAAACAACATACTTACGATTACATTGTAAAAGTCTATAGAGTGAACGTAAGGAGTACTTACACGATAGAATCCACAGATATTTTTAGTTTTGTTATTAACACTTCAATAAAATGATAAAATTATATTTATATATGCGGACTTAGTAGTCAATTGTTACTAATAATTAATTGTTACCATAATTGACAAACTTTATCACATAAACCTGCACTTGAATTCAGTTCTGAACAAGCTTAGGAAAATATTATAAGCCCACTCTATGAAAATCACTCTAAATAAACACAGATGTTCAAATAATTAGTTGTATAGAAATAGAAATAGAAAATCAAGGATAAGATGTAGTGACTAGAACTACAATATACTGTAGTGTACTACTACAGTACTACTCACAACATGTGTAAGTAGGTACAAAACAGTTTTACAGTACTTGCTGATCTCCATAGAAACTGTTAAACAATAAAAATCATCTTAACACGTAAAAAAGCAAATATACTATGCAGGCAACTACTCTTTCCTTAAGAGTAGTTATAATAAGAAAATGACTAAACATTGTATTTCTGTGCACAAGAAAGAATATTATCTGTCTTTCTATATTAGACACTGGCATTGTAATATTTACTTATATTTATTTTCAGGCTTGGATAGAGAAATTCTATACGCATCAAAGATGCTGACCGTTTTGACCTGGATTTGCAATGTTGGAGGTGATATTTTAGGCAAAGATGATAAATACATATTTAAATATCGCAGAGTATGTCACTTACATTTTGAAAGCAAATTACACACCAGGAGTAAAATGCTCAGTTGCAATGCTGTTCTCACACAGAATTTGTCAAGTAAGTTGATAAATTTATTTTTTGACATTAGCTGCTTTTCTGTGCTAACAATGATAACTCAAAGCAAAACCCCTGCTTGTTAGAAAAATATGTTGCCCTAACCCAAATCTGGCCTGTCCAGTACTAGTAATGATTTTTTTTCTGTGGATTCAGTATGGTCTTATAGATTTGATAAACTAGGTTGTTATTGGTAAATTGACACAGTAAGAAACCACTAGTGGAGGACAACATGCTATAAACATAAGTACTCGTATTATAGGCAGCTTTAAATGTTATAATTTTATTGTGGTACACATTATGCTTTTGTTTTCAGACAATTGTGTACAAAATTGTTTTGCCTTGAATATAGTTTTAAGTGCCTTGATTTTGTGCTTACAGGCCGTTTTTCTGTTGAAAATCGAACATCTATGCACACTACTGAACAGGTTGTCAATTTGCTTCCTGGTATACCTTCAACATCAGGTATGTTTGTATTTCATAATAATATGCACTAGTAATACATTTAAATAGACACTTGACTCCAGTGTTGTATATTTCATATATAAACAGTTGTCGAGTTTGGCTCTTCTTTCTCGTTGTGTAGTTGATTCAAGCACAAGAGCAATTCCGACATGTCGTTAAAAATTCTTATAATCAAATTACATATAATTTATCATAACATACTCATCTCGTAATTGCAACACAAGTAAACTTGTTCGTAAAGAAATACCGAAAGTAATAAGAAACATTTTAAGTTGATTTAATTAATACTTGTATTTCAAAGCAATATTGTTTTTTTTTCAGACATTGGAATATTACCTATAGATGCAAAGAAGACAGCTGATTTTATATTTTTTATTGACAATCTATCTGATTCCACGAATGGAAGCTTGCAGAATGCAAAGAACCGAAGTGGTAAAGAATGATTAAGAAATGTTACACCAAATTCTTTGCATAAAACTATTTGGAGTAATTCAAAAAATATATTGACATCAATGAAATTTCTGCCAAAGGGTGTATTGGCAGTGTGCCATCAAAAATAATTGGTTACATACTATTGAAAATATGGAGTTATTGCGGGATACATTATGCCACGAATATAATATAAAGTCTTTGTGTTGTAGGCACCTTAACCAAGATCCGGTAAAAATTTTTTTTGGCAGCATACAAAGTCATGGTATAAGAAACGTTTCGCCTACGTGTGCTGCCTTTGAAGCTGCATTTGCGTCTTTATTAATTAATAATTTAAGTAGCAATTATGCTTTGGGTTCTAATTGTGAGGATGACGCGTGTGCAATATTTGGTACTTTTGAGGAAATATTTTTTTGCAAGCAGTCGTCAAATATACCAACAGAAACAACTACAATTGATTTAGTTGATAATGATAACATAATCAAAAATTACGAAGAAAAAAATAAAAAACCTGCCGTAAAAACTCAATTAGAATATGTAACCGGTTATTTATTGACAAAATATAGAAAAAATAAGAAATATTTAATGCATCCAAATAAAAATCTAAAAGAATTGTTTTCATCCTTACAGGATGTAGTTGTAGGGACACCACTACTTCTATTTTTGTCGACATTGCAATTTTTTAATGCATGTGAATTATGCACCGACTCGCCAGTCACGGGATTGTCGGGCTGCGGGCGGTCGTGTCTTTTGACCTACCCATTAAACAATAGATGCCCTAACTACACTCTTTGATTTATCCCCGAACCCGTGACTCAACATAGTGTATATTTTAAAATGTAAAAGCCACATAAATAATACAGGGTGTAAATGACAGCGTACCGAATATTAAAAATATGGATTCCTGAAACGATTCTGGTGCTTATGGCGTTGGAATTTTTCATCGGATTTTCCTCGGATTTTCCATTTTTTTATGCACTTTTTTTACAAATTTTCGTAGTATTTCAATGCTACTGCATAATGCAACTTGAATTAAAAAGAAAAAAAACTCATTATAGTGTTTTTCACCAAAATTAGCAGTGTATAATGAATGCGCTATCAGCTGTTCGACGTCCGGTCAATGACGCCGCGCGGCTGAGGCCGTGCGGCGGGCCGCCCCGCGCTCCGCCGCACCGACTTCCACCAATTTAGGAACCAAGTTTCCAAAAAACATTCAATACCTAATTCAAACATTTTAACGCAAATAATAACTGAAAACATTTATTTATTTATTTATTTATTTATTTAATCTTGGAAAACTTACAGCTAGAGAAGCTAATTACAAAGTTTTCACGTATATGATACATAAAAATTCTATAACATATAAGAGAATCGGCAGAAACACGAAGTAACAAAACAAAAGATAAGGTTTACAGTTCACGGTAGGTACATATATAAATACTACATCCAGAAAGGCTATGAAACATTATTAACAAGAATATGAATAGAATAGAGATTACAGAAAATTACAGAAATATAATTACATATTAAATTACAGAAAAAACATAATATAAGAATTATAATTTAGCTTTTATTTTGGTTACATATATATTGTATAGCATAATTAATTAATTAACCGGAAAAAAAATTTAAACTAATGATTTGCCTTAACTTTGACACGCTCATGTTGAATAAGTCAATATCACACTCCCGGGCGATAACATTTAGTGATGTACTCACTCTCGTGTAAAACGAATTTTGCCTGTAGTTTTTCTTTGAAGAGGGGACATAAAGAGGTACCGGTGATCTGGAGTTGAGTCTCGGGACTTTTAATATAATATTATACAGCAGTTCGGGAGAGTCGACTGAGCCATTTACAATATTAAACAAGTAGGTCAAGTCAGCCACATTCCTACGTTCATACAACGGAAGTATATGATGGGTCCTACATTGTTCAGTATACCCTGTATTTACACTTTTGGTCCGGTATTGTAGATATCTGAGGAACCGTTTTTGTATACGTTCAATACGAGTCACATACGTATCAGATCTCGGGTTCCACACTTGTGACGCGTATTCAAGATGACAACGAACAAATGTGCAGTACAGAGTTTTGAGTGTTTTTATATTTTTGAATTCTGCTGATAGTCTTAAAACAAAGCCAAGTGCTCGCGATGCCTTGCTGACTATATTATTTATATGCGCGTCGAACAGAAGTTTTGAATCAAAGATGACACCTAAGTCTTTAACTGAATTAACTCTAGTAAGAGAAATGTTGTTGATTGTATAATTAAATTCTATATGATTTGGTTTTCGAGTAAAAGAGCATACAAAGCATTTCGATATGTTTAAGTCTAGTTTAGATTGGTTACAATAGTCTTGAAATGAATCAAGGTCTTTTTGAAGATTAACCGCGTCATCTATAGAGCGTATTGTGTGCATGATTTTAACGTCATCTGCGAATAATAAAATTTTAGAATAAGTGAAACATTTTTTTATGCCGTTTATAAAAATTACAAATAAAATGGGCCCAAGTATTGATCCTTGGGGGACTCCTGAAGGGATTAGCAATTTTGACGATGTAAAACCATTAAGAATGACTGTATGGTTTCTGTTAGTTATATAGGAGCAGAACCATCTAAATAAATTACCTCTTATTCCTGCGGCGTATAATTTGCGCAGCAATATTACATGGTCAATTTTGTCAAAACACTTTGTGTAATCTGTGTACACAACATCAACCTGCGCAGGTTCTGCCATGTTTTTAGTAATATAGTCGCTACAAATAATAAGATTAGATGTTGTAGATCTATATTTAAGGAAACCATGCTGTTCGTCGATAAAGTAATGCTTAAGAGCGGACGTTAGCTGCCGATGTACTAACCTCTCAAATACTTTAGCGAACAGACATAGTTTAGATATTGGCCTGTAGTTTTTGATCTCGTTTTTAGCACCTTTTTTGTGAACAGGTGTAATAAATGCTGACTTCCATACAGTTGGAACCACCCCCTCCCTAATAGACTTTTCGTATAAAAGTGATAACGGTGTTTTAAGGCTATTGGCACATTTGGTTATAAAAATAGCAGGAATGTCGTCTGAACCTGCAGACTTCTTAAGATCTAGAACTTCTAGTAATTTCAGAACTTCTGAGCTGTTAATCTGGATGGATGATATACCTGGGACTGTATTATACTGTTCTTCAGCCCTTTGAACATCACTTGGATTGACATTCCCGCATGGGTGAGAAAAAGTGGAATGAAAATACTTTGCAAACATATTGCAAATCTCCGCTCCATCCCCAGATATATATTGACCATATCTCATAGCTGAAGGATATGAGTTAGTCTGTTTGAGGCTTCTTACGTATGACCAGAAACTTTGCGGATTAGTATTAATGTTACTCTCAGTATTAGAAATGTACTTGTTATGTAATTCACTTTCTAAGTTTTTGGCACGTTCTCTTAAAATCACAAAGGAGTTATAATCGGATATATTTTTGTATTTCTTATATTTTAGATGATATTTATGTTTATCGTGTAACATATGCAATAGAACCGAATTATACCACGGAGGATATTTGTCTTTAAACCTTACTCGCTTTATTGGTATAAATTTTGAACGTAAATCATAAATAATATTGTAAAAAAATGTAGTGGCATCCTCAGTAGATCTGACACTAAATGCACTGTTCCAATTTATGTCATTAAGATTTTTAGATATTGATTCGTAATCGTCCTTATTATAAACAAAAATGCTACGTGATGCAGTATTTAGCGTGCTTGACTGGTTAAAATTCGCTGATAAAACTAGAGATTTATGATAAGGATCCTCTGGTACTAGGGGATCAACGCAATCAGATACTGATATATCAGTATTTGAAAAAACTAGATCCAATATTCGACTTTTACAATTAAAAAAGGAATTAAATTGTGATAGGTTGCATAGATTTAATTTATCAATGAAATCTATTTGGGCTTGACCTTGAATATTATTTGGACATAAAAAACTCTCATCACTAGTTTGCTCCCAGCTTATGTTTGGTAGATTGAAATCGCCTAGTATTATAAACGTATCTGTTACGTTAGAAAGAATAGTATCCACTAGTTTATCAGAGAAATTATACAGTTGATTATTAAAAGAAAATCCGAGATTTTGCTCACATAAATACACTATACAAATGTGAATTTTAAAGTTTACCTTAGGAATACCGCGATTAAGCGACAACGTGATCCACAAGTCCTCAGCTGAAGAGCACCAGTCACCTCTGGCCTCCGCAACAAGCGTTCTCCGTACGGCAACTAATACACCACCTCCAAGTGACTGATTAGTGTCGGAGTAATTCCTATCCCGTCTCCACACTAAATAACGGTCATCGAAGAGCTCACTGTCACTAATCCCATCCACTAACCAGGTCTCCGTCAAACACACTACGTCGTAATTATTTAAGGATGCATTTCTTCGAAACATAGAAGTTTTAGTCCTAAGACCCCTCACGTTTTGGTAGTAGAAAGTAATCACCGCCATCGCCAAGCCGTCATAATATAAAATCTAGCCTTATATTTATAATTAACTACAACATCATGATAATTAAGTGATATTAATAATTTAACTGGTAAAAGTAATAAATGCGAGCATAAAACACAGTTAAACAGGTATGCTACCTCCATGAGCTGACTTGATTTAATAGATTCCAATTGGAATCTAATATATGAGCAAATATAAACCTCATTCCCGAGAGAATAGAGCCTAACACAGAATAATAAATTCACAATGTGGGCAAAAAACTTAAGCGATAAGAGAACAAAAGAAACCCGGAGTGCATCGCAGTAAACAACTGCGCTTCTCAACTTGAGCGTGTCTATTTTACAAATATGGTAAATTGATTTAATTAAAGTGATAGTTTTTTCAGATCGGATTCTGATTTTATATTTATAACTGGAGAGGACGTATTTCTTCTTGCAAAGATTTTGCATCCTCTTACCCAAGTAAATAAAAAACCCGTCTCCTTAGCCAATGTTTTTGTCTTATTTAGCAAGGTTTTGTTGTTAAATGTCAGATGATCGTTTATATATATTTTATTTGCCCCCGTTAGTCCTAAGTCACTGGCCGAAAGTTGTTTACAAGATCTTGCTGCCGCCACGAAGTTTTCCTTCAGATATCTATTATGCACAGACACTATGATGTTTTTGGAGTTATTATCCTTCCGCGTGGGTACTCGCATAATATAATTTATCTGTTCCTTAGGAATCTTACAGTTTATTATCTGTCCGATCCTGTCCATATGCACGAATAGATTTTCCGAAGCTGTAACTGGCACACCTTTTATTTCGATATTATTGAGGCGCGAACG
This sequence comes from Spicauda simplicius, assembly GCA_949699795.1. Lineage (NCBI taxonomy): Eukaryota > Metazoa > Arthropoda > Insecta > Lepidoptera > Hesperiidae > Spicauda > Spicauda simplicius. The sequence continues at coordinate 15,477,688 of OX453074.1, read as the reverse complement.
TTGATCTTCCTCGTTTGCTTTAAGTTCACACTGTGCCAATCGCTGCTCCAATGTAGATATTGTTACTTTAGCTGACTGCAGAGATTGAACCTTTTCTTCCAAATGGGCAACTTTATTTGTCAGAGTTGATATTGCAACATCAAAGGACGATTTCAGGTTGCTGAACTCTTCTTTGATAGCTTTCAGCTCAGATAGTTCTACCTGGACTTTTTTGACGCTCTCCACTAGTTCTGGCAGAGTTGACATTTGCGCTGAGACGTATTTAAGCTCGCGTAGTACATTTTCCATTTCGGGATTTTTTGTTGGTGTTGGACTCACATTTGTGCTAGAACTCTTGCAGGCACTACACCTCCAAGTCAATCTCCTATCTCCTAGCTTGCGATATCCCGTTTCAGTTATCCCGGCGCAGGGAAAGTCGTAGCGATTTAAACAAGCTTTGCATTGAACTCCGTCTGTGAAGTCTGTTTCGCATCTATGACATTTGTACATCTTACTTAATGTTGTATATGCGATACTAACTTTGGAAACCACTGACTTTAGTCGAGCAAGCGAGTGTATGTGTCTTAATCGTACAGTGTCTACCGACTGACTGACATTATTCGGAAAAATACTAAATACCTATTCTTTTGTTTATTTTTGTGTACCTAATGATTGAAAACTTCTTCATTTATTTAGGGCAAATAAAAATAAATCACAAATAATGATTAAAATTTTAACGTATTTGTTTCAGAAGCAAACATAAGGGTAACATCATTAAAGAAATGATGTAGGTACATAAGTATCATGCAAAATTCTATTCCACATACACAGTACACTCACACATACAGCGCGGTGCGGCTCTTCAGTCCTTTGCCGAAAGGCGGGATTAACGCCGCACACAGAATAAACAATGAAAAGATAACACAATGTGGCTAATAAAGTACTTGTTCTCCGTAGGTCATGTACTCGAGATGATGAGTTAGTTTCTGTGATAAGAATATCAATAGTTATTGATTGATATTATAATAGCTTTTTATACTTTCGTTTTTTTTTATGTTGTATGTTGTTATTTTATGAAATTTTAATTTGCTTTTATGTATTTAAAGTATTTAGAATCTTGAAGTAAACCAGTCTAATTTAAACTAACATGAATAATGTTTATAATGTACCTAATTTGGTATTTTATTAAAATTACAAAACAACGAGTGGACAAGTAAAAGTAATTGATTTGTCAGTTTTAAGTTAAAGGCTGTGTCATATCTGAATTTAATTGGATCTGTGTAATGCACTCGCTTAGTAGTAACTCGTCACGGAGCGACGAATTGGCGGTTTTCTTTGATAGTTCGGATATTATTTAAAATTTGAAAAATTGTCACAGTTCGTGATTTTCGCTTGCGGAAGACGGATGCTCTGCAAATTTCGGTTTCGTGTTAGTCGTGTCGTGTGTGAACTGTTATTTATTATTACTTGTTATTGCTTTAGTTTTGTGTTTTTATTGTTATTTAGTTTTTGCAAAATGCAGTTCAGTGCTCGTGAATACGGGGAAATGCTAATGTGTTTGGTGAAGCACGTGGGAATGCACAGCAAGCTCTGCATCTGTACATCCAGAGGTACCCTTATGCTCGCCATCCAACGGACAGTCGTGTGATTACTCGGGCGTACCAACGAGTGTTGGATAATCAGCCGATTGTACCGCAGCAGGAAGGTGCCGGAAGAATGTTGAGAGCACGTGTGGTGGGTCATGTTTTGGAAGCCGTGCGTCAAAATCCGCGCTTAGGTACACGCACCGCAGCTCGAGTAGTGCGCAATCGGCACGGGTCGCGTGTGTCTCACACGAGTGTGCACAGAATTCTGCGTCGGGATCGGCAACGGGCGTACCACATTCATAAAGTACAGGCGTTACTGCCAGCAGACAGAATTCGCCGCATCTCGTATTGTCGATGGCTGCAAGACAAACATCGTGCAGATCCTATGTTCGCCGCTCGCGTCATGTGGACTGATGAGTCGATGTTCACTAGGAATGGAATGTGGAATCGCCGAAAGTCCCACATTTGGACGCACACAAACCCATTTGAAACACGCGAAACGGGACATCAAACGCGGTGGTCGATAAATGTTTGGGACGGCATTTATAATAACATCATTTTGGGATCCGTGTTTCTCCAAGAAAGGATGAATGGTGCGCGATACCACGAGTTCCTCCAAACACAGTTGAAAGAAATGTTGGAGGAGATTCCACTGGCCCAATTGCCGAATACGTGGTACCAACACGACGGCGCACCCCCACACGTGACGCTCGATGTGCGACAGTGGCTCAACGAAACGTTTGGTGACCGATGAATCGGTCGGTTTGGTCCTCACCACTGGCCACCGCGTTCACCAGACTTAACCCCACTAGATTTTTTTCTATGGGGTTATGTAAAAGAAAAGGTGTTCGCGAGTGAAAGCCATTCTCGTGACGAAATGCGCCGTAGGATCGATGGTGCATTTGCAGAACTCCGTGCCGAGTGTGACGTAGACGTATCGCTGATGCCGCGGCTCCATGCAGAGATTTTGCGCCGCGCTCAATTCTGCGAGCATGTTGGTGGCGGGCATTTCGAACCTTATCTCATAAGGATGAATAATAATTGAGGTGAGTGATTCCATGATTAGCGCCTTATTAATGATTGATTAAATTTTGCAATTTTTGAATGATTTCACGTTAGTCTAGGTAGGTACTAAGTTAATAAAATAGAATAGCGATTTTTTGTTAGATGCGTGCGGGGAATAACTACTTATAATACAATAAGCGATCGGCGATCGGTACGCGGGTTGTTCGATGTACTATCGAACAAATTGATTCATGACCCACCATATGCTTATTTTCCTCCAGCCATTCAAACGCAATTAGGTCGAAATTTGCCTCAACATTTGTTGTCTTGGAAACCGACTTGTTATTATTTTATATGACACTGACAGTTACTGATTTAACTGACCATGCTTTCTTTATAAATATTTTTATTGTCTTGTATGACACCGTTAAAATGAAAAATTAGTTAACATTGCCAATACCCAATAATAATTATCTTTATAAAGATGCAACTTACTGTTGGGAAGATTTCCCAACAGTAAGTGATATATATCACTTACTGTTGGGCATATCGTGAGTACCCGTTAAGTATTATAATGTATCAATTCCGCGATAATACTAGTCTAAAATCAAAGATTTCCCAAGTCATTTTCAATTGTGAAATATCCGTAATTTTCGTTATTCATCCCATTAATCATATTTTGCCGTATTGTATTAATAATAATGTTTAGATTGATAATAATTACAAAATTTTGGTAATTTCCTGAAATGTCTTATGCCGGGTTTGTCGCTAACCTTGCGTTCAAAAATTAAATAAATATCCGTACTCTAAAGGCGCTCCCTCATAGGGAGCATTAGCATGGAATGTAACGTTAAACAGATTGTAACGTTATACATTAATGAACGAGGAGAACCGAACATTGTAATGTTACAATATGTAGTATCTTGATATAACTTGTAACATCAATGCGCTAGTTTTGTTACGGTCAAGGAGGTAGCAGTGTAATGTAATGCTCAAAGTGGAATCTATAATGTTACATTACACGCGAATGCTCCCGGTGAGGGAGCGCCTTAATGTTCTTAAAAAGTCATTTTGAGTGATGTTTCTGTTGTTTAATAATATTTAAAACGTCATAAGTGCAACGCCACGCCCGGCAAGAAAACTAATTTGTCTTTGCCAAAATTACAAACGAACTGTCAGCAAGGTGGGTCATGATTCAATTTGGTCGATAGTACATTGCGCGCTCAAAAATGACCAACTCGGGAACCAATAATTTCCGAGGAAAATTGATGACTTATTTTTAGTTGATTTCGTGTCACAAATCTACCATTTAAGTTTTCGGTACGCTGTCATTTACACCCTGTATACCACATGAATACATGACAATTGATGAGATGCTGTTGGCGTTTAGAGGACGTTGCCCGTTCCGAGTGTATATCCCTAGCAAACCAGCGAAGTACGGCATCAAAATTCTGGCACTTGTAGATGCTAAGAGTTTCTACATAGGTATTCAATTTAGAAGTTTATGCAGGGAAGCAGCCTGCAGGGCCGTATGCTCTCTGCAACAGCGCTTTTTCTGTAGTGGAAAGACTGATTATGTCCATATCGAAGACTAACCGTAATTTGACTTTTGATAATTGGTTTACCAGCCACGAATTGATGATGCATTTACTGACTGAGCATAGGCTGACTTCTACCGGAACAGTTCGCAAAAATAAAAGATGCATTCCACCTGCATTTTTGAAGACGGGAAAAGAGCCAGGAACTTCAATGTTCGGTTTCCAGAAGGACAACAAGATCGATGAGAGCACCGGAGATCAGAAAGAGCCGGAAATTATTACATTTTATAACTCTACTAAAGCTGGAGTAGGTGTTGTCGACGAATTGAGCACAACTTATAATGTATCCCGTAATAGCAAGCGCTGGCCAATGACGATCTTTTATGGAGTTCTGAACATGGCTGCTATCAATGCAAACATAATATTTCAAGAAAATGGAAGCAAAACTACTAAACGAACGGAATTTCTCCGTAATTTGGGACTAAGTTTGGTATATGCGCATTTGCGACAGCGGGCAGATCAAAGGAACATTCCCATAAATATACGTCAGAGAATATCTTCTCAAATCAATGAACCATTGCGCTCAGTTACCCAGAATGCTCCGGGACGTTATGTTCGATGTGTTGCCTGTACTCGCGGCAAAGATCGAAAATCAAAACACGTATGTGCAAAGCTGCGGAAAGGCCATTTGTCTTGAAAACGCAATTTTTCCTGCAAAGACTGTGCTGATTTTGAATCTAGTTCCGAAATTGTTCCTAAATGATAACTAGAGTTTTTTTTTTGTTAAAGTAATATTAGTTTAGTTTGATGCCTCTTTCAAATGAGCGCTTTAATTTTAGTAACCAAAAATTAGTGCCTTAACTTTGGTAATGAAAATTATTAAAATATATTAATATGACACATTTTTTTATTTAAATCTATCTTGAGGGGTTCTAAAATAAAAAAAATTAATAATAATTTGACTTCAGTTTGATAACAATAATTATCTACAGGCAGTTTTGTTTTTGGGTATGTCATACCCCGCCACATACTCGATGAAATATTTTGTCACCACACTCCCGCCGGGTTAAGTGCCTTGATTTTGTGCTTGCAGGCCGTTTTTCTGTTGAAAATCGAACACCTATGCACACAACTGAATAGGTTGTGAATTTGCTTCCTGATATACCTTCAACGTCAGGTATGTTTGTGTTTCATAATAATATGCACTAGTAATACATTTAAATAGACACTTGACTCCAGTGTTGTATATTTCATATATAAACAGTTGTCGAGTTTGGCTCTTCTTTCTCGTTGTGTAGTTGATTCAAGCACAAGAGCAATTCCGACATGTCGTTAAAAATTCTTATAATCAAATTACATATAATGTATCATAACATACTCATCTCGTAATTGCAACACAAGTAAACATGTTCGTAAAGAAATACCGAAAGTAATAAGAAACATTTTAAGTTGATTTAATTAATACTTGTATTTCAAAGCAATATTGTTTTTTTCAGACATTGGAATACTGCTGCCCAGGATAGACATGTTCAAAACTGCTATTTTTACTCATAGGATAGTGGTTTACAACGAAAGTTTCGTGCCAACTGGTCAAGGCCGAAAAGATTTGAGTGTTTTCCTGTACTATGGTATGAAGGGTTGTTTGGACGTTCCAAAGCCGAAATTATAAGTGCATACTATCAATTTTTTATTTTTCATCGGGATAAAAAAAATATCATACTATGGGTTGATAATTGTTCCTCCCAGAACAAAAACTGGACGTTTTTTTCTTTCTTAATTTATATTATAAATTCTAAGGATATCAACGCCGACAAGATTGTCATCAAATATTTTGAATCCGGCCACACCTTTATGTCAGCTGATAGTTTCCATCATAGGGTAGAGCTGTCCATAAAACGCATGAAAAACAAAGTTTATGATTTCGCAGATTTTTCTCAGGCAGTTAGCACTGCAGGAAAAAATGTAAAACTTAAAGAGATGAACATGCAAGACTTTTATGACTGGGATGATTATACCACACAATATGCACTGTCTCGAATTAAACCGCGTCCATATGTCAGCGAAATGGTTGAAGTTGAAGTTAAAAGAGGCAGTTTTGATATCACCTACAAAACAGGATTCGATCAAAATGCAATTACTGCTAGCATTATAGGAAAAAAAATTTTAAAAAGTCATGTCTTGCCTCCACCAAAAAAGAAAACTGCTCCGGAAGGAATTTCAAGAAACAAAAAAGAAAATATTTTGAAATCTTTTCAAAATATAATACCACAAAATAGAATGTCCTTTTGGAGAGAACTCCCTACTTTTGACTACTAAAATTCCTTCCAAAAACCGTTTGTTTTTAAATATTTTTTTTTTCAAATAATACATATTTTATTCGATAGAAAATACATTCCTTTTTGTATACACACATGTTTGAGAAGAGCTAACGAAAAAGCGGTATCTCAATTTTAATTCTATAGTTTACTAAGCGGTGTAACCGTATCTCATGAATAAAGTACATTATTATACATTTTTGATAATTTAACTAATGTGATAACAAATACACCCTATATAATATATAAATAATATTTAACAAATAAAAAAAACTATACATAAAGTATATATATAACTATTTTTACATAACTTCAATTATCTCAAAACTCGCTTTCTTTGAGTTACCGCTTTTGCGCTTAGTTGGGCAGTATTCTTCTTGTATTATCTCAAGAAAGAATTTCGTTGTTTTGTTAAGTTTTATTAGTTTTGTTTCTTGTTAAGTTTTATTGTTATTAATCGTTGTTGTCTTTTGTTGCTAAACTTGTGTTAATTATTGGAATCCTACAAGTTACAATGAACGACCAACCCGAACCAGGGCCAAGTGGGCTAAGCGGCAGCAATTTTTCTTCGCCTAAGAAGAAACGACAAAAGAAGTCGTCATTAAGTACTGCTGAAAAGACGACCGTTATAAATATTTATAAACTCGTCAAAGAGATGTGGCCAAAAGACAAATTTCCGTACAAAAAAGACGTGGCTGTAAAAACTTCCGAAACAGCGGGAGTTAGCCTTGCTACGGCGTATGAAATATTAAAATATTATAAGGCAAACCACCGAGTAAAGTCGCCAATCCCACCACCATCAAGAGTTAAAAAAATCGACGTACTGGACGATTTCGAATTGAGTGGAATTCGTCGAAAATTACACGAGTTTTTTTTCAGAAACGAAATACCTACAATTGATAAATTTCTGAAATCTGTGAACGACGATGAATATTTGCCCAACTTTAACCCTTAAATTGGCAGTGTATGTACTGGCATACATTAACTTTGTAAAAATATTTGACATAGTATAATAAAAATGTCTGTGTCACAAATAATTTTAATTCATTGCAATACTAATTATTTTTATAAGGAAAAATAAAACACGTCTCTGGCAACACTTATTTTGACATTCGGTCTCGAAAATGGCGGCCCGGCGTAGCTCATCTGTGTTGACTAAGGTATTTATATTATTTTAACTTGGTTTGACATGGTTTGTGGTGTTTTTATGAACTATATTTTATGCATAACAGTATAATCGAATGGATTTGATATGTTTTTGTGTATGGTGACTTTGTGTTTTGAGTTTATTTTGGTCGGTAAACTGATGTATGCTGTGGCATACATTGCGAAATTCGTAATGAAAGACCCTTCGTTTTATCTGTATGACACAGCATACATTGCCAAGTTTGTAATGAAATGCTTTATTTGTAATTTGCAAGATACCGCATGTATTTGTGATTTGGGATTGCTTTTTATTTTTGGTTGAAGCATGTTTTTTTGGTTCTTTGTTGCCAGCAAACGCTACTAACTCGAGGTGGTAGAATATTAGCTTTTGTGCCTGCTGAAAATGCACCCTCTGACGATAGCGAGCGCTCAGATGTCGAAGAGGAATTTCGTGTACGCACCCCGCTTTCTTCATTTTCTTCTCCAGCATCTTCTATTCATTCTTCCTTGGAAAGACTAAACATTGTAAATGATGACGAACATTACAACAGCGACAATGTTCCACTTACGCCTATTTTTCAAACAGTATATTCAAGTCCGTCTTTAGAACCAAATTGCAATAAAGTACCGGTGCTGAGTGATATTCCGTCACTCCCAACAACTCCTCTTACTCCAGTAAATCCACAAAATCCAAAAACCAGATCCCGACGTCGTCAGCCCACCGTTCCTGTCCTGAAAAGACCGAGACTAATGAAAAAATTTACTTTGAACTATCAGTGGAAAAAAGCCGTTTTTCGACACAGAGCTATTATAGAAGAAGACTCCAATTATACAGATGTTCCGGATATATCAGCGATGGATTATTTTTATAAATTTTTTTCGCCAGACATTCTAACAGATATCGTAGAGCAAACAAATTCTTACTCAGTAGGAAACACTGGACGTTCACTTGGTTTGACGGAAGATGAGCTTCGCGATTTTCTAGCCATACATATTATAATGGGGGTCGTGAATATGCCAGCATATACGGACTTTTGGAGTTTACGATACAGGTATAACTTAGTAGCAGATTTGATGACACTAAAACGATATCAACAAATACGTCGCAATTTGCACTTCGTTGACAATAATATACAGGATTCCGACCGATATTACAAAGTGAGGCCATTTGTGCAGAAAGTAAGACAAAATTGTCTAGCACAGGAAAATGAACGGAAGTTTAGTATAGACGAGATGATGATTCCGTATAAAGGAACCAAAGCTGGAAAACGCCGTCAATATATGAAGGACAAACCCAACAAGTGGGGTTTCAAAAATTATGTCCGCGCCGGAGTCTCAGGCATGGTATATGATTTTCTTCTTTATGGTGGCGAAGATACATTCAGATTTTACACGTTTTCAGATAAGGAAGCTTCTATAGGTTTCGGAGGACGAATTGTAATCGCTTTATGTCAAAGCATAAAATTCAAACCGGCTTTTGTTTTCTGTGACAATTTTTTTTCCTGCCCTGAGCTGTTTTACATTCTACGCGAAGAATACGGTATATTTGGTTTGGGGACTATAAGAAACAATAGACTTAGAGGAGCAGAAAAAGTGTTGCCTTCAGAGAAAGAGATGAAAAAGAAGCCTAGAGGAAGTTATTCACAAGTAGTGTGCAACAAAAATAGATTATCTGTAGTGAGATGGAACGATAACAAACCTGTTACCCTAATTAGTTCATATGTAGGCGTAGAACCTGTCGAAAAAATGAAAAGATACTGTAAGGAGACAGAAAGCAAAATCGATGTCGACTGTCCCCAAATAGTCAAGGAGTATAATAAACATATGGGGGGAGTCGACTTAGCCGACATGCTTATATCTCTCTATAAAACACCATTTAAAAGTAGGCGTTGGTACATAGGTATTTTTGTTCAAATACTTGACATATGCATAAATAATGCCTGGCTTTTATATAGGCGGGATCAAGCTCAATCAAGCAAGCAATATATACCTCTAAAAGATTTTAGGTACGAAATATACGAAGGCCTGAAAAAATTTGGTCGTGCTGATAAAAATGACAAAGCCAGAAAAGGTGTGCCATCAGCTAACCCAGTGGAATCGTTACGATACGATGCCATTGGTCATTTTATGATAATGACCACTCAAGGCAGGTGCAAGCTATGTCAGAAGCTTACCACTGTATTGTGCATGAAATGCAAAGTGCGGCTATGTTTCGTAACAGGGAAGAATCCCAGAAACTGTCAATTAGATTACCATGTAAAGGCGTAAATTAGTCATTTCAGTTCAATAAACGTTTATACTATTATTATCTTTTGTATTTTTTTTGCTATTCCTGCTCCTGGATAAACTCCCGTCGAAATTTCATAAGTTTTAGGACTCACTTCCGTCGGTATTTCATTAGTCACTGCACTTGGCAATGTATATCCCAGCATACATGACTTTGATCCCTTGGTTTTCTATTCACTTGGCAATGTATGCTGTGTCATACATGAGTTTTCAGGAAAACTGAAACGTAAAGATATTTTTTCGTATTTTTTTGTAATGCCTTAAAACGTCTTAAACCCGATTTCAATAAAAAAATCGGTTTATGTAAAAAAAAAAATTCTGCCAAATTAAGGGTTAAAAGAACGACATTTAGAATGATGCTGAAAGTTAAAAATTACGTATTTAACAAGGTTGAGAAGAAGTTCCCTTATAGAAAGGAATGAAATCATTATGTGGAGGCAAAAATATTTATATTTGGTTAACAAAATGAGGGAAGAAGGCCGCAAATTGTATTACACTGATGAAACATGGATTAATGAAGGTATTTACAAATTATAATAAAAAAATATATTTAAACTGATCCATTTACAAAAATATTTAAACTAATTAATTTACAGTACCATCTACCTAAAAAAAAATCTCCCCCCAAAGCTATTATTATTCATTACCATATAAAACTGTAGGCATAGCTATTATTTCATCCTTCTTAAACATCATATTGTATTATTTCCAGGTCACACAAAAAGTAAGGTGTGGCAAGATTTAAGTATTTCATCAAGCCGTGAAGCATTTAAAGAAGGGTTATCACCGGGATTAAAGGGACCATCTGGGAAAGGAAAACGCTTAATAATTGTGCATATTGGTATGTATTTTTTCAGTTTCTTTATTTGCATTGCATTTATGTTTTCTATAAGTTCAGGCTAATGAAACGAAATCTTTATTTAGTCAATTTTTGGGTTACAATTATTCATGGGTAATTTCATTATGATACCCATTGTATGGTAATCATACAATGGGTATCATAATGAAAATATTAATGTAATCCTTCAGTAATCTTCCAAGAGCATGTTAAGCTTACTTGACCCCCATCGGATAGCAATTCCACTAGTAGTCTTTTCTATGTCTAAATAGCCATCCTCAGGTGCACTTTAACTGGGTCCAGTAGAAATTGTATGTTTTACCATCTATTTTTTTTTCTTTTCAGGAAATGAGGAAGGGTTTTTAGAAAATGGAGACTTAATTTTTGAAAGTAAGAAAGGAGATGGCGATTACCATAAAGAGATGAATGCAGAAGTATATGAGGCATGGTTCAAAAAGATCATTGAAAAATTAGAACCAAACTCGGTCATAGTGATGGACAATGCTCCCTACCATTCACGTCGCATGGAACGAATACCAAATATGCAATGGAAGAAAGGTGACATCCAAAAGTGGCTTAGAGAAAAAGGTATTTCGTTCCAAGACAAAATGATAAAAAGGGAGCTATTAAATATAATAAGACCAATAAAAGACAATTACATGGCTTATGCAGTTGACACCTATCCCAAAGATAAAAATATAGAGGTTTTACGGCTGCCTCCATATCACTGTGAGTTAAATCCTATAGAAATGATATAGGGGCAAGTCAAAGGCTATGTTGCAGGTAAAAATACAACGTTTAAAATGCCAGAATTAAAAATACTCCTAAAAGAATCCATGGATTTAATAACACCTGCAACATGGCAAAAATGCATAAGCCATGTAATAAAAGAAGAAAAAAGAATGTGTGACTTGGATGGCATAACTGATAAAGTGATTGATGAGTTTATCATTCAAGTCACAGATGAAATAAGTACAAGCTCATCAAGTTCATCAGAAAGTGATAGTTTCTGATGAACTTGACGAGCTTGTAAGATGGTGATCATAAATAATTAAATAAATAACTAACATGAACATGTCTGCTGTTAATCTGTGAAGCCGTGATAGCCGCACTTCGAGTACGGCGACTTTATAAACAAATTATTGTATTGTTATATACATCGTAGTTATGTGGCTAGATATGAATCAATGTTTGAGTAGTAAGATTTGTTAAATAAAGGAGTTCTGTACTGACAGCCTCTGGGCTAAGACGTAGTTTTATTTACCGAATCTCCCATACTTCTAACATCAGAATTAACTATGTTGTCTGTAAAATAAAATTGTTAAAAATACTGTTTATTTATTTTCAATTGGCTATAATTTACTTTTATTTCGAATCTCTAACACGAAGCTACATCCCATAATGACTATGAACTAGGCCTCTCACAGATTTTTACATTCTTCTTAACATTGTTACAAGAGAGGTGGAACAATAAGAAGGAACTAAAATTTATCTAATATTTAAGAGTAGTAGAGTCAAAAAGATAAACAGGCTGAAGATGCCCACACAATTGCATGTTTCTTTGCATTCACCTATCAAACTGCCACATTGCAACTGAAGTTACTCGTAAATGATTTTATAATTGAGTGCTTCATTCTTTATTAGTTCATATATAAAATTCGTGTTATGTTATACTTGAGTAGGTAAAGCTATTGAAAAAAAAGTAATGTATGCTTCATTATTAGGAACTCAGAAATTTTTGGAAAGTATTTTAAAACATCAAGTGCAATGCGTTTAAACACTCTATACATTTAGTTAATCACAAAATATAAATCTTATGATTTATAAGTTACAGATAAAAGTTAATGATTGGTAAAATACTGCTGATAAAACAACAAAAGGTTGCATTCCCCTGCCTGTCAGTGGTTGCTAGGCAACGCTTTGTTATTAAACATTCCATATCGAATTTGCCCCAAGTATAGATAGTAAGCATATTTTATATTGATGTTAGCGTAATGTATGTAATGTAGTTAGTATATAAAGAGGTTGTATTTATAATTTATTTAATATTGTCTTAGCCAGTAACTAGCATAAACCTCTGTACTTTTGCTTTTTAAAATAAATAAATCTTTTTTTTTTAAATAAAGTCGTTGTCACAAACTTAATTGGCGCAGCCGGTAGGATCCCTTCAGTTGGGAGTTTCTATATTAACCATCAACGTTCGTTTCTACGATTTGGAAGGGACCACCGAACAAATAAATTTATTAAGGAATGATGATAACGACGCCAGGAGGCAAAGCATGGCAATATTCCGAGGGATATGGGAGTAACGACGGGTCTGTGAGTAAAACTTTTCACTTTCCTTTCTTTTTCCTACATAATCCCTTGCTAGTGATTACGTGTCGTTTCATATATATTTTTTGTGTCTAGTAGAGATTTTTTTTTAGAGATAGGTAATTATAATAACTACAATAAAACTTTTGTAGATTAACGTAGGATATATTTTTTTTATGGAATTATTGGTAGGAATTGTGTTTTGGGGTTTACTATTATTGTGTGTTTTTACGAGTATATTATTCTAAACTTTGTAGGTGTATTTATTTTGTTTATAAATCTCTTCTCTCTCTTGTGTAATTTTAGATTTTTGCTGTGTTAATTATTGAAAAATGGAATCCTTTACGCATATTCCGTCAGATTTCGTTAAAATTATACCAGAATTTGATGGAGACAGCATATTAGTATCTTTATTTATTAAAAAATGCGAATACATATTGAACATTTTTAAGGGAACCCCAGCTCAAAATCAATACATTTTTCAAATAATTAGGTTAAAGGGGGAAGCCGCAAAATTTGTTGGTGAAAGGGAACACATTAGTGACTGGAGCGAATTAAAATCGCTTCTCACTCAATATTTCGGTGATCCAAGAACCGAGGAGTGTTTAGCTATGGAATTAGAGTCCTTAAAAATAAATAAAGGCGAAAGTTATATGAGTTCTCACATAGGATTCAACGGTTAAGAAGCATTTTATTTTTAAAATTAATGAGTCAGGAACGGATTGTTTAAGACAAGCCAAACAAACTATACTAACACAACACTGAATGTTTTTCTATTTAATTTGCCTATGCATCTAGTAAGACTAGTAAGACTAAGAAACGCCGAATCCTTAGAAGATGCATTAAAAGTAGTATTAGAAGAGGAGAACTTTCGGTTAGTTTATAACTCTAAAAATAATAAGATCAATCAATTTAATTCCAATAATTTTAACAGACGTTTTTCAAATAATAATTTCAACAATAATTTTAATAATTATCATAATAGATTTCATAATAATAATTTGCATAATAATTTTTCTCATAATAATAATTTTAGTTTCAATAGAAACCATTCGTTTAACGCAATTGCACCAGGGAACCCTAGTATCAGTAGGTCACTGGGTACGCAGCCTCAGCTATTTCAAAACAATGCAAGTCCGACGCAGCGGTCACCGGACAATGCTCCTCTAAGTAGACAGTTTTCGCAGGGCGCATTTACACCGTCGCGTAATAACACCGATGTTACTATGCGAACAGCCAGTACAAGAAAAAGTAATCGTAGTGGTAATAATTTAAACTATACTAATTATCTGGAGCAAGGTGATGGTCACGAACATAGCTTGCCAAATATTCCGGATTTTCAGGTAGACGCCTCAAGTATAGGGAACGAATAAAAATAAATTGTGATAGGGCTAATTTACCTCATATATTTATTCCGGAACTAAAATCCGTTTTTATGATAGACACAGGTAGCTCTCGTTTGTTTATTAGCCCTAATAAGGCCCAGGAGTTTTATAATAATTTTAAAACCATCGAACCCTTCGAAGTAATCAGCTTCTAGTAGTCACGACGAAGTTATTTACATCCCTTTACCTAAAATTTTTCAGTGTAACGAAAAACACAAATTTTATATTTATAGTGTAGATAAAAGGTACGACGGTCTGACAGGCAGCGATTTATTAAAACAACTTAATGCACGAATCGATATGGAATCACAGTTATTATTTACGAAAAATACAACACAAATCAATACAATATCCCTATTATTTATACCCCACCAATGAAGGAAATCTATCACATTCCTTCAAGGAGTGAGTTAAGGGTCAAACTTCCAGTTAACTTACTCAACGGTGAAGCTATTTTAGAATATAAACAATTTACGGAAGGCCTTAGGATGCCAACCGCGTTAGTTAAATGTCATAAAGGATTCGCGACAACGGTTATCCAAAATAATTCAAATACAAGTTTAAGCCTTACTGTTACGAGGCCATTCTTAGTAGAACCTTATGAACCAACGTTAATTAATTCTAATTTTAATTCTAGTAGAGATAGGAAAACTGAAAAATTATTATTAGAAAATTTAAATAAGCTTAGGTTAGATCATATGAATGAAGAAGAGAGAATGATAATAGGAAATTTGTGTAGGGAATACAAAGATATTTTTACTGTGAAGAGATACCCCTTTCCTTCACAAAGCAAGTCAAGCACAAGATTAGGACAAAAAATGAGGATCCCATTAATATAAAGGCTCATAGGTTGCCACCTTGTCAGATCAGTGAAATAAAAAATCAGGTGAGCAAACTTTTAAAGGATAATGTCACCCAGGAGTCATATTCTCCTTGGAGTGCACCCGTTCATTTAGTCCCGAAAAAGATGGACGCTTCAGGAAAACAAAAATGGCGAATGGTGGTCGACTATCGACGTTTAAATGATATCACCACCGATGATAAATATCCCCTGCCTAATATAAACGACTTATTTGACATGTTAGGTAAAAGTACATATTTTTCAACTTTAGACTTAGCTAGCGGTTATCATCAGATAGAGGTCGAAAAAGAGGATAGGTCCAAAACAGCATTCAGTACACCTTTTGGACACTATGAGTTTAATAGGATGCCATTTGGGCTAAAAACAGCTCCAGCTACCTTCCAAAGAGCAATGGACAATGTGCTCAGGAATCCACGTCATCTAAATAAACAAGGCAGTGGATTCCATCAGTTGCAAGGAATCCACTGCCTTGTTTATTTAGATGACGTAATTATCTTTTCGAGAAGTCTAGAGGAACATGTTCAGAAGTTAAAATCTGTTTTCGATACGTTTAGAGAGACTAATTTAAAAGTACAGTTAGATAAATCGCATTTTCTTAGAAAAGAAGTCCTATACTTAGGACATACCATTACTAGTGAAGGGTTAAAGCCAAATAACGATAAAATAGATGCAATTTTAAATTATCCGCTTCCTCAAACTGTTACACAGATAAAAAGCTTTTTAAGGTGGGTACTGACCAACGTTACGAGGTGTAATGTAACGTGTTACACAGCGAGCATTTGTGCAGTCAGTACGTAGAAACAAGGCGCTCGCAGCGAGCAACGAGCCGCTCGTTGCTCGCTGCGAGTGCTCCACCCGGCTGTCGGTTTTTTGGCGAACCCTTTGTGTGTTACGCGGTTCAGTCAGTACGCTCTTGCAAGTAGTCACGAGCGCACGCGCGTCGCGAATCATCAAACGTCGTTCATCTATATTTTAAAAAATGGAGTGGGACAAAGAAAAAACTTTGTTTTTTATAGAAAAATACAGAGATGAGGAAGTGTTGTGGAATGTAGCTCATCCAGAGCATTATAACAAACTCAAGAAAGAAGACGCTTGGAATAGATTGGCTTTGTTACTCGACAGTGAAAGAGAAACATGTAAAAAAAAAATGACCAGTTTACTGGCATCATTGAGGAGGGAGAAACAAAAAATTAAACAATCAACTAGTACAGGACAAGGTACGTAATTATTTATTAAGTTTTTAAGTACATAGGCCCACAAGTGACAGATACAATTACTTATTATAAAAAATAAATACAATTATTTTGCTAGCATAGATAACGATATTCACGAAATATACTACTTTGAGTCGACGTTTGTTAATTGCAACTTTAATTTCAGGTGCAGATAAAGTGTACCATAGTAGTTGGTTTGCATACAAAGCCATGATATTTCTACTTGATAGAAATAGACCTCGTGCTACAACAGATACTGTAAGTCCATTTTAAGCATAATTATTTTGCCAGCTTACAGACCCTTGCAGAATGCAGTATTCAGCAACTTCATCACGAACATTGTGAGCAGATCTTGTAGCCCTTCGCGGTCTTATTTGCAAGGGTAACATACTAGTCATATCATTGTTACCTTCTCTCCAGTTTCCTAATCTGACTTGGCCGTTCGATTCTTCGTCAAAGCTACCTGCAGGGGTATATACCTGAGCATTATTACCTTTTCTTAAAAAATTGTGAAGGCATGTTATTGCTGTTACGACAGATGTCGCGGTTTTCGGTTCTAACAACATAGGTTTCCGCAAAACTCTAAACACTGCAGACAATATGCCGAACACATTTTCCACCACTCTACGAGCTCTGCAAAGTCGGTAGTTATATATTCTTTCTTTAGAACCACGTTCATGATATCCTGCATATACTTTCATCATATTTCCGGAAAGAGCAAAAGCTTCATCGGCAACAAAGTAAAATGGAATTTCTTCTGTTCTTGCTGGCAACGCAGTGGGTTGAGGGATGTTTAATGCATTAATTTTTAGTTTTTCGTTTAATTCACAGTTATTGAAAACCCCTCCATCAGATATTCTTCCTTGACATCCAATGTTTACATACAAAAAGTTATATTTCGCGTCAACAACTGCCAGTAATACGATGCTAAAGAAACCCTTGTAATTATAAAATTCACTTCCACTGTTGATCGGTGACTGCAGTAAAATATGTTTACCGTCGATTGCGCCTAAGCAATGTGGAAAATTCCACAAAGTATCATAGTCATTTGCTACAACCAGCCATTGCTCTGGTGTTTCTGGCATCTGAAATAATGATTTATATTTATTTTCAGCTACGTGAAGGTGAAGGTGCTTCAGAACAACCGCTTGGTGATTGCCCTCCGCCTGCCAATGAAAGCGACAATGATTGCCCTCCGCCTGCCAAAAAAAGGAAGAAAGCAGTTGTCCCAAGCCCAGAGGAAATAATGGCATCTACTTACAACATTTTAAAAAAGAAAACCGAGCAAACGGAATCAACTTCGCACAAAATCGACGAATGTGAAGCCTATGGTATTTTTTTGGCAAATAAACTAAGATCGTATTCAAAAACAACAAAAATGCATGTACAACATTATATATCTAATATATTGTTTAGTGCTGATCGCGGAGAATATGACTATGTTGGCATGAATACGAACAATTATTATTCACAAGGATACTCTACACGAACAATTTCAAGAGCCTCACCGATGCCACAGCAAAGCCAACCGATGCCACAGCAAAGCCCTGAAACACCTGCATCAAATACGTCCCATCAAAGTGACTATGGGTCACCAGCTATGAGTGAACGATTTTTATCAGAATTTGGTGATTTAATTGATTAAATAATTTGATATGTAATGACTGCTTTTCTGAATTAATTAAAACACTACATACCTTTACATATTCTTTTAATGCTCCAATAAGGGCTTCGCTGACCTCTTTTACTATAAATCCTATTCGTTGCTTTGATATCTTGAAAAGATATTGCATACTAGTATAGGAATCTCCTGTTGCATAAAAACGAAGCGTTAGTGCTAATCGTTCGGTGACACTGATTGCTTTTCTATAATTTGTATCCTTTTTATGTACACTTGGTCCAATTAAATTCACGAGTTCTTCAAACTCGATCGGAGACATACGTACAAAGTTTTTATACTGTCCAGTAATCATTTGGTTTTTTAAAATTGCTATCAATGACAAACCACCACATACGCCTCTGTTTTTAAATAAGTTTGATGTCCAGTAACGTTTTTTCTTCTTCTTAATTTGGATAAAACAATAATTAAGTAGAATCAAAGATACCAACGCGGCCTCGCTGTCGGCCATCTTGAGTGAACTGGCGGCGAATATGGAGCACAGAGTTTTGACGAGCATGTTACGCCGATTTTAGAACACAGCGTAACGTGCTCGATGCGTACACGCTCGATGCGAATGTTACATTACACCTCGTAACGTTGGTCAGTACCCACCTTTAGGATTAATAGGTTATTATAGAAAATTTATTAAGGATTTCGCTAAGATTACTAGACCATTTACAGCATGTCTAAAAAAAGGGCGTAAAATTATAATAGACGAAGAATATTCAAGATGTTTTGAAACCTGAAAAACTACCTCTTGTGTGTCGCGCGACCGGGTCCCGGTTTCTGTCAAACTTTCCGCGTGTGTCGCGCGACCGGGAGCCGGTCGATTTAAGACTTACCCTAATTTTTGCTTACATTTAAATTTGAAGATATTATGGTATCTACACACTATTCAAATGCATTAACAATGTTCTTGGCTGTATGTACGACAATTCTTTGCCTGAAATAATCATTCAGCAATTTGGTACGGCGCTATTAATCTGTCCATTCCATTCGCAACTTTCGCAGCGTTAACGTGGGTGCTATTCTCTGTAATAAATACCGATTGTGATAAGAATTAAAGTGAAAACCATGGTAAGGTATGATTAATTTTTATTACTTAGAACAATGCACAATAATGATTTGATGTGAAAATTTGCCCATTGAAATTCGATACCCTCTTTTTTTCCAACGAATATCGTGTTACGTAATGGAATTTTAATGATTTAAATTACTAATGTAACTATGTGCCGTTATTAACACGTTCAATGCCACCGACACGCCTAGCGTGTTCTTGCGAATTTCTATGACAATGCCTTGAACACGCCAGGCGTGTTCTGAAACTTTCGTCGATATTTAAAAAGATTGCCCACATAGTTTATTGGGATTCTCAGTACGTAATCCTTGAGCAACAAACTAAAAAATTTGTAAGGACGGGACTAAATAATAGATGTTGTCTGGTTGAGTATACGTTTATTACTGCTCTACATTCTTATACTTCATCTTACTTATACTACTAATCACTACGTCACATGCCCTACCAAAACAAAAAAAAAAATGATGAATATAGAAACATTTTTTTTAGATAATATGATACACATACATTTTATAACTTTACAACATAACATAATTTTCATAATAAAAAAAAATACAAACATTTCACATAATGAAAAGATATTATTAAAATACAATTAGTAAAATCATAATTTGATTAACAAATAAAGAAGTATCTAAACAAAGGTGTAGAAATACAATATCAGAATGTTATAAACATCATCTGCATATTTGGTACAATCACAATCACAAGTCTTAAACAAATATTATTCAATATAAAGTCTAGTCCGATTTTTATGAATAGTTTTTTCTTTACCATTGACTAAAATTACAACATTTGGCGATACGTCTTTGACAACTGAATATGGACCTAAATATAATGGATCGAGTTTGTTACAATTTTCATTTTTAACCAAAATTAAATCTCCAAATTTATATGTTACTGGGTTTATACTACTGTCATATTTTATTTTCCTTAACGTTTTACAATTTATAAGGTTATTTTTTGCATCGTTTTGTGACTTTTGTAAACGGTATTTTAGTTCTATTGCATAATTGTCAAAATTGTAAATTGGGTCTATTGTTGATGTGAGATTACTAGGTAAGTTACACTGTTTTCCAAACACTAATTCGTACGGTGTAAATTTTGTACTTGAATGTACTGAAGTATTATAAGAAAAACACCAGTAAGGAACCCATGAACTCCATTCCTGACTTTGACTGTTAACTTGCATTCTCAAATAAAATGTTAAATGTTTATGGCTATTTTCTAGGGATCCTAATGTTTCATGGTGAAAGGCTGTAGACTGTAACTGATTTATATTTAAAATTTTACATACCTCTTCCATGATAGAATTAATAAATTCCGTTCCTCTATCGGTCACGATCTGCCGGGGGATGCCATACCTAAGTATAAAATTATTTACTAATGTTGTAGCGACTGTACACGCATCCTTACCTGCTATCGGATATGCCTCGACATATTTGGTGAGGTCGCATTGGAGCGTTAAAATGTAGTTATAATTATTATCTCTTATTAATGGACCTACCAAATCTAAGTAAATCTTGTCAAAAGCTGAATTTCCACAATCGGTTATAGTCATTGGTTCTTTTATGGCATTTAAATATTTATAACGTTGACATTTAGTACATTTCTTTACAAAAAGCTTAACATCGTGTTCTAAGCCTGACCAAAAATATTTTTTACGAATGTTGTTCAACATACGTCTTATTCCTGCGTGTCCGCTAGTGGGCAGGATATGATAATCATTTAAAATAACTCTCTTCATGTCATCGTCTTTAACTTTCGTAACGCCTTTAATTACGCATAAACGGGGTCCGGACCACTTACGCTTTTTATTTATAATCTGAGCTAGCTCTTTAATTATTTTAAAATTATTTTCGTCTTTTATTACATACAAAGTGTTTATATTTAAATCGATACAAAAAGACTCCATTTCCCTCACAGAGACAGCTCGTGTACACTGCGATTGGGTAAACAGTTTCACAAAAAATGTACGATTTGACGACGAGTATGCATAATCACCACGCGTTAGTGATACGCATTTTTTAACTTTTCTCCACTCTTCTTCATCCACAAACACTAACTCCGTGTAATCCTTCGGTAGTTTTAACATTTCTACAACTCTTGGGTGATCAGTCCAATCGTTGTGAGGTGTATGAGCTACTGAAGTAGACTTACAAGGTTCCTCGTCAAGCTTCTTCTTTTGCGCCCTTGTAAGTACTGACATAATATGTTCATTCATCGCCTTCAATTCTTCACTACTCAGGTCTATGCGCGACAATGCATCTGCAGCTACATTATCGCACCCTTTCACATAAACAACCTTAAAATCGTACTCTTCTAGTATTAACCGAAACTTTAACAGTCTACTGGAAGGATCTGTCATATTATATAAAAATACTAACGGTCTGTGATCCGTTTCTATGATAAACATTCTACCGTAAAGGTAGGGTCTGAAATACCTAACTGACCAAACGATTGCCAAAAGTTCTTTCTCAATGGTTGGATATCTACGTTCGGCCTTATTTAAACTACGACTGGCATACGCTATTGGCCTACGATCAGCATTACAGAGAACCGAACCTATTGCATACCCCGAAGCGTCAGTTTGTAATATGAATGTGTTATTATTATCAAAAATAGGATACTGTAATATTGGAGGACTCATTAAAATTTCTTTTAAACTAGTAAATGATTTTTGGCAGTCATTATCCCAATTAAAATTAATATTTTTACGACATAGATTATTCAATGGTAAGCATATCTCGGCGAAATTGGGAATAAATTTCCGATAGTAGTTTGAAAAGGCTACAAATCGTTTGAGCTCGTCAACGTTTTTGGGTACCGGATAATTAATTAAGGCTTTAATTTTTTCTGGGTCTGGTTTTATACCGTCGGCTGATACCACATGTCCTAAGTATAAAATTTCTTTTCGAAGAAAATCGCACTTGTCAGGATTTAATTTTAAATTAACTTTTCTGAGTCTAGCTAATATATCTAGTAAATTTTTATTATGGCTATCTAAATTTCTCCCGAAACAAATTAAATTATCAAGATATACAAAACATTTTTCATAATTAAGTCCTGACATTGCAACTGTCATCAACCGTGAAAAAGAACCAGGGCTGGTCTTTAAACCCATAGGCATACGGGTCATCTGATATTGGCCGGACGGTGTTGTAAATGCGGTATATTTTCTACTGTCAGCATTTAACTTCGACTGATAATATGCTTGCGTTAAATCTAATTGAGAAAAATAAATGGCTCCTGATAACGAGTCTAATATATCGCTTATATTTGGAAGTGGGAATTTGTCATGCATTATACAATTATTTAATTTTCGAAAGTCTATTACTAATCGCCAACTTTTATTATTATTATTATCTGTCTTTTTAGGAACTAATAACACTGGGCTAGACCATTCGCTGTTCGCGGGTTCGATAACATTATTGGTTAACATTTTTTGAACTTGTTTTTCTATCTCATTACGTTGCGAAAAAGGTAATCTATATTGCTTAGTATAGACTGGGGCCGAATCAGGTTTTAATTGAATATTTTGTTCGTAAAGATTACATGTACCTAATTTGTCTCCCGGTAAGAAAAATACGTCAGCATATTTCGCACAGATATTTTGTATACTAATGCTTTCTTTTCGAAAAGAAATTTTAATGAGTCAAATTGGGCTGATGCGCGTGAGTTTGAAGAGCGGCAACCAAAACCAAGAGGCCAGACCAAACGAAGTATTGCTTGGAGAGATAAAATTGAAAGCAAGAGACAAGAGAAGAAAGAAGATCCCTCAGTCTCCTACGACTTCAAGGCCGCACAGGAAACCGCACCAGTGGACGAGCCATTATATGATCTTGGGCCCCATACTAGCTCACATCCAGTACAAGAGCTATACTCACAGAACTTTGAGTTTTCGGGCTACATCGACCAGATTATTCGATCATATGAAGTGATGAGAGGAATTGATCCTCGGCTACCACGTCACAAATTTTAAAGTGGCTACCGGCGAAAATCTCAAATATTACAATAAAAAAATAAATTGGTTAAGTAATGCCGAGAACACGCCTGGCGTGTCCACTTTAACAAGTGTATCATAGATTGTCAACCTTTGCACTTAGATGTCAGTTGTTGCAATATATATATATATATATTAAGCCCAAATATAAGGTTAAAAATTAATAGTGAGCTCAAAAAGGCAAAAGATATAGGGAAGGACTGGTAGATGAGTAGGTACACAGAAGGCAAAAAAAAAGAAACCGAGTAGATCACATAAACGAGGAATCAGATTAGACTACATTTCGGCGGCGTAATTTTTGGTCATCAGACCTAGACCCGTTTCCTAGCATACCTACCTAAATTTTTGTATAAAATTAACAAAAGCCGACAAAATTTAAAAAATGTATATCAGTTTTTATTGGCATTTATACGTTTGTATTTCGTGTTCGGTCTTGTCGGACCGACCGGACAGAATAGAGCGAGTAGGGAATATGCGTGCGAATTGCATTAGAAAGGATCAAACTACTCCCCAGGATTCCACGAAATGGTGTGTGTGATGGCACGTTTTATTATTTTTATCTTACCTTTGCCTATAGTAAAATTTTTTTCTTCGTGCAGTTTGTGTCATAAAACGTCGGAGCGGTGAAGCGAGTATTTTGCACTATCTCCCACTCACGGGCCTTATTAGTGCCTTAGGGCCTTAGTGATGCGCACTAGTTTGTCGATAAGCGTTATCGAAAGTGTATTTAGTTTTGTCGTTATGTGGGATTGTGATAAAAATCAAAGAAAAATAGATAAAACAACGTCTTTATTAAAATAAGAATATTATTATGTGGGGTAATGATGAAAAACAAATTATATAACAATTGACAAACAATGATCACAACATAACAATATCCCAGCACCCTTTGGATACCGCACCGCCGAAGGCAACTTCGATGACTCATTTGTTTTTAACGATAATGGCGTTGCACCCGCGCGACATGCTCAACGCCCTAGCAAGCTTATCTTTTATGACCCAAACTGCACGGAGAAAATAATTATACTATTGTTTTTGAATTTGAACTTTAAAGCAAGGATTTTGTACTTGGTTTGGGTCGTCGCACTTTTTCGGCAAAAGTTATTAGATGTATTGCTTTGTTTTCGACAAGGGAATTTGTTTAGTGCAGTGTTCGAAACTTACGGCATCGCATGTGTACGTTCGTTCCTTCCGTAACTTAAGTTTACTGAATTTTGTTTGATCCCTCTATCGACGACTTACGCTTGTGTTTTTGGACTTTCATGATTGCTAAACATCGCGACCTCGGCTAGTATTTATGGACTTTATGATTGCACTTATGACAACTTCGGCTAGTATTTTTGGACTTTTTGATTACATATAAGAACACATCGGCTAGTGTTTCTGGACTTCCGGCAATCACATCTTTGCATTAACTTCAGTGACGGTTTCATAAAATTGGTAAGTAATATTTATTTAAAATGTTGTTACTATAATAAGTTATTACACTTACATTTATTAATAAAAACGATCGTGTATTTTATATAAGTTAATAGTGAAATATAAAATATGATCGTACAAAACGTACAAGTATATAAAAACAAATTATTTTTGTCTTAGGTTATGGATCCCTTTGGTAATCCAATACCATCCTGCTCATGGGAAAGTCCTAATTGGGATTTCCCAGGCATCGAAGACACTCTCGCAGCCATGAAACCATTAAGTTCAACGCCCCCCATGCATCAGCCAGCTTCAACTTTGTCTGACTCAGAGTTATTGGGGATATTGGCTGGAAATATTCTCGACGAGATAGATACAGATGTTGACCTTGAAGACAATTCCGAAGGCGACTTCGAACTTGATAATATTGAAACCACTGAGTTGGAAGAAATAATAATTCCTGTTAATGCACCTAATGATCAATGGCGCCCGGGGAATCCTGATGACGAAATCGAGCTCCCTTTCACAAAAACAACTCGTGTAAAAGAAGTAATAGCTGATACACCAATAAGCTATTTTGAAGCAATTTTCAATAATGACCTGCTTAGTTTAATAACTCGTTCCACCAACGAGTACGGGGAGTACTTAAAAACTACAAGCACGGCAGTAAACAGCAGAGCTAAGTCTTGGAAACCCATAAGCTGCGGTGATTTGAAATTATTTTTCGGGTTATTGTTTCACATGGGTTTTATAAAAATAAATCGACTTTCCGATTATTGGAAAAGAGACATCTTTTTTCATCAATCAGTATACTCGGATGCGATGTCTCGTAATACCTTTTTATTAATTTTAAGAATGTTATGTGTGAATATGGGGGGAACTACAAGCTACTGTAAAATAAAACCGATGATTGATTTTTTTAATAAAAGAATGTTAGACTTATATTATCCCACAAAACATTTAGTAATTGACGAGTCAATGATGTTATGGAGAGGAAGACTTCTATTTAGACAGTACATGAAAGGGAAAAAAAATAAGTATGGTTTGAAGTTTTATGTACTTGCCGACCAGTTGGGAGTTGCCCAGAAAATACATTTGTACGGTGGTGCAAGGGATTTGTTTGTTGGTGGCTCAAATCACGTTAAAAAAGTAGTTTTGTATTTAATGAACGAATATATAAATGCGGGACACCATTTGTTTATTGACAATTTTTATTCAAGTGTAGACCTGGTGGCAGATTTATATAATAAAAGTACATTTTGTACTGGCACACTAAGAAACAATAGAAAAAATAACCCAAAAACTGTTATAAATACTAAATTAAAAAAGGGCGAGTTATGCATACAGCATAAAAATAATATCTGCGTTATCAAATGGATGGACAAAAGGGAGATCTTGGCCATTTCATCAAAATATAATGGCATTTTAGAAAATACTAGAAATCGCAGGGGGCAAATAAAACTGAAACCACAGATAATTAGACACTATAATGAAAATAAGAGTGCGATTGATCGTCATGATCAAATGCTGTCGTACTACTCGTGCGAGCATAAATCACTAAGGTGGTATAAAAAAGTAATTATTCATATAATGCAATGTATTATGATTAATTCTTTCTTTCTGTACAATAAGTATGCCTCAAGCAGCAAAATATCTTTATATGACTTTCGCTTAAAAGTCATAAAATCAATTGTAGAGCCCAATTTGCCACCAAGTTTACAGCTTCCGTTGGGTAGAAATGTCCACTGCATTACGAAATTAGAAAAAAACCAAAAAGGTAAAACCAAACGCAGACGATGCATCCATTGTTGGTCATCAAAAAAAAAAAGGGTAGCAACGTTGTTTGCCTGTGAAAACTGCCCCCAACAACCAGGCTTGTGCATAGAATGTTTTAAACCATATCATAGATATTGATAATTATATAAATCAGACTTGTAATTATGTGATGATTATTAAGGCAAATCAGTCTTAATACGAGTATTATAGATATTACAATAAATCCGACTCAAAATTATTACTATTTTGTGCATGCACTTACAAAATGATTATTGTACGCTAATAAAAATAAATATTTGGATGAAGCAAATCAGTCTTTTCTTTTCTCTTCTAATATATAAAAAATATCTCCAGTTTCTTTGGTACAATGATTAAACCTTTCATCCACTACATAATATGTATTAATTAGGTAGATTTAAATCTATTAAAGATGTTAATTATTTCTTTCATTACGTCAAAGCGAGCTTGACCATGATAATTGGCTAACTCGCATGCCACAACGCTTCCGAAATACTCATTGCACCGAATCTCTAAATCTGTATTGTTTGCGCATGTTATCCCCGATTCAGTCATTGTACTATTTTCTCGATGCCTGATCGTATTTGTACATTCAGTAGTCATAGTACCAATTTCCTTTGTTTTTTTAAAGTTATCAATTTCTTCTGAATCAGATAGGCATTTTTGATCATCACGAAGCTCATTTGGAGATTCCGTAAAAACGTCTTGAGATTCGTAATCATAACAATCCGTCGTGCGCTCTGAAAAGTGAAGTACTTATTAAGAAATTTATAGTTGTATACTTTTGTCAAAAAAACCTAACTAGTTTTATTCATTTATTTGGTTTTTCCACGTAGCAATGAAGTTCAATAGCTACAGCTGCTGGTTCAAAATGTTGTGCTGCCGCAACACGGATGATGCTAATCAAAACACGCTCACTCAATACCATATCCTCTCGAAATATTATTATCATTCAGTTTATTAATTATAAATCACGCATACGTTCGTTTTACGTTAAATTATCAATAATTTAAATATATAATATAATTTTAATTTAAAAAACGTGCAGGAAATCCGGCGCAATTTTTTTGTACAAAATTATCATAATGAGACAATTGTGAAATATTCAAATGGGTACAATTATCCTTTTGGTAAAATAATTTGGAAATCAACACCATTGCTAGAGATGCCCCCAAAATCATTTGAGTTAAGTTACCTACCTAATTTACACAAATTCAGAGTTCGTAAGAGTAAAAAACAGATTAACCACTGAAATACCAATAAAAACAGTAAAAAACTACCAAAGGTTGACAATCTCTTACAAAATTACGATAATTACTCACCTAGAAATCTATTTCCAGCCATAATTCCAGGTTGAACCTCACTACTGTATTACAATCACCTTGATTCTTGCTCATCACACAGCAGACTAACTAAAACTCGTTGCTAAAGTCGAAAATTAGTCGAAAAAAGAATTTAACGTAGTCCCAGTGCCGCTGAACACGCCTGGCGGGTCCATGTTTGTCTAGATGCAATGCCGCCGACACACCTGGAGTGTCCGCATGCTTTTCTTTTGTATGGCGGCATTGCAATGAACTTCATGAAAATTGAGGTGGCATTGAACGTGTTAATAAGTCATAAATTTAACTACCTTTACTACAATATAATGATAAATGAATAATTTTTAGTAAAACATGTAAATTGTTGGTTTAAATGCATCAAGGAAATTTCCGACCGGGACCCGGGACCCGACACACAGGGGTTTTGACAGATAGGTGGCCATTTTGAAGTACTTCCATAGCGAAAGAAATGTATAGAATGGGCATATGAATTTTTGTTCGTAATATTTTTTGCATTTGTTATTTTTTATTTTTTGCATATGTTTTGCTTTGATTTTATATGAAAAATATCGTAATTAATGTTTGATCCAATTGATTAAACTCATGTTATTATGTAAATTCATATTGATAATTGCAGTATAAATTTATTAACTACCGAAACAGAAAGGGATAATTCTACTGTTCATTCTAAACAACTTTCTCCAAGGAATTTGGGTCGAAATATAAAAAAGTGGTCTCCGTAATATTCAGTTGTTCCAATTATTTACTAATAAATACTAAACAACACAACTGAATGGCTGATTTGTATTTTTTGCTTTATTTGTATGTTCATTGTGTTTTGTTTGCTGCCTGTGAAATAGAACTGAAAGCAACCGTGGCCGAGGACGTGGGCGTGGTGGTGCGCGAACGCGCGGTGGTCCGGGATCAAGTCGTGGTCGCATGGAAAGGCCCTCCGCTAATGATCCGTAATAACATTTTAATAAAATTAAATAAAATTCAAATTCATTTATTAATTAGACAACAAAGATCCATTTGTTAGTAAAAAACACTATACCTATTGTTAAATGCGCAATTTTAATTTCAGAGTGTTTTGTGGAACGATTGAGGACCTTCCGCAGCAGCAGCAGCCTTTGGAAAGGGCCCTGCACTGTAGGAAGGTCCGAGTATTACCGGAATCCAAAACATCCACACCAAATTATTTCGTAATAATATATATATATACATATATCTATATATATATATATATCGAAGAGTGAGTGAAATGAGTGATGTGACGACAGGATGGCCAGGAGTCTTCATTATTTTCCTTTCTTGAAGATTTCAAGTAAAACACAGCAGTAAACTTCTTCGATTTATTCACAATTGAGGAGGTGTGATCGCTTCGACGGTTGAACAAGAATAATTCTTTCTACCGGCGTTCGCTCGCCTTTTTATAACAATGTTTGGTGGTGTGACAATAATAAATTTATGGAGGGTAAACTAAATTACAATTCTAAAAATCATTAAATGTTACTAATTCAATAAACAAACAATTTTCGATCTTTAAACTAACTAAAATAATTATTATCGGCGACGTGTTTTTCACAAATACGCGGTGTCGCGCCGACATATATATATATATTTATGTGTGTATATATATAGCGGCGAGTCTGCGGGGCGGAAAACTAGTTTTTTTATAATAATTATGTTTTTACAGATTTTTTTTTTTTAGATCTATAGCGTTGTGGTCCTCCATAGCGACCATGACGTCCCGCGACCAGCAGGCAACACCTGAGCCCTTGGATGGGGCCTTAGATGTGGTGCCCCCAATCTGTCCGGAGGTGGGAGAATCCGTGCCATCACCAGCGATGTCAGTATTTTTTTAACAATGTTTTATCTACTACAGCTGCAATGGGAGATAGTACAATGGTTTTATAGAGATCGTTTAAAATATACCGTTTTACAGGTACGTGGAGTGTGGTGGAAGTGGGGGTTCCACTCCTCCCAGGCCTCATGCTGGCACGCCGCAAGGTGGCACCAGGAAACGCCTCGCGTAAGTATGCGAAAATAAATTACAAAACCAATTTTTTTTATACTACAGCTGCAATGGGAGATAGTACAATGGTTTTATAGAGACCGTTTAAAATATACCGTTTTACAGGTACTTGGAGTGTGGTGGAAGTGGAGGTTCCACTCCTCCCACGCCTCTTGCTGGCACGCCGCAAGGTGGCACCAGGAAACGCCTCGCGTAAGTATGCGAAAATAAATTACAAAACCAATTTTTTTTTATACTACAGCTGCAATGGGAGATAGTACAATGGTTTTATAGAGACCGTTTAAAATATACCGTTTTACAGGTACTTGGAGTGTGGTGGAAGTGGGGGTTCCAATCCTCCCACGCCTCTTGCTGGCACGCCGCAAGGTGGCACCAGGAAACGGCTCGCGTAAGTATGCGAAAATAAATTACAAAACTAAATTTCTTCTATTAATAATCCCAGATAGTTTCATTTTATAAATGAATTAAAATATTTCGTTTTGTTTTGTATCAGATTAACTCATTTTCTTCTTTTTTGTGTGTTTTAGTAAACGACCCGTCAACACCAGCAGCCCGTCATCTAAACGTTGCTTGTGAGTATACTTAATTTTTAAGACCTTCAGAGTAAAATATGTATAACGATATCTTTCTACTTATGAATAACGTACATTTTGTTTTTTTTTTTTTATACAGAATACCTTCATCATCATCATCCAGAGGGCTGAGAGACGACAAGATCGAAATGGTGGTTAATTGGGGTAAGTTTATTTTCTTTTCCGAAACTTTTAATAATTTAAGCTGAATAGTATGACTAATGTTTTGTTACGATTGTTGACAGGTAGGTTGTTAGCGCGCGCACACATGCGCACGCGCATACACCGACGGGCCCCGCCAACGGCGTAAGGACCGGCGCGCCCCCCTCGGGCACTAACGGACAGACCGTCCATGCGATCACTACGAATAACGTTATTATGTTTGTATTTTTTGAAAATCAGTTGTAAGAAAGTCAATATAACACTTAAGCAAGTAATTTGGTGTTTGCTGTTGAAGATTCCCTAACATAGGTACACAGATAAAAAGCTTTTTAGGATTAATAGGTTATTATAGAAAATTTATTAAGGATTTCGCTAAGATTACTAGACCATTTACAGCATGTCTAAAAAAAGGGCGTAAAATTATAATAGACGAAGAATATTTAAGATGTTTTGAAACCTGAAAAACTTTATTATCAAATGCACCATTGCTTCAGTTTCCTGATTTTTCAAAACCTTTTGTGCTAACTACCGACGCATCAAATTTTGCAATCGGAGCAGTGTTATCACAGGGACCTATAGGATCAGATAAGCCAGTTGCCTATGCCAGTAGAACTCTCAGTGATACAGAGAGTAGGTATAGCACAATAGAAAAAGAGTTATTAGCTGTAATGGGCAGTTAAGCATTTTAGGCCGTATTTATATGGGAATAAGTTTACTATCTATACGGACCATCGACCATTAGCTTGGTTATATTATTTAAAAGAGCCCAACTGTAAACTAACTAGGTGGAGGTTACGTTTAGAGGAATATGATTTCGAGATTTTCTATAAAAAAGGGCCTCAGAATACAAACGCTGACGCTCTTTCTAGAATTAAAATTAATATGTTAGACGATTTAGATTCTATTTTTGTAAATACAGACGCTAATACAGAAGGTATAAATGACGTGACTAAAGAATTAGAAGAATATATAGAAGAACAACAAAGAAGTAGGGATGTCGAAAATATGATTATTTCTGACCCTGAAGATGAGGAGGCAATGTCAATTGATGACGGTGTCAGTGCTAACTGGGAGATGTTCCTAATCAAAATATAATTAATTACGACGAAACAAATTTATCAGATAATCCTGGAGCTCAAAAATGATTATTCAGAAGAGGAGTTAAGTATCCCGAAAGAGTGGTAAATTATACGAAGGGAAGGGAGGAGAGTGTCTTCCTTCTTACGTTGTATATAAGGCGGAGCATTTATATACGCAATGGACACTTAATCGACCTAAAGGTAGATTCAACCGTTCTAAATCAGGATAGTTTGATAGCCTTTTATTCAAGGATTGGTTTGAAAGTACTGTATTACCATGGGCTAAATACTAACCTGATAAGAAATTTTTGATTGGTGACAATTTAGCATCCCATATTAATTATAAAATTATGACATATTGTGAACAAAACGATATACGTTTTGTATTTTTAACTCCAAATTCATCACATTTGACACAACCCTTGGATGTATGTTATTTTGATCCGTTAGAAAAACTGTGGAGAGAAATTCTCTTAAACTACAAGATTAAAACGAGAAGAAGAGAGAAGAGAAGATACCGTTAACAAGGGACATTTTCCAGATCCGCTCAAGAATCTAGTATTAAGACTAAACCAGAAAACACGTAACATAATCAGTGCGTTTTAAACCACTAGTATTGCGCCATTTAACCCTGACGTTATTAATAAACTGCCGGGGTTTAATCTACCAACGATGACATACACTATCGATAATGCACTCTTAGACTGGTTGATGGAGACACGCACTGTAGATCCTACAAAAAAAGTAAGAAATAATAAATTAAATGTTCCACCGGGAAAATCGGTCTGCACTGATGATTTCACAGATTTAAAAGCTCAGCCAAATACAATGAGAGATTCTAAAAAAAAATAAAAGAAATAAAAATAAAACAGAAACTACGCAGGTGAATTCTGGCACTTTGCAGTTATCATTAGACAAAATAACCCCTATAGCCTCAAGAAATTATGTAACAGAATTGTTAATACTTTTCCCCATGGGCAAAATGTGGCTTAGTCACCCTCATTATACGTTCAACAATTAAGTGAAATTACAAAGAATAGCGAAGCAAATATGCCATTTATTAACGATTTACCAGAATGTTTGCAAACTAAAAATACAAAAATTATTATCACATCAGCTGTCACCCTCGATTCAGGACAATCTCAAAAAACTCAAAATAGTAAAAAAATAAATACCAGTTTAGTAAATAAAAAGGGTTCTTGTGTATAAATATTATAAATTGGCATTACTGTAAAAAGCTTTATTAGATATCTCAAATGAAGGTTGACCCCTTACACTTTATTGTTAAAGATAAACAGAATGACGAGAGTTTGTCGTGCATGTTGGATGGCTGTCACTAGAACTCATCAAAAACAACAGCTTAAAGAGCATCTCAAGATCAAATGGAAGCAGAAATCAACATTCCTGCACCACCTCCACTGCCAGAATTACCATACCAGTTAGGTACAGATTGTTATTGATGTGAACATTAGGGAAAAATGGAAATATACCAGAAGAAACCAGAGTGGAACAAAGTAAGAGAAGTAAATATTAATGAATAACCAACACCCCTTCTGCCATAAATACATATAAAGAAACTATCAAGTACTTTTATCTTCTCACACATAAAGCCATAAAATGGGCAAGTAGATATTGCCCATTTTATGGCATTAAAGGCAAAATGGGGTTAAAAGACCGTTTCATAAAAGCGACATAAATCATACTACTTTTAATACACCTGCATAGAGTCCATATTACCAAGTCTATTATAACCTAAAACCAAACTTATTATGTTGAATATATCATAACTTCTAATATGAATTTTGACATAAGTTATTTTATCAGGGCACAAAAATATTAAGTTCAGTACATTTGCCCATACAAAATAGGCATTCCCCTTTCCCAGGATGTTTAAGTGACTTAACACACAAGTTCCTTGGACAACGGCGTCATCAAACTATTGACTTACTTGGTCAATTTGGTTCACAAATAGAGATATATATGATTTTGAGAACCGAATTGGCAAGCATTCCCATCAAGGATGATATTAAATATATCAACAATTAATATCGTTAGCTTGCAACTATAGATAAGGATAACCATTAGTTACTAACCATCCTTATACCTGACTCCTTCTTTATTCACCACTTAATAAAAACAATACCGCCCCTATTCCTGAGAATCCTTTCCTTATCTTGGGAAGCGCTGAGTTAGCGTATCCTCGTGCGATGTCTACACATTACGAAATCGGAGGCGATATGCCGTCATATAGAGTTCAAGATTAAAAGAGAATGTCATTTGTGATCATATAAATTATCATGCATCAATCTTCAACTTACTATCCTCAAAGAAACTGTCCCAAACCACTTAGGATGATGAAGCTGAAGATGCTTTATTATCAAATGGTTGAAGAGTTTAGGATAAAACCTTATCAAATGGAGAAAGCTGTTCTTGAGAAACGACCTTAGAGGTCAATTTAAATGCAGTTAACCCAGTCCAATGGATAGAGAATAACAATGATTTGGAAGAATATGAAGCGCCAAGTCAATTTGAAGCACAGGTTATGCCTGTGGTCAGTGGAGAACTATCAGAATCTAAAATTGATATGGAAATAGAGCAAATAAATGCTGAACACAGATGTTACCAAGAGCTCGTTCTTAGAAGCCAATCTCAAAGTCCATCAACAAGTGCTACTCAAAAGGCACCACAAGTTATACTAAAGTCATCTTAAATAATGCTGAAAGCTAGAAAATATAAGAGAGTATAGTTCAATGTAATGAAATTTTATAAAATCATTTTATGGTGACAAAATAGATGCCAATAAAACCTTAAACAAATGGAACCATTACATTTTTCCAAACATACTAAAAGAAATGCCTAAAGATTGCTCTTAAGACCAACATTGTTCATTCTTGCAGTACTACACATTGATAATTACTATTTCTAATAAACATCAAGACAAAGATAGCTCTACCATAATTTCTATTATTTTGTAAATAATTATTAAATGTATACTGTTTAGTAAAGGGGGTCTAGCAGCAATAGCCTAATGGTTGAAACTTGCCCTCTCAATCGGGATGTCTGAGGTTCAAACCCAGGCATGCACCACTGATTTATTTATGTGCGTATTAGAAATTAATTATCACTGCTTTTTGGTGAAGGAAAACATTGTGAGGAAACCTACACACCCGAAAGATCTATAAAAAAGTTCTCAGAGGTGTAAGTCCACCAATTCGCACTTGGCCAGCGCGATGGACTATGGCGTAAAACTCACATTATGAGAGAAGACCCGTGCCCAGCAGTGGTATAATAATTGGTTGACGAGAGAAAAGGGCTCTAATATTATGATAATGTGAATGCAAAACTACTTACAAAAACAAGTATCAAATGCATCTTGATTTCATAGAACATCAAAGGTTTATGAAATTTTGTACTTGCCATGATAATAAATGACATAGAAACCCATAGAGCTATGTACAACAGCGACTACAAAAGGAACCGAACCAGCTGGTGGGGCAACTTACATTTTTTTATCTGATTGAAGTAGCAAATAAGCATGCAGTCCACCTGGTAAGTGGTCACTACCGCCTATGGACGTCTATAAGCAACTTCAAATAGAACATGAGTTCTAACTAAGCATTCAAGTCAATCACAGATGCATTGCTAATCTTGAAGACTATGATAGTCTCCTCATATAAAAGTGTGCCGACAAAGGCAACCCACCATCGAAATGTGGCAAAGGTACTGCCCATATCGAACTTCACTGGTTCTACCACTTGTTAAACCAATAAATAACCAATTAATTCCAGGATCCATATGTTCATACACTCTTTTTTAACAATGACATCAGAAACTGAATAGTTTTTTTTATAAATGGATTATCTTCAATGGGAGCAACAACTACACACCAATATGCACACAACCCTTCTGCTTATAGTCGAGAAAGACTGATTATGAATAAAACCAACAAAATATATATACACTGCTAAGTAAAACTACAACACTGCTGGCAACTGCTTGACATCATGTTCCTGTACAAATTAATAAAAGGAAATTTGGACATTAGGGTCATTACACTCCAACAAACCGATTACTAAGGAAATATAACCTAATTCAAAATACAACTACCAAAAACTTAGCTACATAAGATTAAAGGATATCTTGCCATCTTGCCATAGTCCACCGCGCTGGCCAAGTGCGAATTGATGGTGATAACAGCAGTTGAGCTATTTCTAAAATTTATTATTTCAGAATTAAACATTTTAAAATTAACAGTCCTTTATGTAAAAACATTATTTCGGACTGCCCACAATTTGATGATATTGAGTCATTTGGTTCAAATATATAAAAAAATGTACATGACAATAAAATGAATGAAACCTAATCAAAAGAGCAAAATGACCATGTGAGAGCACAGCAATTTTTTTAAAATTTCACTTTGGTATCGATTCGAAAAACTTGTGTTTTTACATACTTATCCCAGTTCAAAACTAAATAATAATACACATTTTGAGTTTTATGAGTACTTGCAAAATGTTATCGCAAAATGATCGAAGCAATCATGTTGTGTTTGTTGTTAATTAAATTTTGTCACGTAATCTCGAATTGCAAATTACATTTAAATACACAAATAGAACAAAAAAAAACTTGTTAACTCACAACGAAAACACCTAACATATGCGTGACAGGAAGACCATTATTTCAATTTTCGACAGTTGATCCCAAATAGTAAAAATAATGAAAAACATACAGGAATATGGCAATAAGCCCGTATGTTTAATTTACTCTATTTTAGATTGAGACTACAAAGTAATTAACATGCAGGAAGACGCTTGAGACAGAATTTGGAAGCAATGTTGCCAACCCCATTTAGGAAAAACTGTAATTGTAGATAATTCCTACAAAAAAAAACTTGCACCAAAAAGACAACAGATACCATTAAATTAAAAAACTGTAAATCAACTTATTTCCTCGTTTCGTATTAGTGAATTGCAGAATATACAATGAAGAGCGGGAAACACATTAAAACATTTAATCATCGAAGTTCTTATCAAATTTAATGTTAAAATCTCTAAGTCGTCATTTATATGTTATCATCATAAATAAATCTAAAATTTTCTTTATATTTTGTATTTGTTTAATTCACGTTAAAATCATGTGTTTTTTTATTTATTGTGTTTTGTCACATTGGATTCAAACTTCAAACTTATGGTACCATATGTAGACATAGAAAGCATATAATTTAATTTTTGTTTTTAAAATAATAACATTTGATTGAGAACAAAGGAATAAATAAATCAAACGAATCACAGAATCACTTAATACTCAATATTAGACAAAGTTTATCTATTATAAAGTACATATATCTCTATGAGCAAAGAATTCACGGTAAAACGAGCATCAACTGAACAGTCTACAATTTTACATTTTGTCAAAATTTGTTTTACTGTCCAATACTAATGCTATTTATTACATTGATTAATAATTACCCCTCCTGTTTGTTAATTGTTGGTTTTACTAAAGTTAAAACTTTGTGTACAGACTACGTAGCATTTAAAACAAATGATGCTAGTATCCTAGTTAAAATGGCGTAGATTTTAAGATTAAACTAATTCTAAAAACTTTAACAGAAAAAAGGAACTATTTTGTTTAGACATAATTATTTGTGATTTTATGTTTTAAATTACTACTTTTATTAGTAAATTGTCAATTTAACATATCTTTTTTTTTAATTTATTCAAATTCATTAAAATTGGTTCAGTAGCATTGACGTAAATGCGTATCAGAGAGATAGTTTCTTATCATCATAATATGGGAGACCTCTGTACTAATTGTGCACGGTCCGTTTTTAGTCCTCAAGGGTAGCGAAGCATCTGAGAACGATCTCAGTGAGATTTTCTCGGATTTCTTACAGATGCCCTAAGACAGATAAACGTCTATGATCAGTACTGTCTATATTATGGTAATACATGAGCTATGTATGTAGTCTGTGGAACGCGTGCGTATTATAAATTATCTACATCCTGTGACCTGTGAACGATCCAAATATGGCGCATGGCAACATGAGGTCTTGAATAACTTGAATTGTCACGACGTAGTAATGACAGATTGTAATTTGTAATATAAATGTTTTAGGTTGTCGTCGTCTTATATTGAATTAATTTGCTTTACTATTTCATAATGCGTTTTGGAAATAATGTTAGTGTGTTATATATAACCAACCGAAGCAAATTTTTTATATGTAGTTGTCCTAGTATTCATATGACATGGTATTTTTTGTGGATTTCAAACTTAGTGTTAATTGTAAAATAATCGTAGGTTCGGAAAAATAGTTATTCACTAAGGTACAGGTGCCTCTGAAGGCACTCTTAAATTCAAAATCGTAAGTAACATTATGAAGTACCGTAAAAGTTACTTTGTGAAATATAATTAAGATTTCATAAGTTTCTGGCATTTCGCTTAAACACTGTCTTGGACTATCTAAGGAATCCAAGGGTCGTATAAGATGATCCTCCATGAATTTGAACCATGAACCCTTTAGTTAATGGGTTTTTAGTATTAGCAAAAATTTAACATGTCAGAAAGATTATCAATTGTAAGTAAAATAATATATTCCCTTAATATTTTGTATCTATAAACAAGGCCTAACATTCCGCCATGCTAAAAAATATAATCATTTAAATATTACAGGTATTAGTGTTCTCGGCTAGATTTTTATAGCATTGATGTCAAGCACACTTCTTTACTGAGAGAAACTCTCGGAAAAGTTACTTTCTGATTCGAGCACTTCTATTTCTTTCTTCTACTTCTTTTACTCAAGATTCCAGATTTTAAGGGCTCTGGTGTTATCTGTGCACTAGGGGGAGAAATTATTTCTGACCAGAGGTCCTTCTAAGGTCTTATCCTAAAGGTGTTTAAAAGATAAAGCTATTTGAGGTTGTAAGCAAAACTAAATTATATTTCATCTACCTACTTAAGTACTAACAATCATGAGATGCTAATGAAATATATGACATATCTTCCATCCCTAATCAAAGGCGTAACAATCGTGATACACTAGTGAAGTTTAACAGTGTTAAATTTATATTATATGTATATATATATATATATTTATATTATATATATATTTATATTATGTATAGAGACAGTCATTTCTAGATTTAATAAGGCCTGTGTATTGGATCGGCGGCAACCATTAGCTGTGCAGTCGTTTTTATAAAGCCTACATGCGTTCGTACAAGCAAGATCTATAAAATGAATTAGAACAAGGCCATTTTTTGGTTTTGATGAACGACCTGTAATATTTTATTTGTTAATATAGGACATCTACGCCCCCCATCTTCATCATCTTGATTATACCGTTTGATCATATTTAGGGCTGAGAAGTACATATATCTCTATGAGCAAAGAATTCACGGTAAAAGGTTATAGTATTCTTCTCCCAACATTTTACATGTGTAACTTCTCCAACATGTCAGTTAGATGACTTCAATATGAACTTACTGTCTTGAAATTATTGCAATTTCATTACAGACGTATTGCTGCATTTCATCACGGGTCATCTTGCTGTCCTTTTTGAAATTGATTGTGGAACAATTAGGAAGAGGTTTTGTAAAGGTCTTGTCCTAAATGTGCAAAATAACAATTAGAAACAGTCGGTTCCTGTCAGACTGCAAGTCTTACAAATGAAAAATCTTGATTATTATTATAGCTTTATTTAACTACATATTTAAAAATTACAGATTCAATTTCTAATTTATTGCTTTTGTGTCATGTAGTCCCTGTAGTTCCGGTAAATTCAGCTCCTTTTGAAAGGCCTTCAGTTTTTCTTGCGCTAGTCCTAAGTGATTGAAATGGGTTACAATACGCTTAGAAGCAGCTAACATCTCCATTAAATCAGGCTGACATTTAAGTGATTCAGTGATGACTCTTTGGAGCGAGTGAATAAAGCAGCGAGCAGAATCATATTCAGCCACCCGAACTCATTTTACCATATTAGCCCCACTATCATGCACAACATTGTGTATTTTATTCAGAGGAATGTTCCAGCGCGCGGCAATAACGTGCAGTTCGTTCGCTATATTCTTCCCGGTATGAGACCCTGAAAAGGGTTTGATTGCCAATACGCCATGTTCCAGTTTGAAATCAGGAGATATCCAGTGGGCTGTAAAACTTAAAAAGCTTTCATTATTGTGGTCTCAAGTCCATATATCTGACGTAACAGACACCACGGCAGCTTTTGAAATATTTTCCATATTTTTTTTATTGATTCGGGTATTATTTTTTCAGTCATAAATGTACGACTGGGGATCTTGTACCGAGGAACTGCTTTATGTATAAGCCTGTTGAAACCAACTCTGTCCACCATTGATAGTGGTTCATTATCTAACGCAATCATTTCACCAATTAAATAATGATATTCCTTAGATTTTGAGTCATTAATTACTGTACCCAATACTGTTTTCTTTCTACCGTCTCCGGTCCTCTGTCTGTCCTGTCTCTGTATCCTTACCATGTGTCTGTGTTTTATTGTAGATTGTTGTATATCTTTTACCCTTAAGGGGAGCGGGAGGAATCTTGACCCTTTGCAATTCCCTGTAAACTATACAACCTCTATAATTTGCTGGATGGTTACCTTCACAGAGCACACACTTGACCTTGTTGGATAAGGTCTTTTGCGAGCAATTGACTGGACAAATGATCACCTGCGTACTTAATGCACTTCGGGTTTCGACGGCAATAAGCCTTTGTATGGCCATATTGTTGGCAATTTAGCACATTGGGGTATCTCTCTCTTAGGGCGAGGGGGTTCAATTGTTACATTACATTTTAAAAGATGTTTTATTTGATACGCATCTTGTTATTTTAGTGTGGTTTTAACTCGACAATAAATATTGGCAATGGTTTTTTTATGCTTTCGTTTTAATAGTATAGGATCCCGCTATAAAACGACCTTCACCGAGCTGGTTAATGGATGAAAGATATTTTTTATCAAATAAAATAAGTCAATAAATATATTGCGAATGGGTTGTCTAAAAAATTTCAGTCCAGAATATGATTAATTAACAATTTAATTTTTTTTTTTTTTTTTAAATTACACTGGCTTGGTTAATGAACAAATTTCATTCCAATCGAAAATATGAAACCTATAGAATATACAAACATTAGGTTGACTATTTATTTCCCGTCACAACTCTTGGGTAGGCATACCTGCCTACATAAACAGGTAAATCGATACTAGTAACTTGCACCGGTCTGATTAATGAATGAAACTAAAATAAAAATAAAGATAATTTTATTACGAACACGGTGGTATAGGGTTGTCCGAAAAAAAAACAGTCCTGAATTGCGGTTGTTGAATTTTAAAAAGTGAAATATTGCTGCGAGTGAATACGTGCGACAGCGAGGTCCCAGCAAACCATCCCATGCGATAGAAGAGGACACAGCATTGCAGCTGTCTATAGTTTGTTGGTTGAATGAAAGAGAGCGCGCATGCTATTTGTCGGAAAAATAGAAGAATGTTTTTTAAATATTTATTTTTATAAATTGATGACATATGTGTGTATATATTTTACAAAAGTTTTTAAAATTTTCAAATTATTCAGGATCCGAGTCATCAGACATGTAATTGTGATCTTCAATGTCAGAACATTCTTCGACATCGCTTTCTGTTTCAGTTGTTTCGACAATATCTTTTATTCTTAAGTGTGTATGATCCCCAATGAATGCTACTGGCTTTAAATATTCATCGAAGAACCAACCGCAGTTTTCAGGTTGAAGTTTTACGCATACTGGATCCGTTGCATTAAGCCACATAGAATTTACGAAAATAGTTCGTAAAATTTTCTGAGTTAATGATATCCAGCATGGTGGTATAGAGTTGGAGTCAAAGCCTTTTATTTTTTTTAAAAACTGCTCGCTGTCTTCTTTGGCAGAATATTTTTTCAGAAAAATGCGATATCTCGCTTCATTCACTTTTGTGCAGTTCTTGACGCCATACATATCGGCAGTAAATTCTTGTACGATGTTCATTTTTTCGTTAATGAAAATATCAGCTTCATCAGTTAGTGACGCAAAAACTGTTTGATATTTTTCATTTTTTGAAAGCAGCTTAAAAGGTTTTACCTTTCCTTTATTGTGAAATGCAGCCGTGTAATCGCAACCTGTGAACGCATGGAAGGCGGGAAGACTTTGGCACAATTTAAGTCCTAACTTCAATGCTAGATCGGTACAATTAATGCAATTAACAGGTTGGTTATTAGTCTTTTTTGTTGCTGAAGTGGCAAGCCAAATTTCTGATTTTGAAATTTTGTGCATATTTCCTAACAAAATAATCAAAACATCAGTATCAGAGGCTTTAATTAAAATCCTTGACCCTGGTTCCGCTTTATGAGCATGAAAAATAATCCTCGTATCTGCCTCTTCGTGATGACATTCGTAATTAACTTCTTCACTTTTTTTTATGGAGTATTGATGAACTTGATAAGAATAGCACTGATGGTTGACGGTTAATACTTCTGCTTGTACTAGTATTTCCACTAGTCCACTGCAGTCTATATATTTTCCAATAGCTTTGAAAAATGCCATTTCTGTGTGGAACGCTCCCAAATTAACAAAAATATTATTGAATTGTGGCTTTTCTTGTTCTTGGATCTGCATTGCCATTTTTGCTATCGCCAAATCATATGTCACAATAATTTCTGTCTGTTGACACTTTTCAGCAATTTCTTTAGCCATGTTTAACGTTTCATTGACTATTGCATATGATGTTGGAGAAGAATTTATTGGAGGCAAATACTCAATCTTTTGCGTTTCACTGTGATCAATAGACATCATGCAGTTATAGCCCAACCACATTGGATTAGAATCTATTCTTGACAACGACATTATCCATAATAAATCCTTATCTGTTGCTATTTCTCTAGCACCTTTGCATAAATCCACTGTATTGGTAAACAAATCTGCTGTAATCAGCTGCATACTTGTCTTCGGTTTAGAATAATATTGTCGAATTTCCCGTGATATTTCATTGAAACGCCTTCTCTTACGGGAAGGCCCTTCGCCACTTTCGTTGTTATTTACCGTTGGCGCTGATGAAGTTGTAGCTTCACCATTATCTAAATTATCAGTTCCATCACTAGGGAATTGATAAATAATTCCAACTGTGTCATGCATTGTGTCCTTTCCAGAAGTTGTGTCTACGAAGCGGTCAAAATTGTCGAATGCTACGTAAGTGCTATGTCCATTTGCTGCAGTGATGCCTTTTGGTATAATTTTGTTATCATGGATCGACGTATAAGTCATTTCGGTTTCCAGTTCTTCAGCCAAATTATATCCAATCGTATGGCCGTACCTATTAAGTATCGTGATTACTTGCCGAGAGTTGGTTAAAGACTTTACTGCCAATCCAAGGGTTAAACTTTTCGCTG
This sequence comes from Spicauda simplicius, assembly GCA_949699795.1. Classification (NCBI taxonomy): domain Eukaryota; kingdom Metazoa; phylum Arthropoda; class Insecta; order Lepidoptera; family Hesperiidae; genus Spicauda; species Spicauda simplicius. The sequence continues at coordinate 15,434,692 of OX453074.1, read as the reverse complement.
GCTTATATGTACCCCTAGTGACAGTATAAATAATATCACTACATATTGATGTAATTTTAACTTTCAGTTTTTCCGAATTGTCATCAGAAACATTAGGCCCTTGGATAAGATTTTGCATAAAATCAATTAACTGTTCAGGAATATCGCATTCTCCTCGAATGATGTCATCAGCAGTTACGTTGCGAGGAAGCCGACGAACATCAATATTTTTAATGCAGCTTCTCAAATAATATGCGATATCTTCAAATTTGTAATCATTTTTTTCCTCCAAAAACTTTACACTATTTGCCATAACAGAAATTTCGATGTCTGTTTTGTATACAATTTTTTTGTTGCGTAATCCACACGACGCTTCAATCGTAATACGGTCACCAAATTTATTCAATATTTTTTTTGCAAGGTTTCAGTTCGATAATCTTGTAAATCATCGAAATCAATTTCATGATTTCGATGATTAAAGTAAAGCTTGGTATCTTACAAATAATTGAGCCAAGAACATAACCTTGTTGTTGTCTATTATTTCCATTTCAATGAAATTAGATATCGATTCAAAGGCTAACTGATGTAACTGCCTATATTTACTGTAGCTGGAATCGGTAGATTCTTCGGTGGACCGCTTCTCTCTTGACTGATACGCTGCGTAACAAGGCTGATGGTATGCAACAGTTTGATGTTGAAGTTTGGAAAGAATCACCGAATCATCAAAATTTTTGGCCATATTTGTTATCTGCAGTGGTACTTTGTCACTCTGAGGAAAAATAAGATTAACCAGCTTCTTCCCACATCTTTTTTGGCTATGGTCACAAAAGAGACAAATGGTTTTGCTGGATGTCGATGCTGTTGATGTTGACTGCTCCTAAAAGAATTAAAAATATTTTTTAACTAAAAATGGACGGAAAAAATATAATGGAGAATAAAGATTCGATTGATATAGATTTTTATATCATTTTATTAAAGTAGCTTAAAAAAAATCTTAAACATTTTGTTACCTTCTCAAAATCCCCAGAAGTTTGAGGCTTGTCATCAACATTACTCTTTCCATCCACAGTAACTGTAGCACAGGAATCAATACTAGGACTCAAACGTTTTGATTCTCGATCAGTAGTAGATGCATTGCTCCTAACAAGGCCAAATTTTACGATTAAATTAAAATGTTCAATATATAAATTTTATAAATTTCTTAATTTGAATAGTTGAATAAAAACATTCTTATTTAATTATGTTACAAAAAGTACAGAAATCAGATAATTTTCTTTTTTATATTATAAACAACAATTTTTTAAGTTAATTAAAAAAATTGTGTCTCAAAAATTTACCAAACCATAGGTGAATTTTAGTAACAATTATTTCATCATGAAAAAAATGAAGAATTATTGAAGATAATTTTAAATATTCAATTATTATGTACTTACAGTATTCTCAGCACAAAAATTTTCAAATTCTTCATTATATTTTTTATTCAAGGCAGTCACTTTTTTATAACATGTGGTATGGTAACCTATAAAATCGAGTGACGCACTAGTCAGCTCAACAACATTGTATTTAAAGTTTTTAATTTTACGAAAAGCTAACTTTAATGAACAGTTTTTAAAAGTTTCATCATTAAAATCAATAACACCGTCATCCGAATCACACAAAAAACACTTTTTAGCCATTTTTTACAATAATAAATAGTAGCACGTGTTTTCAATAACAAATGTAGCGACAATCTACTCCAAAATGACGCGTAGCATTTACTAGTCTATCGCTATCCTTTTCGTTTTCACCGACAAATAGCATGCGCGCTCTCTTTCATTCAACCAACAAACTATAGACAGCTGCAATGCTGTGTCCTCTTCTATCGCATGGGATGGTTTGCTGGGACCTCGCTGTCGCACGTATTCACTCGCAGCAATATTTCACTTTTTAAAATTCAACAACCGCAATTCAGGACTGTTTTTTTTTCAGACAACCCTATACCACCGTGTTCGTAATAAAATTATCTTTATTTTTATTTAGTTTTATTCATTAATCAGACCGGTGCAAGTTACTAGTATCGATTTACCTGTTTATATCTGCCTACCTAAGAGTTGTGACGGGAAATAAATAGTCAACCTAATGTTTGTATATTCAATAGGTTTCATATTTTCGATTGGAATGAAATTTGTTCATTAACCAAGCCAGTGTAATTTAAAAAAAAAAAATTAAATTGTTAATTAATCATATTCTGGACTGAAATTTTTTAGACAACCCATTCGCAATATATTTATTGACTTATTTTATTTGATAAAAAATATCTTTCATCCATTAACCAGCTCGGTGAAGGTCGTTTTATAGCGGGATCTTAGACTATAATATTCCAAATATTCTGAAAGTTCTAATTTTATATCATTTAAATCAGTCGATGGGTGGATATTTTAAAGACCACTTTGAAACTCCTTTCTTGTTTGGGCTTGTCCGTGTAAAACTCTGTACATTTTATTTCAAGCTGCTTAATAATTTATCTATATGCATCAGGTGCTTTTGGCTGTATTATAAGTATAATTGTTCCATGGTCATGTGAAGTGTGGTGTGGCTCAAAACATGTAAAAACGCACAAAGGCACATTGCAAACTTTGCAATATAGATTTGTGCGTTTTTACACACTTTGCAGAAGCGTCTTTGGCGCTCGTGCTTGTCATCACCCAAAAACTCATATTGAGCCGGATAATTAATTAATTGATATTACCCACGGTAGTAGATGGACGTGCGGACCGAAGGGCAGCTGGACACCCATGCTTTGATAGTATATCCTGTATCAAAGATATCCGCTAATTTCTGTGTGATGTTTGATTATGTGCCTTGTATAGTATGTAGGCATTTAAGACACTAACATTTAGAAGCTTTTTGAAAAACTTTTTGTACCAGATTCTCATCCGCTCTCTTTCAATGGCGATCATCTAGTCCTTACGATTAACCCCCTCCATACAAACGTTATAATCTGGCACGACCCTAGGCTTCAATGATTTGCCACACATAGTGGTTGCTAGCTTGTTCGTTGCTGAGGACCTTGAGTTCATAGTTATTTTGCACATGACTATTTAATAGGCTATTTAGAGGTTGTATATTCTTGTACTTGTAATTCTCTCTCTCGCCAACCCATTATTGTCCCACTGCTGGTCACGGGTCTTCTCTCAGAATGAGAGAGTTTAGGCCATAGTCCACCGCGCTGGCCAAGTGCGAATTGGTGGACTTCACACACCTCCGAGAACTTTTTTTTTTTAAATAACTCTCGGGTGTGAAGGTTTCCTCACGATGTTTTCCTTCACCGAAAAGCAGTAATAATTAATTTCTAATACGCACATGAATCAGTGGTGCGTACCTGGGTTTGAACCTCGGACCTCCCGATCGAGAGGGCAAGTTTCAACCATTAGGCTATCACTGCTCTTACTAGTACTTGTAATTCACCTATTGTAAAGAACTCTATTTTATTACGTACAAGCAAAGTATTCCTTCTGAAATTGATTTTCGGCAAAATAAGGATATTTAATGTCCTCGTAAATAGTTAATTTCTTGTTATTCTAAAGTCTGCTCAGAGCTTATCCAACTTATTGAGTTTTTTGTTTAAGTACTCGCGTGTACTACTAGCAGAGTCTTTATTGAAATTTCTCTCAGTTTGTTTGATTGAGTCTAATATAGAACTCTGGTTTTCTAACAACTTTTCCATGATGTCTTATATGTAAATAGTAGTACAAGATCTTGATAGGTGTTTTTCGAACTTGTTAGCTGATGACGTTCGATGCCTCTGCCTCGCGATGACGTTCCGCCTTATAGCCAGCCAGCAGCAGTTCTGGTTGCCCGCACGCACTTGACTCGCGATGAAGTTCCGCTTTACAGCCAAGCTAGTAGTAGAGTTCTGATAGTCCACACGTACAATACACACCTAACCAGTTCAAGTTTTCACTGTTTTAGAGTCAAAGTTTCAGACCGTATTTCACAACAGTCCACTATGTGACCGTAAGTCACCGATAAACGCTTTGTTCCGCGAAAAGCGTTTCATGTACCACACCAAACGGTAACTTTTTGAGGATGCATTATCACCTGGTGAACCTCACGTGGGTTGGTGTCGTCCCATATACGGCAATTTTCCTTGTTAACACAGCAATTCATTCAAAAATGCGCCTCGTCACTAAAGATGATTTTTCGGCCAAAATCGGGGTCCTCTTCCTAACGATTTTGAAGCCCAGTCGGCGAACAAACGGCGTTGTCTATGGTCATGCACTTTGAGCTCCTGGGTTAGTTGGATCTTGTATGGGTGTAGGTCCAAGTCCTAACGCCAAATTCGCCACGTTGAAGTCTGCGTAAAACCGAGTTCTTGTGCACGGCGAGGAATAGACTGCCTCGGGTTCTGCTGTACATTTTCACGGACCGCGGCGGTGTTCTCGGCCGATCAGGTACTGGGCGCAAATTCGTTCACATTACTCCGGTCCGGGTACTCTACCGGAGCTGCGCAGTGACGCAGGTTAAAATACCGGGCACAGTATTTTTGCCGGATTCGACGTAATATGAACAGTTTCATAAAAACACTTTAACCACTAGCTCTTCCGGGAGATTTACCGAGCCGTTAAATCTGCCGGTCCGGCATAGTAGGAAACGGCCTAACGAAGTAGTGCGGGGCGGAATTGCAGTGTTTGTCCATTGGAGCGGAGAGGAGCTAGAAAGTAAGCTAGTAAGCTCCGCTTTCCCGCTTAGCATTCCTGCTCCGCTTACCAGTTTTGTATGATTTTTTAAAGTGGTTTGATAGTCAGCCTGGACAGGCAGCCTTAATCTAGACTTGCTAGACAAAGACAGCACTATCTATCGAACAGAGACAGTGATACCCTTTATTTTATATTATACTTTCTTATCTACTTAACAAATTTTTATTTGGCAAATGTGTAGTTACTGTTGGCCCTAGTGACCTTTACAGCTTCACCGAGTTTTTTATAGCGAGCCTAAAGCTCGAGCCGGGACAAGAAGACTGTGGGCTGGAAGGGAGGGATGGCTTTGGTCCCCGTTTCCGGTTTCCTCGACCTTCCTCCTTCACTAGGGGGAGGGACGGTTACAGACCCGGCTATTGCCGACTTGTACTGGTACTTAATACTTTTACCTCAGTCTTATTTTATGTTGTACAATAGTAAACAATATGATACAATAGCAAACAATATAACAGGAATAAAACTCTTACAAATTAATAATAAAGAATGCTTGAACCAATGATTACCTTAAGAACTAATACTCAATACAATTATAAAGAGCTAACTTTATTTTATTTCCATCACAACTTGATCGTCCGCAACATATATCTTGTAGTGCGTTAAAAACAACCCCTTAATCGCCGAAGCCACTTCTCACTAGCTTCACTTCTCAAACATCCAAAAAAAAATACAGAAAGCTAGAAATAGTAAAAGGTCCCTATCTTATCATTTTCATTGACTCATCAGTCAATCCATTTTTTCTGATGTCGATACCGTGATGTTCATTACTTCTCTCTATGACACGACTTTGGAACACAACGCTTCTTGATTGATAATGCAATAAAAAGTAATGGGATGTCACATCCTATCTCTACCAGTATCGTATTAATTGTACCAACGAAAACCTTTTTTTCCATTCATGTTCCTGCGTCCGTCAACTGTTAGGGCGCCTTCAAATTTGCTGCAAAATACAGCGCGGTGGCAGCGCGTCTGCAGCGCTGCTGCCGCACTGCTGTCGCTAGGTTGGAGAATCGTAGTGTTGTACATTTAGTTTCCTGATGGACTCTGACGAACAAACACTGCTCTTAGTGTTACTATTAAGACGAAAATGGATTTTGGGCAAAATACATAAAGAGAAACCTAAGAAAACGTTGCCGCTATTGAATTTTATAAAGTATAAGGCTTCAGTGACAATTTCAGAATTACTTAAGATTGTTAAGGAAGCAATTCTACGAATCACATCCTCACTTGGAACATTATATTTGGAAACGAAATTCAACCTTCAAAAGTACTATTTGTATTGAAGAGAGACTATTTATAACACTCAGATAAGTAAAAATTGCCACCAAATTCTTAATACAATCGTTTTATCTTGTACATCACAATACACAGATTGCTTTCAATTGTCATTTCTCTCTGATAAGAACATTTCATAAATAGACGATATATCAGTCACTTGTGATTCTAGTGCTGAAAAATAAGCTGGGCTTTGGCTTGTTTGATTCGGGGAAAAATAACAGTGTTGTTGTTGGTAAGAATAATCAAAATTATCATGTGTAATAAATCGTCGTATCAAACCGATCATTTCATACTTTGCGTTAGTCTTCCGCTGTTCAGGTATTTTCTTAAAATCACTTAAAAGCGATAATAAAAAACACCCATCACCATCATTTTCAATAGATTCGTCATTTCAATGCATTGTTTCCAAGAGAACCTTCAAAATTTTATTAGTGTCATCTTCTTTCGGCTCCTAAACTTTTCCCTTTTTTGATGTCGTGGACTGAGTAGAAATATCAATGGGCCTGCACTCCGATAAGCATGATAAAAATTGAAGTCGGTCAAAATGTTGATATGTTCGATGTGATGATGCAGCTGATCCACTTTTAAATGCTCTCTGTTTATTTAGTTCTCGTCTATAAGAATTTCTTTTCTATAATCCTTGCGGCCATATGTAATTCAAACTATTGTTTCACATACATCATACATGTAATACAACGTTGAAAACGGATTCTTCGCTCCTGAGGCCACGTTCACCTTCATTGACCAGAGATTGTTGCTATAGCGGGTCGTTTATTAATGGTGTCACTTTTTAATGCAGCGTCCTCAGGGCCGGATTTAAACTCAATGCCGCCCCTGGGCACCGGAAAAAAGTCCGCCCTATTACTAGAATTTTACTTAAGGGGGAAATGCGTGTAGAAAGACGTTTTCATGCTGATTTTTTATTAATTTTTTTAAGGTATGAAAACTAATGTTATATATTGAAACTACCAGGTTATTTTATACATATATTTATATTTTTCCATATTTTACGACAATATAAGTTGAAAACTAGCGGAGATTTCAGCTGATACACATCGTAGGTTGTTTCCGACTTAACAGTTGGTGTGCACTATAGAAGCTATAATTTTTATCTGAAATCAATCAAATCAATGGCACAGGAAAATTAATTTTCTTTATACAATTACGCTGAATTTGGCCCTCCATCATAAGCGACATTTTTATTTAAACAATTTTTCTGTGCTATTGATAAGTTATATTGTTGTTTAATACGAATAAATACTCATAAATATACGTATGAAATAACCTGATATTTTCAATCAATAATATTATTTTTTTATACCTTAAAAAAATTAATAAAAATCAGCATGAAAACGGCCTTCTACACGTATTTCCCCCCTTAAACTTATAGTTTATGTATTTCATTTTTAAAAATTAAAATATCTAATTTATTGCAGAAACTTTTTTATATTATATATTCTAAAAAACATAAATAAATATTTGTTTTTTTTCTAACAATTATAAATTTGGCAATTTCTAACAATTATAAGGGTGACTCATAATTACAATATATCAATTTTTTCACAGGAAAACACGTCTGACTTTTTGAACTGCGAATTGGTCGATTAAATCTTCGCAATCTAAACGTTGAAGTACGTCGGATTCGATGCATAGAATAGCTAAGCTATTGAGTCTATTTGCAGTCATTGTAGAACGTAAGAAGTTTTTAATTCTCTTCAAACATGAAAACGATCGTTCTGCGCTACAGTTTGTTACAGCTAATGTCATAAATATTCGATAGGCGATTTCCACGTTTGGAAACTCAGTGTACAGGTCGTTTGTATGCAACAATTTTAAAATATCGGAAGGTGAATTCTGTTCTATCTTTTTTTTAGTACAATAAGCATGGAAGTGCACAAATTCGTCATCTAATGAGGGCTCGAGATCTGAAGAATATACATTTCTTAAACGTTCAGCTCGTTTACGAATTTCTCGATTATCCAAGTTGCCAAATTCAGTGATAACTGAGAACTTTTCCTGAATTTTTTCATATGCTGCACATCTTTTGCGTAATTCAGAATCCAGATTGTCAAGAATGACATTAAAAGTATTAACTCTAAAATGGTCCCGACCTGACAGTTGTACATCTCCATCCCGTGATTCATCAGCATGTAATTTTCTTTTTCTTTTTCTAGAAACCGTTGTTGTATATTCTTGAATTTCCGAAATTTTTAATGCCTTTTTTTCATAAATTTCAAATTCATTTCGCGTATCAGCAACAACTTTGATCAAACCATGATAATCATCGATCACTTCAGCAATGTTACAATCAACTTTTTGCAATCTTTGGCTAACAGCATTAAATCTTGAGAGTAAAAAAAACCAAAGTATCTGCATAAATGCTGTCTCAAGTTGCTCTAATTGAATTCGAATCCCTTTAGCTTCTTGTCTTGTAATCGCATTTTGTTCCGTATCTTCTTCAAGAATAACCAAAGTCTCAATTATTTCGTTGAAATGTTGATTGAGTACTTGAACTGCTTCATATCGAGCTGACCATCTAGTTGCAGATAACGATTTTAACGTAATCTTTTTTTCAGCATGTGATTGTAAAACTTCCCAACGGTGCGTCGATGCAGTAAAGAAGTTGTATAGAGCTTGTACTGTATGAAAAAATGAAGCAGCTTCTGACGCACATTCTACTGCGTGAACTCCAACTAAATTCATAGAATGAGCAGCACAAGGAGCGTGTTCAGCAAGATCATTCATTTCATGAATTCTCGCCTGTAAACCTGAATAAATTCCTGATACATTGTTCGCGTTGTCATATGACTGACTTCGACAGTCTGCAAGATTAAGATCAAAAAACTCAAGAAAAGATAATACAGCAACTAGTAAATCTTCAGCTTTATGTCCGGAGTTTTCAATAAACATCAAAAAACGTTCAACAGGCGTTCCATCTTTTTCCACATATCTGAGAACAAACGAAAGTTGATCGACGTGAGATATATCAGGTGTGGAATCTACAATAATGGCATAATATTTCGCTGATTTGACTTTTTGAACAATAATAAAAGAAACTTTTTGTGCCAAAAGCTGAATAAATTCTTCGTAGATAGTTTTTGATAGGTAACTTGTACTGCCAGATCCTTTATTTCCAAATTTTCTGATATGTTCTTCGAGAAATGGGTCGAAAGAAGCAAGGAATTCAATCAGCATCAAAAAATTGCCATTATTTGGAGAACCAAATTTTTCGTCACTTCCTCGGAATGGAAGCCCTCGAGAAGCCAAGGCTTTAGTAGCAGCGACTAATCTTCTCAAAACATTCCTCCAATATGAGATTTCTGTTTCTGTTTGAATGACTAAATTATGGTCTATCCTATTCTTATTATCTGATCTTTGCTTAAAGGTTAATATACATTTTTTATGACTTTTTGAGTGTTCATGCTCAGTAACACGAACGCCTGCATGTTTCCAATCATTAAATCCGGTTTTACCATTAAATGAACAATCTACATCAAAAAGAAGACAAGCTGCACAGAATACAGATCCTTTACTAACTGAGAAAATGAGCCATGGTCGTGGAACTTTTTCACCGAAATAGTGATTCTGATAGCCATCGTGAAGTTCCATCACTGTAATCACGTTTTGAACCGGAGAAATCCAAATTTTTATTTTGTTTACACCCATGAGTAGTTACATAATCTCTGGTAAAATTATTTATAGCCCATTCTGCTGGATCATCTCTTATCACAATATTTTCCAACACAACCTCATCTATTATTCTTGTTGAGATTGTAGCTTGGAGTTCATCTTCATTATTTATATTCTGTAGCTGCGAAGAAGTCGTGGAACTGCCAGTATCAGTACTCGTAGACGAAGTCTGTTTTGAACTTGAGGTAGAACGTACATCATCACCTGTCAAAATTTACTTTCATTTTATTAACCTAATTATTACAATTAATAATAAATACACATATCGACAAATAGATCATTATTAAACTCAAAAAAATATGGAACTTAACAAGACAAACCTTCGTGATCCAAGTTTGTACAATCTCTACAGATAGATTCCGTTTTTTGTGTAACACGTTCTATCTTCGTAAAAAAATCATCTAGATTGGGAGTTTTACTCAAAACCTCTTGTTCCTTTCTACTTTTGTTCGAAGCGCGCTTCCGATACTCAAATCCGCTCAATTTTTTGCGTCCATCAGCCATGCTTGTCAATTAATTGTATATTCATGCTCAACATCAATAAAATTTAATGCAGGTTAGATTTATGTAATCATGCCAAATGTGAAAACAAACTTCATCAAAGTAACCTATATACATTTGTCAAACAGGCTGTAGGTGGCAGCATGCACTGTTTCAACTTTATTAAATTCAAAAATAATAGTTTAAAAAAACTGAAAACACGCTTTTTATAGAAAATCAAACTAAAAAATAAAAAATAAATTTTAATAAATTTAAATTGAGAATAGTGTTAAAAATTTCAATAAATATAAATTAATAGTAGTGTGAATTAAAAAAAAAATATTAAAAAAAAAGCGTGGGGTGCATGGGTCAATAGTTATAAATATTTTATTGACAGATATGAGTAGAGTGATTATCATTTTGATAATATCTTAAAAAGCACCCCACGCTTTTTTTAGATAAAATATTTTTTTTTCTCATTCACATTATTATTAAATTATATTTATTTAAATTTTGAACACTATTCTTAATTTAAATTTATTAAAATTTATTTTCTATTTTTTTAGTTTGATTTTCTATAAAGTGCGTTTTGAGTTTTTTTTAACTATTGTAAGAATAATTTTATTTATTCTAAACAAACACCAAATATTACAGGCAAGTGATAGTGTTCCGTATTATTATTAAAAGAGCGCGTGCGTCGCGACCGGCCTACGGCGGTGCGCGGTCTACGACGGCTCAAGACGGACTGACTAGTCGCCGACGTGGCGGTGACGCTCGTCCGTTTCTCAAAGCGGCGCCGCATCGGAGGCATCGGCTTTCGGCGCATTTGCGTTCGCGCCGACACCCTTTGTGGATGCCGCGCGATGTGCCGAATATACCGGACGACGTATACTACGGCTTATGGATTGGCCACTATTGACGTAACTATAGTGCGCTTATATTGAATTGGTCTTACACTATTATTTATTTTTTACTTTTTAGTTTAATTTATTTATAAAAGCGTGATTTTTTAGTTTTTTCAAACTATTATTTGTTTTGTAGAATTAAAATTCTCCTTAGTATTCGAAAATTTGTCAATATTACAGAAATCGGCTACAGTCCTGTCTTATTGACTGTAGAGAAAAAATATAAAAAATTAAAATTAAGTTTCTTACCTTATCGACTATAGATGAAAATTATATAAATTAACAAAAATTGTATGTTGCAAATTTAAAAATGGAATAATTTTACCAAATTAGTGTATTGTCATCGGTCCTCGATAAATCTAAAAAGTTTGAACGAAATCTGGCCGTTTAAAGTGGGGCGAAATCGCGCTCAAAGAAGTCGGTTACAAACATACAAACTTACAAACATACATACAAGTGAAGCTAATAAAGAGCGTGTAAAAAATATTCGATTTTTCGTTTAAATTAAAATTAATTAGTGAAATCGATAAATTATAACATTTTTTTTATTGATTGATTGTTAAAGTTGATGTTTTAAGAAATGCAAAAAATAATTCCGAATTTTTTTCAATTTTTCAATATTAAATACTAATTAAATTTCTTCAATTCCAGAAAATAGAAAAATCGATTATTATTTGGAATCTCCAAGGAAACAAATTGATTAAATCATTTTGATTAATATTTTTTACTAAAAAAGTGCCAAAATTATAATTCATAAATAATGAATGAATTGAATTTCTTGAATTATCAATTAAACAAAAAAATATAAATTTATAGAATTAATTAATTATATTGGGGAATATCGATAAGACTAAGAAAAAAATTTTTTATCACTTAAAAAATTTCAAAATTTTGCCGCCCTAAAACATTTGCCGCCCTGGGCACTAGCCCCGACTGCCCCTAGTGTAAATCCACCGCTGAGCGTCCTACATAAGCGACCTTACAGCTAACGCGAAGCCGCACGTAATCAACAAACAGTCCTAAGCTTATTACATGACCAAACTGAGCTAGATTATTTACTTACGTATATCGTAAACTTATTTTTTTTAAATAAATATAAGTGTAATGTAAATAGGAATCTCACACTTAATCGAAATTATTTCGTATCGTACAGATGAAATAACTTGTAAAACCGAACATCGATGTTGGACGATTTTTGCATTAATGAATTGACAAGGAAATGAAATGCAGTAAAATCGTTAGAATTGTATTAAGAAACGGAACAAATTATTACATATTCCAATATTTTTTATCTATTGACTGAAGGAAAAGTAATATTGAAAAAGAAGAACCTTTTAATCTATTTCTTTGTTAATTACGAGTAGAGGCAGCTTTTGAAAACAGTCTTTCGGATGGCGTTGATGTAGCGATAGTACTCAAATATTTCAATTTTCGGCAAGTGAAGTCTAGCAATGTAGATACAGCAAGTATTTGAACATGTTCCGAGGGTAGTAAGCGTTTACTGATTTCAGCCATTATGTCCAAAGTTCCTGAACCATGGAACTGTTTGTTATGGGGTTGACTGCTGCTCGTCAGTCTTCTCCACATATTTCTTTAGTAGCGACTTCTATAGGGCGTATAACTTCAAAAATTTCAGTCAAATTTTCAATACGTTTTATAGTTATCATCGGAAAAGCACTTCTAGTATGACAATCAACAATTTGATTAATCGTTGGTCGTAGATCTAAAAATTTCTTCACCGTATAAAAGGTAGAATTCCAGCGAGTGGCCACATCTTGTATAAGTTACAGATCAGAAAGCTTACGCAATTCACCATTCTTTTCCATCAAATGTGATATCTACAGCTAGAGAAGGAATTAACAGACCTAAGAGTGGCTTAGTGTACTGAGCCAAGATGGCCCACAGCGCCGATTGCATTTGAAACCGATAGCAAGACCTGCAATCTTATTTCTCGTTCTTTCGAAAAGGCGGTACCCTTCACCTCTCGGTAATCCGTAGTTCGTTGTTTTTGATGTTGTTTTCTCTTATTCCTACCTACTTACCTAGGTACCTACTTAAAACCACACCACTAAGTAAGCGTTTTATTTCGCATAATCACCTCACTAAATCAGCAGGTCTACTCACTGTTATAATTATTTAAATTTGAAAGTTGGATAAGAAATTAGAAGACAAAAATAATGGCGGCTCGTCGGTGCCGGTGTGTCTTAGTTAAGTTCAAAAGTAAGTAATCGCGCTGCATCTGTAGGATCACGATCACCTCTGTAGGGTGTAGCGGTGTCCTACTGACTCCAGGTGGTGTAAATAAAACTAGTGGTTTTCAGAAGGTTGAGGCTTGAATGGAATATTTATTCAGGAAGGCACCTTATATTTATATCGCCGGCTACAATTTTTATCGACCAATAAAGACTTAATTAATTATGCAAACCAATAAAATAACAGGATTTTTTACCAATAATTCTTATGTAACTAAGTAAATAATATTATAAATAATGATTAAATAAAATGTAAATAATAGATAAGGTAGTTACAAGAATGTTAGAAAGAAATAGAAATCTAGGCCGTCTCGCTTGTGCTGCCGGCTAGCTATAAATATAGCGCGGGTTGCTAGCGCGCGCATCGTCGGATCGGCGGCGGCGACGTGTGGACATCTCTCAGCGGCGACGAGTGCTCCAGGAAAGCGGCGGCGAGCCGGCGAGTTCCGGCGATGATGCTGCGTGATGAAGATGCTGAAGATATTTTGCCGGCGATGGAGTTGTTTCTTGTTTCGAAAACAAATTATTCAGAACGTCTTTAGATGGTTTCCTCTTCGGAAGAAATCAAAATATCATTGTAACCATAGCCGGGGGTAGTTGCATAATAAATGTTATGTTGGTACTTGATGCAAGCCATTGTTACCATAGCCGGGGGTAGTAAAAATATAAATATTGTGCGGTACTTGCACTGCCGCTACACATCTATTGATCGCGCAGATAAATGCGCGCGTAATCAATCGATGCTTCATGAAAGAGAAGAGTGAGGTGCTTAAATATTTCAAAGAATTCAAATCCATGGTGGAGAAACAGAAGAATGCCAGTATCAAGGTTTTAAGGACGGATAATGGTGGAGAGTTTTGTTCAAAAGCAATGGAAGATTTTTCGAAAACTTCGGGCATTTTGCATCACAAGACGAACCCTTACACACCGGAACGGAATGGGATGTCCGAACGGAAAAATAGAACAGTTGTTGAGAAGGCTAGGTGTTTGCTATTTGATGCGAAGTTAGACAAGAAATTTTGGGCAGAAGCTGTATCCACAGCTGTCTATTTGAAAAATCGATCTATAGCATCAGACCTGAATGACCAAAACACTTTATGAAATGTGGCATGGAATGAAACCAAAAATGAGCCATATTCGTATATTGAAAGCCCAGTCATGGTCCATATTCCCAAATTAAGGCGGACCAAGTGGGACAAAAAAGCTCGTCAGCATATTCTTGTTGGCTACTCGGAGCACGTTAATGGATATAAGAGTCTATGATCAAGTCACTACCAGCAGAGATGTGATGAGAAAGAGCAGAGCCAAGAGGCAAATCTAATTCCGGCTTGTTGGCCACTGCAGCTTCGGAACAGACACTGACAGGGCCACTTAAGGCCTAAGTGGCCCTGAGAGTGTGCAATGGAGGAAGGCAATGGATGATGAACTGGAGCAGTTTAGAAAGAATGAAGTGTATGAGCTTCTTGATGCGACAAAAGGAGCGACATTAGTGAAGTGTCGGTGGGTTCTGAAGAAAAAGGTTAAAAGTGATAGTGAAGTGCAATACCGTGCGCGGTTAATTGCTAAGGGTTATAGCCAAAGGCATGGAATTGACTATGACGAGACCTTCTCACCGGTTGTGCGGCACTCAACATTAAGGTTATTATTTGCTCTCAGTGTAAAACTAGGTTTAGACATAACTCAGTTAGATGTAAAACGGCTTATCTAAATGGTTACTTAAAAGAGAACATTTATATGTGTATACCTGACATTTTGTATCTAATTGCAAAACAAATGGAAAAGTTTTTAAACTCGAAAAGGCTCAAAAAGGTTGAAACAATCCGCCTTGGCATGGTATGAGAGAGTAAGAGATATAATAATAAACTACCAATTCAAGTCAGAAATTTGTCAATCAATAACTTTAAAGCATTTATTAAGATCAAGCTTAGTCGTAAAGCATATTACAAAATTTCCGATTATATAGATGATAAAACAGCTTGGGACTGAACAATACGTAATTAATAAAATGTCAAAGTGTAGCGTATCCTGCCAAACGTGCTCCTTGTTAGGCCAAATGTAGGGCAGGATACTGGAGCTAACTATTGTTACCCATGTAAAAACAAGATGGCAAATAAAAAAAAGAAAAAAATAAAAAAAAAGATATACAAAGAAAAAAGACAAACCCACTGAGTTTCTTGCCGGATCTTCTCAGTTGAGGTCGTGTTCCGATCCGGTGGTAGTGTAAAAAAATATATATAAATGTAACTGACAATTTGTAAGCGCCCCCGAAGGCCTATGCAAAATAAAGACATTTCATTTCATTTCATTTCATTTCATGTTGTGTAAAAACACTTTTCAATATATGTTCACAGGAGCCATGTTTGTTTGTAAAGATAAATAAAGATGTAAAGGTTATAGTAGCACTATATGTTGATGACTTCTTAATTTTTTCTAAGAATGAGTGTGAAACAGCTAAGTTAAAATGTATTTTAAATGCCCAGTCCAAAATTAAAGACTTGGGTAATGTTAAGCAGTATTTAGAAATGACTATTAATGTGAATAAAGATTTTTGTAACTATGAAATAACTATAAATCAGCAACAATACATAGAGGAATTATTGCAAACATTTGGAATGTCAGATAGTAAAACAGCTGATACTCCTATAGAGAATAAATTAAATGTAACAAAGGCACATAAATGCACATCGGGAATCAGCTGTGAATAACTTATAGGATATCTTATTTAATGTATGCAGTTAGCTATTTAAGCCAATTTAATACATGTATAATATTGAGCATTGGAACTATGCTAAAAGAGTTCTAAAGTATTTGAAAAAGACTAAGATGTTTGTTTAAAATTTAGTAGCCAGGGGAAAGTTTATTAGGTTTTGTAGATGCTGATTGGGCTAGTGACAGATTAGACCGAAAATCTTACACAGGATTTTGTTTTGTAATGTCAGGTTCTGCCATTTTGTGGCAAAGCAGAAAACAGTAACAGCCCTTCCAAGCACCGAGGCTGAATATGTTGTGCTTTCTAAAACTTGTAGGGAAGTTATATACTTAAGAGAACTCTTGTATGAACTAACGGGATCTTTGGTAGCTATTAACTTAAGTTGTGACAATCAGAGCGCATTGAGGATGGCCACAAATTATCAATGTCACAATAGGTCAAAACATATTGATGTGAAACATCATTTTGTAAGAGAAACGATCAAAAATGGCAACGTCGAGATTACCTATTTGCCTACAAATGAAATGACTGCAGATCTATTGACTAAAAGGGCTAGGTAGTATTAAACACTACAAAGGGGAATGCCCATTATTCATAGATATTCGGGCCCAACTGTGGACACCATGGTAACCTATGGAATTGGGTACTAAACAATGTCCTTAGTGATGCTGAAAAGGATTTTTTGAAATAAAA
This sequence comes from Spicauda simplicius, assembly GCA_949699795.1. Lineage (NCBI taxonomy): Eukaryota > Metazoa > Arthropoda > Insecta > Lepidoptera > Hesperiidae > Spicauda > Spicauda simplicius. The sequence goes on along the minus strand of OX453074.1, from coordinate 15,417,969 downwards.
GTCGGGGTTTCAAAAATATATGCACTTTATTTTTCCCATATTCATACTTATAATATCAATAGTTTATACTTCATTCATGAGTTAATTACATTCATGGGATATGTAACAATTATTTATGACCCAGCACTATTCCATATGTAGTGTATTTGATGGGGATACACTGACAATATCCTATTAGTTAAAGATATTATGAATAGGTGCGTAGGAATACTTCTTGTTTATTATAAATTCATCAAATTGTTGATTTATTTTATTCTTAGCTTGCATCATAAACAATAAGAACATTGTCAAGAAATTGAGCTGGGGGTAGAATATTACTTTGATGCCGTGCCCATCCTAGATACCATATGACTGTCATTACATGGGCACAGCATCCTACTGTTCTACGGCCAACAATACAATTGCAAGAATATGTTATTATTGCAGGACGACCTGAACTATTATTATTAATTATTATGTACACAAAGTATGTTTTTCTATTTATGTGACGGCTTGCAATTCTTGCCCTAACCAAACTACAGTTAGGGCCAAATTCGATTAATTCCATTCCGTCATTGCATACTTCTATAATATAATTATCATTACCTCTTGTATGTTCACCATAATAGGATCGTGCTTGTTTAATTTGATATGTTCCACAGGCTAATAATATTAAATCATGATAAGATAGTACTGGAAATTGTAAATCATCAGCAACTACATTTATACTCCTGAAATTGGCCCTAACTCTGTTCAGGTTGTGCTGCAACACATAATCTGCTAAATTATTATTCAAATGCATATTATTTTTCACTATCTCAAGTATTTGAGCTGCATCATCCCTGTCACTTATTTTAGTGTGGAATTTATTTATTAAAGCTCCTGCTATAGTAAAATCTGTCATCAGGTGAGTGGAAGCCTTATTAAAATAATTCTGGCGGAATATTTTAAATCCAGTTTTAAAAATGCCATTTACTGCTTCCACTATCCACCTACATAATGTCACTGCACGAGATTTGTTCGCATCCGTAGTCGAAAGTTGTGATTCACCAGCTCTAAGTGACAAAGGCACATGTGTAACATATCCGCAACTTTGAAGTAGATGCAAGGAGTCCCTAAAGCCCCTGTCTAAAATGAAAACATCTCCTGCTTGAAAATAGTTTCTGCATGTTGAATTTTCATTAGTAAACTCATGTTTAATTATTTCTGCATCTGAGGTTGTCGCAGAGTAGGGGCCAAGTATATCAATTATATAACCATCACTGCATACAAATAAAAAAGGTTTGATCAGATTGCGATATTTATGCAATGAATATGTTTTTTTTGATACAGGTAATTTGCACTCTTCTCAATATAAATATAAGTTCCATCAGCTATTATGATAGGCCTCCTGTCTTCCCCCCCAAAAAGTCCATTTGGAATTAGAAGATTTCTTTGTCCTATTTCTTCTCTTGAAATATGGTTAAATCCCAGATATTTAGGAACAAAGTCCTCCTTTAAATATTTTCGAGCCATATTCATAAGACGCTCCAATGTGCTTCTTGGTGTTTTGAGTAAAACTGACATTCGTTTGTTGCTATCTCCTGTCCTTATCTTAATACATAAGCTGCAAGTGCCAAGGCACCTTTATTTTTAATAGCTAGTCGAGGAACTTCTAAAAGAATCATATTAAACTGTTCTTTTGTAAAACCCAGATAATAGTTGCAAATATGTTCTGGTACATTGTTCATATCGGTGAAATCTAAATGCACTTGTCTATTCCTCTTCAGTACAGAAGTGAACTCTTCAATTTGCTCTGCATTGAAAATTCGAATAGGGTTTTGTACTAATTCTAATGAGTGCCATTCATTGCTCCTCAAGTGGTAAGCACATACTCTACAACGTTTAGGCACATAATAATTGTAACTAGAAAGTAGGCTTACCCTTAGTGCTGATGGCACAATAAGGCGATCAGAATTATTGCATCCAGGAAAGAAACAGTGTTTCTGTGTTTTGGTGCTCGAGCATAGTTAGGCAACACAATATTTGTTGTGTTGCGTTCATTGACCTCCACTTCTATTAAAGGTAAATTATCACCTGACACTTCAGGTTCCAAACTTGAATTAAATTGTCTATTGTTTCTCTGCCAACATGGATGGCAAATACGAGCTGATTGTGGCAACTGTAACAAAAAGAAATGGAGGTTTTATATACTATTTGCCTATTTGCAAATATATTAATGGATTGGACATTAATCGCCCACTGCTAAGCCAGGTCTCTCCTCACAAAAGCAGAAGGTTTGGAGCATACTCCACCACGATTTTCCAGTGCAGGTTGGAGGAGAGTACAGGCTAATATGTTTGTTTTTGTAACTATTGATTTATCTAATATGTTTTCACAAACATACTACATACATCAATGATGTGATTTTTTTCCATTCCATAACATTATATACATTTCAACTTATTAACACAATTAAACCTAAATAAAATGTATAAATAAGCAGTCGGGTAATAAAACTAACTTACTTCCTGTGGTGCAATTTGTAGCGCTATAGCATTTCTTATAAAATTCTCCCGAGGAATATCTGTTCGTAGTAGGTGGGATCTTATTCTTAACAGGGACCTGCCACACCCAACGCAAACATGAGTATGCACTCCGGTTGTACGGTTTTCTTGGACACTCAGTTGTCTTATTGCATTCCAAGCTGAAGTCCAACATGAATGACACACCAGACTATCATTTGACACTTGAATCTAAAAAATAAAAAAGTGTTGTTAAAAAATGATGTACATAAACAAACGTTATGATAGTGCATTGTATTAATCCACGTATTATTATATAATAAATACGATTTAAACAAATTGAAAATGCATTACCTGACGAGGTTCAAGCCAACGTTGTATCAGACATCTAACTTCCGCGATCTCTAACAAATGTCTTCGAAGTCTGGATACATTTAATCCACAATTCACACAACGTACTTGTAGTTGTGTATAATTCACTGTGGTGCTAGTGCCGGGTTCGTCATTTATAACGGGAGATTCGGAGTCAATATTCGTGCCGGGGTCGTCAAGAGAAGCAGAAGCGGAATCCATATTCAAGCCGGGGTCATCAAGAGAAGCAGAAGCGGAATCCATATTCAAGCCGTGGTCATTAGGGGTAGAAGAATCGTCAGAGTCCATTGCAACAAAAGCGTAGTCGTTATTTCAAAGTAAAAACCAAGAACAAAACTGAAAAGCTCACAATGATGCAAATGCAAACAATGTAATGAATAAAAACATATTGTCACATTCCATCTGTCAAACGTCAAATATCAATATAGTTATGTCGATAAAAATCGAGTTTAACGACATACTAGGTAATCGAGTCGATATAAATATCTAATATGCCTGAATAGTAAATTATTATTTCTAGTAATAATAATTATTAATTTCATGCTAAGTTTATTTTTAGTAAGTTTATCTTTTATTCTTTGTAGGTTTTATTCAACTCTAATGTATAACTCTATGCATATATTAAAAAGAATTACGGAAAATATCGATATTCGAGATCGAAATGTCTTTTCAAAAAGTAAATCGATAACTCCACTATGTTATACTTTCGACAAGTGCATGCGGCGCAAGTTTGATCAGAGATCGTTTAAGTATTTTTAATTTAGTTGTAAATATCCCCATCTTTGTTTGTGAAACGGCATAAACTGTAATCCTGCTAAAAATTAAATATATTTTTTAGTCAAAATTATATATTTGTACGCTTTGGGGCCCAAAATGGGCATCCTCCTTTATTGAAAAATTAAGTATTGTAAAAATGTTTTTTTTTTATTTAGGTGTACCTGTGAACAATGGCATATATGTAATTTATTTTGATAAGTGGGGGTATTAATGAATATTTATATTGTATCAGAATGTAACTACTAACGACATATAGTTCTACTGTGCTGTACTGTACTAAGTTTTGTCATTCAATGTACTGTTTGTTAAGGTATAACAAAAATTAAAAGAATAAAGTTACTCTGCACTGAATAACCGTCGTGTATTACTTTACTGCATGCGCCAAAATTCTTCCTTGACTTTATTATATCTGTCAGGTGGTAAAGGTCTTAGTTTAGCATGTATTGGGGGACCAGTGGTCTTTATAAAATAGTAAACAGAATAACAAAGGGGTGCTTTAAAATTAACAGGTTTGGTAATGACTGAATAATTTTAGTAACAAATCGGAAAATAAATGATTATCTTCTACAGTTTTACTGAAGATTGCGCGCAGTTCACAATTAAGGCCCATTTAGACGGAGAGAGTTTCTCGTACGTTTCGGTGCGAGAAACCGTACGCTACTATCACAAGCAATAATCGCCATAACATAATCGTATCAAAATGTTTAGACACAGGCAAGAAATAAAATCTCGCCTACGATTAAGTCATACGAGACTCGTGTATGACTTATCGCTAGGCGATAATTGTCTATGTTTGTTTACACGACGAAATTATTGTAAGCAGATTCTTGCTCATGAGAATGTCGACTTGTATAAACTCGATTTCGCCTACATATTTTCAATTTCGTACGAGTATCGTACAAATCGGTTTGAATCGTTTTCAGTTCGAGATTAGTCATTCGAGTTTAGTGATTACCTAGTATATACCATAATAAAATTGGCGCCAAAATTTTTTTTAGACACCAAATTCCTAAAGAATTGCTTTTGAAATGCTCCTTAGAATTATATGCTTCGAAATATATTTATTCCAGTAAAAAAAAAATCGCTAATTAATTATATTCATAACTAAATAAAATAAAATTTAATTTTCGATTGTCTCTAATAATAAGATTCCATAATTAATAATAAGCTTACGTAGAGAAAAAAACATCATTATAATAGAAAAACGAAAATTTTAATCGAAATAAATCAATACTATTAGTGTTAATCGAGAATTGAGTTCCTATTTTTTTAAAGAATAATTATATTATTATTTAAGTGGAATAAATATATATTTCATGAAATAATATTTGGATGAATATTTTGGCAGTCTTGTTTAAAAAAAAAATTGGCGCCAACTTCATTACGGTTTAGTTGTTTGTAAAAATGACACAAAAATCTTTTAAATTTGCAATTGCCGACTATATTAAGTTCATTGAACTATATAGAAGTTACGAGTGTTTGTGGAACACGGAGAATTTAAATTATAAAAACCGAGATGCGAGAAATGCAGCCCTTAATGACTTTGCTAAAGAATTGGGTATTGAAGACTTTGGTCCTTAGGAAATTACTGCGAAAATAAAAAAAATACGAAGTCAATATTTGCAAGAACGAAAGAAAGTCAAATCATCTTTGGGGACTGGAGCGGGGGCTGAAATTGTTTATGTGCCAAAATTGTCTTGGTACAATTCTTTAGATTCATTTTTGAGAAAATCTTCAGAATTTAGATCAACAATCTCAAATCTGGTGTGTACCTATCAATTTACTTAGTAAGCACTTTTTAAACGTAGTTAAATAGTGATAAAAATAAGTAATACCGGATTCGTTTATTCCAAGCTATTTATTTAAAAACTTATTCTATTTTCTTGCCATGGAACAGCTCCGTGATTATTAAAATAATCACGGTACCGTTCACGAATTGAAATTGCCTCGCTGGTTGAGTTGCCGTAATTTTGCGAAAACATATCTTTAAAGGCTCCACTTGTGTAGTTTTCTCTCCACGCACCCGGTCGTATACCCGATCCTGTTTCTTCGTCTAAAAATCCAGGAGGAGTATATGCCTTTGGCGATGTTTTTCTTAACCAGTTGTGTAAAACACATGTTGTTTTCACAATGACATCTACTTTTTCGGGCGCCAATCCTATTGGCCTTTCGAATATCCTAAATCTTGATACTAAAATACCAAATGCATTTTCAACAATTCTCCTGCATCGGCTTAGTCTATAATTATAAATTTGTTGTTCTTTTGATAAATTATATCGACGTGGGTATGGTTTCATTAGGTACGGTTTTAGAGGAAACGCTTCGTCTCCAATAAAAACAGCGTCGCCAGGCAAGTCCAGTGAATTTTCCTCGATAGATTTTTTTAATGAACTTTCATTAAATATGCCGCCATCGGAGTTCTGTCCCTTCGATCCAATGTCCACATATGTAAAACAGTAATCGTAGTCAACGCATCCTAAAAGGACAATACTAAATGTGTTTTTATAATTGAAAAAATCTGATCCTGTTCCTGGAGGACATTTAATCAATATGTGTTTGCCATCCAAAGCTCCGACACATGACGGAAACTGCCATCTTGTTGAAAATCCTGTTTGTATATTGACCCATTCTTCTTTGGTCCTTGGTACCTAAAATGTGATATGGAATATTACATAAATTAATTATGTTTTACCTAAATTTCAGATAGATGAATCAACTCGAAGTATAATCCACACTCAAGTCAATGACTCGATGCCTAATTTTGAAAATACACAAAATGTCCATGTTATCGACTCCATGATCGATATAGTTGACTTAACACCAAAACCAACGCAAACTAAAAAGTCCAAGACCAAAACTTTGAACATCGATAGGTTAGACGCTATAGATAAAAGATCTTGGCAAAATGAGGACGATTTAGATATGTTTGGGAAGTATGTGGCATCCAGCTTGCATAAGCTTAATGAGAAAGATGTGATATTTGCTCAAGACGAAATTCAGGCAATTCTCTCAAAATATAAATTGAGAAATTTGAAAGAGACAACTCCAATGCCTGATTCTCCATTTTCGAGAATTGAGAATGACGTACACTGGTGGAATTCAAGAATGCAAGATGATATAATTCATTCCAAATGATTCCATGCAGCTTCCAAATAGCTTGCAGAACTTCTACTAAAAAGTAACTTATGGTACACCTAGGTACTCTAAATATTTCTGATAATGTTTGAAATGAATCTCCTGTAGCCAAATATTTTAAAGTTATTTCTAATTTTGTACGAGCAGCTAAAGCTTGACGCATATTTGTATCTCTTTTTTGTATAGATGGTCCAATTTCTTGAAGTAAATATATAAATTGGGTTTTCGTAACCCGTAACATATTTTTGAATGTCTCTTCATCTTCCAATTGTAATTCAAGACACAACGTGTTAGATGCTCCCAAATCATTTCTTCTCGCTATCCACTTTTTAAATCAACACCTTTTCTTCTTTTTCCGTTTTATTAATTCTTGCCTTAGAAGAGCAGATATAATTAAAACACCCTCGCGCACTGCACTCATGGTAGCAACTGGCATCAAATCTCGAAATACGATTATTTCTTTCAAATTCTGTTTACACGGACACAATAATATTCCATTGCGAGGCGATTATTGTCCAAAGCAAGGAGCGAGAAGAGCGAATGTTTAGACGAAAAAAATGTTTGATATTCCTTCGATAATCGTATGTTCGAGGCGAGAAACTCTCTCCATCTAAATGGGGCCTTAACCTACGGGCGCTTAAATCTACAAGTAGTCCATGATGACTTCAAAAATCGGTTCCTAAAATAGGTTGCTTTTCGGCAGCTATTATAAAAGTCCAACTAAATGATCTACGTAGTTTTCAGTTTAATTCTAAGGACTTAGTACCGTATGTTTTAATAGGCGAATCATAAAGTTTATAACTAGAACACTTACCAAAATTACGCGAGGGACGAATGTAAGAAACTGGGATAACCGAAACATTTGTTGACGTATCTATAAAAAAATGTAACCCACTACGAGTGTCTGTAAAGCAAAGGCGGCAAGACGGTGAGATAGCACAGGTGTACGCACACTGCTGTGCTGCTACTAGTTTTCCGGCGTTTGCTGCTTCCAAGCGCAAGGTTTGATGCACTTAACAGCTCGCTGCTTGAATCTGTACTGGTAGAAACATAACCAGTTGCGATTTCGGGATACTGAGTTGTGACTGTAAGCTTCACGTCACTGACCGCAAGCACTGCCCTTACATCCTGTGGTAAATGGCCCGTTCACATCATTTTTAAGGTGCTAAGGTCTGCTAGTTTATTTCGCGCTAGGTCTTTCATTTTGCGCAGGAGTTGGGAGGGCTTTTGGTCTCCTTGCTCCATCTCTGAAAAGAGTTTATGAAATTGCCGGGCTTCCGACACTTCAAAACACTGTAGCAGCCGGTTTTTCAGTGTATCATACTTCCTAGAATCTGGTGGCGACAGTAATATATCGCTTGCCTGCTGTATGATGTCTTTACTTAATTTCGCTACAACCAAGTTATATTTCACCTCATCACTCACTTTTTGATTTGCGATAATCGCCTCGAAATGCACGAACCATAGTCTGGATGATTCCGTCCAGAAATCGGTCATTCTATATGTTGAGTAAGCTACCCTCAATGAATCGCCGAATAACACTTTATTTCGTTCGCACACAACTTATTCAAACCGAGGCTATGGGCTTATTGTGTCAACCACATGTGGCGCGTCGCCCTTACAACCCTAAAGTTTTTGAAGATGTTAGCGAGATATAAATTTTAAACTTTAACTTAGACCACAGAAAGGTCCGAGTCGCACTTACAGGAAGAAATAAAAAAATAAATTAGGATATTTCACACCAAATACACACCAGTATGTACTTGCAGTACCGAAACGTTTCTGTATAATTTGAAAAGGTCAAGACAAAAGAGGAAAAGACAATACATCAACACAGGAAAAATACGAAACCCTTTTAAATATACTTAAGACCGAAAATAGGGAAACGCGACGAATAACACAGCTTCATGGAAAGAACTTATAAGTGTAAACAATACGAATAAAAACCGGAAAAAATATCAGAAATTGATCTAAAATCATTCAATTCAAAGGCATCTCATCACAGAAACAGTACATGCCACTAAAGCCATACCGCTAAACCCATAAAGAGGGGATATAAAATGTGGACCAAAGTTGACAGCTGAACTGGCTACGTTTTCGAATTCCAAATCTATACTAGAAAACGTGATGATCAGTCAACTAAATTTGGGTTAGGGGCAAATGTTGTCAAATCTCTTACGCAGAAGCGATGAGCGGGTTTCACGGTCATGTGACTTTCGATAACTTTTTCGCATCTCATGAAATATTACAGTATATATTCAATAATGGTATATACGCCACCTCTACGGTCAACAGCAACAGATCAGACTTACCACTAATAATAAAAACTGCAAAAAACAAGAATATTGTGATTTTAGATGGCGCACTAAAAATAAAGTTGCATTTGTAATGTGGCAAGATACAAAACTTGTTACACTTTTGACCACTGCCTTTCATCCAAAAGTAAATAAATAATTCTGTGACTGAACTCAAAAAGATGGTTATAAAAAGGATTTTCAATGTCCTTCAACTGTTCTTCAGTAAACAGATTGCATGGATGGAGTGGATAGATTTGAGAATAAGCAGGGCACTTACGAAGTTGGCATGAGGAGCAAGAGGTGGCTTCGTATTTTCTACTTTTGTGTGGACTTGGCTATCACAAATTCATTTCTATTATACTCTACCAACAAAAGAGTGCACAATCCACTTTCACAACTACACTTTAGGTTGTGCCTAGCCCGTGGTCTCATCAACAATTATTCCTCTAGGAAAAGAAGCCTCGAGAGCCAGCCACAATATGCCATGAAACAGCCAAATAATCCACCAACCGACAAAAAGTGATGGGAGTGACGGATGAAATGCGTTTGGCTAACGTGGGTAATCATAAACACGAGCAGTTGTCGTATGTATAGCACAAAAACAAGAAACAAGAGATTGAAAATACAGGGTGTCCAGTGGCAGAATTAGGATTTCAAAATTAAATAATAAAAAAACAACAAAAAATATTTTTTTATTTCAATGATCATTACAAAGAAGGGAAGTGCGGGTTTTATTTTTTAAAAATTACATCGTCTAAATGTTGACCGTCACGTCGGACACTCTTGGAATCTGGCTTCAGTATTCCGTGCCACTCGCTGGAGAAGGGACGTCGGAATGCGATTAACCTCGCGAACGATATTTTTTTTTAATTATGTGACGGTCAGTGGGGCGGTGACATAAACTTTACTTTTGAGGTACCCCCACAAAAAAAGTCCATGGGGGTAAGATCCGGCGACCTGGGTGGCCAGGGGGTGTCAGCGAAACGGCTTATCAATTTCTTAGGGAAAAAATCACGAAGAAGGGCCATGGTCTCTTTAGCAGTGTGAGGCGTGGCGCCATCTTGCTGAAACCATGTCTGTGAACTATAGGTAGGATGTTCTCTTAATGTTGGCAAAAAAAAAATCAGTAAGCATGCGCCGATAAGAAACACCAGTCACAGTAATAGCTTGTCCTTGACGATTTTCAAAAAAATAGGGACCGATTATTCCTCTGCTTGACAATGCACACCTACCGTCACTTTGGGACTGTGAAGTGGCTGTTGATGTTTCAATCGTGGGTTCAATCCTTAAGGTGACCAATAACGGCAGTTCTGCTTATTCACACTTCCATTTAAATGAAAATGGGCTTCATCACTCCAAAAGATTGTGTTGACTGTACGAAATCGCTGCAACATTGTGTCGCAGAATTTTACGCATATTGTAATCATTAGGCCTAAGCGCTTGCACAACATGAATTTTAAAAGGGTGAAGTTTAAGGTCCTTTTTCAATATTTCGTGCACAATCGTTTTAGGGAGCCCTAGAGCAGCCGCTCTTTTACGCACGGACTGTCGCGGATCATCGCGTAAACAGTTTACGACAAGTTCGATGTTGTCGATGTTCGGCTGGGTCCCAGCCGCGGATTGTTTTCTGCTGAACTTGTTGTTTTAAACCTCCGCACCCACAATCGAATAAAATCTTCGCTAGGCGCATCACGTAACCGTCGAATATTGTACCGCGAAGAAAATGTACGACGAGCAATAGTACAAGAATTGTTTGCTTTAAAATACGCTTCAATTGCGAAAGCACGTTGTTCACCCGTCCACTGCGACATCATGACCAAGGAACCCGCACAAATGACGAATCGAACAAGACCCCCCCCCGCGCTCCTCCGCTCAAAGGTTCGAAAATAGTTCGAAATTTAAATCCTAATTCTGCCGCCGGATACCCGTTACAATGCTCTACATGAATAGTGCCACTTTGTGTGGCCTCTTTCTTTGATTTATTTCATAGTCAGCAAGTCTAAACATAAGTAGACACAACTAGTCGCTGATTTGCATTTATTTTGACAACTTTTTTTTTATAATATTTATAATAAAGAGTAAACAATTATAAAATGAAATCTCATTGACAGGCTGTGGCAACTTGCAAATATTGCCACCACATTTTCCAAAAAAACCTAGAAATTTTCAAAAAATATATCGCTCATCCTCTGAAAAACTGTCATAACACAAAAAAACAAGTTTTAGATAATCGTGTTTTTATTATTTTGTCCCTCAATGAACGCTCACTTACAGACATTTACGCCACCTTTTGTGAACACTAAAATTGTGGCGGTTTTATCGATCGATAGAAGAGAAAAAATGGAATCAAACTTCATTTTTAACTCAGAGCACTCATTTCTTGTGTTATGACGGTTTTTTAGAGGATGAGCGATATATCATCATATTCATGATTATAGTATATACTTTCACTATTTGTTTGATTTTTAGTGTTAACACTTCTATTACTTTCGTCGGCCTTATAAAGGGTTTAAGACAAGTGATCCAAAAATACGAAGAATATAATACTATTATATATATGTATATTACTTTTTAGGTTTCGCTGATTTCAACAAGGCATTTGATTGCCTAGAACATCAATATATATGGCAAGCTCTATTCAGACAAGAAGTACAATCTAAGTCCATAAGAATATTAAAAAATATATACGCAAAGAGCACTGCATCCGTAACGTTGGAAACAATGGAAAAAGAATTTTCGATAGGCAGAGGTGTTCGTTAGGGCGATCCGATTTCTCCAAAATTATTTTCGGCTGTAATAGAAATGATATTTAGACGTCTTGATTCTTCGCAAAACGGTCTGAATATTAATGGTGAAAAACTTAATCATCTTCATGCATTGATATTGGTCCATAACTTGCTCAGCATTAAAACTATGATTTTTTAAGTAACAGTTTTTATGCAAAGTACAGGAGATAAATTATTCAAATGAAATTTTATTTTTTGTGATTATTATACTTTGAAGAAAAACTGATTATTAGTATTCATATTTTCTTCAGTTGGATCACCAAATTATTTGTATTGATACATAAGAGATGTTGATGCTTCAAAATCCTAATCTTTAAGACGCTTCTGTCACTTCTGTCACATAACCCTGTTGCTTTAAAACTGAACCGATCTGGGATACGCTTTTCAAAGCAGTTCTGCAACGTGAGCTTGTTTTATGACTGCACCAGGATTTGAACGTAGCCATGAAGATACAGTTTCATTGTAACAACTTTTCAATGATTTGAAGAACCATCAGTCCACTGGTTGCAGACTATGTATGTGAGAGCTGGAAATAGCTTCACTATGCGATAATCGCGAGCCATTTGGATCAGGGATGTAACGGAGGTCATTTATCGGAACCGAAGTCGGAATCGGAGTTTTTAAATTTGATTTATCGGAATCGGATTCGGAATCGGAGGTAGTTTCAAGAATTAAAAATGGTGGCAGAAGGGAGGTTTTACTAAATAACAAATAAAAACATTATTCAGGAATCATTTTAATTAGAAAGTCTTCATTTACACATGAATAAATGAAAATAAAAGTTGCCATGTTCTTATAAGCGTTTTGCCGTTAGCAAATTAAATCATTTTTTTTCTGTGTTGTTTTTGTGTTATTTTTTATTTTTATTTAATAAAAAAGTTTAAAAAACGAGTAGTAATAATTTTATTTATTTGTATTTAGTTTTAATTGCAATATTTATTTAATCTTTAATTTAATTTTCATGGATTTATCTTTCATATTAAGTAGCATTGATTGTTTGATTGATTAATATTATATTTCAACAACATTTAAAATTAAATCAAATGTATTGACTCCAAAAGTGGTAAATTATATTTGATAAACAAAAACTTTGCAGCTTTGTCTCCGTCCAATCTACTTCTTAACGAGTCGTAGATCAGGCCAGCACCACTAAAAAGTTGTTCGCTTGCTACTGAGCCTGGTGGACACGACAAATATAGGCGGGCAATCGATTTAAGGGGCTGGAATTTTATATTTCCATTTACCTTCCAGCACAATAACAGATCGTCAGTTATAGGAATACGTTTTTCTCTGTTGTACTCATTCAGTAAACTTTTCGTGTGTGTGTGTAAATTGCTACTTACACCATGAGTACAGTCAACCGACACTGGCTGTACCTCACCTAGTTTTCCTGCTTCCAGCTGCACGGCTGGATACACTCACGGGCATTCTCCTTGTAGCGGTAGGGGAAGGCGGGGTAATTACGAATACCTAAGGGAGATTTAAAATAAATCCAAAAATACGATATATAGGTTACATTTAATCAGTCATTCTGAAAGTTACATTATTATACGTTACACTATTACAATGAACATTATTAATTTCTCTTGATAAAATCAACTTTTCAAACAAAAACAAAACATTTAGTGTTCGTGTTTACCCGACTCTGGTCGGGCAATCACGAACACCTGGTGGGGCAATTGCGATCGTTCGCCATTGACCCAGACTAGCCTAAAAATGAGATCACATACGACAGATTAGTCACAATTTAACCTTAATTTTAAATCAGTTTGTGCGGCAAAGATCACAACGATAGCCATAAGAAGATGATTGTCCGTCTGTACATTTTTCGTGTGCCCAATTTTTGCAAACATAGCACTGGATCCAATCTTCACCATGTGGGCTATCTCCGTATTTTTCATGACAAAAAATGCAAAAATACTCTATATTTTCTTTGGCGCTCTTTGGTGTTCTTCTTTTCTTTATATTCTCATTGTCAAGACAAAACTCCTTAACATTTTTAAAATTTATTACAGCTTTTTTATTAGTTTCTAGTTTTTTAGCCGTCTTTTTTTTTTGTTTTGCTTCTTCACCTTTTTCAGTTTTCAGTCTCTTTAATGTGTTTTTTATTTTTTGTTTTTGATCGACTTCTTTCTTTTGTTTTGCAATTTTTTTATTGTACTTTAATTGAAGTTCATCTTTGACAGGTGTGCTAGTTAAAATAACGGAATGTTTCTTTTTGATGTTGCGCTTTGTAGTCTTAGGGGTAATAATAGGTAAGTTTACAATGTCAGATAGTGCAATAGCTACATGTTTTTCAGGAGATTCTGCTCTATGATCAAGTACATCCAGAACAGGTGCAGGAGCTTGTATGTCATTAGCTGGTACAAACACTGGTGGTTCAAGAGCAGGTACAAGAACTTGTGCTTCGGAAGCTTGTGGGTCAGGAACGTGTACTTGAGCTGGTACAAAGGCTGGTGGTGCAAGAGCAGGTACAATAGCTTGTGCTTCGGAAGCTTGTGGGTCAGGAACGTGTACTTGAGCTGGTACAAAGGCTGGTGGTTCAAGAGCAGGTACAAGAGCTGGTGCTTCGGAAGCTTGTGGGTCAGGAACGTGTACTTGAGCTGGTACAAAGGCTGGTGGTGCAAGAGCAGGTACAATAGCTTGTGCTTCGGAAGCTTGTGGGTCAGGAACGTGTACTTGAGCTGGTACAAAGGCTGGTGGTTCAAGAGCAGGTACAAGAGCTGGTGCTTCGGAAGCTTGTGGGTCAGGAACGTGTACTACAAAATTTTGTGCAGGTGGAGTTTGTGTGTCTTCGAATTCGATTGGATGCAAGGGATAGATTCCGGCAGCTCTAAAACCACTTGCTGCTTTTTCGAGATTGCTGCATCGATTGAAAGCTCTGGTGAATAATTCCACAACGTCATATTGTGTTATGGCCCTTCCAGGATGTTCTGCCATGTAATATTGGCACTCTCGGTTATATGCTGTCTTGATAGGTCCGTAGAATGTTAAGTCTAAAGGCTGTAGTCTGTGGGACGTATGTGGAGGCAGAGTCAATAGAACGATACCTTTGTCACGACATAACGTGTAGACATCAAGGCTGATATGGCTATCGTGGTTGTCCAAAACTAGGAGTATAGGATCATCCTTAGTAGGTTTGGCGTATGAAATGAAGTGGTGAAGCCATTCAACAAATAGACTCTCATTAATCCATCCCGAGTCTGACACAGCAGCAACCATATTTGCATTACCTCCTTTTAACAACTGTGCATTCATACGTTTTCTTTTAAAAATAAAAAATGGAGGTATGTACTGACCAGCTGCACTAAATGCACATACCACTGTTGTCGTAGATCCTCTTTCACCACTTGTCGCATGCCCGATTTGTTTTTGGCCTTTTGGTGCCAAAATTTTTGCATTCCTTTGCACATTTGTGATGCCAGTTTCATCAACATTGAATATTTTATCTGGTTGAAAGTTATGTTTGTTTTGTAGTTCTATTAAATTGTTATAAAATAATTGTACTTCGGGGGCGTTAAACGAATTAATGCGATTTAGTGAGGTCGCCTCAGGTTTTCTCAGGGATATTCTAGGGTGCCTCTGCATAAAACCCCTATACCAATCTTTTCCGGCCATTTTCTTTGTTTGGTTAAAAGAATGCGGAAGTTTATTCTCCTCTGCGAATCTAAATGCAATTTTACGAACCATATTTATGGTTAACAGTTTGACTGCCCATAAAAAGATGACACATCAGCCGGAGGCCAACTTTCAATTTCGTGTTATTTAGCTTTAATTATATGCAACAATAGTAGAAATAATGTTATCTTTTATTTTAATGTGAAATGGGGGTTAAAAAGGAGGGGGGAAAACCTAACGCCTAGAGGCGTGACGGGCACCGACGAAGGAATTTCCATCTCAGGTGCCCATCACGCCCGAGGGCGTTGGTTAAATTTTAGGTAATAAAATATCGATTAAAATATAAAGAATGATTATTATTATAAAAATTGACACAAACTTAACAATTCAGTACAATGTAGGACATTTTACATGCAAAATCACAATTTTAGGAACTCTGATATAATAAAAAGCACAAAAATAAAATTACACTTGAGCATGAAATAAATCGAAGCACTCTACACAGAGTCCTGGCTTATCGTCGCATGCTAGACAGTGCCAGGTCGTGTCGGAACGTTTCTTTTGTTTGTAGCATTGACGGCAATGCTTCCGTTTGATTCTTCCATTTGAAGCCTTCTCCGTAATCCTAGTAATTGTGTGAATAGGATTTGCTCTACGTGGTATTTGTAAGGCATCAGAAGGATTTTCGGGTAACAGTTTATCTATTACTGCTAAACGATAGTCATATAAACGCATTTTTGGTTTATTGGAGTACTTGTTGTACATTTTAAATGAATTAATAAAAAGCAATTGGAACGTATGAATTGCAATTTTAAGATACCATCGCACAGTTTTTCGCTCACATGGGTAAAACGATAGTAGTTGGTCTTGCCGATCAACACCCGACATAAATTCATTGTAACTGGCTATAGCACGGGGTTTCTCGTTTACTTGGCCACGTTTGTTTTTGACAGGAATTAGACAATTTGGGTGTTGCGTCGTAATGTATGTTACATCCCGTTTGTCTTTCCATTTTCCGACATGAATACCTTCATTGAAATGTGATATATTTTCTCCACGTTTCAGTTTTTTTTGCACCACCTCTTTGGGATTATCCTTCAGATTGGTTCGCAGAGTTCCCGTGCAATATGTCTTCTTTTTTAAAAGATTTTTGGCTAAGGTAACGCTATTATAGTAGTTATCCATGTATACTTCATGGCCCTTTCCTAAAAAGTCTTCTAACAAATGGAGTACTATTTTTTCAGCATGCCCCTTGCCAGCAACCTCCACGTCCTTACTTCCAGCGTACACTCGAAATTTCAGTATAAGGCCATCTGGTTCGGTCAACATATATAATTTTACACCGTATTTGTGCCTTTTATTTTTTATGTACTGTCTAAAGAGTAAGCGTCCCCGCCAAAGTATCATGCTTTCATCTAGCGATAATTGCCGTTTTGGGTAGTAGCAATCTGCCATCTTTTTATTAAAATAATCAATCACAAACCGAATTTTGTACAGAGGATCTTCGCTGCTGGTCTCTGAGGTAAAATGCAGGCATCGCATAATTATGAGAAACCTATTTCTACTCATTTGCTCGCTGAAAATCGGTATGGAGAACAACCGGTCTCTTTTCCAGTAATCTTGAACTCGTGTTAATTGTATTGTCCCCATATGAAATAACAGACCGAGAAATATTTTGAGCTCTTCCACGGTCAAGTCTTTCCAACGAGTAATCCTTGACTCCTCTTTTGTTTTTTCCGACAAGAACAATTTTGTAGCCCGTTCGTTAGACTGGTCACAAATATATTTCAAAAAGGCATCATCAAAAAAGAAATTAAAATATACAATTGGATCTCCATCACGTGGCCCACTGAAAACATTTTCTTCAGCAAAATCCAAGGATTCCAACTCACCAGTGGGAGTCCATAATGAGGTTGAACCGGAAGTCGATGGTCGTTCCGTTGCTTCTAAGTCTTGACGTGATAAAGGCGACTCTATTTCACTAATTTGTGTATCTTGAAAATCGGAGGGTGGCTGGAGAGTCTGCGGCTGATCATCATCTGAAGAAGACTCCTCTTCACCTTCAAATGCGAAGTCGTCGTCTGTGTCATCGTCTTCAAACAATAATTCCTCTATTTCTGCGTCATTCAGTTGATTATAATTGAGTTTATTGCGCGATCTTTTGGGCCTAGAAGGGCCAGCTTCACTCTCCATTTTGACAGAAAAAAACAACGAAATCCGGAAACCAACACTACAAACGTATTCGTTAAAGTGTCGCGTGCGATGCCCGTGCGCCACAACGCTTACAGTTGGAAGCCCGCGGCACCACAGAGTACATTTGTTTATATGAGGATAGAGACGTCACTCACGAGTCTGCAGACAGTGGCGCCGTAGGTGTTAAGTTTCGGCAACTTTTTAATACAATACATACCTATAGATGCTATATTCTATAGGTAGTTCCGTGCTACGCATAACATTTAAATTTCCCCGGGAAAAAAGGTGTATAAAAATAAAAGTAATTGTTGTAATTATTTAACTTTATTCTTATGTTTTTTACAATACATATATGATAATCTTTGTATAGATGACAATTCGTCGAAATCACTTCTTAACCCTTTTAATATCATATTGGTGTCTTTACACCAATTATAAATAAATAAATTGGTACTTATTTCTTCAATATTTTTTATGATTTCTTGTTTATGAATTTCACATTTTATAAATGTATAATCTATAACAATAGAAAATATGGTCTTTATATATTGTTTAATATGGGTCTTCTTTGAGTCTTTTTGTAAAATTTTTGTGACCACATCTTGAATGTTAGAAAAACATTTTATCATTTCTAGTGATGGGTATGTGAGGCATCGTTTGTCGCGGAAAAATTCTTTTATTTTTAATTGGCTTACTTTACTAACATTGTACATGCATTTTCTGCAAGCTGTACATTTTCCAACGTTTAATTTTTTTAACACATATCCTGCCACATACTCTACTTGGGTCTTTATTTTGGCAGATTGCATTTTATAATCAAAATTAATCAAGATGCGGTCACAATCAATGTCTTCACAATCGACTTCTATATTATAACTTGACATCTCCGGTTCTTTAAAAAAAAGGCTGTTTAAAGATTTAAAAATTGTGCACTTGTCCATTTCACAGTTAGATCCTGGTGAGTGGACACTGCTCATATTATTTATTAATAGAGAAGCGAAAGCGCCTTCAAATCCAGCACATGAGGGTGAATTATTTCTGTACCCATGGCTTCGGATGGCCCCAAAAAAGTTTTCCAATGGATCTTGGTTGAAATGCCGCATCCATAGAGATGTCAAGTTATATTTCTTAAATAATGTATCAACAATATACATAATATTTTCTATTGTTAACAACCAATTCTTTAAACTAGGTACAGAAGTAGATTTATTAGAATTGTCAATGAATTTCATTGTTCTGAGTATTTTCTTTGATTCTGTCCAAAATATCTTGTGTCGTGAGTGAGGTCCTACAGCTCCAAGAAGCGGTTTTCCTCTTCTTTTTTTAGAGTTTTCATAACTTCCGTTCAGGGAATCGAACAAGTTGTCGAAAAATATTAATACATTTGCCGTGTCCTGGCTCTCTTTTGGCAAGATACCAATATCTGAAAGAAAGCGCTAATTATATATAAAGGTTTTCTAGAAAAATTACATACCATGCTAGCAAATGGTGGACTTACAATATAAGTGACAATTAGTTGTATGGACATAGTTTAATCAAATAAGGGGTTTGAGGGCTTCAATTTATTGGTTATTTTGAACAAAAACAAAAAACTTACTAGCTAAATATCCCATAGTGGCAGCTACAGATGAACTAAATATTTGGGTTGCACATTTCACTTTCATCTTGGCTATTTTGTTAGGTATTACATGTTTTTCTGTCAATTTTGGCATTAAACGTATCCCTTGATATGCTGGATCTTCATTATACAGCTTCATTATGTGCTCCCACTTCGCAGTTACTTCTTTACCATTCAATTCACATTTTAAATTCTTGTTTAATAAGTTATTGCGAATTCCTTTAATTAAATGTGGTGTATCAAATAGTGGTACCACTTCATTACCATCAACTTCAAAAACCTTATTTTTAAATTCTTTGCCTGCTCGTATGCAACTCTGTCGAGTGTCTTCAATTAACCAGTTTATAGCACTGACATTTGTTGCACCTTGATCACAAATGGTGGCAATGACTTTAAATCCGATGGTGTGTAAATTTTGGATAATATTTTTAATTTGTCGAACCAAATTCATTTTCGGGGTTGTTCCTGCGCAAAAGGAATAAGATAGGGGTTGCTTATAATTTTTTTGGATTCCCCTTACCATGAAAACCAATGCATGGTCAGCAATTTTCGTAATCTTGGATTCTCCATCGTTTACAAATCCACAAATCTCGTCTTTTCTTCTAGCATAGTCAAAATGTGGTGTGAGTGCTATTTCATCAAAAAGTAACACACATAGTTTTTCCGTGGGTTTCATTTTATGAACGCTTTTTTTTAATTGGTTAAATATGTTGCTGTTTATACCTGGTTTAAGGCATGCTCTAGTTATCATACGGCTGAGTGTCAATGGTGATGGCAATACAAATAAGTTTCTTAGCCACCTATAAGCTTTGGGACCTTGTTTATAAAGGGCTAAGCACATCACTTTCTCATTTTTAGTAAATCGTCTACCCAATTTATGTTTCCCCACTTCTCTAAATTGGAGCATTGTGAAAATTGACGCTGCCAATGTAAACTTCTTTAAGGCCTTTTTAAAAGTTTCATTTTCTGACAATTTCATAGCTTTCTTTAATCTTGCCAGCACTGAGTCTTTTGATTTTTGTAGCCTTTTCATTTTATGCCTCAAAGCCACCATTTCAGAAGAAATATATGACCTTTTGAGTTCACCTGTAAAAAAAAATTGTGGTTAATTAAATTACAGATTAAATTAACTTGTTTCAAAATAGGTGCCGCTCCCCTTAAATTCCTGTGTTGAACACAGGTCTCGGTGTTGCTCCAATATATTGATCAATGGCAGTTGACATATAAAGTTTTTGAAACCAGTATTAAAACTTCAGACTTTATGAGCAATTATATTCACATGATTTCTTGTATATCCAAGTGAGCATATGTATGCATCATCTTGTATCATATAGACATTTAACATATATTATGAAAGATTTGTTACCTTCTGAATGAGATAAGGGTTGTTGCTTAGTCGTTGATACAGTTTCTTGATCAGTTGTCGAGGGTTGGCTTGGTGTTGATGATTCTATTAAAACATCATATTGCTGAGGTGTTGCAGATGTTGAAGCAATTGGTTGTCCAGAAGATCCATAAGCTCTATCAAAATAGTTTTGGTTTGTAATTTCTTGCATAGGAAGTCTTCTGAATGAGTTTAAACCTGCAAACAATTTCAAGTTAAGTGGTCATATACTATATTTGTAACTTAGTACAAAAACAATAAGAGAAATGTCGTACATGAAAATGAACATAGTACAATACATTGCAACTTTTAGGATAAAATAGTAAAATACATAACATTTTGATAAAAATAGTAAAGCAACAATCAAGTAGATGTAGTAGTGACATAGGCACCTAAAAAGATTTTACCATATTTTTTGCTAACTTAGATATTTTAATAATGGAACTATACAGTTTTGGGAGCATCAAATAAGCAATTTTAAGAATCTTTACCTGACAAGAATAATGTGGGAATAGCATTTGCACTCAGTCTTCGGCTTCTTGTATGGTACTTTAGCTCAAAATGAAAGTGACATACTCTATATTGTTGGTATACACTATTATTGTCCATAAACAAAACATCTCCACCTATTGCCGTAGTCCATTGAAGAAATCGTTCCAATTCCTTGTCTGGATTAGGAAACAAGTGAAGAATAGTGTTATCACTACCTGTAATAAAGAATACCATAAGTAACCTTGGTATTTTAAACATTTCAATTAGATAAATCTTCAATTGAGTGTTCCCCACTTTAATCATAATAAAATATGAAACTATAAATGTCTTAACAAAATTTAGGCGCCATTATAAAGTGCCAGTGTAGTTCAAATAACATTGTAATAATATTATGAAAAAAAAAAACACATTAATAAATGGTACTTACGAGTTTTGTTACAATTTGTGACACAACACTTTATCCGCGACATTATTGCGTTTTTACAAGACAACTTCCCGTCCAAAAGTCCGAATAAACAGCAAAGATAAATCAAGTACAGCGTTTCCGTCGGTGTCAAATAGTATGCCAGGTCAGTAAAAAATAACAGGTTCATCAAAGTCCAGTAAACAAGCCAGGTAATCGTGAGAAATCCAAGAAACAAAACAAGCGCATCCATATACTCCAAAAGAGAAACACAGATTGAAAAATTTTTTCAAATTTTCAAATTGTCAGTGCGGTTTATAAATGACAGTTCGACAGTGTAACGTTCCTTTGTACAAAACTCAAAGTTACTTTACTTTATAATAAATTATTTTATATATTTAATTTAAATTAATTGCAGGTTAAAAATATTCGTTGTATAAAAAAAAGATATATATAATGATTTAAACAATAAGAAAGTTGCAAATTTTCAAAATATTTTTAATCGTTATAATTGTTATCAGCGCCATCTTTTGATGTGTTTGAGCAACTTTCACATTTTAATCCGACCAAATTAAAACAATATAATAATACGTTATAATATAGGCGTGTATCGACCTATTTAATTTAGATGACACACAAACTGGCTATTTTCTTCAGAGCTATATCACCATGCGCGGCACAATGACTAATAGAACGCTGTATGAACCAATCACGCGCTGCGGCGTGACGGGCCTCAACCCCGCGCCCCGTTTCACGCCCCGCGGCGTAATGGGCAGTCAAGTTGTTAATCCGTAAAACAGTTTGCTGCAATTTATAATGTGGTTTTCTAGTTCCAATTCTTGAAGATCCGAGAAGACGGATTTTCTCCCACACCTTGGTTGTTTAATGACCATCTTCTTCATGTGGTCAAATATTGTGGTTTTAGGCACCGAATATACAGTAGACGCTTTGCCTAAGGTTAACTTTTTGCTCTTAACATCTTCAATGGCCCTTTTTAGATCTTCCACGTTATATTTTGTTACCGTTTTACGTTGGTAGTTTCGAGGCATCTATAACAAGTAACACATAATTGTTATAAAACAACACTAAACAAAACAAGTGAAGCAACAGACACATCAATATTTTCTATGATGGGGCAATGCCGAACGTTCGTGATTAACCCACTCAGTTCGTTCGCCATTGCCCTTCAAAGTAAATCAACAAAATATCATTTTTAACTTTAGGTTATGATTAGCTTGGCCGCATCTGATAATCGTAATAAAATCTTAAACCACTAACTATTTAGGTCTATAAATGTCGTATTAGAACTACAATTATTTCAAAAGTTACACTGAGTTTCATTTATGCAATAATTAGAACAAAAAGAACGAAATAATGTAATTAATCATACCTTGAACGTTGTGCACAACCGTGGCGCTCCTGTGTCCGCATGGCACTAGCCACGTCGTCACTTCCAAGATGGCGATGAGCAAAATCATGCCATCTCTTTCTAACATAGTACAA
Source organism: Spicauda simplicius (assembly GCA_949699795.1). Classification (NCBI taxonomy): domain Eukaryota; kingdom Metazoa; phylum Arthropoda; class Insecta; order Lepidoptera; family Hesperiidae; genus Spicauda; species Spicauda simplicius. The sequence continues at coordinate 15,394,908 of OX453074.1, read as the reverse complement.
TTGCTGCGTTCGGGATTACCCATCGTTCGTGTTTACCCTCCCCTCCCCTAATGATAAAAACACTGCCAGTCGGACCTCTTGCCTTTGCGAGTAGCGCTGATGTGCGACGCTCTGGAGTGGCTTTGGCTGCGGCCTCGCGCACGCTGCCTGGACCGCTCCATACGGCCGATCCGCTCGTTGATCTTCTTAATCTCTGCGATTATGAAAGAAGTGTCGCTCGACGGTGCTGCTGTACTCCCAACCTCGGAGATGGTGCCGCTCCCTGTGGTCTCCATGACCTTGTCGGCGATCCTGGCGAGCACGTCCAACTCCGCTGACTCGGTCACCGATATTATACCTCGTACTGCTGTGGGTAGGTGACTCTGCCACAGAATCTTCAAGGTGTCATCCGGGATTTTCGTTCTGGCAAGGTCCCTCATACGCCTTAACAGCTGTGACGGTCGTTGGTCTCCCAGCTCCATCTCACTGATGAGCTTCTGTATCTGCCGAGTCTCTGATTCCTCGTAGACAGTCAAGAGGCGCTCCTTCAGTGCATCGTACTTTTTGGTGTCCGGGGGCTGCATTAAAATGTTCGTCACCTGCTGGATGGCTTCCTTGGACAGTTTTGTGATGACGACGTTAAATTTGACTTCGTGAGAGATCTTCTGTGGTGCAAGTATGGCCTCCACCTGGTAGAACCATAACCTGGCTGGTCCACCCAGAACTCCGGAACCCTCGATGTTACTGTGATTGCAGCCATGTCTGATTTGCCCTCTTCTTTGACGGCTACACCTGCTGGTTGTTGTGGCAAACCCGGAACCGATGGATTCATAATGAACGTTAACTTTTGTTACGTGACGCGGAGAATTTATTATATTGTCGATATGTGAACGTGGGGGGCGCAGTGGTTAAAAAATGTGAGTCGTCACCTAATTAAATTTCACTATTAAAGTTCACTAAAAACGCGGGGTCACCACTTTAGAGGTGAGGTAGTAAATGATAATTCAAGTCCAGAATATACTGATAAATAGTTTATTACAGTACAATATCTATTTTACTACTTTAAGGGCCTCTATTTAAGTACAGCTTTCGTAACGTTAAATACCGACGTTAAACACTGAACGTTAAAACAACACCGCGCCCCGGTGACGACTGGCGTATATTACGTCTCTCACCATGTCGATGCGAAAATCGCGCAGTGTGCAACTTCGCTACATATTTTGCTTACATATGAGGGAGTCATGGCAAAATCATCAGCAAGTTCTTGAAATTTTGTATCTAGAAGATTTTTTTTTAAACAATAATAAATGAGGTAGTGAAATTATGGTTTCATTTACAATTAATTCAATCAAAAAAGATCAACCCTTGGGGACCCCTATATGAAATCTTGCTTTATTTCTAATTTTATTAATCGTACCTTGAACACTATTGTCAGATTTTTGTTTATTTTTCTCTTCAACTGTCTCACTACAGTCTGAAGATGATATTATCTGCAGAGAACGTCTGGAAGGTGAGGACTCCGAATGAGTTAGTCCTGGTGTATATAAGGAGACATCACTATCCGAGGGCTCTTCGTCCATGAATATTTTTTTAGAAACTTTGCTGACACCACAATTAGACGGCTTTGATTTCTTAGTATATTCCACTTCAAAAGGAGATGTAGATACTGATATATTAATTGTTTTCAGTGGTGATACTGCTTGATCTACTAGCTTTATGTACCTGTACAGCTTTGCTTCTAAATTTCTGTGTCATTAACACTTGAATGGATTTGTCTTCCGTTTTAGGATTTTCTTGATTCCTGCAGTCTTTATCCACATCCAAAACTGAAAAGTATAGCGATATATTAATTTATTTCAAGAAAATCAGTACTTTCACATAATAAAACTACTTACTATGTTATATTTTGATGAACAGAAAAGTATCCAACCTTTAGAGGCATAAGTATCTTAGACACTATACTAGCACCACTAGTACTGCAAGAACTACTCCCAATTGGCTCATTTAAGCACTCTTCTATTATAGACTTCCTTTGTTTTTTAATAATATACGGTCGTTGGTCGTTGGTTGAACATGTTCTCTTTCTCCTGTCTGGTTGACAATCAAATTTGCTTGGCATACAAACTAGCCTATTATATAATATATTAGGGTCTTTGTGTATAGGCAATAAGGGCATTTTTTGAGCCAAATTGCTTTTAAATAGTTTAAGGCGGTCATTATTTATAGGAACAAACTTAATCTCTCTTCTTTCGATCTTATTGATTTTACTAGGGAATACTGCTAATTGCCCCTAATGATCTGAGTCTAACTTTTTTATAATCGATGTATTTAATGGTTTTAAATTTGTAAACATATTATCTATACATGTTGAGCTGCTAGCAATTATCCTAGTAGGTGCATTAAAACTGTTGCATAAGTTGTAGGATTTAAAAAGCAAAATAAGTTTTCGTGTTCGAGCAGTATTTGCTAGGATATTAATGTTAGTCTCCACAGACAACAATTCCTTTATTTGAACTGGTAGCTTTAAATAAAGCCTCTTCCATTAATTTTTCAAATTCCTCCTACGGTGCAACGGTCTCTATATACGCTAACAACTAGGAACTGCTCAAATTCTATACATGAAATTTCAATAACTCGTTCAACAGACAGGCTTACAATATCTTTCCGCTCCTTAAATTTTATGCTTTTGTTTACAATTATAAGTGAACCACCGCGTATCTAGTTTATTCTGCTGGACGAGCTGGCAACCTGATGCTTACAGAAGTTGAAAAGGATTTGATCGGCTTTCGGCTGTTCTGTTATATATAGTATATCTATGTAACTATTTTCGAAAAACAGTTCTATCTCTAAGTCATTGCCCATCATTCCTAGAATATTCTGATGCACCAGGGTAACCGACGATAATTTTAAAACATTATTGCAAGAGGTTGCCTCTATTGGTAACCGACGATAATTTTAAAACATTATTGCAAGAGGTTGCCTCTATTGTCATATTGTTTAATTTAAAAAATTGAAAATATCAATATTTGCCAAATTATTGGCTGAATTTATATCACTATTATTTAATTGCTCAATAGAAGGAACCTTAGTAGCCAAATTCTTGGCTGAAATATTAATATAATATGATAGCGATATAGCTATTTGTCTCTTTAAATATTTGGTAAGATATTAATTACCTTTTGTCAAATAACATAATTGTTAAAGTCAATAATATGAATTTTATTATTATTATTATTAAAATTTTGATATGTCAGTTTATTTAATGTCAAATTCAGATTATACCTACAATTATTTTCCACCTGTGACAAGCTTTGATCGTAGGGAAATGTAAACATAATGATTTTATCCACTTTAAGTTTATGTAAGAGATTGTAGTAATATATATAAGATATATTATTGAGGATTTTCAAAATAAACACAAATTGTTTCTCTGAAAATACAAAGTTTTGTTTTATTTTACACGCCTTTATAATATTACACTAATTATTATCATTCCATGATTGTATAAAGTAATTTAAATATCTTCCACCGTTTTAGTCACGCGTCGATTCTTTTTGTGCGAAACAGATAACCACAGATACTCACGCGACAAATTTGAATTAATGGAATGTTATGTGACATTTCATTACATATATTAATTTATTTTTATTTACATTTCCTCTATCACCTATTAAAATAATTAAAGTAGTGTGGGAATTATAGATATGAGTCAATATTTTGTACATGATATTATGAAAAGATAATCCAGGCATACAGTGATTGAAAACTGAATGGCCCTTGCAGTGGTTCGACAAAAGATGATCCATATCCCTACCCATAAACATTACATTATTATTCTTAGTATCAGTAGGTAACGTTGGAAACAAATCATGAAGCACTTGGGAACTATTAGTGACAGATTGGGAGTCAATACAAGTAGAAAATCATTTACAATTAACACACACAAAACAATGAAGAAATAGAAATAATATGATTATTAAACATTAATAACTTGTAAAACTTATATAACACTTAATACTATTATAAATAGATATCGAGTCCAGTCAAAAAGGAAGTAAAAGTCAGTAAGTAAGTCAAAGTACTTATACACAATGCGAGATAAAAATAAGGTATATTTTCTAATTGCGTGCACCGAAACGTCAGACTGCGCCAAAGTCACTATCTCTGTCACTGTCAGAAATGTCACAACTGTCAATGTCAGAAGTGTCACCTTCACTATGACTTCGTTTGATAAGTGAAAAAAATATGGCGTTTGAATTTTCCGAAACGTTTCTGATAATGTACACCAGGGGGCGCAAAATATGTAGCTTGAACGCGACGTCAAATCTTATCTCACCGCGCGGCGAGTTTAAACACGCCCTTTTTGCAATTTATCCCGGCGACTAATTAGTAGCATGCCTGGAATAATGAGTGCAATGAGGACGTCCGCAGATGTAGAATCTTCGACACGCAGACCGATGCAGGGAGTATACGCCGACTGTAATGGCCTAAGCTTCTTTGTTCTTCCCCAGTTAACGATTTCGTTTGAAAACGTAAATATACTATTTCGCGAACTCACATTCGTCCGATCACGTCGGGTACAGCAATTTAGTGCAAGACTCGCAGCTGCGTTAATTAACATCGTCTAACGTTTGGTTTACGAAAGGGATCGTAAATGAAGAGACGCTTGCAGTTGTAAGTCCTTTACTCGAATGTAACTAATAACGAATGTGACGAATGAAACTGAGGGCTTCCCCTCACGCCACAAAAATCACACTCTTGTCGATGGCTTGCCATGGACAATTACAGAGTCGAAGTTTAAATAGTATAAAGTATAATATTATCTAAGTACAATAGCACATCAATATAATAATAATATAAGTATAAAAGGCACATAAGTAAAATAACCTTTAAATGATGAGTAAATTATAACCGCCACACATTTTAATGATATCCTCATTTGAGACAACATATGATTCTATAGAGATCGAGAGTATCTACTAATGAGTAATCGTTGTGATATAAAAAAAAAAGTATTTAAACAGACAACACAATCTTCCTGCTCTAAAAGTGATTTGTCTTCATTCAATAAATTTGCTATCACTCCCTTTACATCAGTCACGTGTTGAGATTGTTCCCCTGCTTGCAAAATTTGTTTTAAAGATGACTATTGACTGACTATATCGAGATAATTCATAGTGAGTTACTGGATGCACTAGGCTACATTTGGACCTACTTTTGCAAAACAGAATCAACCCACAGGATGACAGTTTTGAGAAAAAGCCATTTTTGACCAATATTCTTTAAAAAAAAAATACATTTAAAAGGTTTACATTTTTTACACTAGACTTACATTTTAACATAGTTTTTATATGCAGTTTTGACATACACTTTTGAAGCTCATTATAAAATAGTATGTCGCGGGCTTGCTGCCGCTTGCTGAACCACTGGTACGCTATTCGCAGTACTCCATAAACACGTTAAACGCCAAAAAGGAAATGTGGATTTTTGTAAAAAAAAAAATTTTCTTCAAATGGATGTATTTCATCAAATTTTGTATGTATACTGTTTATTATAAGAATCTGCCGTTGGGTTCCGTAAATAAGATGAAAAAACCTTTTGAGGTCACCGGTGCCCCCCGTGGCGCTTTAAAGTAATAAAATCACTTTTCGTTACGAAGGCGCCACGCCGGTCACCGCGTCGCCCACCCGCCCCCTCAGTACTGCGGTAGCGCTCATGAAGCGAGGTTGCATGTGCACAGTACATGTTCGTTGGTGTAATAATTCACTTCAAATACATTATTAGTGTAATATTGTGTGTGCAATAGTGAATATTAATATTATAAAATAAACATTACAATAAATAGGTACCTACTTAAAATGGAAATGTTTGAAAGCTCAAATTTTCAAGAAATACAGGTGGACATGGAAGATTTTGAATTTACACAGGAAGATTTGCGGGCATTAACATTACTTGAGACTAGTATTGTTCAGCCGTCTATACAAGATAGTCAATTAGATCCACAGTCGTCGGATTCAAACGAAGAACAGTTGCACATTCCAAAAAAACGGAGACGATTAATTATCCGTAGCGACAGTGAGAGTGATTCTGATTCGATTAGAAATTACGTGACAAGCAATATTACCACCTCAGACCGTATGTCAAAGAAATGGTCACGTCCTAGGCGTCAACAACCGTCTATTATGCCTTTTACGGAAACTACTGGTATGACTAAAGAAATGTCTAATAAATTAAAAGACGCAGACCCGGGAGCTTTTTATAGTCTTTTAGTGCATGATGAAATTTACGACTTCATTGCAGAACAGACCAACTTATTTGCCTTACAATCTTGCGAATCCAGAAATATAAAACCTTCATCAAGATCTCATGCTTGGAAACCAACTGACAAACATGAAATTAAACGTTTCTTTGGACTTATTTTATATATGGGTCTTCTAAGACTCCCAAAGCTAAGTTATTACTGGAGCAAAGACAAAATATTAGGACAATCATTCCCATGTACCATCATGAGCCGAAATAGATTTGAAATTATTCTACAGTATTTACATTTCAGTAATAACGAAACAGCAAACAAAGATGATCGAATCTTTAAGATAAGGCCGATTATAGACATGGTCAATATTACATTCCAAAAATTTTATTCACCAAAAGAAGACGTTTGTGTAGATGAAAGTCAAGTGCCATTCAGAGGACGTATTGTCTTTAGACAGTACAACAAAAGTAAACGCCATAAATATGGTTTGAAGCTTTTTAAACTATGCACTATCCCGGGGTACACCTGCAAATTTTCATTGTACAGCGGTAAAAATATTGACACAGTAAACACCACGCCTACTAAAGTGGTAATGTCTCTTTGTAGCCAAATATTTAACAAAGGGCACACTTTGGCAACAGACAATTGGTACACAAGCTTAGAGTTGGCTTACAATTTATTGGAACATCAAACGCACTTGGTTGGAACTATTAGGAAAAACCGAAAAGGCTTACCCAATAGTGTAGTAGAAGCCAAACTTCAAAGAGGAGACTTCATTGCTATGGAGAACGAGGACGGTATTACCGTTTTAAAATGGAAAGATAAGCGGGATGTGATGATGTTGTCTACTAAACATTCTGATAAAATGTCAACAATCATCAAAAAGGGCAAACAGGTTACTAAACCGAAAATGATTTTGGACTATAATAAGTCAAAGGGATCTGTCGATATGAGCGACCAAATGTCGTCGTATTCGTCTCCCTTGCGCAAAACTGTAAAATGGTACAGGAAACTTGGCATTGAGATCTTGTTGAATACTGCCGTAGTTAATGCATGGATTATGTTTACCGAAACTAGGAACACAAAAATGTCCATCATAGAGTTTCGAAGGTCTCTAGTAGAGTATCTAACATGTTCGTCAGATTCTCAAGAGAATGGGTCAATGGTCACGGTATCAAGACCCAAACGATTAAAGCACGAGTTGCAAACAAAATCTGGAAAAGTTAGGAATACTAGACGATTTTGTGTACAGTGTTACAAAGATATGGTAAAGCAATTTGGACGACAACAAGCGAAAAATAAAGCTAAAAAGGTCAATACTTTTTGTGCTCAATGTGATGGACAACCACATATCTGTTTAACTTGTTTCAATAAATTTCACCGCTATGTGTAGTTAGAAATTATTTTTAGTTATTTTTTCATCATTATTTTTACTTCAATCAATTAGCAAAGTTAATTGATTGAAGTTTTTTGATTGTCAGTAAGTACCTACTTATTTTCGTAAAATTATCTGTTCTGATTTTTTATCTCTGGAAAATGTTTTTTGCTAAGTTCTAACGTACGTAACGTGCATACGTAACGTAAAGTAACGTGCATTACAATAATTTTAAGTTTTAATTTTAAATATAAAACATTTATCATGAAATTAAGTCGTTTTCTTACTTATCCTGAGGAGTTTGTCCATATTTCATTATTTTTTAAAAGTACCTGTGACCTCTTGAAAAGGATTATTCTGGAGCGCCACGCCGGCCACTCGCATACACAAAGTAAGCGATACGCGTGACCGGCGGCCCAAAAATACATTTTGAATATGCCTTTCGCTTGAGGTCACCGGTGACCCCCATGGCGCAATAAAGTAAACCAAATGAGGTCACCGGTGACCCCCATGGCGTTTAACGTGTAAAGATAACACTTTTCTTAACATTTTTGAGTAGGGCAGGTGACCCGGTTGTGGCTATCGACCCCTTTGTGGCCATTTTGGCCTTCAAATATTTATAACTAAGGCATAGACAAATAAATTACTCTGTGATGTACAGTATTTAAAATATTGAATATTGGCAACACTGATACCGTTGACAGCTTTGATGTGTCAAACTTCACTTCGATGCAACAAGTCATTCTTTTTAGTTGAGCGTGAAATTGTTAAGATCTTAACAAAAAGGCTAAGGCGAGCGGGTGAGTAATCAGTTTTTATTTTTTAAATCTTTGCTTATTTTTTGGATGTTTATGTTAATACTACATGAAGAATATATTGTCTAAGTGGAACTAAAGTTATTTTGTCGCCATATGTTTCTGGAGTGAGGTTATGAGAAGGTGGCCACTAATGGAGACAAAATTATGAATTTCTCCATCATGGCTGGCCAAAACTGGTGTACATAGACACCCCACTTCTGGCCATTTATATTTTATCGTGGTTTTTTTTTTCATTTTCAGAGATGCAATAAAATGCCTTCACTAAAATCAAATAGTAACAAAATAGATGTCGCGAAAAGAAAATTATTTCAGTACTCACCGCATAAAATTACTTTAGCGTTGAACGCAATTAAGAATGGGATGCCCGTTTCCACTGCTAGTAGAGATTTTAATGTACCTCGAACGACTTTGCGACATAAAATTTCTGGAAAAGCACCTGAAACTTCTGGACATGTAGGACCCCAGGCTGTTCTTGGAAGTGAAATAGAGAATGAACTTGTCGTATGGATCAAAGATTGCGCTCGTGCTGGGTTTCCTATCAACAAGGAAGGTTTACTAGATTCTGTAAAGAAAATAGTAGTAAAAGGCCAAATTAACACACCGTTTATAAATAATAGACCTTCAAGATCCTGGTTTGACGGATTTATGGCAAGGCATCCTGATTTGAGGCAAAAACATGCCGAATATATTAATAAAGCTCGTGCCTTAATTACTGAGGAAAAAATTCGGAACTGGTTCAAGGAAATTTCGTCGTTACTCGGTGATGATAATTTAATGATTCTAGAAGACCCTTCGCGAGTGTGGAATTGTGATGAAACTGCTTTCTTTCTCGCACCAAAAGGAACTCTTGTGTTAGCAGAAAAAGGACAACATGTTTACGACACATCAAAAAACAGCGACAAAGAAAATATAACGACCCTATTTACTGTAAATGCTGCTGGTGAGTATGCACCTCCCTTAACTATCTTCAAATACAAAAGAATGAGTACTGAAGTTCTTGACAATGCACCAAATGGATGGGGAGTTGGTAAAACTGATAAAGGATGGATGACTGGAGAGTCTTTTTACGAATATGTGGCAAACGTCTTCATTCCTTACCTAAAAGAAAAAGAGATAGAATTGCCAGTGATCTTATTTCTTGATGGCCACAAGTCACATTTGACTATGCAGCTAAGCGAATTGTGTCGGGAAAATGGTATTATCGTAATCGCTCTTGTCCCAAACACAACTCATATGTTACAACCTTTGGACGTTGCTGTGTTTTATCCTTTAAAACAGAATTGGCGTCAGCTGGTAAAGAAGTGACGTATTGAAAACGATGGACAAGAAATCACAAAATTTATTTTGCCATCGGCTCTACAAAGTTTACTTCTTGATAACAAAGATAAATTTGCAAAAAATGTGAAAGCAGGATTTCAGACGTGTGGTTTATATCCATTTGGTGCTGAATTTGTTAACTACAAGAGAATTATAAAAAACAGTGACCCAAAAACGACAGAAAATCGCAGGGAAATTACCATTTCTGAATCTAGCTACATTTCTTACCTGGAAAGTAAAATAGACTCAAACTTACTGAAAGACTTTTATATTTCATTTAATTCTGGCAAAGACTGGGAAGGCAAAAAGGAGGCAACAATGTTATATGATAAATGGCTAGCTTTTTAAAACGAAAATACTGATACAATGTTGCTGCCTATCTTGGCATCTCGTAACTCTGAAAATGCTGTCAAAGAAATTCCTTCGCCATCGCTTCTTGATATATCAAGGGATCAAACGTATATTGATAACGTAACTGACATTGAAGACAACTCATGCAATACTTCTCTTGTGGAAAGAGAGATATTAGAAGAGCCTGGTCCATCTTCCGCCCATCCTGTTACCTGTGTTCAAGACTCTCCGCGTTGTGGTCATCATAAAGATACACTAAATAAAAACATGTCTTCAAACAATGTAGCAATCTGTAATCAACAGGATATCACAGCAGTTGACACTGACGAAAACAAATGTAAATCAACATCAACACATGTTGTCCATCAAACAGCGAGAGATTTAGTGAAAGATTGTGTATTATACCCAGGTAAAGTAATACCTAAAAATACTAGAAAGGCAATATATGTCCCTTCCGTTATTACGTCGGATAAATGGAGGGATATTATGAAGGCAGCTGAGAAAGAAAAGACAGAAGAAAAATCTAAGAAAAGTAAGCAAGCCGAAAAAATCAAACCAAAAAAGAAAAAAGTGACTAGAATAATTTCATCTTCTGATGATAGCAGTGAGGGCGGCCACACTGAAAGTGAATGGAATGACTTGAGTGATTCGAATAGTGAAAAAATGAAAAAAGGAAATAAAATGCTAAAAAAAGATCTGAAACAAAGAAAAAGGAAAAGATCTGAGACTAACACAAGTTCCGAGTCAGAATTACCTCTAAATCAGTTAGCAAACTCAGTGAATACTAAAAAGTGTGATGAGAACTTAAAAGTAGGATCCTATGTTATTATTAAATATGAAGGAGAATACTTTCCTGGAAGAGTCGAAAATAAAGATAGAGGCTCTTATGAAATTAGCACAATGGTGTTATCTACAAAGAATACTTTCCGATGGCCAGAAAAAGCAGATAAAATTTGGTATAAAATAAATGATATTGTGGAAATTATAAATTCACCTGCTAAGCTTAATAACAGAGGCTTTTTCAAAGTCACTGAAATGGAAAAGTTTTTGCCTAACATTTATATATAAACCTCAATATTTATTTTCTTAAGACTGAACCTAAGACTTTACGGCCGAATACCTAACAATTATATATTTCGTTGTCTAGGTTTGTATTTTGTGACTGAATTAGTTTTAAGTACAAATTATAATGATGGGTGAGACTACTGCAAAGTTGTAGATTTTGATGATTGGTTATGTGATGATGATTAGTTAGGAGAAAGAAAAAGTAAAAGTGATTACCTACAATTATTATTATAAATGCACCTAATCAAAAGATAAAGTTAATAAGAAGAATAGTTTTATTAAATTGATAAGCAGAAGTTTAATTTTCTATTTTATTGCATAGATAGTTTGCAAAAATGGGCACTGAAAGTATTCTTTAATGTTAAGCAATGACTGTACCTAGGTAGCTACAACTAGTTCCTATTTTTGAATAAATAAATATATAATATTTATTGCTAGTAATAAGAAATAATTAGATGATAATATTTAAAAAAAATGTCATCAAAAGTACAAGTCAGCTGCAGAGTAAACAGATTGGTAAGGATTGAGTTTTTTGAAAAAGTGTTTGTGTCATTTAAATAAAATTTTGGAATTAGATAATAAGTCTGCAATGTACTAAAATACGAAACAAAAATATCCAATAAATCATGAAAAAACTCAATTTTTAACACAAAGGGGAGGTCAGTTTACTTTGCAGCTTTTACCAACCTCATATAAATGTTGATCTCTTTATTTGTAAGTTAAATTCAAGTGAAGTTATAATATTTCATATTTTCCTAACTAAATAAAAACCATTGTTTGTAAAATGTGCAATTTAATTAATAAATTTTGATTACTTTGATTTCATCTGATTTTATTTTTTGATGGCCAGAAATGGCATGAATCTGGCCAAAAATGGCACAAACTCCCTTTTTTTTTTCTTTTTTATACAATTATTTTTCTATTGGATGTTCTTTAAAAAAAGGGTTTTCTTAGGCAAGGTTAATATATGTTAAATGACTTTTTACAAGAAATATGTTCGTGATAACAAAAACTATAAGTTAAGAAAGCCTCAAAGTCGACAAAATCCTTAAAATGGCCAAAACCGGGTCACCTGCCCTATAGTACATGTATGAAATATATACATTGATTAACGCAGCCACGACTAGTATCACCATACCATATTTTTCTGCAGTATACTCCAAATGCGAGTTAGTTGCTTTATTCGCTCCATTTTGGGCAATTACTACTTCTTCCGTCTTTTTTTCAACACTATAAGTTTTACCCATTGTTATAATAATTATTTACTGTAATTGTAGTTACACTTCAATGATTTAGTGTTAAATGATATTCTTGCAATTCCACTGGTTCAACAAATAACTCTTGCGACCAAAAAGCCTCGTATTCATTAGGCAACATTTTTTGATAAACTGTTTATGACTAGCATGTAAACAAGTTTACCATAAACACTGGTTCTGAATCTTGGCCGTCTACTCTTGCCAGTTGTTGATAGGTTGTCGCCCGATGAGGTAGTGATGCTCTCTGCTGCTTACATAATAATTCATGAAAGCGTTAATAGAAAAAAGAAAAGGTGGTGGATTCGAAACTATCTGTTGAATAGAAATTATGTATTTAATGGCCTCCGCGGATTTGATGGTTTATTTCAGAACTTTACCACAATGTCACTATCTGATCTGTCTATCTATATCTTGAAATGTTATTAAGATTGATTGGACCACCAATAAAAAAAGTGAAACGAAATTTCGGCATCCTGTTAAACCTGAAAGAAGACTACTTTTTACTTTAAGGTTTCTTCCACAGGTGACTCATATGGCTCACTGTCATATACCTTTCAAGTATCAAAACGATTAATCAGCAGGATCACACCAGAAGTTTGTAAGGAATTGACAATTGTTTTAAAGGACTATGTAAAGGTGAGTAAAGTAAAAATAAAAAGTGAAATCACAAATTTAATTATTAAATATCTATATGAAATCAATGATTAAGAAAATCAACACCTAGATTGGGCTGTTTTACATCGCATACTACGAAATTTCATTAAAAGGATTTTCTTATATTTAAATTTAAGGTTAAGGTTATCATTCCATATGTCCTTATTTCCATTTGCAGCAAAAAGTACAAATTTAGAATTCAAATTTAGTTGATTTTTATTTTTAACATAATTTTTAGGTACTACGGAAATTTTATATTAAGTTTTCTATCACTTACTATTAGGCGGTGATCTTTGACTGCACACGTTCCCGCCACGTGTTGCAGTGCAGCTAGTTTTCCGACCTTGGGGGTGAATTTTTCGTTTTCCAGCTGCAGTGTGCGAGGCATTGTCTTGCTCTTGTACCATACCACCAGTGGGACGAGCACTACCAGTCTGGACTCTCGGACATTCTTCGTGGTCTTGACTTCGAACGGCTTCGCGAGAAGTTTCGACGACTTCTCTCACTCTTATATCTTCTTATACCTCTTCCTGTGTCCATCTCGTTAATCCTCAATTTGATTTTCGCTATTTCAGCCATAATCGTTGCTATATCGAAAGTTGTGGGTTCGGCGTGGTTACGGGTTACCTCGTTGATCTGCGCGGACTGATGAGTATCCATAATAACCTTTGTAGATGTGACGGTAAGTATAGCTCTCACAGATGACGGTAGGTGTCCTACCACAGTATTTTAAGTATGTCATCCTCTATCTTGCCTCTTGCTAACTTCTTCATACGACTCAATAATTGACTGGGCTTTTGATCTCCTAGTTCAATTTCTGATACAAATTTTTGAACTTGCCTTGTTTCAGATTCTTCATATATCTTGCAGGAGACGTTTTTTCAGCGTGTCATAAATATGATTTTCAGGTGGGCTTGCTAGGATATCTGCGACCTGATGGATGACTTCCTTTCTAAGTTTCGATACAACCATGTAGTATTTGTTGGCGTCCGATGTTTTCTGCGGCGTTAAAGTTGCTTCTACCTGAATGAACCATAAACGAGGGTTTTCTTGCCCAAAAGTAGGTAATCTATCTGCTACTGACAGGTTGAGATGGTTTGCTGCTCTTCAGTTTTTATTTGCTGCGCCTGTAGAGTTGGCTGTGTTGATAGTATCGGCGCAGCGTATTGCGGATTCATGTTTTCGTTCTCCGATGTGCACAGTACGACTGCAACTGCGCGTATATGAGCGTACTCGAGTCGGGGTCAGCAATGTTGTAGCATGGGACACGAACGAAACGAGTTAGATGCCAACTGATTTATTAAATTCAATGCATTGCTTTGTATATTATAATATGCTACACATGAGTGTGTGCGTGTCCCCACAAGAGTGTATTAGGCCATAGTTCACCGCGCTGGCCAAGTGCGATTTGGTGGACAGTCATATGTATTATATCTTTTTGTGTTTCGCTTAATTTCTTTGAAAAATACCCTAATGTGTACCATTGTCCCTTAATGCACTGTTGCCATACAGCACCTACGCAGTTATTTGATGCACCAGCGAAAAGTGCATGAGGCACGTTGGATATCGGATACGACAACGTGACTGCATTCTTGAGGATGTTTTTGCATTCTAAGAATTCTTGTTTAGCATCAGGTGTCACACAGTCAAGACATCCAAATGAAAAAAATAAGCCCGTGGTTTTTTTTGAGACAAAATCACAAGCTCTTCAACATCTGTAGTGTGTAGCCTACCTATTGTAATCCTATAAATATGAGTATTCCTTATAATGAAGATTCAGTATTGATTCAAGACTCGGTGTGTTCATATTTCTCTCCAATATCCCGCCTTACATGGTGACCCTGCCAAAGCGCATGGCAGCGGCTCGGTTTGCTTAAATTCTATTCCCACATTCGAATTATGTTTAGCGATGTTAGTCGGTTTTTTCAATCTGCGTTGCGCTCGTTAGTTGGTGCAGTTCGATTACATCCATGATGATTGATATATTTTGGTGAACATAAGCACTACGACGTCTAAGAAAGAAGTCTAAGTTATCCTAGCCTAAAACGTTGCTGGTGGCATCAACCAGGTTACGGTGGAGGAAATTAGAACTTATTTGGGAGCTGCAAATATTATTCTGTTATTAATACTTACCTTAAGGGCGTTGGCGACAGTCTATGGTATATACAGAATTTATAAAAAATGCCACCTTCAATGGATCGACCAGCATATACACCACCATACTCTTCGGCGTTAGTTCCTACGTAAACTTTGTAAATCGGCCACAAATAAAGAAAAAGTTTGACTACCTACACTACTACGGTACAGTTTAATCCAAATGTGCAGTGTTAAAAAATACAAGTGTGGTATTAAAGTTCAGAAATAAATATGGGAAAAGTGCTTAAGATACACTTTTTGTTTATGCACATATATCTAAGATAAAGTAATTTATGATTTGTATCATACTAATACTTTGACATGTATTATATTCAAAGAAATAATAATAGTTTTAATATGTTTAAGATAATCAAAAAATGTACGATTTAGAAACCAACATCAATTGCACATAATACAACGTGTGTAAGATGATACATGTACGGCGTAAGATGACATGCTATGTCTTACGTGTTTTGTTACTTATATAATAATAAGTTACCTCAGACAAACATCTGGTCCTACCCAGGGAACTTTTACAGTCCAATTTAACTTTTTTTACGAATTCGAATACAAATTATATCGACCACAGTTAATTCTGATCAAGATAGCTTAGAGCAAATTATGAAAAATATACTATTACCAAAAATCTGCTACGGCATTTCAATCTAAATTAGCTTTAATAAAACAGAAAGAATTATGTGTACAGAAAAATAAAGAGATAGCTGAGCAGTAGACGGTTTGTTCAGTAGACGGTTTCACAGGCCAACGGAAAATCCGATAACTATAAAGTTTTAAAGCCTTTGAATAAACAGTACGCAATTAAAATATACCGATGGGCTACGAAACCGCAGATTAAGGACTATAATTGCAGCAAGGAATTACAACTCGCTCAAGGAAGCAATCCAGGCGGCGCAAGATGAGGAGATCGCCTCGGTTTCAAATTCAGGCGAAGTAATCGGTATGTATAATAACAATAGATTGCAAAGGGTTTCAGGCATAATTATGGAAGAGGTCATCGATGGTCATCTCGGTGGGTGGAACGGACACCACGAGCAGCAGCACGACCAAAGCTCTGCCCGCAACCGCCCTGGATAGAGATTAAGTTTTATTATAGCATTAACCGAATTAAAGGATGTGAAAGAAAAACGCTCACAATTTGTCAATAAACAACTGTTAACATATTATTATTACAAAAAAATACTCTCTCACAAAATTAAAACAAAGCCCTAAGGCATATAATTTAGTACAAAAGCTGTTTACATTAACTTCGAGCGAACACATCGAAAACTATTAAACACTTTCATAATACAACCAGGCATGAATGCACATATATTAGATAATTTTAAAAAAACTGTGGAAAAGGTCCCAACTGAGAAAAAGCTCTGTAGCTTATTTTTTGATGAGGTGGCATTACCACCTGGCCTTTAATATAATAAAACTTTAAAAGAAATAGTGGTACTTGAAGACTTTGGGTATAAAAAACAACCTAATACAGCTGACCATGCTTTGGTGTTAATGGTAAAAAGTGTAAAGGGAAACTTTATGCAACGCCTTTGCTTTATATTTTCTAAAAGTGCCACAAAGAAAGAAGAGCTAAAAATAATTTTAAAAGATGCTATCAAACCTGTTACAGGTACTGGTTTGAAAATTATATGCACAATTTGTGATCAGTCCAACATGAGCACAATTAACAGCCTGTTTGATGATACGAAACAGAAATATTTGAGGAAGGGCGAAGAATGTAAAAGTTCATCGTTTGTAATTGATGGTAGTAAAGTTTTCCCCATTTATGACTCACCACACCTTTTAATGCGTGAGTTTAGTGAAGTCTCATCTTATCCGTAATTTTATGACGAAAGACGTGAACAATAGAAAGGCATTTCGAGAAGACAATAGCGTACGTTTATTCCACTTGGGTCTGCTGTTTATTTAACGTAAAAATATTTCATATTTAGTATATAACGAAGAGAATGAGTGACGTGTGACATCAGGATGGTAGAGGTGTCTTCGTTATTATTCATTCTTGAAGATTTGGAAGTAAAACACAGGAGTAAACTTCTTCGATTTACTCACAATTGAGGAGGTCCGATCGCTTCGACGGTTAAACAAGAAATCTTATTTTTATCGGCGTTCGCTCGCCTTTTTATAACAATGTTTGGTGGTGTGACAATAACAAATTTATGGAGGGTAAACTAAATTACAATTCTAAAAATCATTAAATGTTGCTAATTCAATAAACAAACAATTTTCGATCTTTAAACTAACTAAAATAATTATTATCGGCGACGTGTTTTTCATAACTACGCGGTGTCGCGCCGACATATATGATTAGAAATATTGTTCCATAGTAATATTAAATTCCAATTTAAGATGTACTAGTAAATGTAATAAAATGCAAAGAAATTCTTAGATCTCAGTATTTTTGAAATAAAAATATTTGATTAGTGTTGTTTGATATAATTCGATATAAATAAACAATCTAATGCAAAATAAAATAACATACTATCAACTTTTATGACACAAAAAAGTTAAAACAATAGGAAAAATAATTTATACAGAAAAGAGAGAAAGAAAGAAAAATAATTAAATTTATACAAATTTTATTCAAGGTGAAAATTCAGTCTTCTTATGACGTAATTTAACGAAATTACAACAGTTTAAAAAAATTACACTTACGCCTTAAAAGTAAAATAACTTTGCAGGATCAGTAAAATTCGACGGGGCAAGTACCACCGCCACACCTATTTTCTAGCGTGAAACATTTTTTTTGCGACTTTTTTTTCGATGTTTTTTTTGTTTGATGGAAGCGTGTGGTTGCGGCATACTTTTATTTGAGGCGGCCATCATAGTCCTCGGGAGCAGCAACGCACCTGTGATTGACTTCAGATTGAACCTACGTTCTATTTCAAGTTGCTTACAGATGTCGATGGGCGGCAGTGACCACTTACCATTAGGTGGACTGCATGCTCATTTGCTACTTCGGTCATATAAAAAAACTTAGGCAAGATTTTATAATGGCATATATAGGTATCTGCTTATCATATGCTTATCATATTCGACGAAACTTTGTTTATGAGTGTTGTAGCGAATTTCTTACAAATTAATCACTAATAAATAAATAGTCACATATAATAATCAATAATAACAAATTAGTTACACTTAAAAAAAAATCAGTAGTCTTAAAAGTTCTAAAGAGCACTTAACTAATAATAATAATATCTTTAAGAGCATATCGTCATTGCGCGTGCAATACTGCGTAAGAGCAGTTTGTAAATACCGCGGAACAGCAAAAGGTGCAAATTTGAAATATCGCGGCTACAGATCCTTAGCGCTGATTCGCTTATATTACTTCTGACACATTTGAATTAGCCAATAAGAAACCTCATATTTTAATCAAAACAATACCGCGTAACAGTACGGTGTTTGAAGTTAGCGACAAGCCCGCGTATTTACGGAATGGGCGAACAAGTTGAAACACGATTAGTGCTTGCTCCCGAAAATATTTTTTTTGCAGCGAATAAAATCCAGGTAAGTGTGTTTTTATAGCGTATAGTGGATATTTAATAATATGTTTATGCTTGAATAGAGTAATTAAGTACATTTTTTTTGGTATTTTTTAAATTGTGAGTGATAAATAACGTGTAAAAGTTGTTAAGCGGTATTGATATTAGATTATAATAGTATTGTTTGACATTTACGCGGTATTGCACTGTACTAAATTTTATGTTGTTTTCAGATACATATTATTTGAAGTAACCGAATATAATGGAGGACGAAGAAAATTGCAAGTTACTTTTAGAGAATGTTGATATCAACGATGACGTGGTAACTTTAAGAGATCTATGTGAAAGGCGAAAAATATTGTTGCAAAAAAAGAAAGAAATATTGAATAGCCGATATTTGGAAAATAAAGTTACTTCAGGAAATCAGGAACAGGAAATATTTTCCGTTCCTTTGCCAACGGAATTAGAGCAAGGCTCACTGAACCAAAATATGACATCCGAGTGTATTACGCTTACAACAGTACTGGACACTTCCTTGCACTTTTCGTACGATAGTTCAGTCGGTAACACTTCTTTTGTCGCCCTCTCAGACATAACAAATTTAAAGCCACTATCATCAGAAAATACGGAGTGGTTTCCTGAAGGGGAAACAGAAGACACGGTGAAGAAAAATAGTAGAAAGCGTAAAGGAAATCCTAATAATTGGAAAAGAATAATAAATAGGCGGCAAAGGATGATGGGTGAGGAATACATTGGATTTAAAAAAGACGGCACTAAATATGTTCAAAATGATCCTAAACCTGCCAGAATAATGGGTCCAATATGTATGTCACAGAGATGTTTCAGTGGTAAGGCTATGTATTGCCCAAAGCTAACAAAAGAAGTGAGGTCAGACATCTTTAAAGCATATTGGAACATGAGTTGGCAAAAAAAAGAAAATGTATACAGGGTGTAAATGACAGCGTACCGAATATTAAAAATATGGATTCCTGACACGATTCTGGTGCTTATGGCGTTGGAATTTTTCATCGGA
The DNA here is from genome assembly GCA_949699795.1 of Spicauda simplicius. Classification (NCBI taxonomy): domain Eukaryota; kingdom Metazoa; phylum Arthropoda; class Insecta; order Lepidoptera; family Hesperiidae; genus Spicauda; species Spicauda simplicius. The sequence continues at coordinate 15,375,168 of OX453074.1, read as the reverse complement.
TTTTCCTCGGATTTTCCATTTTTTTATGCACTTTTTTTTACAAATTTTGGTAGTATTTCAATACTACTGCATAATGCAACATGAATTTAAAAGAAAAACACTCATTATAGTGTTTTTCACGAAAACTAGCAATGTATAATGAATGCGCTATCAGCTGTTCGACGTCCGGTCAATGACGCCGCGCGGCTGAGGCCGTGCGGCGGGCCGCCCCGCTCTCCGCCGCACCGACTTCCACCAATTTAGAAACCAAGTTTCCAAAAAACATTCAATACCTAATTCAAACATTTTAACGCAAATAATAACTGAAAACATTATTCGGAAAAATACTAAATACCTATTCTTTTGTTTATTTTTGTGTACCTAATGATTGAAAACTTCTTCATTTATTTAGGGCAAATACAAATAAATCACAAATAATGATTAACATTTTAACGTATTTGTTTCAGAAGCAAACATAAGGGAAACATCATTAAAGAAATGATGTAGGTACATAAGTATCATGCAAAATTCTATTCCACATACACAGTACACTCACACATACAGCGCGGTGCGGCTCTTCAGTCCTTTGCCGAAAGGCGGGATTAACGCCGCACACAGAATAAACAATAAAAAGATAGCTCAATGTGGCTAATAAAGTACTTGTTCTCCGTAGGTCATGTACTCGAGATGATGAGTTAATTTCTGTGATAAGAATATCAATAGTTATTGATTGATATTATAATAGCTTTTTATACTTTCGTTTTTTTATGTTGTATGTTGTTATTTTATGAAATTTTAATTTGCTTTTATGTATTTAAAGTATTTAGAATCTTGAAGTAAACCAGTCTAATTTGAACTAACATGAATAATGTTTATAATGTACCTAATTTGGTATTTTATTAAAATTACAAAACAACGAGTGGACAAGTAAAAGTAATTGAATTGTCAGTTTTAAGTTAAAGGTTGTGTCATATCTGAATTTAATTGAATCTGTGTAATGCACTCGCTTAGTAGTAACTCGTCACAGAGCGGCGTATTGGCGGTTTTCTTTGATAGTTCGGATATTATTTAAAATTTGAAAAATTGTCATAGTTCGTGATTTTCGCTTGCGGAAGACGGATGCTCTGCAAATTTCGGTTTCGTGTTAGTCGTGTCGTGTGTGAACTGTTATTTATTATTACTTGTTATTGCTTTAGTTTTGTGTTTTAGTGTTTTTATTGTTATTTAGTTTTTGCAAAATGCAGTTCAGTGCTCGTGAATACGGGGAAATGCTAATGTGTTATGGTGAAGCACGTGGGAATGCACAGCAAGCTCTGCATCTGTACATCCAGAGGTACCCTTATGCTCGCCATCCAACGGACAGTCGTGTGATTACTCGGGCGTACCAACGAGTGTTGGATAATCAGCCGATTGTACCGCAGCAGGAAGGTGCCGGAAGAATGTTGAGAGCACGTGTGGTGGATAATGTTTTGGAAGCCGTGCGTCTAAATCCGCGCTTAGGTACACGCACCGCAGCTCGAGTATTGCGCAATCGGCACGGGTCTTAGTCTAGGTAGGTACTAAGTTAATAAAATAGAATAAGCGATTTGTTGTTAGATGCGTGCGGGGAATAACTACTTATAATACAATAAGCGATCGGCGATCGGTACGCGGGTTGTTCGATGTACATTGCGCGCTCAAAAATGACCAACTCGGGAACCAATAATTTCCGAGGAAAATTGATGAGTTATTTTTAGTTCATTTAGTGTCACAAATCTACCATTTAAGTTTTCGGTACGCTGTCATTTACACCCTGTATATCTTCAATGGTGGATAGAAAACCTACAGCTAGAAAAACTTTAAAAGTAAATGATAAAAAGGAAAGAGTTTGCTTAAAAACATTTTTAGAAACATTGGGCATAAAAGAATGGACAGTACGATATTGGCTAGGAGAGAAAACAACTATTGACAATGAATCTGAACCAAGTGCTATAGTAGCTACGGGAACGAAAAGAGAATCAGCCAGAAAATATTTGACGGCGCTAGCGAAACTACCGTCTCATTATTGTAGACAAACCACTTCAAAGTTATATTTAGAACCCATTATACAAACAAAATCACAATTGTACCGACTATATGTGGCCTCTAGGAAGGTATTTGAAAGTGTCTTATTTGAAGAGAACATCGGCCTATTTCAACCAAAGAAAGACGCATGCGATCAGTGCTGCGCTCACAAAGCAGGTAACTTGTCAGATGAGCAGTATATCAAACATATTGAGCTAAAAAACTTGGCTAGAACTGAAAACATCCTAGATAAAGAAGCAGCGCAAAAGGCGACGATTCATACATTAACAGCAGATCTTCAGGCAGTGAAATTGTGTCCTTCACTTAATGCCAGTGCACTTTATTTTAAAACAAAACTTGCGGTCCATAATTTTACAATCTATAACCTGGGAAACAATGAAGTGATGTGTTACTGGTTTGACGAGACGACATGCGACTTAAAAGCCACTACATACGCAACATTTCTTGTAGATTATTTAACTAAATTACTTGAAAATGATTCCAAGGATGTCGTATTGTATACGGATGGTTGCACAGCCCAAAATAGAAATAATATTGTGTCCAATGCGTTGTTGCGTTTGGCTATGGCGAAGAACATAGTCATCACTCAGAAATATTTGGAAAAAGGCCACACGCAAATGGAAGTTGATTCAGTGCACTCGGTGATTGAAAGAAAGTTAAAAAATCGAGAAATATTTCTACCTTCACAATACGCGACAATCACGAAGGAGGCCAGAAAAGTTCCGAGTCCTTATCAGGTGATTACTCCTGATTACACATTTTTCAAAAACTTTGCTAATAAAGATCACCTCATTTATGAGTCCATAAGACCTGGCCGTGGGACAGGTGATCATGTCGTCGTGGACATAAGAGCTCTACGATATAATCCAAACGGAACAATTTATTTTAAACTACACTTTGCGGACGATTTTGTTCCTTTACCTAGGAGACCAAAAAAGATAACATCCGACTCTATTATTGACAATGTAGGTTCGTTATATGAAACCCGACAGTCAATATCAAAAACAAAATATGAACACCTACAGGAGCTGAAGAGTGTCATACCTAAAGACTGACATAGTTTCTATGATAATTTACCGTATAAATAATGTTCCTAATTATTTAAATTTTAAATTCTGTGATCATTTTAAAGTTTTAATGAGAATTTAAGAGTAAACAAGCACTATTTTTTATTGTTGATTTAATACTTCTTCGTTTAATTAACACTTAATTAAGAGTTTAACCTTTTAGTTATTTTTGTATTTATTTAAGAGACTAGTTAACAAAGATTAAAATGCTAGATAGAAAAGACTTTTATGTTAGAACTTTTAAATAAGACCCTTTAGTTAATTATTCCGAATTAAGTGCTCGTAATTGTTCTATTGAGAGTTTATCAGACCCAAGGATTGTCCCCTAATAACCCCTGAGGACCCTATTGTCCACCAATTCGCAATTGGCCAGCGCGGTGGACTATGGCCTTAACTCTCTCATTCTGAGAGAAGACCCGTGCCCAGCAGTGGGACAATAATGGGTTGACGACAATTGTTCTATTGGAATTGCAGAAATTCAGTGATTGTATGATTTAATAGGTCTAAATTTGATAATTATAAAAAATGTATAAGTAGTGCAAAATTAAGTTGATTTCTAAAGTTTTTATTTTTTTCTAAGATGTTTATTTTGTATGTTTTTTGTTCTACAATATTTTTAAAGAACGTAATAAATTAAGATAATTAATATTAAATGTATTTTATTAAACCCGCGGATCTACAAAAAGTGTGGTATTTTAATGTAATTTATTAGTACTAAACCGCGAAAATCACTTTACAGGAAATCTAAACAAATCCTTAGTATATTCACGTTAAATTACTATAAAATAAATAGCAAAGAATCTGCTGTAAAGTTCAGTCGGCAATATAATAAGGAATTACAAAGTTATTAAGTTTTTTCTTCCTCCTGTAAAATTCTAAAAAGGTACATACGCGGTATTTACTAACTGCTCTTCCGCGGACTTGCACGCGCAACGACGATATGTTACACTCATCCTCGAGTCTTTGGTCAAAAGAGACCGCGGTCCCTTTTTGCCAAAAGATTTAATTTAATATTTTTCTTTGGGCTAATGGGACCACTTATAAGTATATACAGTCATCCTATTGTTCGCTGCAAAATTTTGTACAGTTTGCAAGAAAACAACTAAATAGTATAAAATAAAACAGAAAATTCTTTAAACCAAAAAAAAAAATAGTATTAATTAAATATTATAAATTAAAATAATTGTTTATAATTAATTATTAATATTTATTTATAGTATAGATCAACATTTGTTTTTAAAAAACACAGTTTTAGTTAGGTATGTTTTTTCTTAAGTTACGTTAATAATTACTCTACAGTCAAGCAAAATCTAACCCAAATATTTTTTTAAGTTTCGTATGCCTCTTTTTGTTTTCGAGGGGGAAACCTTCAAACGGTACCCGACGCCGTGGGAGCGAGCCCCCCTCCCCCTTCCTGGTGGCCGTCCTCGGCGCTGAAAAGAGGACTCCGGGATCTCCAAACGAACGCCACCTAAATCCTCTGAGCGCGTTGCCCCATCGGGCTCCTCCCAGATAGGCGGCTGGGCCCACCGTTCCGTCTAGTCTTTACGACGATATGCGACCACACATACCGCCGTCCTTCCAGGAACACGGTAGCCCTAATCTGATCCCACAACTGCAAGGACAAAGTTTCGTCTGCCTAGTAATAAATAATTAATAAATCATATCTATTAACAACAATCGTAGAAATCACAGATAGTCTAAGTCTAACACAACTAAGTAATTTAAAGTAGAAAGAGTATATTCTTGATAAACAACAATTTAAGGATTGTCTCATTATTACTTTTATATAAACCTAAATTCTAAATAAATAGATTTGGCATTTGTATTACTTAACGTATTTAAAAATAATATATATTACTGTATTTATATGCCATTTTATTATCAAATAGAAGCTTACCTTAATATTTAGAGTAAAAATATCTCACACACAGCATGCAGATTTTTCTGCCGACTATATAATTTTATCTTGAATTTTTGGTCCCAATCGACCCATTCAAAGACGCTATTGCCATAAGAGACCGCGGTCCCTTTTCCGAGTGGTCCCTTTTGACCAAAGACTCCCTCTGGATAGTGGTCGTAAATGGATGCATTACAATAGTCACACCGAAATTTTACATTATATAAAAGCATCTTTATATCATTTTTACTCATTGATAGAGAAAAATGATAGGGTCGAATCCCTGTAGTTTGAGATACGTGCTGATAACACTACCAACATTTATAGGACAGGATAAAATGACTCCCGACCCATGGCCTCTTCAAATCGTAGTAATAATAATCTAGTAAATCGTATTTTGTTAAAGTTTTATCGATATCCACGACGATTGGCATATTTGACTTTGTTGATTTTTTTCAGTTTGAAACGTAGAATTGTTGCAGAGGTAATTCATTCTGGAACGTTATACATGTATTAATCGTAAATATCCGGTGACCGAGCTTTTCTCGGTATTTATAAGATTAATTGTGTTATAGGCAACCCTAGTACAAGTTTAGTTTATCATACTAAATTTTCACTCTCGCCTCGTACCGCGTCTCGTGCTTCGTCTCGTATCACAGCTCGCACCTCGTGCGATTCATGGTAAAATGAGTGTCTGTTCTCGTGGTGAGTTCAGTTTAGTGATGTTCATGTTAAAAAAATATCGATATTATTATCGATATAATATATTGTAATGTTCTATCGATACTTTGCGATATATCGAACATATATATCGATATTTTTAAAATATCGTAAGTAATTTCCTACTTACTCGTATTAGACTAGTTTCTTATATTAAATAGGGAAGCTTGATATTATTCATATGAGTCAAAACATCTAGAACAAATCAACTTTATTTATATGTCATGCAAATGAAATCAATGGCCATACGACCCAAAAGTGAAAGATTTATAAATCCCAGTATTTCTTTTCTAAGCTTTCCAAAAACAAAATTTTATTTACCCTTTTGGCTTGCAATCTGCTTCTCTGCTGTGTAAGAACTTGTGCGGCTTTTGAGAAAAGTCGTTCAGATGGAACTGAGCTAGCCACCATGGTTAAATATTTAAAAGCCACATTGTATAACGTTGGGAACTGTATTTCATAGTCTGCCCACAATTCTAATGGGTTTTCGTTAAATCTACTCACTGGAGTCCTCAAATAAAGCGATAACTCATCTGAAAGACTTTCATTGGTATTATTTGTTTTCCAATTTCGTTGAACCAGTTTATGGTGATCACTCCAGAGATCCGATGATAGACTAATTTTGTCTGAGTTGTCAGAGTCAGATTCCACAGTAGATTCATCCTGTTGATTCTTTTTAATCATCTCTTTAATTTTAATGACGGCATTTCCACACGCCATGGCATCTTCAAAATGAAGTTTTTTTGAATCTTGGGTCTAATATTGTAGCAATAGCCAATGCTGATACCTGCTCGATTGCACCCATTCGTTTATTAATTTCGGTAAGAGTGCGTTTTTGTACATCCTTGATTAAAGATTCTTCAATTACTAGGTTTTTCAGTTTTGATATCATGCAATGCACTAATGGAATGATTTTGCTACTAGAGCAATATTTATCGCCAGATATTTCCTTAGTCGCTGCTTCTAGTGGTTGTAGTACATTAAGAAGCGATGCTAATATAGTCAACTCCATGCCAGTTAACATCGGCGGTGCTGTTTTATGACGAATCAAAATTTTACTCACAGCATTTCGTAAATCAAGGAAACGAGCAATCATATAATATGTGCGGTTCCAACGTGTTGGGACATCCTGAATCAATTTTGTGTCAGCTCGAACTGATTTACGCAGCTCGTCACTTGCAACACAACTTTGTTTAAAAAATGTAACAACATTTTTTACTTTTGTTAATATTTCCTGTAGTTCTGGAATTCCCAAAATATGTCGAGCTACTAAATTAAGTGTATGCGCAAAACAAGGGATATGCTTTTTTTTCCCAAATGCAATTTCGACAGCCTTCACACCATATTTGCAGCATTATCTGTTACTACTGCTGTGACCTTATCAGTATTAAATCCCCACTCTTCACATGTTTTAGTGAGCGTTTGTGCAATGTATTCGGAAGTATGCCTTTCATCTAAGTGTTAAACACCTAAAGTTACAACATGAAATTCAATTCCGATGCCAAAATGAGCAGTTACACCTAGATAACTTCGCATTTGTAGATCTGACCAAATGTCACTTGTTAGTGTAAGATTTTCTACACCGCATAATTTATTTTTCATTACTATTGATAATGCGTCATACTTTGCATCTATCCAGCGTGTCACAGAGGTTCTGCTAGAAATCTTATAATGAGGCACCGTTAGTTTCAGAAGATTCTTGAAACCTTCATTTTCAACTAATGAAAAAGGTTGATTGTCTTTACAGATCATAAACATTATCGCATTGTTACTTCTTTTAGTTTTCTCCCCAGTAGAGGTATACGCATGTATTTCGCCAAAACTACTTTCAATTGATCTCTGGCGTTTCAAAGACCCCTATCATAATCCATCTTTTGATCAGTTTGAGTATTGTGCGTAACTACAATCCATTGGAGACGACGTAGAAGTTGGAGTTGATGTTCGTTTACGTAAGATTCCGATATCGTAATAGTATCTTGTTTCGAAGTATTGGAGATTGAATCGGACAAATCCGAATTAGAATGTTTTGTAACAGCAGCACTGTTGTTACTTTTGAAAACTTCCAAGTAGACCGCTTTATGACTATTTTTGATATGTGCCATCATATTAGAGGTATTGCAAGCCGTTTGAACATTTTTTTGGCATAGTTTGCATCTGGCAGATTTCTCATTAATTTTTTCGAAATATTTCCAAACAATACTTTTTTTTGTAGGTGCCATGTTAAAAGAATTGTCTGAAAAAGAAAAAAAATACGTAAGTAAAATCCAAAGTCACAAAAGTTAATGAAATAAAAACAAATTCATCGCAATAAATTAATAATAAATAATAATAATGTTTATTTCTCAAAGCAGTTGTACATTTGATACTTACTTAAAATAGGAAACATAGTTATATAAACCTTAAATAATGATTTTTGATCCCTGGTATCCATTTTAAGATTAAACTTGTGTTATGGATACCAGTTTTCGACAAATACATTTGAACGGTTGCACTGTGTTAGAACATTTAAAACAATTGTTCTGAGCGTTTAAAATGTAATATATCATGCTGCACCTTAATATAAAATATATTTTTACATATACAAGTAATTATATAGCTATGTTTAGAGTGTGTGTGTGTGTGTGTGTACGTTTGTCAATAAAACTGTGTAAGTTAAAATGATGATATTCTAATTAAATTCTCAGTCTCATTATAGTTTTTTGTTTGTAAAAAATTATGTACTTCTATTTTACAGAGTTGTTTACAGAGAGAGTATATTTTACAGTGTTTGTTAATTTTATTGTATAGGTGACTTCCGAGTCCAAGAAAATGTCGTCTGGCAAGGGCTGTTTTAAACCTATGAGTAGGGCATACATTGTAAAACCGTCGTTTAGTTAAAATATTAGCATTGTAGTGTAACGTAACGTGTTTCCGAAGAATAGTTTGAAGAGCAAACAGTTGTCTAACTGAAAGAACTTTACAGTCACGGTAAAGATTATTGGTGGGATGTCTAAATGGTTTACATGCCACGTATTTGTGACCCTGGCGCTCAAAAGGTTAACCTTTTGAGCGCCAGGGTCACAAATACGTGACAAGCGAAAACTGTCCCTGAGCGCCAACGACACAAATATGTGACAAAAACAGCGGTACATTAAAACACAAAATAAACTATTTAAACATTACTTTAATGCCTATTTATTTATATACCTGTAAAATAGAAGGTCCAAAATTTATTTATTTCCATAAAACTAATTAAATTGCATTATAAATATTGAGAAATTTTACGTTAAAAAGAAAGAAATAAACTCTGAAAAAAGAATGTCCTCACACGCCAGAGTCATAACTGCGTGACCGCTAGTGATGTAGCGCATGTTGGATAATATCATTATTTCAAATCAAAGATCGATTCGAAACTTTCCTCTGGAATATATTATTTTAGGTATAATTTGGTACTAGGATAAAGCAGCATTAATTTTATAAAACCAGTCTTAAAAATCATTCAATAAGCTACATAGTCAAAAATAAAATTTGGTTGGGTCGAATTTCGATATTCAGTAATCCCAACTCAAGCGCATCCCTAACGCAACCCGAATTATCAGTACCCTGTACGCCATGGTCACGACTAGACGACAATATCGTGACGTCACAAGCGCGGCGACCAGAAATTAGTGAAGTGAATGAATAATATTTATGATTAATTTACTTGTGATATCGAGTTCAAGATTTATATTAAGTGACTATTATAATGAGTGGGAATTTAATGACTACGGAAGAACTTCTTCGCATATTAGAAGGAGTCTCAGATGACGAAGAATTTTCGGAAACAGAATCTTTGGACGAATTTGATTTAGAGGTAAGTTATTTTTATCTGCTTTTATTTTAAAAATTTTGAGCAAATATTAATCTTATTAAAAATCACGATGAAATCTGTAAGTGTGGCCTGGTATTGGTGTTTGTAGACCGAAAGAAACATATTTTTTACAGAAATAAGTTACTTTTGAGAATATTATTGTTGTAAAAAAATAGATACAGCCGTTATACAGAGTTTTTAAGTTGATATATCGATCGTTGTTTGTTTACATACGATTTAATTAAGATATGAATCAGCATACAGTTACCTACTAAATGCTTGTTGTATTATTTAACCTATTGATCGCTAACATAAATAAGTAAAAATCAAGAATGATTTTGATATTTTTACTTGTGTATATGTTTAAGCGATATAATATGTTTAAATATTACATATATTTATGAAATATTAATTGCGCCTTATACCTAAGCCTGCACTTATAGGTTTCTAATATATGTATACTATTATTTCAATTAATTATTATGTATATATGTGTGCAGAGAACTCGACTTTTCAGTTTTGTTTCGGTAATTCGGTATATAGTTCCTATAGTGTTCGTCAAGCTATATGATCCCTCCGAAAATGTTTTTAAGATATAATTTATGTAGAGCACAGGGTTAAGAAAGAATTAAGCCACGTCTGAAAAGTATTTGAAATAAATAAATGAACGAATTTACAGATTTTATGATTTATTTTGGGATATTTATTAATTAGACAATAATCAAACTTATAACCTTTTCAATCATTTATTATTTCTTAATCGGAATCCTGGTAGCTCGGTAAACTAATGTCATCTAAGTCTTTTTGGTGTCGTACTTTACGTATAATATTAATTATATTGGTGTAAGTTACCGAACGCTTCTCCGCTAGTACACTATCTAATTCATGTGCGACCAATCTTGCGAATGCCTTATTGCGTGGGTCCTTTGGCTCTTCTTCGAAACCCACATTAGGTAAATGTGAAACATCACATTTTAATTCGTCTTTGTCCCATATACTGAGCTGGTACATATTTGCGGTTGCAATATCCTCAGTCGTTACCTGTGTTTGCTTTGATATCATTTCTGTTTTCACTCCTTCACACACACAGGTCACTTTCACAGGTTCAACTGAGAACTTAATTCTCTTGGCACGGTGTATATTTTGTAATAAACTTGGTGATGAAGGTCTGCTCTCGTCACCAGAAGACATATTAATTATGTAAATAAAATATTTCAGATAGAATGAAGAATGGTGATGAATGATAGAATTTCGAATGTTCGAAACCGATGTACGAATGTCTAATAAAACGTACTTTTCTAGTCAACATGTCAGTATTACCAACCTAAAAAAATTGCAAATACCAATAATGCTTGGGAAGAAACATAAAAACCATAGACGTTTTTTTAATCTTTAGCTTATTTTAATTGTATTCTATTTTCTTTACAAATAGGTAAAGCGTAGCGTAATTAATGAGAATTTAATTTAATGCAAATTAAGTTTCTTTTTGTAAAACGATATCTTAGCTTACAAATTACCAAATATACGAAATTCTAAGATCGCTAATGTTTATGTCTGTTTTTTATTATTGAAGTTTAAACTAATTGTGCTATTGACCAGTCTTCAAATATTATGCTCTAAAAATATTTTGCTGTAGTACAATAAAGCTTGAGCTTCTGCCATAAACCTAAAGATTTTGTTTTGTTGATCAAAGTAAAACATTCTAACAATAACGAGATTCTTAAAAGGTTTTACCTTAAAAATATTAACTAATGGAACAATAAACTTAAACTAACTGTCATAAATCTGTAGCTTTTGTTTTGTTGTATAGCAATAACCCATCTGCAACAGCGCAAGTAGTAATTTCAAATTTCATGATGAATTAGACACAATATAAGCCGATAACTCGAGTTGGAGTACAATAATATCTTCGGATCTGTCGGCCGTAAAGATCTATTGTTTTCGGGCAGAATTTAGAACAAAGAAAAATACTTGTTTCTCACGCACTGGCTATTTAACTTCCCACAATGAATTTATTATTGTTTTTATTTTACAGCCAGCAACTGTTGCCCATCAAGAACCATCAAATGATACACCTTCGACGTCTCGAGATGGCCACCATCGAGGTCATGAGCCGGAACCGTCCTTCCAATGGACCTCGGAACGACGTACACCCGAAGTAGCTGACTTCAATGATTTTCAATCTGGAATCCATTTAGAGCCGTCGGAAATTGCTTCTGAATGCGACATATTTCAATATTTTATGGACACAGATTTTGTGTCGATGATTGTCAATATGACCAATAAATTTCATCGATACTTTGTGCTGAATGTAGACTTGCGTATGCATTCTCGTTTACATGCTTGGTACGACGTAACAGTCCCGGAGATGTACATGTTTTTTGCAGTCATAATGTTAATGACCAGAAATAAACATTTATCTATAGAAGAACATTGGTCCACAGATATTTTATTGAATTCTCCGATATTTTCGAAAGTAATGACACGCAACAGGTTTTCTATGATACTTGGCATGCTCCATTTTTCTGAGCAAACAGAAGAAAATACAATTTTATCGAAAATCCAGAAATGTGTATCTCATACACGACAAAAGTTTAGAAATATTATTACGCCATATAAAACTATTTGTATTGACGAAAGCATTGTTCCATTTAAGGGTCGCTTGTCCATAAAACAATACTTACCGAATAAAAGAAACAGATTCGGTGTCAAATTATTTGTTTTATGTGATGTAAATACGGGTGTTATTGTTGATTTTATTGTTTACTGTGGAGCAACCATAGAGATAGTTGATCCCTGTAATCTAGGTGTTGGCGGGGCTGTTGTTGCCACGTTGGTCAAACAATTTTTAGGATCCAATCGCCATTTATATGTGGATAATTGGTACACGAGCCCATTGTTATTTAAATATTTACACGAACATAATATTTACGCTTGCGGTACGGTAAAAAAAAATAGAAAGTATATGCCAAAATTAAACACGATTCTAGAATTGAATGAAACGGAAGTGCAATATTCTGGTCCACTGATGGCCATTAAATGGAAAGACAAAAAATATATTTTTATGTTATCCACCATCCATGATAATTCTATGGAATTATCATCGCGAATACATCGAAATACGGGATTGCCTGTAATTAAGCCAAAAGCTGTAGTGGACTACTCAAAAAACATGGGCAGTGTTGATACCGCAGATATGCTATTATCATCAATGCAGTGTATCCGCAAAACAGTCAAATGGTATAAAAAGTTATTTTTCCATTTATTAGATATGCATCTATTAAATGCATTTTATTGTTACCGGCATTTAAAAGATATGCCAATATTGAAATTTGCCGATTTTCAATTGAGCGTGATTCGGCAATTGATAGAGAGGTACCACAGTGGTAGTATTATAGAAGGCTCCACGTTAGCTACAACTAGCAGTAGTAATCCTCTTCGTATATTACCCAGTAATGCAAAGGATCATATGCCGAGTCGTATGGGAAAATATCAAAGATGCAAGCAATGCGCACTTTTAAAACAAAGAAAAAATACACGTTTTAAATGTAACGTTTGTAACGTATATTTATGTGCTGCGCCGTGTTTCCAAAAGTACCACTCTGTGTAATATATTTAGATTTATATTGATTTTAATGTCTCTGTGATACTGATTTTTCTATTGTAACTTGAAGTTTTTTATTAGATTTTATTTACATATGGCTTACTATTAGATGATAAGATAATACAATGCAGATTTTGTATAATGTTGTTCTATTATTCTAAAGATTTATTAGTATAAGACTGATTGGTAACTGTGATAATTATATATAATGGTTAATTGTTTTAATTTGTTACTTTTTTATGCCTGATAACACATGGCTTACTATTAGATGATCAGAATGCAGGTTGCATTGTAGATTTTGTATAATTTTGTTCTATTATTCAAAAGATTTATTAGTATAAGACTGATTGGTAATTGTGATAATTATATATAATCGTTAATTGTTTTAATTTGTTACTTTTTATGCCAGGTTTATAGAACTTAATATTTAAAAACATGTATACATAGTACATACTGTGTAACATTTTATTAAAATTTTCTATTTTTTCATAGATTTTATTAACCTTCTTAACCTATTTCAATCATATATTTTTAAGTACCTGTTACATTCGGAATTATAAATCTGATTTAAAAAACGTGTTTCATTTATTATAAAATAATATTGTACTAGAACATCGATAAACGAGATATTACGTTGCCACATCCTTATTTCGGAAGCGAAGTAGTTATTAAAATGGCGAGCCGTCCACGCCATGGCCACAATATGAAGACAGCAGATCCAGAATAGTGTTGTACCTACAGTTATTATATTTAAATATATTGTAGTCTCATATCTGTTATTACGGTATTATACAAGTCTGTAAATAGTGTATAACTATTACTTTAATAGGAAGAAATGTAATGTTGAATTAAATTTCAATGTTATAAGGACATTATATTTCGAAATTAAAGACGAAAATGAAAATAAAATTGATTATCGATGAAGTTTTGGAATCCCTATTTTTTGCGTAGGTATTTGCGGTGAATTTGTGGCCTGGCGTTGAGGGCAAGTTCATGCGTTTTTGCTCTGGCGTTCAAAAGGTTAAGGACTGCTCTTTGTGCTCGTCCCAATTTCAAGAGGTGTGATTTTAATGCCCCACCCCAATTTTATCGATTATATCCCATCTCTAATTAACAGACTTAGCGACTAAAACAAAATGCACTAAATACACTATAAGTCTCGGTTAAATTCACATTTCACGCACAATAATAGGTACATTCACATTCCATTATTTATTGTTCCATGCTATTAAATAGTAAAATTTTTTACCTAGTACTTTATAAGTTAAGAACACATACTTACTTTATGTATCGTAAACAGTCGTGTAAACAAAACACAAAATTATTATCATTATTTTTATTGCAATATATAATAGCTGTTATACTTGTACTTAATATCACCACACACACTTTACAGAATTTACTTTTCTTAAACTGTAATAACAAATTAGCGTTTATGGATAGGTTATATTTGCGCGTTGACAGCACTGGGCACTGAGATGATATGAGAACGAACGAATTGAACGAAACCAGTGACCAATGACGAGACAAACAAGTCGCACGCTTAAAAATAAAAAGATGTAACTCAAAATTGGTGAATTTGGGGATTTTCAGAGAAAATGCTTATTTAATGAGTAAAGATTAGGTTCGCTGAAACAGCCGCGCTGAAACGAGAAAAATGAGCGAAATGCGAGATCGTTCTTCCCTTTTTAATAAACAAATCGAGTTTCGTAGTTGGTGTAACACAAGATTATTCCGTTTAGTAGTAAGAGTTAAGTTCAAAAAAATATTATTTTTTGAAAATAAAAAGCATGAACTTTGTTTAACTTTGGTTTTAGAAAAAAAATATTTAATAATGACACGAGTTAATTCTGTTTTTCTTACAAGGAATAACTGATTTAAGTAGAAACTTTTTTTCTGATCCCTTTTTTTTAGTGTAATAAACGCTAGGTTAATTATTTTCGACTGTTTTTTAAATGTCTGTAGTCTGAACACTTAATATTAGCAATTCAAGTAATGGATACTGTCGTAATTATTTGATAATTTTAAACCAAACATAATTCGGAAAATGTCCAAAACTTTAACAGCGGATTCCCACAAATTAAGATTTTCGTGTTACATCTTTTTATTTTTAAGCGTGCGAAGTGACCATAATAAATAAATTCTATGGTCTATACTACTACTACTAGTGCTGCCGCGTCGCGCAGAGTATCTCATGTATGCGTTTCGTTATTGCAAAGGCTAGTTTATCAATAATGTATAAAATAATGTTTTTATTGTTACTTAATTTGTCAGTGTTGCACATTTAAAGGAATAAGCAATTCTATTTTTGGTATATCGGATGAAATATATCGATATTCAATTCGATACTAGGCGTTTCGATAATATCGGATGGAAGCGATATTATCGCGTAATGTATCGATATTTTTTTAGTATCGATTTATATCGCCCACTACTAGTTCAGTTGTGTTCAAGTTAGCTAGGTTGGAGGACGTCGAATTTTTAGCGGCAACAAGCCTTAGCTTACTGAGATTTACTGCTATGCAAATTATTTAAATAAAAGAAAAAGAGACAGAAGCCAAGAAGATGGTGGCTGTTATCAATTCATCGCAACACTACTCCTTTTTTATGGAATTTGTTTTTAGGATCTCAAATGATTGGTTCTTTTTGGAATTGTTTCTTCTTCGGACCACCCCATTTTGGTTGATGTGCACGGCACAAGATTGGAAACTTGAATGCAGTGAGAGCGCGAATGTTAACACTACACTCGCGTTTGTTGCGAGGTTCTTTGACTCGTGCGAAAATTATCGCTCCGGATACGAGCGCTTCGAGGCGCGAGACGAGATGCGAGGCGAGCCGCGAGCGACTATTTACACTCTCACCTTGTGCTTCGTCTCGAGGCTCGTCTCGCGACTCGTACGCGAGTGTAAATGAGCTATTATAAGCAAACTGATTTTAAGGGAGTATCCAGAATCGTCAAATATATTTTTAATGTTTTCCACAAATCATACGTCGTATCACATTGCTTAACCCATTTACGCCCAAATGAAAACCAGCTTTATTTTTGATATTATATCTTTATTAATGGAGTACTTAAAGACTATAAAAACACATTTTTAGCGACAAAAAAAAATAAAAAAAACGACTTTTTAGAGCCGTACTTTTTTTTAGTACAGCGGGCGCTTACGTATAATAACTTGTGAAACAATCTTTATCAATTGCATAGCGTCTTGTTGCACTTACTGCACTGCCATTTTATACGAGTATGGCATAAAATACACCTTAATTGTTTAGGCAGCTTTTTAGTGTTACGTCCGTTGTTGTTTGGTCTTGGTCCTGCTATTTCAGACTCGGTTGGACGGCTTATAATATTGTTATTACGCTGCAAGTAATGTCTCGCTAAATTTCTTCGGAAATCTAATTGGTCAAAGCGTTTATTGCTCATGCTGTGCAGACGCCGAGCATTAGATATACACATATCAAGCAAGTAGGTGAAAATAACCCACCATCATTTTTTTCCACGTATACTTACTCGATACATTGAAATAGAGGCATCCATAACATCAACGCCGCCCATGCACTTGTTATAGTTTAGAAACAGATGTGGAATATTTACATCGATCTTCTGTCTATTTTGTGAACACCAACGTTTGACCTTTCCAATAGGCTCAATTGTGTCTAAATTCGTACCAATAGTGCATACACTGTTGTCCTTCCACCTGATAAGCAAAATTTCATTCTTGGTATCAAAATGATAATTGAAATGTGCTCTTGGAGATTTTTTCATGTCCTTTACCGAGATAAGAGGACATTTTTTTGTTCTGTTGTCTCTAATTGTTCCTGTTGGTCTAAAACCAGCCTCTTTTAATTTAATAAGCAAGTCACAACTTGAAAAATAATTATCAAAGTATATTTTATGCTCTCTAGGTACTACTGGCATTTTTGCTAATAGTGATGTAACCACACGAGTCTCGAGCGGTGTTTTCGCAGGATCAGTAGATTTTCCGCAGTATAAATCAAATACATAGCAGTAACCATCAGAACTAGCTGCTACCCAATTTTTATACCCAAATCTGATTGGTTTACCTCTGATAAATTGTTTTGATGGATGGTGGCCATAGTATTTTATCATTGATTCATCTATCGATATATTTTCATGGATGACACCATTTCGACAAAATTTCTGATTTAGAGATTTCAACAAAGGTCTGACTTTGAACATCTTATCGTTTGAAGTTGATGCTAAGCTATTGTCTACCAAATGAAGATTCCGTTTTATGTCTAGAATTCGGTTGCGGGACATGCACCTAGCAACTAGGGGTACACCGAGGTCTTCATCATAACTCCAATACTGACGCTCTCTTGGCAATCTATGATAACCTGATAAAATCAATACCCCCAAAAAAGTGCGCAAATCTTTATCCAACACAAAGCCATGCCTATTATTTTGTCCTGCATACAGCAACGTGTTATTCAAAATCAAATCATAAATGTCGGTATCAAAAAAAATCGAAGACTTCTACTGGTGATAGATCTTTTAGTTTATACATTACTTGACTTCTTTGCGATGAACATTTTTTATTTTTTGGTGATTGGGAGAAAGTTAGGTAAGATGGTTTACATTTTTTCCATATGGGTAATACATCACTAGGATCGCGACGCCGTTTTTTGTTTGACTGTCACTGTCTTCAAATTTTGATGTTTTTGAACAGTAACGGCGTCTACATGTTACCTCGATTGTTCCAAAGATATCTCGTGGTAGTTCTGAGATTTGTAAGTTATCTTCGCATTCTTCCTCGTCAGTTAACACATCTGGTCCAGGTGGTAAAATAATGACGTCATATTCATCGTTACTTTCGTCTTCTACAATAGCGTTAACAGCTTCAAGACCGCGAAACTGATTTACAGCAGTAAATCGAGACATTTTTCTGTGAATAAAATATATACATTATAGCCCACTGCACTTTAAAAACGACATCAAAATAAATCGTAGCATAATTCACAAAGTTTGCAAAAAGCTTAACATATTTTATTATTTTCAATAACGTACACTTCTAATTGAATAATACTACATATAATGCACAATTACACTGAAAAATATCTAAAATATAATAAATTAAAATAAATCAATTCACTTACCTGAGCAGTCAGCAAATACGCGCGTTACAATGTCAAAAAATGGCGGGAACGCAACAAAAATATAACACTCTTTTCGTTTCTTCGTAACACTAACTCCATCTATTATCCATTTTAAGAACTAATTCGACTTGAGGTCAGCTAGCTATTTTTTAATAATTTCTTTTGTTGGTGTCGTTTATTTAGTACAGAGGGCGTAAATGGGTTAATATGAACGTACATAGAAGCATCGATGTTTAAAATTATTTTTGCTTTCACCTTCATATCTTTTGCTTTTTGAACCGATATAGCCGTTTCTGCAAATGAGTGCTTGATAGCATCCGCCACGCCTTCTAATACTAGCACATTTTCCGCCGCAAAACACCAGTTATCGTAATTTTCTCGACCTTTTGATTTTGGGATGTTTGCTAAATAATTAATCGACTTAAACTCCGATTGCACTGATTTAAAACTAATTAACTTGGATATAATTGAGTCTGGGCCTATAACCTAATAAAACACTACGATAGTTTGCGATCAACTGAACTTTATTTCATAAAAGGAATCATTCAATAGGTCTAATTATCATATACTGAATGAAAGTAGGTGGCGCTAGTAGTTCCAAGTTGGTTACATTTTGTTATAATTATCTAACATGATAAGGGCCAATTTCCGCCCACCAGCCATTTGATGTGGCATATATTTTATTTAATATATATATAGAAAAAAATGTTAATAATGGAATTAATGTAATTAATAAAAGAGAACGGTCTTATTTATAAAAAATGCTTATAAAACGTTTATAACGTTCTTTATTTAAAATGCTAGATAGGCATAAAAAACATTCGCTAAATTGTCTATGTCTATTCATAAATCCTTTAACTAAATATCGTCTATAAGCAAAAATGTGGCAATTATTCGAAGTTCACAAGTTTGTCAAACATTCGGAATCGAACATAGATAATATGTATCGATCATCTAAATACGTCTGACCATAGACAATATGGCAGCTTAAACTGTATTTTGTTGTCTACTGTTCGGAACTTCAAGTAGTTTCAAAGTTGTTTACGTTTACGTTGTTTTATTTTATTTTTGATTTGGAAAGTAGTAAACCAAAGTACCAATTATAAAAAAAGATAATGGCATCTTAATCAAACAGGAGGGTTAAAAGGCAGAGAATTGAAAATTGTACAAAAAATTGTGTCTGACCGGAAAATCAGGTTCGGTTTCGATTGAGTTTAGGCAAAACACGGGTTTCGGTTTACGCGAATGCGTTTTCGGGACAGCATTCGGGAGTGCTCACTCTATGATCGGTAATGTTCGGCGCGTTGAAGGCCGTACGAACCGTTCAGAGGAAAAACACGAACAAGTTATCAAAACATGTAGATATTTAGCATTTCAAACTAAGCGAGCAGGCTTCTAGAAAATTGACTGAATGTCAAACACAATGCGGATTCCTAGTACCATAAATTCTGGATATTGAATTTAGATGGAAAAATACTTACAACATGTTATCACGGTTGTTCGAGTAAAAAACTGCCATAAATTTATACAGCTTGGAACATGGTCGTACTGATATTCTTTATCCTTCGGACGGGGAAATTATAAAGAATCTTACTGACATACTATTTTTCTTATAAAGCTACACTTGATCTGACATACGATAACGCATGCATATCTCTTGTAATCCCTTTGACATCACTAATGAATAGAAAACTGAAAACTAGAGACAAAAATGAAAGTATACCAATGAGAAACATGAAAACAAGGTTGCATGAAACAAAGAATCGACGATTCGCATACAGTCAAAGGAAATTCTGCTATAATAACTTAAACTTTATATTCCCGATGATATCTTTAATTTTATTGTTTCTGCAACTAACAAATACGTTATTGATCAAATATGCAAAAAACCTGATGCTTCTGCTGGTGCACGGATCAAACATCAGGTTACAAATAATAGGAATGAAGAAATTCTTTGGCTTGCTTCTCTTCGTGGATGTGGTCAAATTTCCAAAACTAGCGGACTATTGGTCGAAAGACGAAGTAATCGGCATCCTTATCTTAGAGCCGTTATGTCTGGTAACCGTTTCGAAATTTTGCTTCACATGTTGCATTTTTCTAAAAATGATGAAGATAACAAGTCCGATTGTCTTCACCGCGTTAGAAAGTTCACAAACAATTTGAATAAGTCTTTTCAGCAATATTTTGATGAGATTTTTGTGGAAGAATCATATTATTTAGGCAGTGCAATAAAAATAAGCATAAATGTGGGATTAAAAGGTTAGATACCAGGTCAATTCTTAAGCAATTTATAATCTGTGCGTAGGAAGAGGAAGTTGATGGCGAGTTGCGCCGGAGTACTGTGAAGGAAAGACGTTGATAATTGTGTTAAATACTGAAAAGACGAAACTAAACTGTTTCTTGCGTGTAACGAAGTAATTTTAGTTATAAAATCCACGATTCACGCCCACATAAGTGGATTACGGTGAGAATCACAGATTAAAGACGAAAGACGAAAACTTTTGAAAACCACGTGTAACGGACAAGTGTGGCGGCGACTACGAGATTTACACTATTCCGAAGATTCTAAACACGATTGCGATGGCGAAGGAGGAAGGAGCATCTAGTTTCGGCGCATCTAGTTTCGGCGTTAGTTCGATGATGCCAGCTGCTTACGTGGACGATTTAATCCCGACGTTCAGCGGCCAAGATAGAAGCTACCCGGTAACCAAATGGATTCAAGACATCGAGGACAACGGTGCTATCTTCCAATGGACACCGCTACAGCAGCTATTTATTGCGAGACGATCGTTATTGGGGACGGCGGCTTTGTGGTTTAGATCTGAACGACTATTTAAGACGTGGGATGAGTTAAAGCAGGCTATATGTAAAGAATTCCCTGACACCCTAGATCAGAAAACTGCGCATGAAATGATGAGTTCCCGAAATAAAAGTCAGAATGAGAGCTACCTCGATTATATGTTAGTCATGCGTGAATTGGGGAAGCGCGGTAAGATGCCGGACTGTGTGGCTGTACAGTCCAAAAACCGCACAAATAAAAAATGCTAATTTTTGTTAGTTAAATTTAATTTTGAGATATATAATTAATTTTGAGGAGTGTGTACGCTTCGCGTCGACTATGCGAATTGCTCGGGCAGCGCGCTCGCGCTAGGACCACGCTTGTGCTGACGCAGCACTGTCCGTTGTACGTGTGGTACACCGTACATGCTCCCGAGACAAACAAAAAAGATAAGCTTTAACCCATTAACGCCCAAAATGAAACTGCAGTATATTTTTCTATTTATTAGTCCATAAGGGATAAAATATGCTATATAAGAAGATAAAATGAAAAAAATATATTTACATATCAAGTTTTAGGGGTGTACTCAGCCGTGTACCATGGGCGCTTTAGGAGTGAAATTGTTTGAAACAAGGTCGTTCAACACATAGCGTTTTCAAACATATTTCACAACGCCAGCGAATTCTTTGGCGACAGATAACACATCGCAATGGGTTTTCCATCCGTTCAGGATTATGTTCCGACCCCCTCCCTACTGCCGCTGAGGATGACGGACGGCTTGTCCTCAACATTTGATGACTCTGGGCTGACACGCAGAGTTGGGCTACTGCGTGATTTATGTAATACGTCACTAACAGAATGTCAAAATGTGGAACAGTACGTAAGTAGAATAATGAACACAGCTCATAAACTCAGAAATATTGGTTTTAAAGTGGACGACGAGTGGCTAGGTACTATGTTGCTCTCAGGTCTGCCCGAAAGCTACGAGCCAAGATCACATTGAAAATGTGGCTTCAATAATAATCCTTCGGCACGGATGTTTTGCGCTGCTTACAAAAAACTACTAGTTCATGCTCAGTTCAAAGACAGTGCTACCGGAAATTGCATTCGTCTAGACCAAATATCGGTTTTGAATTGTACTTCTAACTATAAAACAGCTATTGACGGCAGCACTAATTGTAGGCGACGCTTAGAAGCTGAAACACAAGATACGTTTGATAACATTATTAATCATGACTACATTTTGTGCCCATCAACTCTCTCAGAATACGGTAAAAATGTTGTTGAGTATATAGCAGGTTTCATCGGTAAAAAAATAATGAAAACATTAAAATGCGAAAAATGTATAGAAGGTCTTCAAAACATCGGACAATTGCATGAAAAATCCTTGATAGCTATAAAAAATAGAGGAGGCCTATTCCATCCAACATCAAATTTAAACAGAATTTGTCAAATTTGTGAAAAAATTTTAAGAGAATATCAAGTGCTTATAGGTTCAAAGTGTCTTGGCCAACCAAGAAATTTGTTAAAGATGATCAATAAAGTGACAACAAATATATTGCCTACACAGATTTTTCACGAATTAAAAGATCATTCAATAGAGCAATCATTCTATGATGACCATAGGAATCTAGTTATTAAGTCAATTGCACAAAATTATTTTAAAGTCAGGATTCATTACATTACCAAACAGTTGAGTGTGCCCACCGAAAAAATTCGCACACATTTAACTAAAACAATTATATTTAAAGGCCAATGATTGTTTGTTGTTAAATTACTATTTTAATGATTAGTACCTGGAGGACCGAGCTTTGCTCGGTATTTTTCTTGACGTAAGTGAAAACATGGATAAAACGACATTTTCTAAGACATTTTCTTTCAAATGAAGCCTAGTTAGATCTATTTATCGCCCCCGAAACTCTCTAAATACAAAATTTCAAGAAAAAGCGAGAGTTTGTATGTTTGTTACTTCTTCACGTCTAAATGGCTGGAACGATATTTATAAAATTTGGTAGGGAGTTAGCTGATACTCTGGGTTAACATATAGGCTATGTTTTACTGTAGAAAAATCGATAATTTGTATGTCAGGTATTTCTTTAAACACGGGCGAAGCTGCGGGATTCCGCTAGTATTATATGAGGGGTATAAAAGCAAAAACGCCATTGTCCATTTTTGACGAAAATTGAAGTATGAATGCCATCTTGTGGATCTTGTTGAAACTTATTTACTATATATAATACTTAAGACGCAATGTTCCCACTGTCCTATAGAAAATGATAAATAAAAATTGAGGTAAGAAGCAAAAGCACCACTGTCCCGAACAAATCTGATGCAAACGCGCCAATGTCCATTTGGACCAATCATAGACCGTTTAAATCTGTATTTTCAAGATGGCCGCAGATGATTGTTCCTGTTATTTCCTTATGAAACGCGTCTGTTTATTTTGCGTTTTAAAAATTGCATTTAGTGTTAAAAAGAGTAAAAATGGAAGAAAATGTAGTGGAAGTGACTCCAGAATGTTGTCGCAAAAAGAAAAGAGCACCAGAAACATGGAAACGGGCTAGAGAAAGGGTTGAAAGGTAAGCATTTTTTCTTACAATGGCGGGTTTTTGTACTGTCAGCGCGAAAATAAAATATTATTTCTAGATGGGTTAAACACGATTTTTGTATAATATGCAGATTTTTTTATTGGATACTAATTAAGAGAAACTTTGATAACTACACATTTGTTCACGGTATTAATTTTCGGTATGGTTCAGATTACTCATGAAAATAACTTTTTTTGTTCATTATTATCATATCATGCGGGTACTTATTCATAAGTGACATAGTGACATAATGCATGTTATTTCAAACTTAATTTATTTTACAGGTACTCTGCAAATTGCCACCGGGTTTGCCACGCTGCAATCACGATAGTGAAAATAAAAATTTTAAATGTTGTAAATTAACTATGCTCGACATTAAAAATTTCCACGAAGAATTTTATAGAACCAAAAATAAAAAGGACCAAGATGCATTTTTGTTGAAGCATTGCCGTGTTTTAAAAGTAAAAAGACGCCGGCCGAGAGTTGGTGAGCGCCAGCCTACAAAAAATGTTACAAAATTATTTGTAAGGAAAAGAAACTCAGTAAAATTATTACGAGTCTGTCAAAAAACTTTTATACGTATCTTGGGCATTACTGAGCATAGAATAAGAAAAGTATCTCGAACATTTGCTTGTACTGGATCCGTAGTTCAAGAAAAAAGGGGTGGCGATCATACTTCGGCCAAAAATATTCATAAATTGAGAGAAGTCAAAAGATTCATAGAATCATTTAAGTGTTTAGAGTCACATTATTGTAGATCTACCGTCTTAAGAAAATACTTGCCGTCAACTTTAAATATTCGTAAAATGTGGGCAATGTACAATCAAAGTAACGAAATCAAAGTACGTGAATGTTATTTTAGGTCTATTTTCAATACATACTACAATCTAGGATTTGGAAGCCCACGTACAGACACTTGTTCTACATGCAATCAATTGCTTGAACGCATAAAAAAATCAACAGATCCGGCCGAAAAAGCAAATCTAATGACACATAAAAGGGTACACATGCTGAAGGCCAAAGCATTTTATCGATTGCTAAAGGAAAAAAAGGATAATTTGGTTGTGTTTTCTTTCGATTGCCAAAAAAATCAAGTTCTGCCCAAAATATCTGATCAGGCAGCATATTATAGTCGCCAAATTTATATATATAATTTTGGGGTCGTGAAATTGGTGCCAGAAAATTCGTTAAACAGGGATAACGTAACGCTGTATACCTGGACTGAAGACGAATATCGTAAAGGTGCAAATGAAATTGCATCGGCCGTTTATGACACTCTTCAAGAAACAGTGTATAATGAAAGTATCAAAATCGTTCGACTGGTGGCGGATGGATGCGGTGCCCAGAACAAAAACAGCATTATGATCGGTATGTGTGCTAAGTGGTTGACTCAGGCACCGCGCCACATAAAAACAGTTCAGCTAGTGTTCCTGATTCCCGGTCATTCATTTATTCCTCCTGATCGGGTTTTCGGTCTTATTGAAAAAGAAATAAAACGTGTGGAGACTATTTTAAAACCTGAGGAATACATAGAATTATTTCAAAAATATGGGACTGTTGTACTGTAAGACAATGTAAAAGATTGGAAAACTGGTCTCGGAAATATAATTCGTCCACCGGGAAACTGGCATTTCCAATTTAATAAATGTAAAAGATTTTTCCTAAAACGAAATAGAAGTAATAATGTGTTTATAAGAGGGGAACCTAACTATTGTGCTGATGTAGGAACTTATAAATCAGTGTTAAAGAGAGGAAAAACATTTATTGACCTAAACCCGGATTTGATAGAAAAATATAAAGTTATGGTAAAGCAAGTTAAACTAAAAGATATTGACAGTCTTCTGAAAAAACATTTTGGAGAAAATTGGAATTTAAGGGATGATTTAAACTTCTACAAACAGATATTCCTACGAACAGGAAATGGAATAGAAATTGAAGAGTGGCTAGATGAAGAAATTTGTGAAGTTGCGGAAGAGCCAGATTCAGAGTTTAGAATTTAACTTCACACATTGACACTGTATTACAGTTTTATAAAATAAAGTGATTTATTGAAGAAAAAAAATGTTGCTTGTTTTGTTGACTGTACTTTATCTTTTAAAAATACGCTTAAAAGCAAACGTGCGACTGTCCTTTCACTTAGCTGCAGATTCACCACTGTCCAATGTCAGTCAAACGCAAGTTCACCACAGTCCAGTGTAACATGCAAAATCACCACTGTCCTGTCTGTGTTATTAAATTTTATTGCATTTATTTAAACAAACAATAATGAAGAGGTTCGTTGTAATTAAAAATAATCTCCATAACATAAAAAATAACCTTTGCTATAAATAATCGAATGAAATTTCGCTATACTAAAATTTCATTGAATGACCGACATAAATTTTATGGACAATGGACGTTTTTGCTTTTATACCCCTCATATAAACGTTACATCATAAAAACTGTAATACTACTACTACTACTCTGTTTACCTTCCTTACAGGTGACACATGTCAGATTTTCTGACTTTGTTGAGAAAGTTACATGGTCAGTGTTATCAGATATTTTCTTTAGACTGTTAAAATTAAGGTGTCCCATTCGTTGGTGCCATAGAAAGATATCATTTTCTTCAACATCGGACATACATGCATAGCCTCCACCAGGCATGTTCAGCCGGTACATGTTGCTGATAATACTAGCTGTTGCTACTATCTGATTTCCATTGTTCATAATAACACAGCCAGTTGTCAAATCTTACTTGGCCTCCACTGCGAATAATCTGACTTACAGATAGTAAGTTTGTAGCTAATTCGGGAACGTTTAATACATTTGTAAACAGTACCTTTTTTTCTTGACCTTTTTCATTGTAAGTATTTAAGCTCACTTGCCCTGAGCATTGCACTGACAATACTTTGTTATCTGCTACTCTTATATTCATTATAACGGAAGTAGTCTCATTCTGAAGCAAACTCTTGACTTTGACCATATGTGAGGATGCGCCTGAGTCCACATACCAGGCATCACAGTGTGCACTTGTCGCAATAAATACAGCGGCATATGATGTACTACTGGAGTTTTGTGATGCTTCTTTATTTTTCCATTTGCATTCTGGGCTTTTGTGTCCATATTTATTACAGGTGTAGCACGTAGGTCCTTTAGAATGCCTCTTGTAATTTTTCTGAAACTTTTTGTTAACTGCGAATGCTTTTGACTCATTTTCACATGGTCTGACATCCTGTAATAATTTTGCCTTTACAGAATCTGAAGTAATAGTCATGCCTGAGCTTTCAATGGCCATTATATGTATTAACAAAACTGGAGTGATTTAAAAAATGTTATATTTGAAACAACTCTACGAATCATCAACTTTTTGTAAATGTATGTATGTATCTTTATATGTCTAGATTGAATGCTAATCAATAATTATTTACCAATTGAAGGTTACGCTCGAACAACGTTGCAACCAACAATTTTTCAGATCGCGGTTTTTTTATGGAACAACGTTGCACGTGTGTTTAGAAAGCGTTCTCACTCATTTACATGATTCTATCGTTTTTTGTCCTTTTCTAAATCGAGATACTTCGGCGCTCGCATCTCCCACCTCAGTCGAACAACGTTGCAAGTGCAGGCATGTCGTCGCCCAAACACGTCAACTCGGGTGTTTTAAACCAAATAAATAAATACAAAAAACGTAAAATCAATATAAAAAATCGAAAGGATTATAAACGCAAGGCCCTAAGAGATTCGGGAAAGCCATATACAAGTCGTAGAGGCCAAAATGTTGGTGGAAAACAGGAACCAAGCCAGGTTGGTGGAAAAACGTTGTATCTGCTTTTTGAATATTACGGTTCCGCTCTAACAAGGACGAATTTGTCCGTTTTGACGACTGTTAAAAATGACGTTAAATGGCGCTAATGACATTATGTA
This sequence comes from Spicauda simplicius, assembly GCA_949699795.1. Taxonomy (NCBI): domain Eukaryota; kingdom Metazoa; phylum Arthropoda; class Insecta; order Lepidoptera; family Hesperiidae; genus Spicauda; species Spicauda simplicius. The sequence goes on along the minus strand of OX453074.1, from coordinate 15,347,614 downwards.
TTTTTCATCTATGCTTAACTATCTGCCTTTTAATTTTCCACTTTTCCGCGATTTTTCGTTAAATTTCCCCTAGAGCGGTAGGGTTGGTACGTTATTTTTATTTTACCAAATTTTTTATTAAGGGTTTTTTTTTTCGTTGCAGCATACCGTTTGCAAGTGCTCGTACGGTTGTAAAAATATTGCATTTGAAGAAAAAAAGGAAATTTTCAATAAGTTTTATAAGAAAACATACAACGAACAGACATTTTTTTTGGAATCTTGTTTGGATCTATGTGAGCCTAAAAGGAGAGTAGTCCAAGAAGCTGTTTCAAAAAGGCAATGTACTGTTAAGTATTTCTTATGTATTTCGCCTCCAACTAAGATACAGATATGTCAAAAAACCCTTTGCAATATATTGGCTATCACAAGACGCCGAATACAGATACTTGTTGAAAAATTAAAACAAAAAATTCCTTTAGAAGATCAAAGAGGCCTTCACAATAATAGACCACACAAAACTACGGACAGTGTCATTCAGTCTATTAAGGACCACATTGGAAGTTTTCCTACTCAAGAAAATCATTACTCACGTGCCTCTAGTAAGGCTTCGTGTCTTGATCCATCTCTATCACTCTTACGTATGTACCGATTATTCCAGGAGAAATTTCCAGATATAAAAGCAAGTTACGATACTTACAGAAGTATTTTTCGTTCTGATTTTAATTTGAGATTTGGTACTCCACGCAGTGATACTTGCAAAGTTTGTGACAAATTTTATATTCAGCTTATAGCTGCTGATAACGATGAAAGTCATCAAAGAATTAGCAATGAATCAAAATTACATCATATGAAATCAGAGAAAGCCTATTCACAGCTAAAGGAAGATTCAGAGTTTGCACGTACTAACAGTAACAATGTGGTGTTGTGTGTTGATCTACAACAAGTCATATTTACTCCAAATCTGTCCCACTCTGATGTGTTTTATCAGCGCCAATATTCAAACTATAATTTTGCTGTACACAACATGGGTAACCAAAAAGTAATGATGTTTCAGTGGCACGAATCATTGGCAAAACGTGGATCAGCAGAAATTGCTTCATGTTTGCTGCAATACATCACACATAATTTTCATGTTCTCCAAGCGGGAGAGGAAAGAAAATTAACAATATGGTCTGATCGGTGTGTGGGGCAAAATAATAATTTCAAGATGATTACTTTATTTGCTTACCTTGTCCAGTTAAAATATTTCACTGAAATAAATCAAAAATTTCTGGTCAGCGGCCATAGTTTTTTGCCCTGCGACCGTGACTTTGCTCTAATTGAAAAAAATAAGAAATCTGCAAAACTTTATGCTCCTGAAGATGTGACTACGTTAATTTGCAATGCTAGGGTCAACAATCCGTTTCAGGTTTTTGTGATGAAACAAAGTGATTTTGTTGATTTATCTCCCTTGGAACAAATATTCAAAAGGGACCCAAATCTAAAAGTTACCCAAGCTAGATGGATACGATTTACCGCAGATGAACCAGGATGTGTTGCCATCAGGACATGTCATAACATATTAGAAGGTTGGCAAAAATATGAGCTCTTGAAAAAACAAAGGGGTCGGATTCGTACGACTAACACTCCAAGAGGATTAATAGCAGGAGTACCCCTGGTGAATGAGCTGAATCCATTGTATGATACACCATTACCCATCACATCTAATAAAAAGACTGACTTGATGGCCATGTCACAATATTTACCACCTGATAAAAGGAATTTCTATGAAAACTTGACTATTTAAATTTTTGTATGAAAAATGTTGGAATAACGTTGTAACCTACAATAAGATGCAACGTTGTTCCAAAATTTTGAAATTATTTTTTTATTTTTTGACGAAAATTCGTGTTATTTCTTTGAAATATTTTGTTAAAATATGTTTTTCTGTAATGTCTTAACAATTAAAAAGTTTTGATTACCATGTGTCTTAATAAATATTTCACAATCATAAAATGTTTTATTATTTTTGAATTGTGTATTTGCTAGTTGCAACGTTGTTCGAGCGTAACCTTCAATTGTTTTACTGTATATTAAAATAGGTATTTACAAGTTTGTTTTGTTGTTGGTTGTTTTGTTTCAATGTATAATTATATCCTGTAATTTTATCATTTAAAAATTGGCGCACTTAAAAAAATATTTATTTGTAAGATGCTCAGTAATTATGATATAAACTAATAACATTGAGATCGTTAACTGTATCTGCGCAGCTTCTATTGTAGGGGTATTTTTTGGTACTTGGTTAAGCAGAACATTATATTTGTTTTTTTTTTGCTTTTCTTGAACATGTTATATATTTTAGACTTAAGAGGCGAATATTGTTCTTCACAAAAAACTAGCCTCGCAAATATTTATTTGTTCAATAACATTACCGTTGTGTATGTATAAATTTGCTTTTTTTTGTGATTGTTATGATGTTTTTTTTCTTCCATTGACCACTTAATATTAGTACCTAGTGCAGCGTTTACAGATTTTTAGTAAATATTTAAACGTATCCATTTTACATTCAGAATAGAATCGTTTGCAAATAATATAATTTTGTCATCCGTTCTACGAGTACATGGAAAGTCAATAATATTTAAGTCGGAGCATGAATGCAGAATGCCGATCAAGCTGAGTTTCTTCACCGTAAGACATTTTGTGGAGGCGAAATTGCAGGTGAAAAAAAATCTGAGAGATTTAGTATCAACTAGGTACATTTAACACTAGGCACTTAAACACAAATATACAACGTAGACAGTTGACAGACCAAAAGCTGCCACCTCTACGGAGGTCTACAGAGAAGTCACCGCCGCCAGCTCGGACAATAACATCTAGCCTCTATCAAAGCGTCAACCTGCCCCGATAACGCTTTAATGAAATGATAATAAATGCTCTACGTAAAAACAAAAAAAAAACTTTATATGAATACTACAACATATACGACTGATAAAACTAAATCATGTTTTATATCGACGCGAAAATGTCGATAATGTGGCATCACTACCTTGTGACAACCTACGAAATAATGAAACAGGACAGTATTATTTGTCTCTTTTCTACGCAATATTTACGTCATACGTAAAGAAGGACAAGTATATGCATTTCACTTTACACTTATAACGTTGTATCCATGTCTTTTTATACATCCATGACAAAGTCTCTTGTCAATATGGTGTTATAAGACTACTTTTAAAATTACCTACATTTAATAATACATTAAATTTGTGAAAGTACTCTAATTTTACTACTGAACTTTTAGTCAACATGAAGTTATTTTCTCTTTTAACTTTTATTCTACTTATATGATATAATTTAATAAAGTATATTTTATGAAAAAAATAATAAACATTATTTAGTAAGTTTTCATTTTTTCCCTGTTTTTAGGTAATTTTTTATTGTAATGGCAGCATTTTGTGATTATAATGGCACCAAATTGAAATGTCACTTTGCTCTATACATTGCCAAATAGTTACCACTTTATTGAAATTATTCGTATTATAAGTGAACTAGCGACATCTGTATTCCACACCTCCAACTAACTGATTATTATCCGGGTAATTTAAAAAGCTCTATGATTCTGTTGATATCCATACATGTTACTATACATTCCATTACTGCCACTTTTTCATGTCGTGTTTCCAAGATCTCAGTACTAAGATTGTACCGCCTGATCTTAAATTAGGATTTATGACAAGCATTTTTGTTAATTTTTCAAGTGTTGAAAGTGCTTAAATTAAGGAGGAGTGTTAAATATAATTTTGTAATTTTGAATATTGCGCCTTGCAACACCAGCTCACGCTTGACCCTCTCTCTCTGCTCTGTGCCATTAGAGTTACTATATGTGTTCCCGGTAATTTTCTTCTTAGAATAAAGTTAATATTGAAATAAACAGTGTTGTGACTTATTAATCTATCAAAAACCATAGTGGATGAAATGAAAAACCCGGAAATCAAAGACGGTAAATTTTAATTTATATTGTCATTGTTAAAATAACTACAAAACGATTCTCTTACACGAAATGCTTCTCTTGTTGGTCGTAAGTTGTCGTCGTATAAATGTGCCACCGATTGAAGTTGCTCATCTACAGCACTCGTTACATCAAAAGCTAAGATTGTCTGCTTAGTTATAAGATAATTATGTAGCACACAAGCAGCTTTTTTAATTTTATCAACTGAGTCTAATTTGCACTCCAAACCTATTCCTAGCGTGTTATTGACTTCAGATAGAACCCATGGTCTGTATGAAGTTGATTGAAGATGTCCATGTGCGGCAGTGACCACTTACTATCAGGTGGACTGCATGCTCGTTTGCTACTTCAGTCAAATAAAAATAATATACATCTTGCTTTTTACAGGTGCAGATGTTCAAATTCATACAAAATAAAAAAAAAACCAAAAGAACACAAATGCTTACTCACACTGAGATGGAAATACGCAAAAAAATCATTGCTGTCAAAGTGAAATTTAGTAAGTATAAAAATAAAGTGCAAAGACAAAAAGAAGAAATTTTTGCAGCAAAAAAATGGCAACTAATATTTTTTTACCCACCATTGAAAAATATTCTTCTGTTGCTAAACTCTTATTTCAAATACTGGAGAGAAAACAAAAAGAAGTCGCAAGGTCGACGATTTACGTTAGAAGAGAAAATTGCTGCTTTATCAATATAGACTAACGTTAAAGCAGGCATCAATAAAAATATATTTAAACAATTAAAGAAAAAAGTACAAAATATGAAATTAGAAGAAAAGTTGTGTATAATTATTATTGGACGAAATGTCCTTAAAACCGGGTGTCTTTTATTCAGAAAGAAAGGAGACAATCAGTGGAATTGGCGACGACGGTTTACAAAAAAGCCCGAATTTGCGAACCATGCGCAAATATTTATGATACGTGGTTTAATACACAATTATAAACAACCTGTTGCCTATACATTTTCTTCAAGGACAAAAAAGGGCCTGAGTTGGCAAATAAATCAAAGCCCTTATTAGAAACCTTCAAGAGGTAGGATTAATAGTAGTAGCTTCTGTTTGTGATCAAAGCACAAACAATAGACAAGCAATAAAACAGTTAATTGAAGAGATTAGGCAAACACATTTATTAAGAGGAGAAGACCAAAAGAAAAAATATTTTGATAAATGGCAAAGAGATTATTCCTCTATAAGATCCACCACATCTACTTAAAGGTTAAAGGAATAATTTAATAAACAAAGATTTAAAATATATGCAAAAAGGAATAACCAAAGTTGCCAAATGGTCACAGAATTATCATATAAAGAAAATCCTACCTCTGAAGGCATTAGATTAATACCGAAATTAACTGAAAGCGATATTAGACCAGAAAAGATAAATAAAATGAAGGTGAAATACGCATCACAAATTAGCCGCACTGTAGGAGCAAATATAGGAAATCTTGCAGGTTTTGAAATATTGTTTCAAAAACAAATAACTGTAATATCATTGTAAAATTGAAAAGAATTTTAGAACAATACTTATTAACAACAATTTTTGTTTCAGATAAAGGAATTTCTGCCATATTCTTAGACGAGATATACCATTCAATGAAAGGTAGTTTTAAAAAAAAAATAAATGCGAAGAGCTTATTGAAAGCTGTAACACAAACATCTAGACATTATAAAGTGTGGGAAGAAGGAATACAAATATTTAAAACGATGAAATTTATAAACTCCACAGGAAAAGCAACGTCCGTTCCGAGTATAAATAACTGGGTATCGACACTGGAAGCTGCAAAAACTTTAATCATAAATTTGTACTTAAATTATCAAATAAATTATTTATGGATGCGACACCTCAATCAAGATAAATTAGAAACTTTCTTTGGAGCAATAAAGAGTCATGGCTGTCGCAACAATAATCCAACATGTACTCATTTTGAATCCAGTTTCATAACTTTGTTAATGAATCATTTAAACAGTGTCCACACCCGGCAAACGAATTGTAAAATTGATTATTGTCAATACTTACATGCCCGCGTCATTGACGATAATTATTGTGAAGCCTCGTCGACCCACTCTGACGATTTTCAAACACTTCATATTATATTCAGTGTCAACCAATTTATGAAAAAAAGGATCCCTGAATAATGGCCCCTCGTTCTATTAAGTGGATACTTTTTGAAAAAGATTAAATCAAAAGTATTTAAAAATTGCAAACAGTGTTCCAATTCATTAATTAATAAAAATGAATTGGAATATATTAAATACCGAGAGAATACGGATCGAAGTTGGCTATATTCTCCCAGCCATCAATTAATTCAATTTGTATCCAATTGCCAACATGTTACGAATTGAATTTTAAAACAAAATTTACAACAATTATAACTCTCTGAAATTATAACGACGGCGATTTTCACTTTAGTTGATTTAAAATTCATTGAATGTTCAGAACATAGACAAAAAGTAATTAATTATTTAACGAAAATTTTAATTAAATTCATAAAACACGTTTATTGCAAAAATATAAATAAAATATTGGCTGGGAGAATCGAAAGATATGACGAGGGAGATTTAAATCAATTAAAAGCTAAACATATTTACGATAAAATGTTGAAAAGAAAGAAATAAATGAAGAAAAAAGATATTTTGTTTTATTTATTTAAAATTTCCCATTTGTGACCAAGGAAGTAATTTAGTTCTGGCGCACACATGCATGGTGCTGTTACTATTATATACATACATCAATTTTTTTTTTTTTGTTTTTGCTGCTGATGGTCGCATCTAACCACTAGTTGCGTTTGATCCACGACTTTTTGACCAAGCACGCGAGTGTATATACAGATATACACTCGCGTGCAACCGAATCAACTCACCCATACAAAATAGACAGTGGTTTTATTAAAAAAAAAAGTTTATAAAAGGTATTTTTTTTTATTAAAGCCTATTCTTTTACCTTTAAATTAACACATTTATCATTTTAATCCAATCACCACTTTGGATATCGTGGTATGAACGTTAGTGTAGTACTAACGAGTTGCGCTGTGCCACCCCCTATATAAACCTCCGTAAGCAACGCACCCTTATCAGTCGCTTATCAGAAGTTGATGAAATTTCTAGATATCGAATTAATAGATAAATAGTTCTTTTTGTTTAGTCTGTGACTACTTCATAGATTGTTATTTTCTATTGTCTATGTTCTCTCTCTGTGCTCGTATGTGAGAAATATAGTCACGCGTCCGTAACGAAATTTTGTTTCATTTTATTATCATAGGTTATGGGCCCAGTTTGGCCAATATTTAGGTAGAGACACATGTAATTTCTAGTTTAGCTCTTTTTTTTAGCGTAGGTCACGAGTGATAACCTGAAAATAAAATCATGACGTGACTACTTGGTGAATGTACCAAAGTTAAATGGGCGGGAAAATTACACGGAGTGGTGCTTCGCCGCGGAGAATTTTCTGATCCTGGAGAAATGGAGCATTGCATGAAACCTGATGCCGGGAAGATTACAGAAGCCGCTGATTATTATTGGACGAAATGTCCTTAAAAGCGGGTGTCATTAATTTAAAAAGAAAGGACACAATCAGTGGATTTGTTCTGGATGGTTTACAAAAATCCCGAATTTGCGAACCATCCGCAATTATTTATGATACGTAGTTTAATACACAATTATAAACAACCTGTTGCCTATACATTTTCTTCAATTTTTATCGGTCTCATCTTCCCCACGCAATTTCATATCAGTCTGAGCTTAATAAATTTTTACACAATGCCAAAAAGAAAGATAAGACTAAGATCGAGTGGACAAAAGCGAGCAGTGAAGCTTTTGATCAATGCAAGCTAAGTCTCCAAAATGCCGTGACGTTATCTCATCCTACTACAGATGCCCCATTAGCACTCATGACAGAGGAATCCCGGATAGTTGGTTGGGTATCCATGCTGACTTGATTAATAACTTCTCGGGCCAGCGCGATGAAACGACCCTCTACAAGTGACTTCTCATTAACCACTCAAGGAGATAGATCACCTCAGGAATTTTTTGACCACTGCGTGACTTTATTCAGTACTATAATGACTTATATGACCTTACATGAAACGATACAGACAACTTTGAGAAAAGTGACCTTTATAGGAAAGTAACTATGCAGGCATTCATCCGCGGACTCAAAGAACCTTTAGGATCCCGTATACGCTGTATGCGACCTGACACTATTAGAAGGCGCTTGATTTTGTTCAGGAAGAATTTAATATCATGTGTATCACTTAATACAACAAGTAGGCGTACCCCAAGGAAGTATCTCGGGACCCCTCCTGTTTATTTTATATACAAACGACATTACACAAATAACAAACTGCCGTTGTTCCTTATTTGCAGATGACATTGCTATAGTCATTCCAGATAATTCCACTGACAATTACAACAACAAAATTAATCAAAATATTGACAAAATAATTATATGGCTAAGAGATAGATAACCTAGAAATAAATTTATCAAAAACAAAATATATCCAATTTGGTAGAAGAGGGACAAAAAAGCTTGACCTAAATGTTCGCTATAAAAACAAGCCCATCACTGAAACGGAGTCAATTAAATTTCTAGGTATACAACTAGATCGCTGGTTTACTTGGAACGAACATACAGATAACCTATGCTCGAAAATTAGTCGTTTTGTCTATCCATTGTGGCGATTACCGAAAATTTGCAATTTAAGAACGGCATTAAAAGCATATCATAGGTACGTTGCTTCTAATTTAAGGTTCAGTGCATGTAAGTAGAATCTTCATTGCTCAGAAGCGCTGCATAAGAGCTTTATATGATGTATCCCCGCATATAAGTTGCAAGCCTTTTTTAATGACCTGAAACTTAACGTTGACGAGTATATATATATATATATATATATTCGAAGTATGCGTTTTTGTCAGGACGCACATGCATCTTTTTGAGAAAAAAGGTGAAAAATGTAAATTTCCAACTCGGCATCCAAATAGACTATGCTTACCACCCTCTCGAACAACTATGCGGTCCAGAAACGCATATCATATGTGTGTTACTATATATAATAAAATAAATTTAAAAATTTAACTGTAAATAAATTTAAAAAAACAACTACATGAGTGGCTCGTTGAAAAATGTTTTTATACTTTGAAAGAATTTATGCCCTAATCATTATTTTATTCTATTAATATTATAATTGACATTAATTAAACAATACCATACTGACTCTATAAAAATGTATTTTGCACGCCAAATATGGCAAATGTGAGAAACTTTTAAATTGTGTACAAACCTTCTAACTACATTCTAACTACACTCCAACGCGAGCACCGAAAATCCAAATGCCAGTACCCAAATGGCCCTTTTGCCAGTGGGCCAGCAGCCTGAAACAACTTGCACCTAGACCTGGATATATTTGAAAGTATATGGCCGGCACTATCCAAAGTTCCTTTAAAATAATTGTGGGACATTTGCGGTACTTGTCGCAAGAGCTCGTATAGAATATCGAAGACTTCGTGTCTAGTAATATATGCCGTTTTTGAGATACATAGAATATCGACCCAACTAAAAAAAAAGATATTACGGACGAGCCACCAGATAAGGGCAACTGCCAAGAAGAAAAAAGGGTGACGCTGACAAAGCATTATAGAGTTGTTGTCTCAACGCGAAAAAAGACATTTGTAATTTTTTTTGTAGAATTTTACCTTCATTGCAAAATTTTGATGAAGCAAAAACAAGAAAGTTTAAAATAGCAGTTTTACAAGTTATTGATAATCTTGATAAAAATCTTCCAGCATTATCGTCTTATCATACAACATATAATTGCAGTTAGGAATATTACACTAATAACTATAGCGGCTATCGGACCTCTTCCTACCAGTGTACTCCTGAAAAGCAATACCCATAGTCCACAAAACCTTCCATCTTCTCTTCATGCAGCTTCCTAAAAAGTGGTTCTGAGCTGAGCTATCGAAAGTCTATGTGCTCATATTGCAAGGGCATATTGTGTTAATCAAACGGATGTATTTTTTCAGTATTTTTTTATTTTGCTGGCTAAAATTTATACTGAAAACAATCTCAGTATACATCCGGTTAAAATATTGAATAAGGAGGAGACTGTATACAGATCAATAACAAACCTAGAAAGTTTATAGCTACCAAAGGGGCGAAGGCAAGCGGGAAGGCAAGCGAAAAGGGAGAAAATGTGACAGTTATAGCATGCTGCAATGCTCAAAGGAGTTTTCTTTCATCCGTGTTAATTAACAAAGGTACTTACAGCAAGCCTCAATCTGTAGGAGATTTACTTCCAGGTTCAAAAGTAGGGTACTTACTTTTATTAATTTAATAAATATCACAACTTTAGAAGTGTCTTTCATTCTATTCGCGAATAGGCATACAAATATAAGCGAAGGAAATTGTGAAAAAGTTTTCCGTGCAAGGAAACAAAAGACGATTCTTGGGACCAAATAATCATTGAAACAAATATAATTGGTAGATCAAATATGGTCAAAAAAATGCATTTGGCTGATATACCTGACGTACGTATCACAGTACACCAACCACGATTGTGTTTGTTACGCCCTTAAAACTTTTGAAATAAAAGACTTAATAGCAAAGGCAAGAAGATATCTGGATTTTTACCAGATGGCCTACATACTTTTTTTGAGGTCAATGTCGCCACTTTGTCGCAAAATACATTTTCGTCCTTTGTTAAACAAAATTCCGAAGAACACATCATTACCAGTAACTGGAATCCTGATGAAGTGTGTTGTAGTATGGGTACGCCTGCCAATGAATCAATAGATTTAACAGATACACAGAAAATTGTTAAGATGAAGGAATTGAAACTGGGGACTAATATTTATTGAAAAACATATGTAGATATCAAAAAAATCACAATTTAAAAGCTTTAAAAAGGACATAGGTTTACCGAAGTAAGTATTATAACTCTGTTGAAATAGCATTAAATAATTTGATTGATAACAATACTGATTTGTAGTCTATTAATATATCTGAAACAAGGCCCTCCATCAATTCCAATAATAAACAGCAATTGACGAACCACTGGTTACATTAACAGAATATCCAAAAACAACGATTGAAACACCCATTATGGATAGTGTAACATTTATTTTATCACATGTAACATCGGAACATCGGGTACAGGATATCGCGCGGTATCAGGCCGCGAACGCCGAACTGCCATCGCAGCAATAACGTGGGACACTTCACTTTCTCACGGGAGCCGCGAAACCTAGCCTGCCTAGTTTGAAGCGTCATTCTAACTTCTAACATTGAGGTAGATTGTACTATTAATTGTAATTCTTTAAGTAATAAATCATTACTAAGTAATTTATTTTTAAGTTCAAGTTATTTCGTTCCGCTACACTGCAGACCTACGTAATTCACAGGTATTTGCAAGCAATCATAAGTACAACACCAAACAAAGTAACGAAAAATAAGAATTGAAAATTTCCATGAAAATATTCCTATAGTAATGCTGTCCACGTCAAGGATACCAGACAACTCTCTGAATACAATGACAATACAAAGTCCTTTCAAAAGTGCTTCATTTTGGATAACACCAAAAGAAAACTCAAAAAGAAAAAGAAGAAAAATATGCCATCTGTTGTAACATTACCAAAATGGCAAAACACCACAAGAAAAAGGAAAGAATAAAACAGAATTAGAAGATGGTAAGAAAAAAAGAATGAATGATGATCTGTGAACGATACACACAATAATGTGGCTTGGTCGTGCAGGTAATAGAATGAGAGGAAGACCCTTGGCACGATGGGCAGATGACATCAAACCTATAGTGGGACGCGATTGGCAATGCACGGATAAAGACAGGTCAAATTGGAGATCTCTAGAGGAGGCCTTTAACTAAAAGAGATACTTGCAAGCATCGTCACAATGTTAATACTGATATTAATTTTAACTATCATTACATGTAATTTGCACCTTTTTTGATTGCAAAGTTATTTATTATAATTTTCATTAAAATTGCATTGATATTTTTTTAACTTTGAAGATTTTTTATTATTATGACTGTAATTTTTCTTATCTTGATGTCATTTGTAAATTGAACTTAAATTATTTTTACACTTTATTATTTTTACTTTCTTTAAACCATCTCAAAAGTACAAGCTGTAATTCAAAGAAAGTGGTCAAAAAATGGTTTGATAATGTTGAAGAACATCTGACTCCTTTCCAAACACTTGAAGACCCACAAAGAATATTCAATGGGGATGAAACAAGTTTTATAATTTGCCTTAAAACTGGAATGATAATCGCACCACATGGCTATAAATGTATGTACCACATTGTCAAGGGAATATATATTATAATAATAATAATCTTTATTTTCTTTATAGTCTTAAGTTACAATCATAAGGGGGTCAGGAGCTACCTTTTAAGGAACAATTGCCTGGATGCTCCGCTCTAAATACCTTCATTATAGTGCCTTGTGGTATTTTTCCCCCTGTGTGAGACCTCCCAAAGATATTATATATAAATAAATAGAGTACCTGACAATTGGTTTCTGGGAAAATCAGACTTCTAGGGTTGACACAGGTTGACCATCAACTTTCATGCTGTTATATTTCACAATTACATATCAAAATACCTGAATCAAGGGATATGGGACAATGAAATCAAAAAAGCAATGCTTGTCTTCATCAATGGTCATAAATGGTCATAAACCATTAACCATTATGTCAGTAGTCTATACCATTAAACATAAGACATTCCAGATGTATCGTAGTTAAGAATCTTATATATAGAAAATATATAGAATAAAAACCAGTTAATCAGTGAAAGGTTGTCCGTTATTACCAACAAACCTTTTGGGTTTAAGCAAAAGAAAAGAACCACAATCTTTTTCAGAAGCCCTATACTTAACAATGGGTGGTTCAACAAAAAATTCTAAATTAAAAATTGATTTTACAAATGTGGCCTCTATTCATACAATACAGACGCAGTTGATTATTCAAAATGTGTCCAAAGTAACTTGGAAAAAATTAAAACCAATGCATATTGTAAAAAACCCGCCTGACGCGGTTACCATACCGGTCTGACACGCAGTGGGTCCTGGGTTCGATTCCCGGCCAGACAGGTATTTGAATGATGAGTTTAAATTCTTGTTCTGGGTGTATTTGTCTTTGTGTGTGTCCATGGCACCCACGACACAGGAGAAAATCCTACTGTGGGGCTAGGAGTGTAGAAAGTGTATTGAAGCATATTAAAAAACCTCCTATTAAATCCTTGACTTAAAAAAGAATAATGCTGCTGCAAAAATTATAAAATATTTTAAGAAAGAATTGATATTGAAACTGTTGTAGTTCAAATACATTAATAAAATAATGTACAATCTCTTGGTATCAAAAATATGTATCTGATACTATGATTTATGAAGTAACTAATAGAATATCACCATCATAATGCCTAATAAACAATGTTTGAACAGATTTTTTGTGGTGTTGAACAATATAATTGTTATTATTACTAATTTTATCATAAGATTTAATAAATTAGGTATGAGACTAAGATTATAAAACACCTTTCATTTATTCCACTATATGCTAACTGTAAGACAATGAACTTGGAACTTCGCTAAGGCTGACTACTGGTTATGTTACCCCACTTGGTTTTATTTCCATGTATCCCAACTTATTTCCCTTATTTTATTGACAAATGAACACGATAACATATTCGATACTTACAACTCTGATTAATACCAGCCTATTCCCACGGCTTTGCCCGCTTTTACGTGTTCCACGGTAATGAGTGTCACATTAACTTTCGTTAATTAAATAACTTTATGTTCACACAAATTTCGACGAAACCGGACCAGCAGTTTTGTCGCGAAAGAGTAACAAATAAACATACATTCTGACAAACTTTACATATTAGTTATAAGATGTTGACGTAAACCGGCCCATCAAGCACTTGAATTTGTTTATGATGTAAATATCGCTTAATCTAAAGTAATTTCTCGTCAATAAGTACGTTTTAAATTTGAAGAATGAGTTCATTAACAACGAAAATGAAAAAACACTCAATTTACTGGACTAAACTTTGACATTTATTTGAGTAAATTTAGTGTTATGTTGGTAATACTGGTTGTGGTTACTACGGTAGATGTACAGAGCGCTAATTCATGGCAAATAAATAAAAGTATTGCCAGTTAGTATAGTATTTTCCCGAAGCTGATTAAAACTAAGTGATATTTTTGATTTTCTTAAATAGGCGGGAGACGGTACCAGGTAAAATTTACCACGTAGTGCAATAATTAATAGATAATTTTTGTGTTTAGTTTTGTGTAGCGCTGCTTTTTGATACCTTCCGAGAATCGTACGACTGTCACAATTTGAGTTTCTTGTAGTATAACAAAATGTTGTTTATTTCTCATAAAAGAACGTACCCATGTCACGTCACCTATTTATGATAAGTTTTGACCTATGGTGATCATCCGTAGAATATAAAGAGATTCCCATCCCACCCCTGTAGATGTCTCATAGTAATTCATAAATACACTTTTTTTAATCATTTTTTTCAAACATAAAATTGAAAAATAATAATGTAGCTCATAATTGACACAGAGTTGGCCGCGTGGCATCCAAAGTACGTGCGTGGCTATGAAAAGTGGTATTTTGTATAACCCCGTTTCCCTCTTCAAATGGTTACGGGGTTTGGGTACGTAGGAACATACTTAAGGAATGAAGACAAGCAGAAAAGTACTGATAATAAATTAAAGTAACATTCCTGAAATTGAACTCAATGAAGAGTATAGTAAGCATGAAAGTAATTTAAAGAAGAACTTGAATAGATTATTATATGGCATGGACTCATAAAACTTATAATAGTTTGCAGTAACTTACGGTTATTTTAAAATAACTAGCAGTACGTTTTATTACGGGGGGCGTTTCTTATGTGAAATTAAAAAGCTACAGAAAATAAATTAAATTATAATTATTATTTAGAATCAAAAATAAAAGATTTAAATTGTCAGATGAAATTGTTAGGGAAACTCTGCAAGACTCATGTGGTCACATTGAGCGCAGATTAGCCAACTTAACTTGTTCATTTTCTTCGTGCACTATGGTTGTACGACCATAAATATTTATTTTTTTAAAATATGATTTAGTATCTTGTAAATATGTCGTATCACATTATACTAATGGTTCATAATTTATGACTGATGGATATTTGTAACTTTATTTACAGAGGCATTTGATCCATGACTACATAGTCTATGAATTGGCCAAAAATACAGTACTATACGCCATGTTGATTTGATGAAATTTGAAAATGTCATTCGACTTCGACTGTTAAATGTTTTTGGTTAGCTTGGTTTTGAGTAGTTAAATTTTTCTGCGAGTTTGCGATATTTTGAGATAATTTCTATTTAAGATTCAACAAACCGAGATTATTTTCTTTATTAAACAGTGAGTGTAGTGTTAGTATGCCGAACTTCAATTTAAAATCTAGCTTGAAATGTTCTGTAATACAGAGATAAAACCTGTTTTATGAATGTAGCGCGTCAGCAAATCCGGATATTCATTTTACCAGTACGTAATTTTGGTAGTTTTTTGTATTTGTTTTTTTATCTGCTAGAATTTTTATATTTACATATGAATTACGTTTACTGCAGTCGGAGGACTTAAAGAAAAAACGAAGTACTTAATAAAACAATTCAATTAAATTAAACTTACATTATAATGATCGATATGAGATCTACTTATCTAATAATTTTATATTAAAAAAATGGTAACTATTTAAATGGTTAACTATAATATGACTCAGCGACATCTCCATTGGGCAAGCACGTAGACATTCAGGAAGAAAATTAAATGCGTCAGCAACAACCCTATTGTGGGGCACGTACAGATTGTAGAGTTAACGCGCGCTGCGGCGTTAGCGGTCATCTGGGTCATGCATATAACATATGTATAGGGTCTTCGTTCACGTCGTCTACGATGTTGTCAACTTCTAATATGTAGCTTCCCTGTATTAATGTATTCGCATATTGTTTCCAGCATGCTTCCCATACGAATGGATTTAGTTCATAGTATGTTTCCTTTTGTAAGAAATTGAACTGTATCGTTCTTTCTTTTATCGCTTCATTGGTACTTTGTGCTTGTATAAGTACCAATTTCGTAGTTACTCATTGTATACAGTTTTCGATCAATTGTTGATTTTTATATTTTATGTATGTGTTCATTGCCTGTCTGCCCGGTAACAACTTCCACTGTTCGTATTCGTTATCGGTTAATTTACACTCGTTCATAAAACATGCATTTCTTGCATACAAGCTTAAGTTGAGTAAAGTATTTCCTACAGGTTTCCCTGGGGCCAATGTTAGTTAATATCCTTATACACTTTTTTTGGAGGACGAATAATTTACCCACGTCAGTGCTATTGCCCCACAGTACAATGCCATACTGTAACCATGCGTGCGCGTAGGCATAATAAGCGGTCTTTGCTGTTTTTATGTCTGTTGACTTTTTTAGCTCATAAAGCGCGTATGTAAATCTGGAGAGCTTTTTTGTAATATCTTGTACATGGGCTTGAAAAGTTAAACGGCGATGTTGGTTGTAGTCCTGTTAGTATCGCATAGTTATAGTGCATTTCTACCAGTGATTTCATAATCATTGTTTTTACCACACTGGGTGGCCCGTAGAAGAATAAATTATTCTTTTTGCATGCACACCGGTCCTCCTTGCCAAAATCAGAGTATGCGATAGCTCTCTTTGTGAATTTGGTTTGGACGATGGGACGATAGATCATATATTTTTCAATTGACCTAAATTGACATTCTCTTTATACGAAGTTCTCACTCCAGATATACCCCGACCTATAAACTTTCAGTCTCTTCTCGCTTATTCAAACTCATCTTTTGTAGTGCATTTAATGAAATATATTTCTCTTCATGATTTAAAATTTTAAAGTCTGAAAGATGTCTTTTTATTTATTCATGTAGGTATTTAGGGTATTTTCTTCCTTCCAATTAATATTTTCTATTTCCTACTAACATATGTATATATTTGTATTTGTATGATACTGTTATTGTCTTTGATGTTTGTGTTCTCATTTGATGTTATTTGTTTTAGGTGTCCTGGACCAAACTCCTGTCACTTTACAAAATTAAACACCGTACACTCTCTTCTGCGTGTTATACTCATTTAATGTCGTAATTGGCCAAATACGTCTCACACACAGGAGATGCGAATGCCACTATAGGAAAAAAAAAAAAATATTCTTCTTTCCCGTCCTTCCATACCAATGTCTTCTGGTTTGTCTTGCAAACGTATACGGGTTGATACCATTACTATTCAATGTGTTAATTAGGAATGATACACCGTCATACGTTACTGTGAAGTCGTTAGCTTTCGGATTTTTTCTTAGACTATATTCTTTTGCTCGCTCGAGTCTCTGTTGACTGGACTCCTGAAATACCAATGTCTTTGTAATTGATACTGCTGTCTTAAGTCTGTCGTCAAATCCTTTAGTAAATTGAATGGTAATCCCTTCAGGTGTACCGCATAATAACTTTTGAGCTTCTCCTTCGTCAAATGCCTTGTTTTGACATAGGTGCCACACAAGGTTTTAATTTTGTTGTGCAATAAGCGTATTGCTTGGATTATATACCCGTTTTTGTTGTCTCCTTTGAAAGGGGTCCTGTTCATCTCCAGGTCCATTTGCTTGTTCCTTGAAATTAGACATTTCGTTGTGGGAATTCCATAATACACCTTCATTGGTGTTAGAATTGCCTCTATCCATTCTAGAGTCAAGGATGGCTCGTGTTGACCCTTGTATTTTAAATAGATTATTTCTCCCTTCGGTACTGTAGTTTTCACCGTGTGCGTTGGCGTTAGTTCCCAGTCCAAGTCTATGAGCGACGCATTTTGCAATATTGTAATCACTTGCGGTGAGAATGTTATTATATGTTGTACGACCAGGGCCGGTAGAAATGTACTCCAAAAGACACTTAATGCATGTAATTGAACTACATTTGTATTGCTTGGATCTGATAGCCTTACCAAGTTTTGAATTGTAGCCCCAGTTTTTTGCTGTGCTGATACATATGATATGATAATGCGTCCTTCTCGTGCCCGTATGTTCAGCGATGACTTTCCAAGGAGATGGTTTATTTCTCCCTGTGTTATGTATTCTCGTGTGAATTGATCAATCCATATTAATGGAGCTGGGAATTTCTTCGGTGCTCTCAGCATCTCCTCTGTTGTTTTCAATGTCTGATGCTGTTTCGGAGTTGTCGATGTATGTGATGAGTTGTTCGTCGGTGATTTGTTCAACGACAACTTCCTCTTCTTCGCCGGGTAGCCCCTCGTCGTTGTCCTGCGTGTTGTCGCCGTCCTCGATTCGTCTACTTTGTTGTTGTCCTCCTCCCCGTTGGCTGCTGCCCATGTTTGCGAGTATTCCGCATTCATCTCGTCCATCGTCATTTGTGTGTACGGACTGTTGCTGTCTTCATCCACGTCTTCCACTTGAACTTCTGTAGTCGCTTCTGGAACGTTCTCTTTCGGCGTCGAGGAGTATTCTTCGTCGCTCATGGTGCGCGTTCAATTCTTCGCTGGTCAGATGCGCCGGTACGTTCACACTGGTTATGATATGGTAGGCTACTTTACCCATTGTGTGTTTTTTATTTCTTCGAACTTATTACATGCCATAACATTGTTTATTTTTGGATGTCCCAAGCTCTCATTACAATAGTGCCTAGTTGATGGCAAGTGTATAATAGACATGTAAAGACACATACCTACAAACTGTTCAATTTCTTTTGCTGTGGTACAAAAAATGTTTTCGGGGCGTTTTTCAATCGCATATCTGATGGTTTCTTGCTCTATGTACTGGAACATTTCGTCAGTAAATAAATACTTAAAGAATTGTATTGGGGTTTCTAAGCTCATTATTTTGTCAGACAAATCTAAATTACCACTGAATGTGGTTTCGGTCTCAAGTTTTTCGAGAAATCCGTCTCTCCATCGAGGTCTTTCAGATCTTTGAAGGTTCTTGTTGAAATAGTTAAGGTGCCTAAAAAGATGACCAAAAATGCTAATTTCAAGAGCCATATAGGGTCAGAAAAACGATGAGTATATACTGATTTTGCATCTTGTAAGAACATTTTCAATTCAGTTCTCAGTTCCTGAACTCTTGACAAGACATTTTCTTTAGATAGCCACCTGACCTCTCTGTGATAAAGCAGATTTTGATGAAGCGAGCCTATATCTTCAGAAACAATTCTTAATTGCCGAGTTTGCAAAGCTTTACTTTTGATAGAATTCACAATTTTTATTACCTCCTTCAGCACGTCATTTAAATCAGAAGGTACTACCTTAGCAGCTAGAGCCTGTCGATAAAGAAAACAGTGGGTCCAGGATATGTTTGACATCGTGATTTTAATTTTGCAATGAGTCTGCTATTTTTGCCAGTCATATAGCTTTAGCACCATCGCTACAAACACCGATTTCTTTTTTTTTTCAATCAATATTGTACTCACAAGTACTTTCTAAAAACATATCGTACAAACACAGGCCAGTAGTGTTTGCAGGAAGTGCTTTGCAAAATAAGATTTCTTTCGTGATAAATGTGCACAGTTGAAAACATCCGTAGATTTGTCAAACTCCAAAGCAAAATGTTGGCTGTTCTTTAATTTTTCGCCTAAATATCATAATAATAATAATAATCTTTATTAGCCGAAAAATAAGGCACACATTTTATGTTAAATAAATTACAAGTCCTCTTATTTACCAATAAGGCGTGCAAATCCTTGGCCATATGGTTTATTCTACATGAAATAGTATTGTCAGAAAGTGGTATGTTTTTTAATTTGTTTGCCTCCTGCTTATTGACCGTAATTTCAACCATATTAAGTGCTGCTGGCAAAATAAAATTTTCGGCAATTGTATATGGTTTCCCTGCTTTAGCAACTCGTATTCGACTTTGTAATTCGGCAGTTTTGTCGTCGAACACGCTTATAATCGGATTAAGCGAAGTCCATTGACGTTTACGTGTTGTCAGTTTTTGATGAAATAAAAATAGTGTTGTGACAAAGTGAATGATAGAAAAAACTTCTGAATTAATGAAATTGCCCCAATTGTCTGGGGAATAGTTAGTGTGCCGAACTGCTGATATCGAGTACGGGGTTCGTATTTTAGTCGTGCTTTGTATGTAACAAACGAGTTTTCGATGACTATGTTCCTATAGTACCTATCTACCGATACTGAATACCCAGTGTTTTAAACATTAAAAAAACATTGCAAACAAACTTGAAGACTGTCCTATTTTCAATACATCATATACCTAATTGAAAGTATAGATGTATAAAATATAACAATTATAGTTAGGTAATGAAAATAAAAAAACCTCGCTAATTACATATTTTTTTTATTCATTATCAGATAAAAGATCATCACTTTCGCTTTCAGTGACATTAATTATAAATCTGTCTGAAACATTGTCGATCATGTGGTCGAGACCACACATTTTGTCTTCTTCTTTAATAATATGAGACACGCAGCTACTCCATTTTTCAGGTGTGATATGTTAAAGTCCTTCTTCAAAAAGTTTTTTTACTTCTGTCATTTTGAAGGTTTTGTTATTTCTTGCAACATATCCTTTAGCCTGCGCCCATACCAACTCAATGGGATTGAGCTCACAGTGGTATGGACGCAGACGTAAAACAATTAGCCCATGCTGCGCTGCCGTCTCGTCCACAACATACTAATCGCAGTATTCTTGTTTGTGCTGCCGTACAACGTCTATAAGAGTAGCTTTAATCATTGTTGCTTCGAATTTAATATTTTTATTCGTTAGCCACTCTTGTATTCTAGGTTTAGTCCAAGACATTGTAGGCAGCGGTTCAAAGGAATCGGCATTCATCTCTTGATGATAATCTTATTTTTTTTGGCTTCAAATATTAGTAAGCTGTCTTTTACAAATCCTTCTTCCTCGCCTATATGGCCGAAAATTAATCGTTTGCCTTTTCCTGAAGGCTGTTTTATGCAAATGGTCAAGCCACCTAGGAAGGCCTGGCGCGACGATAACACAGTCTGGTCACTCCATGCCTTCTTTGGGGCATGACCTTCAAGATAGTGAAAAATATCAATTAATTATTGAAATTACAATTATTTAATGTAAAGAAAACAGAAAATTGTAATTACCTTCGTTGATCCAGGTTTCATCTTGGTAATAAATATACCTTTCTTCCCTTACTAATACTCTATTACTGATACTCTTTAATTTTTCGAAGGTATCGCTGGCGCTATAAAATAATGTCATGCCTGTCAATTAAAATGCTTTGTATCGATTTTGTTACATATTTGAAATTTAAATGTTTCATAACATTTCTCAATGTACTCCAAGAAAAATTGGGTAAGTCTGGGTCATCAGACAGATTGACAACCTTAAGAAGCTGTAAAGTAATAAAAAGTTTTTGAGTAAGGAAGTCCACTCAACACTTTGGTTTTACAAAGAACATTATTGTTATTGTTGTATTCTGCCCAACTAAGCGCAAAAGCGGTAACTCAAAGAAAGCGAGTTTTGAGATAATTGAAGTTATGTAAAAATAGTTATATATATACTTTATGTATAGTTTTTTTTATTTGTTAAATATTATTTATATATTATATAGGGTGTATTTGTTATCACATTAGTTAAATTATCAAAAATGTATAATAATGTACTTTATTCATGAGATACGGTTACACCGCTTAGTAAACTATAGAATTAAAATTGAGATACCGCTTTTTCGTTAGCTCTTCTCAAACATGTGTGTATACAAAAAGGAATGTATTTTCTATCCAATAAAATATGTATTATTTGAAAAAAAAAACAATTAAAGTATATATATAACGTTTTTTTTTATTATTAAAATTTGAAATTACATAAAAAAATATTTAAAAACAAACGGTTTTTGGAAGGAATTTTAGTAGTCAAAAGTAGGGAGTTCTCTCCAAAAGGACATTCTATTTTGTGGTATTATATTTTGAAAAGATTTCAAAATATTTTCTTTTTTGTTTCTTGAAATTCCTTCCGGAGCAGTTTTCTTTTTTGGTGGAGGCAAGACATGACTTTTTAAAATTTTTTTTCCTATAATGCTAGCAGTAATTGCATTTTGATCGAATCCTGTTTTGTAGGTGATATCAAAACTGCCTCTTTTAACTTCAACTTCAACCATTTCGCTGACATATGGACGCGGTTTAATTCGAGACAGTGCATATTGTGTGGTATAATCATCCCAGTCATAAAAGTCTTGCATGTTCATCTCTTTAAGTTTTACATTTTTTCCTGCAGTGCTAACTGCCTGAGAAAAATCTGCGAAATCATAAATTTTGTTTTTCATGCGTTTTATGGACAGCTCTACCCTATGATGGAAACTATCAGCTGACATAAAGGTGTGGCCGGATTCAAAATATTTGATGACAATCTTGTCGGCGTTGATATCCTTAGAATTTATAATATAAATTAAGAAAGAAAAAAACGTCCAGTTTTTGTTCTGGGAGGAACAATTATCAACCCATAGTATGATATTTTTTTTATCCCGATGAAAAATAAAAAATTGATAGTATGCACTTATAATTTCGGCTTTGGAACGTCCAAACAACCCTTCATACCATAGTACAGGAAAAACACTCAAATCTTTTCGGCCTTGACCAGTTGGCACGAAACTTTCGTTGTAAACCACTATCCTATGAGTAAAAATAGCAGTTTTGAACATGTCTATCCTGGGCAGCATGATAACTTTTTGTAAATCAGCAGAATATACAACAGTATCAGTTTCATTTAGCTCACTGTCTAATTTATACTGCTCTCTGGACATGTATGCCCGTTTGTTATGACTTTTCCACTTCGTGCAACCTAGACAGTCTTCTTTAAGGTTTTCTTTGGTATGTGTATCATCGTGTAAACGGAACTCTTCACAGTCCTCACACTCTTCGTGGCCAAGCTTTACAAAAGAAATATTTAATTCTGCGACTACTTCTCGATATTTATCGTAAGATACTTTGCAAGACGGATTTTTTTCTAAAAAGTCTTTATGCATCGCACTGATTGTCAAATCACTGGGTAAGTATAAGCGATTGGGAGCGTGTTCACGCCTGTAATGAGATATACTCGGCTCAAAGCTCATTATGTGTTCCTTAATAGGAGTAGATTCAATTTTATTGTGAGGAGTAGCTCCCAGTCTTTTGTCTACTGGTGGTGCAACCGTGTCGTTAGAATTGGCCAAAGCCGTATGTAAAGGTTTGTCATTAGATGATTTGTAGCCCAAAGTTGTCAAAAAGAAGGTTTTACATACTCCATACTTTGTACCGAGCACGTCCTTAAGTGAATAACTGTAGCTTACTTTTTTTCTGTACTCCTCTGATTCAAATCTTGTTACTGTTCTTTGTTTCACAGATTTAGCTGAGGTGTGATGCAGCATATAAGCCTTCCTCTCTTTGTCATTCAAACTCCAGAAGCTCTCATTTATAATTTTTCGCTGCTCTTCCGATATATTTTGGATACACTGCTTTTTGCATGAAGCAGGACAGGGTGGTTTAACGTTATGTTTCTCTCTAATCTCACTTTTTTTCACTTCATTTCTGACTTTGAGAGGTTGGTCGTGTTTTTTTCTTTTCCTAATTGTACCGGCCTTAGTATAAGTTGTAAGATTATGTGTATTTCCATCAGCTATCTCGTTTTGTGTCAGATTCTCGGTGTCCCTAAGATTATCATTTGGTGTCACTTCGTGTCCTTGAGATGAATTCTCAACAGATTTTTCGTATTGAACACTTATCACATTTGAATTATTCCTAAGAGATTCAGAAGTGCAAATAGTATTATCGGAAGCAGTTATCAATATTTTTTCTGTATCATCTTGAAAAATACAGGATCTTTGTTGATCTTCAATAGTATCTGTGATCAAAGGTTCTGGATTACCGCAATTAAAAACATTGTGTATGTTGTGTGTATTAAAACAAAAGCCTGGCGATGATATGTCACTTAAATCATTATGTTCAATAATTGGCACAGTTGTCAATGTGATCAACGAGTTAGGGGCTTTGTTGTTATTCCCGATTTCTGTGTTTTGATGACCCGATAAAAAATGTGAATCTTCAAAGTCGAAACCATTTGAGGAAGGAAGAATCGGAGCTAGTAATTGATCAGCACTGTTGAATCTTGAAAATGCGGGATCATCATCTGAATCACTAGTAGGAAAAAAGTCGGGATCGATCGTTTTAATATTACGTTGTAATTGTTTGGATTCCTTAAACTTTTCCCTCAACGCCTTATTTTTTTGTGCTAAAAGCATCATCATTTTCGTATTTCTTTGCGACATGGTTTATCTGTAACAATATTTAATAAGTATAACTGAATTATTTTATTCATCAAAAACGTTTAGTTATCTTTAACAAACATAATACAAATTATATATTTGGGAAATAAATTAAAATATTGCACTTACGTAATGCAAAGTGCAAATCAACTTATTATCATCGGAACAACAATAACCGTATGGCTGGGAAAATATGATTAAAAATAATGTACTTTATGTTCTGGTAGATCAAGGTCAATTTTGCTAAGTACGAATGCGTACGAGGGCGCGCACGCCAACCGCAAGAAAGTTTAACACAAAATTTCTAATTTTGCAATGATTATGGTTACAAAATGCTAAAATAATATTTAATAGGACTTACCTGAATGTCAATGTATGAAGTTACCCCATTAAGCACCTTAATTTACAGTTTTTTTCTTAATTTTGCACAAATATCATGACCTCTTCACAACAAAAACAAACAAGTTATGACACGAATTTGCGAACGAATTTGCCAAGGGCAGGGATAAATCACTGTAAAATGTATTAGAAATTCGATCTTATCCAGTAAAACCATAAGGGCTAATTTAATTTTGCTATTGCAACCGTATCTCACTAATTCAAAACAATTTGCGTATTATGCAAGCATTAAAATACTAAGCATTATAGCGGTAACTCATTACTGATTTTACTCATCCTACTTACCGCTTATCGGCTAAGCAAAAGTTGTGTATTTATTTAAGAATTTTAGCGATATTTAAATTTGCGGCTGGTTGCCTACGTAATATTAATATACCTCTAACACCCTTAGTGATATATGGTAAAACTGAGATAGAAAAATCTTTCTTAAGGTTTTTTCATACGTTTTGAACAAGATAGTGCTAAATGGCTTAGTCCAGTAGATGCGTATTTTTTAAAGCTATCCGATGGCATAAAAATCAATTTTACGATTTTTTTTGAGATACCGCTTTTGCGCTTAGCAGGGCAGTATTGTTTACAAAACACAGAATATAATGCAATAGAAGGAATAAAGTTTAAGTTACCTTCTTAATGGTCGGTGGCTCATTTGCATAAAAAAAAATGATGTACTTTTCGTATTATAGCGGCAAAAGTAAAATCGTCTAATTTATCTTTGAAACTGTGTTTCGGTCCACGTTTCTCGGGAGACTTAAATTGTTCATTTTCTTTGTATTTTTTTAATACACTGTAAACTGAGGTCACACCAATTCCCAAAATGTCAGCTGTTTTCGAAACACATCCTTTTTTTTCGGGAGTTTCAATCGGTAATAGTAAAGCAGCTTTTTTCTTAAATACGTGTTTGTAGACGTTATGTATCATAACTTTTTAATCCGAGGTCTCTTCTTTCTTGGAGACAAGCGTTGGCTTGACTTGGCTTGGTTGGGGATCCATATTGTTTGTACAAAACAATATAACAACCAATAAACAACAATTATCACAAAAACAACGTAACAAAAACTTAACAGAAACAATAACTAAATGGCGACCGACGCGCGCGGCGTTGATCGGTGTTGCCATTAATCGCCGCGTTGCGCTTTGTCTAAAAACTGATTGTAGTAACTTACTACTAGTAACAGAGCACTTTTATACAATATTATTGTAATATAGAAATAATATTCTTTTATAGTTTAAAATGATTAACTATTCACACTCATTATTTCATTCTTCAGATTGAACGAGAACTAAACTGAACGCATCACTATTACTTTAAATATGGCAACATTATTTTGACAAGTGACATTAGCTACTGTCAGTTGGCTTCGTCAGTATTAAAAATACGACTATAGACTATTCATTGCTGCGTCACGACCTTACTTTGATTGCCAAGCGTTCATGCGTATTCTAAATACTAATTGCTGTCGCTCTCTAGACTTATCTGGTATTTACTGTAAATTGCGTTGACCACCATGTCACTAACTGTTGTGGAAGCACTGATGCCAGCCATCTGCTTTGCGATTATTAATATATACTGTATACTGTACTAGTAATAACCGTACTATTAATGTATACTGCACCAAACGTACGACTGGTTTAATGACACGTCCGAATCTATGTATTCTCGGTACATGTGCATTTGATTCCTCGTTGCTGGGAGTAGCCCTATAAGGCGCGTTAGCACATATTTGCGACTATAAACGCTGTGTCAATCTATTAATTCTAACAACTTGTTTATATTTGTCCGTCCTTTTTAACACTGAAAGGACCCGTGTTAAAGGTTTTATCACCTTATCAACAAAACATGACTACAATTTAGTAAATCGGGATGTATGAATATTTTGTTTTCATGATTTCTCTTCTCGGAACCGATGCTAGGATTGTTATTTTCTTGTAAAAAATGTGAACTATCATAGTTAACCTGTCTTAACGGTTAGAAACAATTTCCTAGCAATCGTAAAGCTTCTCCGTATATTATCTCCACTGCACTTATTTCGGTATCATGCTTTATGCTCGCTCGCAATCTTAGTAAAACTGATGGTAACTTTGTTGCCCAATCTCTATTCTTTCCTCTACACATAAGAGCAGCTTTAAGTGAGCAGTGCCGTCTTTCTATGAGGCCATTCGATTGAGGATGATATGCGGTAGCTTTTAATTTTTTCTTTCATTCTTTTTGAAGGCCGCGCAATTAAAAATATTGCTTCTTGATCAGTACGGTTCTTGATAAATAACGGAGTTCCAAATTTTGCCATCCAAGCAGAGTAAACTGTATTGTATTGTTCTTCCTTTGATGGCTTCGTTTTCTTAGGGGGCTTCTCCACTAGTGTAAAAATAAACTACGTTTTCCAATAAACGACAGTTTATCACCACAATTACACTTCAACAAAAGTCTATGGTTTCCTAAGTTTTTAGAAATACCATATCACGACGGAGCTTAAATTCTAACTAACGATTTTATTAAAGAAATATATAATTGTGAATTTCACTTACTGTGCAACCTCAATTTTGATGGAATGCACCGCGTGACGCATTTGTTTGATTACGCTAAATTTGCTATAACAAGGGTTATAACAGTTTGTACACTTTACTTGTACATTTATATGTTCCGATTTCATAATAACTTGCTGTGTATAATATGCAGCTATCGATTAGGTGTTGATTTTTGTATTTAATGTCTGTCTTTATTGTTTGTCTTTCACCTAATAATTTCCATTGTTCTTATTGATTGTCTGTTAATTTGCGTTCATCCATGAAGCATGCGTTTCTTGCGTATAGACTTGCAAAATCGAACAGTGATGTTGATCGTAATCCCGTTAATATGATGACAATCATATGATTAATCTAATGATATCATGATCATTGTATTTCCTGTACTCAGTGGTCCGTAGAAAAACAAATTGTTTTTTCCCTGTTGGCCATACCAGTGTCGCCTTGTGTCTCTTGCAAAGTTGTACACGTTACTTCTTTGTTTTAACGTCTTTAGTGAATTTGCTATTCTGTCATAGATTAAGCCGTAATCGTTTGCTTTAGGGTTTATTTAAGGAGTCGGTATTATTTTGCTCGAAGAAGTCTTTATTGACTGGATTCCTGAAATACCAGTGTATTTGCAATTGATATTGTTGTGCAATATCAAACCCTTGAAGTGTTTCGCATAAAAGTTTCTTAGTTTCTCCTTCGTCAAAAGCTTTGTTTTGACATAGGTGCAGCACAGTGTTTTGATTTTGTTGTACAATGAGCGTATTTCTTGAATTATTTTCCCATGTTCGTTCTCTCCCCTGCATGGTATCCTGTTCATTTTCTAATTTATTTGTTTGTTCGTCGAAATTAGGCATTTCGTTGTTGGGATTCCATAGTAAGCCTTCATTGGTGTAAGGATTGCGGCTATCCATGGTCCGTATTGTGCCTTGTACTTGAAATTGTTTTTTCCCCTTTCGGTACTTGAAATTTGATTTTGTGCGTTCGTGTTAGTTCCAAATCCAACTAGATAAGCGACGCACTTTGCAACGTCGAAATCACTTGCGGTGTGAATGTTTTTATATGTAGTTTGAAGGCCGGTAGAAATGTACCCCAGAAGACACTTAACACATATATTTGAACTACATTTGTATTGTTTTGATCGAATATCATTACCAAGTTTTAAATTATGCCTCCAGTTTTTGGCAGTGCTGATGTAAATGATATAGTAATGCGTCCTTAGTGTTCCAGTATGTTCAGCGACGATTTCCCAAGGAGAGCATTTAGACCAACCTAAGCTTTTGATTGTTACCGCGCTAAAATAGCCGTCCTCGGCTCTAAAAAAACACTACCTTTATTTAGTGATGACAATAGACTCGTATATGGCCTTTAGGAATAAAACATAACATTTTAGTATTTTCACCAGTTTACTTGAAGTAAAGTACATCATTCTTAACTTCGTAGCGAGAGTAGGATTCTAATTTCCATCCGAAAATTTCATCAAATTGAAAGGAAACTTTCCACCGAGCCTCCCTAGGAAATAAATCTTTCTTACGCTGGGTAAGTTAGCATCGCAGTCGCTGACAATAGTAAAGCGTAAGCCCACGAGATAATGCCTTAAGTGCTGGAAAGCCTTAACTACAGTCAGCGTCTCCAGTTCATATGAATGGTATTTAATATCAGCTCCCTGCGTAAGTTTGCTACAGAAAGGCACCACTCCCTTACGATTGCCTTCGTTAGGGCAAAAAATCTCTTCTAATATTTTATATAATTTTTCAAGCCATTACGTAAGGTGTCATATTTAAATGTGTTTACTGTTAATTTCAGAATTTCGTAAAAAAACATTGTTTTAATTCGTTTGAAGGATAGCACAAACTACATAATATATACATATATATTCTTATGATATTCATTACTTGTTATATACTGGGTGCTTCAAAAAAATGTATACACACTTTGAACTTCCATAGAAAATTTATTTACCGTTCTACAAAGTTAAATTTCTGGAAAATAGAAAGCTGAAAGTCCAATGTAAATGAAACATAAATAACAAATGTTAATACTGTTCAAATTGATGACCTGCAGCTTCAATACAATTCTGAGTACGAGTCACTACAGATTCTGTACATCGTATCAAAACGTCCAATGAGATTTCTCTACACACTGCTTGAATCTCATTCCAAAGAATGTCTAGGTTACGTGGTTTACGTTTGTACACCTCATCTTTTACTGTGCCCCACAAGAAGAAATCCATTGGTGTAAGGTGCGTGCTGGAAACTCGATTGGCCCCCTGCGTCCTATCCGTCCGTCCGTCCTATTATATTTTCACTACAGCTTTTTCTAAGAGTGTCTCTAAATTTTTATTACCAATAATGAGCATATTGTCTGTATCATGTTTTGTGCAGCATGCACACTTCTATCGTTGGGTTGGAGGATAACACCGCTGACTGTTGAAATTATGCGATTTATTCCTCGTACTTCGTTACCAAGAGGAACGTATTAACTAATTCGACTGAATGCTGAATGGTGAATGAATACAAACGAAAAGGTTGTCCATATATACATACAGGGTGATATGTAATAGTGTAAAAGCTTTTGGGGGGTGAAAGTATAGCTTATTTGCAGTGAAATGATAATAATATATGGTGTACTCTATCCAAAATGCAAAGTTTTGGAGTTATTAATTTTTTTAATATTTTTCAAGAAATCCCCGATTTTGTACGAAAAACTTACGCTATTAATTTAAATAAAGGGTAATTCTTTTTTTGATTGCAAAGAACAATGACAAGTTCCCATACAACAATTAACCTGTGATCGATTTGAAGCGTCTATATACGAAAAAATATAAAAAACGTAAGGGTTGTATTACTTTAACATATTCATTAAGAATTTTTATTTTAGGAGGCCACAAAAAAAAGATATTAACATTTTTATATTTTGAGGTTAGGTTATATAAAAGCAACTTTGTAAGCTACACTAAACACAAAAACATTGTTATAGGTATATAAATAACGGATAGAGATGTACAGAAGTGACTTGGATTATCCAAGTTGGATCAGTAATTTATTAAAACATCAGAAAATATGGGTGTAGGTACCTAGGCTATGTAGGATTTATCATTTTTCACAACTGAGTTTTAAAATTACTTAAAATGCTCTAGTAAAGAATCACTAGTCCTGCATTGTGTACCTAACAACATACTTGGTATTTTTAAAAGGAATGTGAAAAGGATTGCAATCCTTGGAGGCCAAATAAAACAGTTGTTTAGATTTTTAACCATTTATTCATCTTCTCTGATAACTATGTTATCCAAGAATTCTGCTGGTGCTGATATATTGCTCTGATGCCTGGCCCATCCTAAATACCATACGAGAGTCATAACGTGCGCGCAGCAACCTACAGTACGTCGACCAACTAAACAGTTACAGCAGTATTCCACTATGGCTGATCTACCAGAAATATTAGTATCAATTAAAATATAGACATAATACTGCTTCCTTGATATGTGCCGTAATTTTATTCTACCTCGTATTAAAATGGTTTCTTCACTGCTTCGTAACTTATATTCAGAGGAGTTGATATTTTCACTGCATACTTCAATCCTATATCAGCCATGGAAACGTGTATGCTCGCCATAGTAAGAGCGAGCTTGACGTATTTGATACGTACCCAAAGCGAATAAAATTAAATCTCTATATTCTAATACAGGAAAGGTCATAACATTGTTTTCGTCCGCTGTAATAT
This sequence comes from Spicauda simplicius, assembly GCA_949699795.1. Classification (NCBI taxonomy): domain Eukaryota; kingdom Metazoa; phylum Arthropoda; class Insecta; order Lepidoptera; family Hesperiidae; genus Spicauda; species Spicauda simplicius. Next base: position 15,316,696 of record OX453074.1, on the reverse strand, counting down.
TTTGAAAGTTGGCTGACCGCCGATTCATATTAAGATTTTCTATCATATTTGCCAGATTATTTTCTAGATTTATTCTTTGACTTATAATATTTAATATTTCGTTTGCATATTCATTGTTTCTAAGGCGAGCACCAAACTTTTTTAATACTGACACATAGTTACATAGTTACGTTAGTTATTTATTACCATTAAAATTCCATATTTAAAATGATCCTAGTCAGTTGAAAAAGAGGGTGTCGAATTTCAATAGGCAAATTTTCACCTAAAATCATTAGGTAGCATTAGTTTATGCATTAAAAACTAATCAATACTTACCCTTCCATGGTTTTTAGGCACTTTAGCTGCTCACGAACGATATATATGCACCCTTGGCAATAACTTTGCGCGGAATGAACTCACGAATTTTTGACGTAAAAGAGGCGTCTATTCCTAAATGCATAGTGTATATTTCAGGCAAAGAACTATTCCCGCATACAGCCAAGTTCACTGTCTATGGTTTTTAAAAGAGTTTATACAAAATAGGAGTTCCATTCACGGAAATAAAACTCGAAATCAACAGCACCTCCTTATTACCGCCGGGCGGTACTGCGACAGATAGGGTTTTTTGACATTGCCGCCGGGCGGCAGTTCGACAGACAGGGGTTTTGGCGCGCCATTGATCAAAATAAATGCGATTTCTCCTAATCTAATATAAATCTTCATCTAAAAAGAGTATGTTAGCATATTACTTGAATATTTTAACGTTAAACATTACATTTAAGCTAAATTATTTGATTTAATATGGGGTGACCTAATTTGTTCTGTATTTCTTAGTAAAAAAATGAAATAAAACAACTGGTGAAGCTTAATTTATGTTTCATTTGTACATAACTACAGGTATAATAAAATAAAAACCAAACACCACACGTTCCCATACATTTTATTTACAGCACACATGTTTATAATAACAGGCACATAAAACGTAACCACTTACGGTCGACGAAAGTAGGCGTCGTATTTATTGTTATCAAAAGTGATCCATAGCATTTAGTATAAAGAGCTTTTGTTTACAATAACTTCAGGATATCAGCTATAAGGTACAAAAGGAGTCTCAGTGTTACATTAAATATATTTTGAGTATGAGTTGAACAAAAATGTTACTTTTTTGAAGTCTCAAAATTAGGGTCTAGAAAAACACTAAGTTTTGGTTATTACCTCTTTACATTTCAAGTGAGCAATTGTTTTTCTAATATTTACATAGAATAAAGTAATCGATACAATACAAATACTGAAGTGTTTCTAAGAAATATTTTAGCCACCATGCAGTTAAAGTTTCGTGATAAATCAACATTTTAGCCCAAAATTCGTAAGAAAAGTATGGACATGACATTTACAACACAAAAAAATGTGATTTGTTTTGAGAACTCTTGAACGTATTGTTATTCATTATACTGGGTCAAATCACAGTATCCAGTTATTTTGTGAATAATATTTACATATTTATTGTACATTCAAAATTTCACACTTGGTAGAAGGTATTTTTTTTTAAGGTGAACATATTTAATGGAGCAATCCAACTGGTAATGAACAAGTCAGTCAAATTAAAAATGGCATAAAAAACAATATTTTTTTTTTTTGCGCCCAGACATTGTTGGAAATGGGCTACCCTCCATGCGGAGAGGGTGGTGGTGAATGCTCATGCATACCAATACGGCCGTCTGCATTGGTTATGTGGGATGAGCACTATGCTGGGCACCTAAGTTACAGAGTTACAGACAGATGGAAGGAAGGAAGGGGAGTGATGTAATCCGCCGCCTCCACCACGAGATGGTTAGGGTAGGTTAGGTAAAAACGAAAAAAAAATAAAAAAAAAAAGGACTAAAGGACTACATCAGTTCGCAATTGGATTGGGTTCGTGCTTCGGTCGTGTACTCGGATTGACATGATGGCGGCTGTGTAGACACAGTTCAACATCTCGATGTACTTATAGTCGATCTGGCAACGCTGAACGGACTCCAGCACCGCGCAGTGTTTGATAGAATCGAAGGTTATCTCATAGTCCTCATAAGCAACACATAACGGCAGACTAGACTCCTCGGTCTTCTGTGTAATCTGCCGAAGTGTATGTGGTACATGGTGCTGTAGCCTTTTCGAATTTAGTGAGTCCTCACTAAATTCGAAAAGGCTACAGCTCTCGAAAACAACTTAGACTTGGATGATCAGGAGCGCAAGGGTCTGATCGGCATGGTAGTAACGCATTTGTGATTGACTTCAGATAAAACGCATGTTCTGTTTGAAGTTGCTCACCGATGTCCATGGGCGGCAGTGACCCCTTAACGTCCGCATCTTAAATATTAGTACCTAAATAACCTTTGTCCGTAAAAAGTATTTTGTATAGTGTTACTGTGAAGTGTGGTGTGGCACAAAGCAAGTAAAAACGCACAAAGGCACGTTGCAAGATATGCAATTTACATTTGTGCGTTTTTTGCACACTCTGCAGGTGTGTCGGATGTGCTCGCGCTTGTTACAAGCGACAAGCCCGTACTGAGCTGGAAAATGGCCCGCAGATGGCAGAGTGGGCCGAGGGGCAGATGAACTTCCGGAATGCTTTGATACCAAATCTTGGATCAAAGCCTTGCGTGGACTTCGAACCGCCACAAGTAGCCTGTTCGGGATTCGCACAGCTCGTATGTTTTTATACCAACTGATGCAGCCTTATTTTTAATAAATTGGTTAATACCTAACCACCCCTTCGACATCGTGAGGCTCTCATCCAGCGCTAGGTTTTGAGAGAGGACGTACAGAGACGAAAATTTGTTGTTAAGGTGATCCAAAATTGGCCTCACCTTAAACAACTTCGCCTCTGCTTTTTTTTTATTATAACACAAAAACTCCACAGACTGATCGTCCGTGCCTTTTGTCACAATAGTTCTTCTTTTTTTTTAACAATAAGTCTTTATTTCTTAGCTCCACGTTAGGCCATCACTGCCACCATCACACTGTCGTGTGCGGTGGTGGCAACGTTGGCAATTAAAGAAATCTTACAATTACGCTTAATATATATATAGGACCATTTATCATTTTTATTTACGTGGTATGTATAATTCAGTGCATTGTACATAGATGTATAAGTGTTGTAATTTTGTTTTTTTTTACGTATAATGCTAAGCTATTGTATATAATTCTAAGGACACTACATTCTAATTACATTGTTATTACTGTAAGTTGCGATTTAATTCTTTCCGGAGGCCACTTCAAACGTGCAATTTTCCTTATCTATGTTTTTTGAGTCCCTGCTACGGATTGCCATGGAGATGTTGTAGTCTTCCAGCCTTTCATCGGTGGCAGTCATAGCTCTTAGGATGAACTGAGCTACGGCGTCATCGCTGTAGTCGGTGTAGTAAGTGCAGCTGGTGGTATGACGCGATACTGCCACTACAGCGTGGGGGACGCTGTTGTGCAAGTGGAGGTGCTTTGTGGAGGCACGCACAATTACCTTCGTCTCGCTCGTTAATCCCTGTGCTTCGTGTATGGTCAGGGTGCGCGATCCCTCCCCACTCCCAAAGCCCTCTTTCTTTAGACTCTCCTTCTCGGCTTGGTTGTGTACCAAGTAGAGTGTCCTCTCGAGGGTCTTTGGGATCAGCGCATCAGTGTACCGCTTTAGCTTCAGGGATCTCATACGCGACAATCCACCACAATGACAATACGTGTCAATCCACTGGGTAATGCGACTACGACTTTGCATAGCCCCATTATCCAGCATACCCGCTGCCAATTGTTGAGCATATGCGTTGGTTTCGGTAGCAATAAGGAGCATAATATCGTCATCCCATATGGCGCAGAATGCGTCATATGGGGTAACGTACCTTGTTGTTGGACAGCAAGCTTGTACGTTAAAAGGTTCCCTTCTTTGTTCAGGTGGTGTTTGAACTGAAGGGAACCCTCTCCACTCAAAACTGAAGCGCTGGTCAAGAGGTTGAGGAGGCGGAGCAGATGAAGTAGATGGGATGGGGGAAGAAGGTAGGGGAGGAGGAAGGAACGAAGAAGATGGAGTAGGAGATGAAGCTGGAGGAGGAGGTGAAGAAGAGGAAGAAGAAGGTACGGGAGGAGGTGAAGAAGAGGAAGAAGGTACGGGATGCGGAAGCAAAGAATAGCAATGATCATGCGAAGAACCTGGAGGAGGAGCCGGAGCGGTGCTGGAGTCGGATACGGGCGGCGGATTTAAGAGTTATGTTAAAATAATAATAGTAGCATTAAAATGTAATTACGGATCAATAGGAGGGTCTGTCGCTTCGACCGCGACCAGCACCCTGTCCACCACGGGTTCGCACGCCACTCGTTGATGGACCGCCACCACGTCCACGGCCACGCCCACGCCCTCGGTTTCCATCAGTTCTATTTTACAAAGCAGCAAACTAAACACACTGAGCATGCAAATAAAACAAAAAATTCAAATCTGCCATTCAGTTGCTCAAATTACTATGGAACCAGTTTTTTGTTAATAATTATACAATAATTTTAATAAGACAATATGAATTTTCATAATAATATGAATTTTATAAATTAAAAACAAACAATAATTAGGATATTTTAAATAAAATCACAAATCAAAAAATAACGGAAAAAATGTCCTATCCATACTATTCTGTCCCTACGTGGGTCGTTTCAAAATGGCCGTTATTCTGTCAATACCCCGTCTGTTACGCAACCTTGATGCATTTAAACCCAGAATTTACATGTTTTACGACAAATTATTAGTTTTTTATGCAGTAAATAAATGCAGTAAAGTTAGATAAATGTATGACTTATTAATAAAGCCGCTGCTATCTGGAAATTCTGCATCATATGTGGTAGAGATCTATGGAAATAGTATTGCCTTAGTATTTTGTAATCCCTTTTTAAATACCCATTTACAACCTCTACCACCCATCGACAAAGAGTGATGCAACGGCTTCGATTTGCTTGAGCTGGCGTCAACTGTTTTTCGCCTTCCAAAAGAGAATCTGGCATATATGTGCGATAACCACATTGTTCCAAAAGACGGATACTATCCCTAAATCCCCTATCCAATATGAAAACATCATTCTCTCTGAAGTACAACCTAAGAGGCAATGTTTCAGCATTAAACAAGGATGTCATTACATCAGCATCTGAGGTTGTGGCTTTGTATGGACCAAAACAATCAACAATATAACCATCACTAGCAACTATTAAAAATGGTTTTAACAAATTCCTATATTTTTGAAGCGAGTAGGTATCTTTTTGAAACATGTAGTTCGAACTTTTGTTAATATAAAAGTAAGTACCATCACATATAACAATTACATTATTTTCGTTTCCATATAATCCATTTGGGATTATTAAATTGTGACTTATTAACTCTTCCCTAGATATAAAAACAATAATACAAATTATAAATAAAACAAAGAGTCCCTAGATATATGTGTTATACCTAGATATCTAGGCACAAAGTCTTGCAGAAGCACTTCCCGAACTCGATCCATTATAGTTTCAAGAGTGCGACGTGGCTTTTGTATCAAAGTTGCGATCCGCTCATCAGAGTCGCCCATCCTCATCTTCATTAGTAAGGACAAAAGCCCAAATTTACCTCCTCTTATTTCTGAAATTCTCGGAACTTCTTCCAGTAGGATATTGAATTCCGTTTTAGAGAGTCCTACCCAATATTGAAAAATAGTTTCATCCATTTCTTCTATGTTTTCGAAATCTACAGTAGGATTAAATGCATTTACAAATGAAAGTAGGTGTTGCACTTGTTCTGCATTGAAAATATTCATACTATTTTCAGATACATACAAACTGTCCGAAGAGTTTCTGGACAAGTGATCCTCACAAACACGTGATAACTTTGGCAAATAATATTTGTGACGGTTTAAAATAATTGCACGTAATTGGTCTGATATACCGTGCAATGTGCCATTATTAGTGCATTCTGTGATCATACAACGATTCCCGGTATTGGCTGCCCTCTTATAATCTGGTAATATTATACTGTCCATTGAACTGGCACTCTGGTCAGCTTCAGGATTCTCAGGCACTTGATTATCCTGTATAATGTCTAGATTTTCTTCGGGCACTCTCATTTCGTCAACACGGTTACTACGAAGAACTTCTCTCTTAGTGCGTAACCAACAGACATGACACACCCTATCTAAAGGCGTAAGCTGCAAAACAAAATAAAAAACCCCTGTAATCAAATACTTGCTGTTACTGTGACTGTGGGATAAACAAGTTAAAGGGAAATAGGGCAAGCAGGGCATAAAAGATTTTTATATTAAAATAAATAAAAATTAAAAATTAATTTGCTACATACATTACGTGGTTCTATTTTCCTTTGAGTAATATTCATCGTATTCAATGTAGTTTTGTTGGGCTGTCTTTAAGTATTTTGTCACTTTGCCGTCGTACTAATGAACATCCACACAGAAGGCACACATTCGTGTGGCCTCTTGGACTTGGTCCAGCAGGTTCACCTTCATTAGCATCTTGCTGCAAATTCTGATTTACTGAAGTCATAGCTAGTTCCCAACATGCTTCACAAACATAATCATCATTGGTAATCTAAAAAAAAGACGGAGATTGCAGTTTTGTTATATTAAGTTAAAAGGTCAGGGTAGCAACGAAACATTAAAAATTAGTATCGTACAACAAAAAATATAAAGAATACACACTAAATGGCTATTACATTTTATACGGATATATAAAATCTATAAACTTACGATTACTGGATGAACCCAGTTGCAGAGCAAGGTACAAACTCTTGTGTTTTGATCCAAAATGCGATATCGTCGGAGAGTATTGACGCAAATGTTACAATTCACGCATAATATGCGTGTAGGCCTGCTAATTCGCATCATTACAAAACCTTGAGGCACAACAGCGCGATATTGTCCGTTAGAACGCACAAGTCGTCGTTTGGGGCAGAGATTCAAGTCCAGGGGATAAGCGAGGGTCAAAACTAAAGATAACTCAACAAAAACTGCGAGAACACCGAGAAAACTTACAAGCTTTTCCAAAAGAAAAGTTGTTAGTAACGACTGTCAAGTAAACGTACTCGGAAGTTACATTATCTAATAATTACTTCTAATACGACCAATTAGATTAAAATTATTTTAATTATGTTTTACATAAAAACATTTTTTTACATAATAATAAATAGCAAATAAATATTATAGTACCTTTATTAAGACTTATTTGTACGTATTGGTATAAAAAGGATTTTATTAAATAAATTCTAGTAAATACGATCCGATTATTTTTTTAATGGTAACCTCCAGTAATGACTATAATACCGAAACTAATCAGCACCGGAATGCAATCAATAACAATATTTTTATTTTATTTTAAATAACAGTGGCTTTGTCACTTGAAACTAAAACCGTAAATAAAACAAACTAATTGTATTAGTAAGTTTTTCATAAGTCACGTTTTTAGACGCTTCTAAAACACTGCCATTGTTCTTTAGCTCTATTTTGGTTCGGCATTGCGAGAAACCTTGGGAAAATCCTCATCTTTACTGGTGGAAGGTTGGGGAGATTCTACTGGGGGATTGGGCTGTGAAGTATAATCGTCATAGTACTGAGGGTCATTTCCGTAAGTGTATCAGACCGAACGTCTGATAGTCGTAATAATTATTATAATAGTCACACTGTGTAGTCAGGTTGTTCATTGTAATAGTCAGAGTAATAGTCGCCATAGTCCTGTACGTGGTTTAAATGAACCTCTTTAGTTTTAAAATAATTAGATGGAGGTGGATTACCATACCTTTGCCAATCACGTCCTGAAATTTTTGGTGTCATGGGCTTATTAATAAAATGACTGACGCCGCTCATAGGTTTAGGACCATAATTGTTAGGTGGCGGGTTCCTAGGCGGTAACCTAAAACCAGTATTATTATAATTTGGTGGTGGAGCCCTAAACATTTGCTGCGTACGAGTAAGCTGTCCAGGTATACCTTGTGAAGTTTGGTTAGGTCTAAAAGGCGGACGCCAATGCTGGGGTGCTTGCACTGGTGTAAAGGCAGGTGTTTGCCAGCTCGGTCCAGGCGGGGTTAAATTAAAACCTTTAGGCATAGTATTAAAATCTATATGCGGTACCTTAGGTGTTGGTTGGGTGAGGCCAGGTGGTCGCTTCTCATGTGCGATATTATTTCTATGCTGTAGGTACATAACGTTTAACTCCTCTTGGACAAATTCCAGAGCCTTCTCTATGGTATCGGGTCTCATACACCGCATACGTGACCCGAGAGGTTCTTTCAAACATCTGACATACGCCTGCATAGTTAATTTGCGATATAGTACTCGCTTGGCTTCCACGGTGGTAGTCACGGTCTCATGTGAGGTGTGGGGGGTTCTCAAAATAAAAGTTCGTGTAATTTAGTACACCCGTGTTCGTTAACGTTCAAATCTTATGAAGTATTATTCACGACTTATAAAATCGTTCAAGATTGATGCACCGAGGCACACAGGAATGCGCTGCGTTAGCGACTCGCAGGGACGCGCTTGGTCACCGGACACTCGCCCACGCCGCGGCATGGCAGGGTCGCCATGAGGTGTGGGGGGTGTATATCAAATAAAACGTCTAGTTCGGACAACGCTATCTTTTATTCTGCTCTTACCACAATATGGAACTTATAGTCTAAGCTTATATAGTTATACTAAGTACGCATGTGTGTATCACACTTCACATGCAATGAAACGTATGTCATGATGGCGCTGAAAAGATTCTGGCATCTGTCATATAACTCTTGGGGGCTGTCATTTCTCTGAGTTACAATTGATAAATCGTTGTAGAGAGCAGTTTTGTCCCTTTGGTCCGTAAAGTTGTTAATTAACCCTTAATTTGGCAGATTTTTTTTTTACATAAACCGATTTTTTTTATTGAAATCGAGTTTAAGACGTTTTAAGGCATTACAAAAAAATAAGAAAAAATATCTTTAGGTTTCAGTTTTCCTGAAAACTCATGTATGACACAGCATACATTGCCAAGTGAATAGAAAACCAAGGGATCAAAGTCGTGTATGCTGGGATATACATTGCCAAGTGCAGTGACTAATGAAATACCGACGGAAGTGAGTCCTAAAACTTATGAAATTTCGACGGGAGTTTATCCAGGAGCAGGAATAGCAAAAAAAATACAAAAGATAATAATAGTATAAACGTTTATTGAACTGAAATGACTAATTTACGCCTTTACATGGTAATCTAATTGACAGTTTCTGGGATTCTTCCCTGTTACGAAACATAGCCGCACTTTGCATTTCATGCACAATACAGTGGTAAGCTTCTGACATAGCTTGCACCTGCCTTGAGTGGTCATTATCATAAAATGACCAATGGCATCGTATCGTAACGATTCCACTGGGTTAGCTGATGGCACACCTTTTCTGGCTTTGTCATTTTTATCAGCACGACCAAATTTTTTCAGGCCTTCGTATATTTCGTACCTAAAATCTTTTAGAGGTATATATTGCTTGCTTGATTGAGCTTGATCCCGCCTATATAAAAGCCAGGCATTATTTATGCATATGTCAAGTATTTGAACAAAAATACCTATGTACCAACGCCTACTTTTAAATGGTGTTTTATAGAGAGATATAAGCATGTCGGCTAAGTCGACTCCCCCCATATGTTTATTATACTCCTTGACTATTTGGGGACAGTCGACATCGATTTTGCTTTTTGTCTCCTTACAGTATCTTTTCATTTTTTCGACAGGTTCTACGCCTACATATGAACTAATTAGGGTAACAGGTTTGTTATCGTTCCATCTCACTACCGATAATCTATTTTTGTTGCACACTACTTGTGAATAACTTCCTCTAGGCTTCTTTTTCATCTCTTTCTCTGAAGGCAACACTTTTTCTGCTCCTCTAAGTCTATTGTTTCTTATAGTCCCCAAACCAAATATACCGTATTCTTCGCGTAGAATGTAAAACAGCTCAGGGCAGGAAAAAAAATTGTCACAGAAAACAAAAGCCGGTTTGAATTTTATGCTTTGACATAAAGCGATTACAATTCGTCCTCCGAAACCTATAGAAGCTTCCTTATCTGAAAACGTGTAAAATCTGAATGTATCTTCGCCACCATAAAGAAGAAAATCATATACCATGCCTGAGACTCCGGCGCGGACATAATTTTTGAAACCCCACTTGTTGGGTTTGTCCTTCATATATTGACGGCGTTTTCCAGCTTTGGTTCCTTTATACGGAATCATCATCTCGTCTATACTAAACTTCCGTTCATTTTCCTGTGCTAGACAATTTTGTCTTACTTTCTGCACAAATGGCCTCACTTTGTAATATCGGTCGGAATCCTGTATATTATTGTCAACGAAGTGCAAATTGCGACGTATTTGTTGATATCGTTTTAGTGTCATCAAATCTGCTACTAAGTTATACCTGTATCGTAAACTCCAAAAGTCCGTATATGCTGGCATATTCACGACCCCCATTATAATATGTATGGCTAGAAAATCGCGAAGCTCATCTTCCGTCAAACCAAGTGAACGTCCAGTGTTTCCTACTGAGTAAGAATTTGTTTGCTCTACGATATCTGTTAGAATGTCTGGCGAAAAAAATTTATAAAAATAATCCATCGCTGATATATCCGGAACATCTGTATAATTGGAGTCTTCTTCTATAATAGCTCTGTGTCGAAAAACGGCTTTTTTCCACTGATAGTTCAAAGTAAATTTTTTCATTAGTCTCGGTCTTTTCAGGACAGGAACGGTGGGCTGACGACGTCGGGATCTGGTTTTTGGATTTGGTGGATTTACTGGAGTAAGAGGAGTTGTTGGGAGTGACGGAATATCACTCAGCACCGGTACTTTATTGCAATTTGGTTCTAAAGACGGACTTGAATATACTGTTTGAAAAATAGGCGTAAGTGGAACATTGTCGCTGTTGTAATGTTCGTCATCATCTACAATGTTTAGTCTTTCCAAGGAAGAATGAATAGAAGGTGCTGGAGAAGAAAATGAAGAAAGCGGGGTGCGTACACGAAATTCCTCTTCGACATCTGAGCGCTCGCTATCGTCAGAGGGTGCATTTTCAGCAGGCACAAGAGCTAATATTCTACCACCTCGAGTTAGTAGCGTTTGCTGGCAACAAAGAACCAAAAAAACATGCTTCAACCAAAAATAAAAAGCAATCCCAAATCACAAATACATGCGGTATCTTGCAAATCACAAATAAAGCATTTCATTACAAACTTGGCAATGTATGCTGTGTCATACAGATAAAACGAAGGGTCTTTCATTACGAATTTGGCAATGTATGCCACAGCATACATCAGTTTACCGACCAAAATAAACTCAAAACACAAAGTCACCATACACAAAAACATATCAAATCCATTCGATTATACTGTTATGCATAAAATATAGTTCATAAAAACACCACAAACCATGTCAAACCAAGTTAAAATAATATAAATACCTTAGTCAACCCAGATGAGCTACGCCGGGCCGCCATTTTCGAGACCGAATGTCAAAATAAGTGTTGCCAGAGACGCGTTTTATTTTTCCTTATAAAAATAATTAGTATTGCAATGAATTAAAATGATTTGTGACACAGACATTTTTATTATACTATGTCAAATATTTTTACAAAGTTAATGTATGCCAGTACATACACTGCCAATTTAAGGGTTAACGCATTCCTAATGCCTACCCACTTTTCTGGTATCCTATTTGAATTAATAGTCCCAGCCGCGGCACCGGTAATTTTGTTTAAGATGCCATTTATCAAACATAAATTGGATAACTCGCTCCCTGGATCATTTTTTATGTACGATTGCCATCAAATTCGGGTACTGGGCGGAGAGTCTTGAAAACCGTATCCGGGTCCATTATTAAATTAGTATCTAACGCTAAATCAGAGTCTACTTTAAAACTTAACAAAGATGAATTACTTATATCTAAGTCAGAGACGTTTAAATCCCTATTCTCGTCTATAGTACTGTTCCTATGAATCTGTCTTGAGGAGACAGATTCCTCCCCGAGTTTTCTTGGACGGAAAATGGTGGGAAAAGGAAGCAACACTCACATAGAAAAATTTGGGCCTGGGCTGCAGCGGGTCCGTAGATCTGGATACTCGATGATGGTGCTTGATAGCCACCCGGGTGACTCGCGACGCGTTTCCCGATATGAGAGAGACTTTATACCGTTCGCGAACCTACCCGCGAGTATTCTACCGACTGCGCCAATTACGTTTACTGCAGTCGGAGGACTTAAAGAAAAAAACGAAGTACTTAATAAACTAATTTAGTTAAATTAAATTTACATTATAATGATCGATTTGAGATCTACCTATCTAATATTCAAAAAATGGTAACTATTTAAATGGGTAACTGTAATATGACTCAGCGACATCTCCATTGGGCAAGCACGTAGACATTCAGGAAGAATATTAAATGCGTCAGCAACAACCCAATTGTGGGGCACGTACAGATTTTAGAGTTAACGCGCGCTGCGGCGTCAGCGGTCCTCATCTGGGTCATGCATATAACAAGCTATTTAACCATAAAATAACAACAATAAACTATAAAACAAGGTAACTATAAACATTAGAGCTATAAACAATGAAATCCTATTATTCAATACAATTGAATGCTATTTCTATAAGTTGTTAATTAGGCGTCGTCCTGCACATGGTCTGTAACTTTATTATTATATTTGTAGCTTTACTATCAATATTTCTTTAAAAAAAAGTATATTTTTGCAGATATACACTGTTATCCTCTTCAAGTCCTTAAATAAAAGGAGTGTGTTGTATTGTAATTATTAAGAAACAGTTTAATAAGCAACTTCAAAGGAAATTATGTTGGGTAATACATTTCGCACACCTAAACTTATGTTATCAAGCAAATTTTGTGTTGGGTCTTGGTTAAATGTCTGGTAAAAACGCTGTCAAGCAAGTAGTTTTGATGCAAAATGTAACGTAGTCATTGCATACCCTCTATGGTTTACAAAATAATAATAATAGTAACTGAAGGCACACCTTTGAACAATTTTCATTTTAATTTCATTTCCTTTTTCTTTTGTTATGTATCCATACTTTGTAAAAACTTATTTGCACTATACCAAAACCTACGCTGTGGTGTATTCTTAAGGTGGGTACTGACCAACGTTACGAGGTGTAATGTAACATTCGCATCGAGCGTGTACGCATCGAGCACGTTACGCTGTGTTCTAAAATCGGCGTAACATGCTCGTCAAAACTCTGTGCTCCATATTCGCCGCCAGTTCACTCAAGATGGCCGACAGCGAGGCCGCGTTGGTATCTTTGATTCTACTTAATTATTGTTTTATCCAAATTAAGAAGAAGAAAAAACGTTACTGGACATCAAACTTATTTAAAAACAGAGGCGTATGTGGTGGTTTGTCATTGATAGCAATTTTAAAAAACCAAATGATTACTGGACAGTATAAAAACTTTGTACGTATGTCTCCGATCGAGTTTGAAGAACTCGTGAATTTAATTGGACCAAGTGTACATAAAAAGGATACAAATTATAGAAAAGCAATCAGTGTCACCGAACGATTAGCACTAACGCTTCGTTTTTATGCAACAGGAGATTCCTATACTAGTATGCAATATCTTTTCAAGATATCAAAGCAACGAATAGGATTTGTAGTAAAAGAGGTCAGCGAAGCCCTTATTGGAGCATTAAAAGAATATGTAAAGGTATGTAGTGTTTTAATTAATTCAGAAAAGCAGTCATTACATATCAAATTATTTAATCAATTAAATCACCAAATTCTGATAAAAATCGTTCACTCATAGCTGGTGACCCATAGTCACTTTGATGGGACGTATTTGATGCAGGTGTTTCAGGGCTTTGCTGTGGCATCGGTTGGCTTTGCTGTGGCGTCGGTGAGGCTCTTGAAATTGTTCGTGTAGAGTATCCTTGTGAATAATAATTGTTCGTATTCATGCCAACATAGTCATATTCTCCGCGATCAGCACTAAACAATATATTAGATATATAATGTTGTACATGCATTTTTGTTGTTTTTGAATACGATCTTAGTTTATTTGCCAAAAAAATACCATAGGCTTCACATTCGTCAATTTTGTGCGAAGTTGATTCCGTTTGCTCGGTTTTCTTTTTTAAAATGTTGTAAGTAGATGCCATTATTTCCTCTGGGCTTGGGACAACTGCTTTCTTCCTTTTTTTGGCAGGCGGAGGGCAATCATTGTCGCTTTCATTGGCAGGCGGAGGGCAATCACCAAGCGGTTGTTCTGAAGCACCTTCACCTTCACGTAGCTGAAAATAAATATAAATCATTATTTCAGATGCCAGAAACACCAGAGCAATGGCTGGTTGTAGCAACCAGGAATGCTCTCCATGTCGAAATTTAAGAAAAAACCCCCGTAAGGTTAGAAAAAGTTTTTTTGTTCACTAAAATGGGCGCTAACCTGACCCGCGACTTGTCAAACTTTAGCCCGTAAGATTTGAGCCCAACTTTTATCGAATCTACCGAGTAATTCCTCTATATTTGGGTATCCAATCGCGCATTTAAATATCCCGGGAATCTGCGTAAGAAATTCTCACCGCGCGCCGCATAATAGAACTTAAACGAACCTCTCAAACTGGGGGGTCAAAATGGCGGCCGGCGGTGAATCAGCTGAGCGCGCAAAGGGTCGTTTGGAGATAAAGATAGACAACAATGAATGATAAAGATGGCAATAAAACAATCAATATACTGCGAGTGAACTATTTTAATATTTCAATTATCATCGAGCTTAAAATAACAGTTTCTATTATAAAAATAATAAAATATTAATTACACCTCTAATCTTATCGTTAGTTTTCGGCAAAAGTCAACATTTTTTATTTGTTTACATTTTTATTAATAACTCACATTGTTTAGTGTACCGTTCACATCACAATGTTTTCTTCTTTTAACACTAGGATGCGGTACTTTCGGCAAAAGTGCTGCCACTGTAGTTCTTTCTTAATCTCCATTTTAATCTCTATATTAATTATTAATCTCTAAATAAAATTGAGATGAAATATATGTGGTATCAAACTGTTCGTCATCTGGTGGGTTGAATATATCATAAACATAAAAATATATGCAACTCTGGTTATATTTCTAAATTCGCTACAGTAGCTGTAGCTATAACTGCAGCAGTAAAACGCTGTAATAGTTGTTATTTTTTACTACAGTAGAGTAGACATATCTGCATGAGAAATTTAAGTATAAATTCCTGAATGTGCCACTGGCAGCTCTGTGGCACATAATATTTTAATGGAACTGTAGTAACTACTGCTACTGTAGCGAATTTAGGAATATAAACTCTATAGGAACTGTGCGTAAAATATAGAGAGGCAGTACTACTGTCTGAATAAGCGCTCTCTAGTGTCTTATTTGCGAATATAGTGGGATCGAAACAATCATTTAATAACATTGGATAAAATGGAAATTAATTTATAAAAATGAATAAGATAATTAAATTCGATTTTGAACCTGTTATTGAAATTATTATATGTGGCTAGAATTATGCCAAAAACAAAAGTTAATTTACATCAACCCAAGTCTATGGTGTTATTGAAATAAGTAGTAATCGTGAAACTGTCATAACCGCAAAATCGTCTATTCATTGTTTACGTTTGGCTATTTGAGCCATGAGGCTCCTAATATGCCTTCTGAAAATTTGTGAAATTTAATTTTCACGCCAAATTTTCGCTCTCGGCGTGATGTATTCTTACATCCAAGGATACAACAATTTTTTCTTGAAGTTGACATCGTTTAAAAAATTTTAATATATTTTATTTTTAATTATTAAACGGTAAATCACGTTTGTTAATAATAAATGCATGATGCCAACTACTTTGGATAGTTGCCACTAGTTGGCGTAAACATCTAGAAGCGCGGTCCCTATAGTTAAGGTATTTCTTTCCCGACATATAGTTTATGCTGCTGTTGTCTTTTTCGCTCGCTAGTGCTGCTTCTCTCGCGGGCTATTGCTAACTCACTTTTACTTATGGCGGTTTTTGTTTACTTTACTAGTTTATTGATAATTTCTCAAAAACTATGTGGTGGAGAGTTCCTCAATTTTTTGACTCAATTATACATATATTATTTTAATAAATATTAGTTTTCTAAAAAGTTCTTGATATCCCTTCAATACAATAATAATAAAAATTCACGGTTTTCTCTCTCTTCTCCTATACCGCCCGTGTTAAAATGTCATTTAAAACTGCAATTATCTCTTGTTAGACATGGTAAATCATCTCCAAATTTTTATAGCAGACGTATTATGCACTTAATTACTTATGTTTCAAATTTCAAAGATTTCTTGAAATTTTGCTTGTGCGACCGTAATACCTTAAGGCACGCGCGAATTCTAAGGTGTTTTTGTTGAGATCAGACAGTGCAAGCGCAAAATGGCGGGTACAGTACATATACTATAGTAATACTGACTAAAAAATATTTGACGGTATACAATGCGATTTGTACAATATAATAAATATATTAGGTAATGCTTTAACTGTACTTAGTCTAACTTAAGATACTCAGAACTTTTGTCGGCTGAACATGTTCATTTGCTCAATACTTCAGTGCCGCTGCCTCCTATGGAGTAGTTGAATCAATTTTAAATACAAGCTACGCTGTTTGAGGTGTTGATTTCTTAACTCGATTAGGGCCTGTATTATGCTATTCAGATTTTGAGAAAAAGACGCCGCCTCACAGTCATAGGTGCAGGAATATTCTAAAATCTGTTGGAATTCCATATCATGTTCGCCCTCTAATCTATTGGCTTCTGGAGGAGAAACAACTTCATCAGCTGATGTGAAGTTTGCAGACGGAATTTGATCTTCGTTATGATATTGGCGAAACTGATTCTGCTGAAGTGGGTGATTAGTATTGCACTGGATCAGAGGAGGCTGTGTGGCTAGTTGTTGATGCGGCGGAATTATAGAAGGATGTTGAAAAGTGTCAATAATTGGTGCTGAGTTATAGCGATTGGGCTGTGGATGTAATGAAGCCATATGCCCAGAAGTGTTCGTTTGATATAGTGGTGCTCCATAAAGAGCTTGGTGCTGATGAGTTAGACCCGTAGGCCCAGAACTGAAAATTTGATGGGGTTCCACATGAGGAACTGGGGGTCTCTGGTGACTCATTGTATGATCCGCCGAATGATGATGAACTTCTGCAAGCTCGGGCATTTGTCTTCTGGGCTGTGGAACTTGCGGAATCCTGTAGTCCTGAGACGGTCCTGAGACGTTTTCTGTTTGGTGGACTGGCGTTGATGTTCGTCTTACCTGAAACAGGTCAGCAGAGGTTGCAACAGGACTTGGTACACGCTGAGCCTGTTGCGACTTAGAAGATGTACCGTGAGCGCCAGAGCTATTATTCACGCAAAATCCTACTACGTCCCCTCTAATATCAAACATTGGTTCCATTGTTCTTTCGCTATCGCAGTCTTCTTCCTCAATATCATCATCATTCTGTGCATCGGTTGTCGTAGAGTTTGTGGTCGTTGTGCTGACAGCGCCCTCAAATATTATATTTAACAATTTATCCACCGGGATCCGCTTGAAGAGAGCCCTAACCTCTTGATTGGTTTTATTTATCTTAACACAACCTTTTTTAGCAGTCTTTCTCATGTTTTTCACTTGCGAATCTGAAAATAAAAAATTGTATTATTACCAGGAATATTAAAACCGTAATTTCAAATTCAAACTGCTTTTATCATAAATACTTACCATTTCTTTCATTATTTTTCTGGTTAGAAGGGCTGATATTTGATTTTTCAGCTATTTTCCTCTGCGTATTTTTGTGAAAATCTGGAATATACGTTTATAATATAGTAGTTAGTTAGTTTGTTCTGTTTTGATTGCATGTCCTTTTCGGATATTTGCAATTTCCTCACAACACAAATTTACTTTTCTTATATCCCCTGCCCCCCCGAGTGCGGCTGCGGCCGGCTTTAGATTTTTAAGACTGTACCCGCATTTGCCCTGTGCCCCACCCTAGCACAGTAACCAAGGAAAACCGCAGAAAACCTTTTGGTCTGGTATCGCCCGGCCACCTGTGCGACCCCTGACGGGTGTTAAGGAAATTAGTCCTACACTCCCCGGGAATCGAACCCTCGCCTATCCAGCCCAATGTACGACCAGCCTAAGATACTATGCCTTAGACCACCAGATATATATAAACATGTATACAAAATATATTTCAACATATATTATTATTATTATTATTATTATTATTATTATTATTTATCGGCCATTAAGTCTAAGCTCCTAGCGGCCGTTCAAAGTACAATTTAATACAAAAGGTTATAGTAATAGTATACAGTTTCCATAGTATACATTAAAAATACAAAAATACAATATCAATATAATCTACAAATAACATACAAACATATATGTAAGCATATATGCGTATACTACTAGTAATATCCAAAAGCATAATAAACATACTTTGTTTCTCTATCTCTCCTACCACATATACTCATGGACGTATATAGGTGCATATATGTTGACATATATTTTCTACATATATATTTTTCCATGCGGGACTGATTCTCACAACCATTAATTCATATAGATATGAATAATTCATAGAATTAAATTTACCTGCGCCACAAACAATCCTGCTACGATTAAACGGCAACGTGCTGTCAGAATTTCCATTATTTTCAACAAAGTTTGTGGAGATTGACGGCTCTTCGTTCTCTGAATCCTCGAGAAGAACCACCTTGTCATTTGAAATGATTTTCGGAATCCGATGAGCCGCCATCTGTAATAAATAACAGTATAATATATTATTAGTCTTCGTTCAACCACATCAATATTTATTGTACAAATAAGCCCGAAAATCCTAAGTACGGAGTAAGTATGTAAGCCTATAGATCGGTCACCGTAAGAGCGTGACGTCGCACTAGCTATCATTTTTTTTTTTTTATTCAAACCCTTTAAAAGGTTTAGAATGTAGAAATAATTTTTTTGTATGTATAATATATTATTGAAAAACATTTCGCGGAACTTTCCTCATCGCGTGACCAAAGTACTTTTTTATTTACAGCGTGGTCATTTTAAACAATAGACCTCCACAGTCGAAGGTGTATGATCTGACAACACTGTAGTTGACTGTAGCATCAAAAAGCACTGCGGCGAACCCTTCATCACTTCACCAAAGTCGTTAGGCCACATTTGAAACCAGTCTAGGGTTAACCCGGGTGGAAGTTTTATAAATACGTAAATAGTAGGTACAGGTATTGCACAATTACTAAAAATGTCCACACCCTATTCGCAAAGTCAAGCGAAAATGTTTAACACGACCTCAAATATTGCAAAGTCAAATGGTAAAAATAACAAATCGGCTTATGATTAAAGTATGCACCGGATAAGGTAAGAAATATTTAACAGTAAGTTGAAAGAAAATATAAAAGCTTTAAAAACATAAACATATTCTTACCTTGACAATAAGTTTAAATTTTATATTTTCTTCGGTTTTAAGAACGACAAGACTACCTCCTCCTTACGTTAACGCGTGACTGGTCTGGAGCTGTTGGCAAATGTTCCGTCTAGTTTTATTAATTTATTTTTGTGCATTGTGTTGAAAAGGATGCTCGATGCTCGATACTTTATATCGATTCTCTATCGTAAGTTCCGCAGGACTAAGGCTCATAGTAATTAACTATTTTAAACTCGCAAGGAAACTGGTATGCTTATGGTGAGTAGTATAAAGTATAGCCCTTACAGCCATACGTATACTGAAAGAAATATTTGCTTCGTACTTGGTAGAGTTTTTAATTTAAAATAGAATGTTATTAGCTCGATGCTGTAATGATCATCTTGCCCCTTTCCTAAATCATAATTATAATGCACTGGCGGTTTAAACTGCCCTTCCCCTTACTCTGTTCCCATCTCGGTGTAGGCCAGAGAGGGAGATAAAATAAATATGGCGCGTAACAGAAAAACGTGACGGTCCATTTCTCTCATATCTTACTACTTTAGCAAAAGAATTAAAAACCTTTCTACAACCCAAGATATAAATAACTAATTTACACAATTTAATTTACCTACTTAATTAATAATTTTCGCGAGATAATTAATTATTTTTAGCCGCACAGATTATCGTCTGATATATCTTTATATTTGTAAAAGAATAATAACACATGACACTACAAAGTTAAATTTCTACACTATATTTACCTTTCAATATATTTTACGCCTCGATTTTATAAAACTGTTAACTCGACGTGCCAACTGCCGGGCGTGTTAGCAACTAAAGTTAGGTCACCGCTGTTCGGCTTGATAAAAAAATCGCACTAGTGATGGAAAAGAGTCGATATTTTATATCGGTATGTAATAATGCCGATACATCCGGTAAGCAAAACTATTCTTTTTTACGGATGACTGGTATACTTATGGTGACTATACCTAAGTATAGCCACTACGCGTATACTAACAAAAAATACTCCAAGCATAAACTATACCGTTATGAACGTAATTATATACTTATGTATACTCTCCCTTCGCAGTAGCCAATAAATGATAAACCAAAATAATAAATTTTAATATTTTGGTTTGTAGAAAAAATAAAAATCTACGATTTTAACCGTTTAAAAGCAGCTTGTTTTTAAGTATGAATTTTTAAATTAAATGCTTCTAAATTTGGTAAATCCACATCAGTAGAACAAACAATTTAGGCTTTTAGTAATCAGTTGATTCTAGATCAAATTGGTTTTTGTTAATAATATAATGTTGGATATTATTGTATCGACTGTCCCATCCTTTAGTCAATCACAGCTCGTCTACGCACATCAATACGTAATGAGCTAATGAATAATCGGTAGTCTAAATTCAGATGTTTT
The DNA here is from genome assembly GCA_949699795.1 of Spicauda simplicius. Lineage (NCBI taxonomy): Eukaryota > Metazoa > Arthropoda > Insecta > Lepidoptera > Hesperiidae > Spicauda > Spicauda simplicius. The sequence continues at coordinate 15,295,860 of OX453074.1, read as the reverse complement.
ACGAGCTTAATAGTTGAGAAATATTTATCAACGACAAAATGATCTGAGATGGTCTTGAATAGGTAATAAATTTTGCTAAGAGATATTTTAACTGACATTTTTACATTTTTTTACAAAGATGTTATTGTTCGATGATAAACAAGGGGCTACTCTGCGTAAATAATAACTGCGTCATTCCAAACATCTAAACACGTTTTATGCATCGTGACAAATTAGTGTTATTCGGCCATGAAATGCAAACTAAACCATAGAATTAATTTATGAACAGAAAAGACTCGTTATTAAAATAACTAAAACATTTTATTATTAAATTTTCCTGTTATTGGTTTTATTGGGTCAGAATATATATACATAGAAACTTTATATTCTAAACATCAAACGCATACTTACGATTCTTTAGCATTTTTATTATTAAACACTAAAACCATATAATGAGATTCTAGCGGAGCCGGCTTTTATGCATGGAATAAATAAGTGCAAACATGTTGCGTCATCTTTTTAAATACTCTAGTGGTTTGAGGTGGGAATCGAACCCAGATCTCTTAGTTTGTAGCCAGGAATATTGCTTGCCAAAATACAGAGGCAGCACTGCCTAGAAAGTCCTAAAAGTAATACGAGAATTTCACGTGATTTTATAAAACTGCGATAGTAAAGTAGATAATTTCATAAAAATAATATTTTAAAATTATAAGCGTTCTGAGAATAGCATCGGCTTTATGCCCACAAAAAATAAAACGCCGATACCTACTGCACATTGCTGGAATTTACTTCAATGGCTATTTCAGTTGTTATACTGGGAAATACCCAAAGTGGCATGTTTATATTTTAAGCCATGTGACATGACCCGCCCGTATCTGTTAGGTATCGAGTTCGAATTGGAAGAAACTTTGAAGCAGTTTGCCAGTTTACGCTGCTATTCTTGTAGGTATTTTACTTATGCCTACTTTGTTGTTGTTTTCAAACCCATAAATGTTGCGATTTATTGAGTCACCAGCAAAACAGGGCAGTAGATAAGTAAAATCTTCTTAGAAGTGCGCTTTTAATGGTAATGGCGCAGGAGATGACACATCACGATGATTAACATCATCGTGAAATCATGAAAATTTAAATTTTCCTAAATTATTACCCTGAGAGAGCGCTTGTGGCATTTACGAGCGAAACAGACGATGCGATTAATCACCGGTGTCATAACATTGGTAGTAATCAGGGCTGCCACGCGGAGCATCAAAATATTTGTCATACAGTAACTTAACCCAGAGTTAGTGCTCTGATTTAGTATAACGACTTCTAGGGTTAGAAATAACAGCGATATTACAAAAAAACCTACAATTTATTGCTTACACCTACGGTTCCTATCACAGATTCTGCTAGACATCAGGTCGTATCACAAATGCAGTTCTTAGCACTCAAAGTCCGAAGCCACCAACCCTAGGACTCCTCGCACTGGCACTACACAGACACGCGTCTCAGCATCATGCAGTACATCTTGATCCGGTTCCTGAGGGACGCAGGGTTGAGGCTGCCCTTAGAGTCCTGGTTCCAGTCGATGACGCTGACGCTGTGGAGTAGGGTCTGGTTTATGAACGTGTACTCGTCAAAACTGAAGGACTCGAGGGTGAGCTGGCCCAGGACGCCTAGGAGGACCTCAGGGACCGAGACCGAGCTGGTCTTCATCAGCTGCTCCAGGCAGATGTCCAACACGCAGACCGAAGCTGCGCGCTCCAAGCGCCCGACGCTGTGGATGACAATCGGGGCAGGTCTCCTCCTGGAGCCCGCGGTTCTGTTGACCATCCTGAGGAACCAGACGAGCTGGGCCGCGTTGAAGGGAGAGGTCGCCGCTGGGAAGTCCCAGTACTGAAAGTGGGACACCTTCCTGGTCTTCCTCTCCGCGGTGTTCTGGACGGTCAGCTCCAGGTGGATGTAGAATTTGTCCGCGACGGTTCTCTTGTGGATCAAGAACTTGCCGACGTTGAATTCAGCCTGGGAGCTGCTCAGCCAGTGGCACCTGGCCGACCTGTTCCAGTCGAACCTGACGACCACCCTGGAGCAGCTCTCCCAGACCTGGTGCCAGAAGTTGTAGGAGTCGACCTCTAGCGCACTGTTAAGCACCGCGAACTTCTTCCTTCTGCTTAGTCCGTCTACGAAGCTGCTGGAGAACAAGTCGGAGCCCGGCAGCGTCTCCTCGTCGAAGGACATCTGCTTCACCAGCAAGTGCTCGCTTTCCATCACGCGTCTGAAGTTACCGGCGGTCCGCCGGGTCCTGAAGTCCTGAACGCTTTCCTTGTTCATCCCGGTAGTTGTGCACGCGATCGTAGTTTCCTTGATAATGAAAGCGCGCGCCGCAGATGCTTCTTTATAGCCGCGGTTTTTTCAGAGCCCGGGTTATTAGTCGTAAATCATGTTAACAAAAGAATCCTGTGTATGTTGATACTCAAAAATCATAAAGGAACTTTTCATTCGAAAAAAAAAAACAGTCGATTTGTAGCTAGAAAGGGCTATTGCGGGCCTAGTCCGGGTGATCAGCAGCCTAGACTAGCTATAACTTGACCAGGAAGCCGTGCATCCATCACACGTCCGACAGCGGAGATCTGAAAGCCTCGTAGAGCTCGCTGCCCTTCGGCACAGTGGCAAGAAACAGAACGACCGCGTTGTTGACGAGGAAGTAAAGGTCCAGAGACTGGAGACTGGAGTGCCTCTGCCGTCTGATGATGAAGATAACAAAGGGCACTGATATGGTTGCCGAGTTTACCAGCCGGTGCAGGCAGATGTCCAGCGCACAGAACGCGGCGGCTCGCCCAATTCCCGTGCTGCTGTAGACGACGACTGGACCAGGTGGTGGCTGGCCTTCAGCGGAGGCTGCTGTCTGGAATTCTTGGTGCTTTCTGTTCACTAGCGCTAGGAAGCCTAGCAGAGCTGGTATGTCGGTGACGCTCCCCTTTGGCCAGTTCAGGTACGTCAGGTGGTGGACTTTCCTGCTGCTTCCGAGCTTCAGGTTGTGGAGGAACATGACGGTCTCGACGTAAGACTGGTGGATGATGATGTCGGTGATTGTGAAGCTGAAGTCCAGCAGGGTGCTGGAGCTGTCTGATGGGTCAGGTCCGTCGTCGTTGTTGAGCATCACAATGATCTGGGTGCCTTCCTGCCAAATTAGGCGCCAGTAGGCTTCTAGCGCGTGGTTCTGGGGCAGCTGCATCAGTACGAACGCTTTGTGCCGGTCGTAGCCTGCGACGTAGTTGGCGTGGATGAAGACTGACTCTGTTTCTGGTCCAGCCAAGCGAACTCTGGAGATTTCCCAGCATTTCAGGCCGTTCCTTGGGCCGCTCGTCGTTTTTTCGTATTCCGTGCAAGTTCCGGATATCCGCCTGTTGATGACGACATGGTGTTCCTTGGAGATCCGTTCTATATACTGGGTGTATGATAATTTTGCCAGTAAATGGAGGTAGTCGTCGACGTTGTAGCACGTAAAGATGGGATCCATCATTTAGGACGATATGAGACGAGGCTTGTTTGTAGAATTTATAATTTATACTGTAAGTTTTTGATATTACGGCAAAACTATTGATCTCAGAAAAAAATTGCAGAAAATTTAATTTCCTTATCAGTGCGTGGATCGTATAGGCACTGCACTACTCACATCTCAGAGCACAAATGCCTTTTATAACTTCTCTTATCAACAAGTTAGCCGGTATCCAACCGAAACTACGTGGCCCAATAAACAGCGTCATCCTACCATTATATTACTCAGTAAAGGCGAGAGGTTATCAAAGTTCAGGTTAATCTGTCAAACATCCGGCAATCGAGCTGGTATCCGTCCATCACACAAACAACCAAAATCCATAAAGCCCCCACTGTTCCCTTCAAAAGGGCCTAATCAGCTTCAAAACCCATTCCGCCGCGCGTCGATGTGACGTCAGCCCGCGCCACACTGTCTGCTGTACCGGCTGTCAACAAATACGCGTGCTTAGTCTATTTTAGCACAAGCATAATAATCCGCTTGGAGCAATGAATTATTCGACAATAAACAGCAAATGTGCCCCAATTGCTTGATCGTTTGTTTGAAATCTATCCGGCTCTTAAATTAGTTAGACAGCAGATGCATGTTTTTGCCAAAATCAGCTGGGTTATTACGACGCATCTTAATTTGCCGACGGATTTACGATCCTATATCATGGTCAGGCCCAATTGTTCCAACAATTCCTCCATATTTGGGTACCTAGCTGCGCATCAAAATATTTCGAGGATTCGCGTAGAAAATTCTCGCCGCGCGCCGCGTAATGGAACTAAATAAAACCTCAGTCATCAAAATGACGGCCGATTAGCTAAGCCGGCAACCGGTCGGATGGAGATGAAAATAGACAATAAACAAAATAGTAAACTGAATTTTTATGTTAATTTACACTCTGAAGATAGTGAGAAGTGCGGGTATTAATTTATATTGCATGCTTTAAGCGCGTAGGTATGCTCTACTGTCGCCTGAAAATCAAGATACAGCGTTTTGCCAGGATCTTATTCAAATTTAATTAATTTCCATAGTTAAAAAGTTACTTCGCAGGCTAAAACAAAGAAAAAGAAACATCAATGATCATTTCTCATTTAATTTAAAGCCGATTACTGGCTGAATTCATGTAAAAAATGAATATTTCCCACAAATTTCATCGAGTATCTGTCATAATATCTTATTGTTAACACGATATCTCACGAAAACTACAACTAATTCACTAAATTTTTTTTTTAATCGATTTGTAGATAAATTCTGCTGAAGTGATCAAAAAACCATAACTTAATTATCATTCGTTGAATTATAAATAGCGATTTCCTGGCGATATTTTATAAATTTTCAATCTTTCAGGCTGCCATATATAATATTTTTTAGTAAACAGAGTTCTCATAGAGTCAATGTGCGCATGCGTTCCTATCTGTGGGTCTGTAGTTAACTTGACGAGATGCATGAGGGCGTTCGACTCGCCCGAAAAAAATACTTCTGGCGGGAAAGTTTGAACGAACCTAAATTTTTTTTCGTCATAATCTTGTTTTTTAATTCAAGTGAGGGATGTTAATTGATGAATTTTACGTGCTTCAGGGGCAAACTTACATAAAATTATCTCCGCAATAATAAATTTTTCTATTAACCGTTACGAACTTTATTTTATTATCGAATTTACTGAGCTTTTTTTTTAAATTTTCTTGTTTGAAAAATGTATTTTTAAAACTAAACAAAATTTTTTTCTTAATGAAAAAATTTTTTTTATTTATTGCTTTTTTTTTCCTTAATTTGTTTTAATAACTTCTTTTTTTCAATTTTTGTTGTATGTCTTCAGAAAAAAAATGATCGCTGAGCATATCAAAATAATTTTCTAACCAAGTAATTACTCTTATTTATAAAAAAAAAAGTAAGTTTAATGCCATATTGTTTAGATTATTTGGGAATAAGTGTATTGAAAATCATAATTTGATACAGTACCGTTTAGCATGTATTTCGAGTATGACCTGAGCGCTTAAGGCATGCTCATTTGGATTTTCCAAACTTTTATTTATGACTACGCTCAACAATTTTATACGCACTATAATTTTATAGACAATACATGGAACTTCTTTGTGTGTTATCTTTTAAATCATACTTATATTCAATTGTTTAATTCTACCGATTTTATTTATACAAATTTTTATTTTTCACTAAATATCGAAACAGTCAGAAACTAATGACCCACATAGTAACAAGAACTTTACGTGTGACGCTTATAAGGATAAACGTGGGACTTATACTTTCTTTCCGCGGGCTGTAAAGACAGGAAATATACACTGAAGACACGGAGTATATACAGTGTACCCAAGGTTGCAAGGGTATTGGCTGGGCCCGGGGTAAATGGTGGGGAGAGCTGGCGCTGGTTGCCACTTTTACGTGTAATTCTTATGGAAAGAGGATGACTTAATACTAGTGGCGGCCACCGTAACTAAATTACTCCGTTTGATTTAACACAGGAAGAGCATGAAAAATGAGAGCAGCACCTAACGTGCACTTGGGGAATAGTTAGATAGGTATAGTATGGGCTAAATATGTAAATACCTAAAATATATAACGTTGTTGATGATCTCAACATATTGCTCGGGTCGTATCGCATATGAAATGGACTTGAATGTTCTCCTGACTATTTTTGGGTTTTCCCAATTGAAGGTCAATTGTAGAGTCAGCGCTTATCATTGTGGCTACGATTGGCCGACGTGACAGCCATACGCCTGTTTATATTAAGACTATTGGGACTTGGGCTCTTTTGGAGCGGCGGCCAATTATAAGCCTCCAGTTTTATTATCTATTGAATAGAAGTATTATTGAATAGAAGTATTATTATCTATTGAATAGAAATATAAACGCACTAACATGCCATATCCGGAGTTTACGTTCGATAACGCGCCGACGGGGAGTATAAATTATTTCCGGTGGCGCAGTCCGCATCGCACTCCCGTCGTGCGCGCAGCTTTAAAATTTTGGGGAAAATAATCCGCGACAAAATTCGGCTATGTCTGCCCAGCTAAGGACCAGCGCGCGCTCTAGCGGCATTGAAATGGACGACGTAAGCCCTGGAGGGTCGAAGTACCAGCCGCTTACGGCCAAAATTGATGTACCTAGGGAGTGGCCGGTGGAGCTCGTGCGAGCCGCCATCAAAGACATCGTTAAGTTGGGAATCAACCGCCATCTGAGGGGTGAGATTGTGATCGTCACCGTCGACAGCCTCCCGGCGCTGATCACCGAGAACGAGGCCCGCACCAAGTTTCTTTTGGAACTGACGGAAGACAAGTGAGTTTTTTTGGTTTTTTTTATTCGAATTTTCTCATCTCCTACTTACTTTATTAATCCCCAAACTCTGTGGGTTCTAGAGGCCAGGAGGCTTACAGGATCGAGTTGGTCATGCCCGCGAGCTCGGTGATGTTTCTGCTGAAGCCCAATGACCGACGCGCAGAGCCGGAGTCGGTGTAAGTCTGAATTAGAAAATCCGTTGAGGTTTTGGGCCCTAGGGGTTGGGAAATTGAAGGCTTTGTTTCTGTTTCAGACACTTGCTGCCAACAGACCTGAGATCCGACCACCCGGTCGCAAAAATTCTCTCCACAAGGCCCGGCAAGCCTAAAGTTTACGTCATCGTGCCAAACATTAAAAAGTAACCCCCATACTTACCCTCTAGTTTGCGAATTCGACCACCAAGGAGCTTTGGATTGACAACTTCCGTCTCTTCTTCCAGAATTCTAAAGCTGAAAGGCATCATCGGCCCGGAGGTTTACGACCACGAGCTAAAACTAACCTACGTCGTACGGAACATCGATTGGGATGATTATTCAGAGTGAGTACAGGCGCCTGTCACTAAACTGAGGCCCCCTAGCGCCGGTACTTCATAAAGAAAACTATAAACTTTTTTCCCTTTCAGGTCTGAACAGGACCCCCAGCCGTCGACATCGGCGGAATCGTCTGTAACTACCAAACAGATTGACGACGGCATTCTGGAGATTATCTGCTTCGAACGCGTGAAGCAACTTAATTGGAGAGATTGTTTGTAAGTTCTTTTAGTAACCCTGCCTTTTACTGGCAATCATTAAGAAAATAAGCCGATTTCTTACTGTCGTTATCAACCACCGGGGTATTACGGAGTACTGCCGGTATCAAAAAAGTCAAGTTTCTGAATCTAACCTTTATCCTCAGATTCGGTAGAGTCTGGCGCCAAGTCCCGTTTTCATTATTTTTTTTGTAAATCACAAAACTTTTACTATTATTTTTTTATTATCATATGAACGTGGACTTGGCGCGAACTTATACAGCGCAGCTGTTTTCGTTCTGATTTGACGTACCGTAGTGGGCTTTTCTACACTAAATCCCACTATTTCTTTTTATTTTAATAAAAAAAAGGATCGCCAATCCAGTCACATCATTTATTCCTGTAAGACCTGACAAGTTTTCTACCATCTACATTACAATAATTTTAGCACAAACGCTTTTGGTTTATTTTAAATTACCACTGCAACTACCGATTCTTGTCTCCTCTATAACTAAAATAAAGTTTAGCCAATTTAGCTATATAGATCGTCATTTAGATAAAAAAGTGTATTTTAGATAGTGATTCTAACCATATTGTTCTCTCCGTGTAGGCAGGCATTGGTGTAAGGGATAAATAATTTTTAAAAATCAATATTATTGACTACTTTTATTGAACCATTAAAAAATTGTACTTATTTATTTAAAAAAATATTACAAAGATAAAACAATGAAATTTCTATTAGTAGAAATATTTTTAATAGTAAGCAAGCACTGGGACTTTTACCTTAGTACTTTGAATAAATCTATATTTAATTTATACTCGTGCACAGTGTTGAGGAGTAAACTCTAAACATGGAATTTATATTCAAATAGATTTAACAAAATACGGGCCAGTTAGTCAGCTCATGAGGTTATAGGAAACATTTACATGAATTATGTGTAGCTTATTGTATCTTATTTTCTTTATCTTCCTCCTCGTAATCGCAAAAGCCGAACATTTCTTCCTTTCAATAGAGTTCGACGTTGATATCTTCAATAATGAGTTCATTGCAAGCTTCAGAGCACGTAGATTCATAATATCTGCATAAACCAATTACGTTTCTTTCATCATCAAACAATGGCAACACCGATTCAGTTGAGGGATGACAATGCATTTTTAATGCTCTATCACTTAATTTTACGAATTTCTTTAAGCTTTTTTTATCGAGGACTACCGAGAAATATCCACTTTTTCTTTCATTGTTAGTTTTCGTAACTGAAAATAATAAAATTAATTTTTATTATAAGCTTGACTAAACTTAAACCAGAAACTGGCCAGTTTTGACTAGAGATGAAATTAAATATGGCGGCCTTATTAACAAAACAGTCAACTTAAAATTTTACCTTCCGAATTTATAATTTATTTTTATAATTTTTTTTTTTTCTATAACTATTATACTCGATTTTTATGAGTCTGATCCATCTTTTTATGGCAGTTACTGGTTTGAATCGAGTAAAAATTTGATTATTTCTACTAGGATAATGCCATTTATTTTTATCCGTGCGAGAAACAAACTAATAATTTACCTATCATAAAAGCACTTACCATTTTTTTGCACAAATGCTGGTTGTGACTCACCACGATCAGTTTTCGCGGCTAATTTACGCATTGCATCATTGTAGTTATCTAAGAAAAAGTTAAAAACACTTTGAGTAAAAAAAATTAAAATCCTTCGACACCTCAAGATATAAATAACTTATTTACATAATTAAACTTACCTGCTTCATCGATAATTGTTGCCAGATGACTGGGCCATTTTTTTCCGGGAGCTTCTCCCCGTGCTATCCGTTCCTTTGTGATAGCCAAATGTTCTTTCGGGTAGGCAACCGTGACCACCCCTTTTTGCAGATGGTGTTTCCTCACCCACAAGGATGGCACACATACGTTTCTATCATCAAATATAGTATTATCATGAAAACGGATGATGTAAAACGATTTCTTCGATGCCGCACGAGTGTTCATCTAAAATTGATTAATTAACTTAATTAGTATAACGTTTTGATATGTTAATATCTGTAGAATCTGTAGAAGAATAATAATAAGTGACAGTGACACTAAAAAGTTATAAAATCTCTACTCTACTTACCTTTGAATATTATTTACGCGTAAATTTCGATAAAGTTTTATCGCGACGTTGCATCAACTGAAGACCGTGAAAACAACTAAATAAAATTACGGACGTTCAAGTATAAATAGGATCACTAGTGATGGGAAATAGTTCATATCGATACAAATGCCGACATATTTAACAATTTTACCCGGTAACCAAAACTATTCCCTTTTATAATAAGACTGGTATACTTTTGGTAACTATACCTAAGTATCGATACCACGCGTGTACGCTTACTAAAAAAAATACTCTAAGCATAGACTATTGGTTGGATCCGGAGTATATGGTGGGGAGGGCTGGCGCTGATTGCCACTTTTACGTGTAATTCTTATGGGAAGAGGATGATTTTATGCTAGTGGTGGCCACCGTAACTAAATTACTCCGTTTCATTTAATCTACCTGGCCAATTCCGTTATGAACGTAATTATATACTTACATACACTCTCCCTCCGCTGTAACTAATAAACAATAAAAAAAAAAAAATATTCATATTTTGGTTTGTATAAAAAATAAAAATCTACGGTTTTAATCATTTTTAAGGCATCAAATAGTTTTTAACTAAAAATGTTTAAATTCAATACTCTAAAATGTAATAAACTCCAGGGATAAACATGCAATTTAGGCCTCTAATAGTCAGCGGATTTTGAAAATAGGTTAGTTTCTGTTAATAAAAAATCGTCGAATATTATATATATCGATACGTCCCATCTTTTTTTATGCAATCGATACTCACTCACACAACAACAAGTGAATAATGAAACGTAACGATGTAAAATCATCTATTTTACGAACTGTCCAGACAATATTAAATGTCTTTATTTTGATTTTATTTATCAAGTTTGTATAGACAGCTTATGAAATTTTACAGAATAACCCTTTTTGGTTAGGACACGAGTGCATTCCATGTAGCTGAGTGCCATCTATCAGCACGTTTATTACCTGGACTTTTCATTAATATATAATTCAAGTATATGTCTGCAACATGAGCAGGCGTGGATTGAGGTCACCTGAATGTTAAACAACAGTATCTATAGATATCTATAGATCCACAGATGCATATATATAAGACTTAAGAGATGCAGAGAATAAATGGAAAATTTTCACATTAATCACAGACAGGTACAGATAGAGGTTACAGAGGATATTGGCCTACGCCGACACGAATCAATTTATTTGCATAACAACTGCGTAAATCCAAACACGTCGGATACGTTGGTGCGGGCCGGGTTCGAACCCGGGCCGCTGCTACCGAACGCAGGCACCGAGCCGACTAGGCTATTTAATATCAACACCTTTCTTCAGTTCTATGTTATAAGGTGCCGGCAAATTTTATCATTTTTTAAATGTTGAATCCCAAACCGACAGCACTACCTTAATACTGGCCTGACTTGAGATTATGCCTTTGTTGCGGGCAGCGATGGATAACCTGCAGGACTGCGTTCACCGGGACGTTTTTAGTGCTGGCTCTAATGGCCTTCGTGCTTTTTATTTACTGCCTGATGTATCTAATAAAAATATATTATTAATAATTTCAACTTTAATAAAACTTTTCTTACAACAATGCACAAGTTTTAAAGTCTCTCTTACACTATTAAGACCCCAGAGGTCTTCTTAGCACCTAAAACGGTCCTCTACGGAACCCACATCACGTCACAACGCTCAGAACGTCAATTGTCTGATAAAAAATCCACATCAGTTCTAAAAGTCCCTCACTCAAAACCTAAAACCGAACCCTAACAGGAGGTCGAGCATCTTGGTATCGCCTCGCTTCCTCGCGACCTGAAAGGCCGTCATCCTCCCGTAATCCTGGGCCTCCAGGTCGACGAGGGTCTCCCTGCAGATCCAGTCCACCAGGTTGTAGTCCTGGTGAAGGACAGCGAAGTGGAGCGCGGTGGACCCTGAGAGTCTGTCGGGCGCGTTGATGTCCGCGCCCAGCTCCACCAGCACCTTCATCAGCTGGACGGCCTTTGGGCCCCTGTGGTTCCTCGCCACGATATGGACGCACTGGTACCCATTAAAGTTGACCGTCTGCAGCAGGTTTTTGTTCGTTTCGTCTAACCAGGAGCCGAATCGTAAGAGCAGGCGCAAGCAGCCTTCCAGGCAGACGTCGTGAAAAAAATTGTTGCCTGACTCGTCCACTTCGCCGAAGATGTGGGTGAGTACCAAGGACTCCATCGTTGCTTAGGTTCCTGTGATTATACCGAGCCGAAGCGGTACCGAATGGAAACTGGCGGCTCGGACTGTAGATAAAGTTATGCGGTCAATATGCTAGCGGTTGGTTTTCCCAACCATATCAGCAAATGCTTTTAACCTGTCGTTACTCGCGCTCTTTTTAGTTTCTCACTCACGCTCAAGTCGTAATCTATAAGTTGAGTCGTGTCAGTGCGGCGCCACGCTCATAGCGCGAGTAACGAAAGGTTAATAAAATGCAACAATACTTCAATGTTTTCCTTTTGCGGGATATAAATAGCTCGCGTTATCGCCTGGCACCTATTGTAAGCGACGTCCATTAGCATTTTGACGATTATATAATGGCTGACACTTCCGAATTAGGCATAGCGATTTGGGTCTAAAGAGGCTTCATTACAATCCTAGAAGGCATCGTCAACTTGGTTGTCTTCCCTTTTGTCTAAGTAATACTGGGCTATTCCCAACTTGCCTGCGACGTAGAAAACTTCGTAAAATATTTTAAAATTATGAGCGATCTGAAAATAGCCCCAATTTTATGCCTACCACGCGTCGCTAAAATTCACTTCAGTGGCTATTTCAGTCGTATAACTGAGAAATACCCAGAGTCCCATGTTTATATTTTATTTGTATTGAAATAAGCGAGCCGACGACTGAAACCCATTGGTTTTTTTCGCAGGAATTCGCTCGGCTAACATCACCCGCCCGTATCTGTTAGGTATAGGGTTCGAATCGGAGCGGAATTCCACGCTGTTTGCCTGTTTATGCTGCTATTCTTATCGGGATTTGAATTATGCCTACTTCTTTGTTGTTTTCGAACTTTTGGGGACTTGATGAGGGCCTGCTGGCCCCTTCCGAGTAACCCAAGAAATTCGGGGACCTGCAATTGCCCTGAGAGTATGCCGAGCCTGGATTTGTTCGGGATTTTAGTTCGCTTTGTAAAAAGCTAGAAAATGTCAAAGATAGTCGGCGTTTGTTTGGGTCTAAGGCCCAAACAATGACTCATATGTTCACGTGGTCAATTCACTTACGCAGTTTATCAAAACAAACCTTTGGGTCATCGACCGCCGGCAGTTGCATCATAGAAGAAAAAAAAATGGAAAAAAATTCCAAGTCCACTAAATTTCGAGATCGCGAGCTTTACTGGCAAATGACTATGATACTTTGTGGAATTTTCCACATTGCTTAGGCGCAATCGACGGTAAACATATTTTACTGCAGTCACCGATCAACAGTGGAAGTGAATTTTATAATTACAAGGGTTTCTTTAGCATCGTATTACTGGCAGTTGTTGACGCGAAATATAACTTTTTGTATGTAAACATTGGATGTCAAGGAAGAATATCTGATGGAGGGGTTTTCAATAACTGTGAATTAAACGAAAAACTAAAAATTAATGCATTAAACATCCCTCAACCCACTGCGTTGCCAGCAAGAACAGAAGAAATTCCATTTTACTTTGTTGCCGATGAAGCTTTTGCTCTTTCCGGAAATATGATGAAAGTATATGCAGGATATCATGAACGTGGTTCTAAAGAAAGAATATATAACTACCGACTTTGCAGAGCTCGTAGAGTGGTGGAAAATGTGTTCGGCATATTGTCTGCAGTGTTTAGAGTTTTGCGGAAACCTATGTTGTTAGAACCGAAAACCGCGACATCTGTCGTAACAGCAATAACATGCCTTCACAATTTTTTAAGAAAAGGTAATAATGCTCAGGTATATACCCCTGCAGGTAGCTTTGACGAAGAATCGAACGGCCAAGTCAGATTAGGAAACTGGAGAGAAGGTAACAATGATATGACTAGTATGTTACCCTTGCAAATAAGACCGCGAAGGGCTACAAGATCTGCTCACAATGTTCGTGATGAAGTTGCTGAATACTGCATTCAGCAAGGGTCTGTAAGCTGGCAAAATAATTATGCTTAAAATGGACTTACAGTATCTGTTGTAGCACGAGGTCTATTTCTATCAAGTAGAAATATCATGGCTTTGTATGCAAACCAACTACTATGGTACACTTTATCTGCACCTGAAATTAAAGTTGCAATTAACAAACGTCGACCCAAAGTAGTATATTTCGTGAATATCGTTATCTATGCTAGCAAAATAATTGTATTTATTTTTTATAATAAGTAATTGTATCTGTCACTTGTGGGCCTATGTACTTAAAAACTTAATAAATAATTACGTACCTTGTCCTGTACTAGTTGATTGTTTAATTTTTTGTTTCTCCCTCCTCAATGATGCCAGTAAACTGGTCATTTTTTTTTACATGTTTCTCTTTCACTGTCGAGTAACAAAGCCAATCTATTCCAAGCGTCTTCTTTCTTGAGTTTGTTATAATGCTCTGGATGAGCTACATTCCACAACACTTCCTCATCTCTGTATTTTTCTATAAAAAACAAAGTTTTTTCTTTGTCCCACTCCATTTTTTAAAATATAGATGAACGACGTTTGATGATTCGCGACGCGCGTGCGCTCGTGACTACTTGCAAGAGCGTACTGACTGAACCGCGTAACACACAAAGGGTTCGCCAAAAAACCGACAGCCGGGTGGAGCACTCGCAGCGAGCAACGAGCGGCTCGTTGCTCGCTGCGAGCGCCTTGTTTCTACGTACTGACTGCACAAATGCTCGCTGTGTAACACGTTACATTACACCTCGTAACGTTGGTCAGTACCCACCTTTAGGCATTGTCCTAATAGAACGCGAATGCGCGATGCGAGCGATGCGACCATCGCGTGTTCGCGCGACGTCAAAAACTGGGTGTCCTAATAGAACGCGAATAAGCGATTACGCGAATCTTGCTCACGCGATTTGACGACGGGAGCGAGCGTGACCGGGCAGTGGCACGGTCGATACCCACAACCATGGACGTAAGACACGCAAAATTTTTGCTGTCGGGAAATATTTGGATGACGTTTTGTGCGGATTTAGATGGAAATGAAAAAAAACAACGTGGGACGCAAAGTGCTTTGTTAAAAATGAGACTAATTCGTGGTGAATTTCACAATCAATATTTTGACTTACGAGAAGATGAGTCTGCATTTTATGATTATATGTCTATGTCACCAGAAGCATTTGACTACCTATGCAATATGATCAGAGACGATTGCAATCATGTTGTTACCAACTACAGAAAACCTATAAGTGTGGAGGAAAGATTGGTGCTGACGATTAGGTGAGTGTAATTTACTAGGTACTTGTTCAAATATACAGGGTGTTAAAGTAATTGCGTGCAATAGCTTAGGGGTAGACTCAGTATCGATAAAGGAATCAAGGAAAAAGAAATCCAAGAAAAAAAATTTAAATCAAAACAAAAAGAAATCGAGTGATTGTATGTGAATCAATCCTCTTTATTTGATGAAGTTGATAAAACTTGAACAGTTTATCAACTTCATCAAATTTATTATAGAACACTACATCATGCGTATAAAAGTCACACAATGTGTTACGCTTGATGTGCTCTTGACTATGTACCTTTTCGATTTTATTGTTTTTTTTTAATTAAATCAGTCAGCCAATTTCTGCAGAACATTTGGGAACTACGCACTTTGTATAAATTATATTTGAGATTTGAAGTCTTTTGGATTTGAATTTCGCTGACTAATTTAATTTATTGAAGGAAAGGAAAACAAATTACGTAGGTATAAATTAAAATGAAGGTTTATTTAAGTTCAAAGAAAAAAAAAACAAACAAACTGCAAAGTTAGTAATCATTTACGGATAGCTCAGTATCGTACTCGTGTAGACCTAGGGGATCATTTTCGTAGTTCCGCACCGACGACATTGAATGATGTGACGCGTTTACCGGAGAGGGTAATATAGATTGCGATACTGGCGTAGATGATGTTGAAGAGGGAGTGAGACTAATTTCATCAGCAATAAAAGTTTGAATTTTACTTTTCAGTCTTAGTTTTTGTACTGGCGTTAAATACTTGAAATATGGCGCCAATGATTTTAAGAACAACATGTCTTCATCGTCTTGTTCTTTGTTTTTCTCAAAGCTTGTATTTTTTGTTGTTCCACTTCAATCATTTTTAGTTGAAAAAGCGTCAGTTCTGGTTTTTTTGCCTGTCTTTGCCTTTGCCTGAACTCGCTTGCTCTAGATAAACCAGACTCGCTGTCGTCTGTCGTCGTAGGGAATCTATTTCGGGGGATCAAATTACCACTAGCTAGAGAACTTGCGTTAACAGATTCCGAAACAGGTTCTTGATTTTCCACCACTTCTTCAATTTGATCCATTTCTGGAGTCTCAACTTGATCCATTTCTGAAGTTTCAACTTGATCCATTTCTGAAGTTTCAACTTGATCTATTTTTGGAATCTCAACCGTGTCTGAATTTTGAGTTTCATTGTTATCAGATCCCGCATTTAAATCCTGAAAGTTGCTTTGGGTGTGCCTAGGTTTCACTATAATTTTTAAAAAAGATAGTTCCTTAAAAAAACACCATTTGCCTATATAAGTCTCATCGCTATTAGGACTGCCTGGGTCACCCGATCGAGGACGACGTACTTTCTTGGCTTCCTTCATGAAGACGTCTCTCAATTTTTTCCACTTGTTTTTGACGTCGGCTTCTGTAACAATCATAAAAATATTAATGTGATAAGAATATACAAATATTTTTTCTTTATATAAGCAACCTAGGTTGAATACAAAATAAGTTTTAAAATATTACATTCTAATAAAATAAAAATATTTCTCTTTTTACTGGTACCTAACAACAGGAACGTCATTCCGGAAATTATCAGTACCTTTCCGTATTTCAAAAACACCCATAGCAAGCATTGTGTTGGAAGTTTGTACTGCTATTTGGAACAATATGCATAACAAACACATGAAATTTCCCAGTACTGAAGAATTTAAAACTATAGCAGAATCTTTTTCAATGAAAAATAAATTCCCACATTGTTGTGACAATTTGGACGGCAAACACATTCGTGTCAACAAGCCGGCGAAGTGTGGCAGCATGTACTACAATTATAAAATGTACAACTCCATTGTACTGTTAGCTGTCACAGATTCAAAAGATAAGTTTATAATTATTGACGTAGGTGCATATGGAAAAGACAGTGATGGCGGTGTACTCAGTAATTCAAGTTTCTATCAAAGGCTGGAAAACGGAGATATTCAACTTCCTCCCGCAGAACCATTACCGAACTCTAACATTATGGCACCTTATGTGTTTTTAGGAGACGAGGCATTCCCACTAAAAACATTTATAATGCGACCTTATCCAAGAAGGCAAGCGACAGATGTCACAAAAATAAGATTCAATAAAAGATTATCTGCTACGAGAGTTGGCGTAGAATGCACATTTGGAATGATGGCCTCGAAATTTCGAATACTTTATAAACCTATAGAGACCTCGGTTGAAAACATTGTTTTATATTTTAAAAAAATGTTTTATTCATTGAAATTGATTTCTGTATTCATTTTTAATTAAAGTCTATAATTCAGTCTAAGAATTACATTTATGGAGTAACTAATTACTGTCCGTCCATGTTGGATAAGTGCTGAAATCTATGTTTCCTTGGGTAACCATATGAGTCATATCGACTTTCATACTATTTTCATACTTATCGATTTTCGGAAACTTACGCTTTGTGCATGTAAAATATTGATTATAACATTCTGCACTGCTGGACATAGGCCTCCCCTGAACTATGTCGAACAGTGGACTTTAAGTCTACTGGATAAAGATAAATATTATTATGATTTATATTCCACGCGGACGAAGTCTCGAGTACTGCTTGTCTTACAAGAACTCTTATAAGAACAAGCAGATTTAGTGATGATGACACATGGGACACTAATTGGTCCTTCATTTTTTTAATTTATTGGGATTCATATGGCTTTGTTAACTTTTAACTAGCCTTATTCCTTTATATGCTGGATTGTCCTCATAAAGTTTTGTTATGTGCTCCCGTTTTGCAACCATCAATACTACTCTTTAATTTTTTCTGTAGTAAAATGTTTCGGATTCGCTTTACTATTATGTAATAAATGAAGTGAAACTTGGACAGGAACAACCTCCATGACATCTACTTCAAAGATATCTTGTCGTAAATTGTTATTTTCATTTCTTAAATAATCGGCCCTTGTATCCTCAATTAAAATGTTATTGCACTTGTGTGTCAGCGCATTGGTCGCAAATAATAGGTACTAACAAGAATCAAACGTAGGGTAGACTGGGTACGGTAGTGACAATTTTCAAATGATTGCCTATAACTTTTTAATTATGCTATTAATCTGAACAAAAAATGTATTCTAATGAAGTTTATTCATTGCTTAACGTATAAACATGAAAGTTATATGTCTAAATCAAATGGTTAGTTCATAAAATGAAATTTAAAAAAAAAGGGAAATTGTCTCAACCGAGCCCACCCCAAGGGCGGTTGTGACAGTACTGGGGGTCAATAGTGACACGATGAAAATACTGTAATATGATCACAAAATAAGATAAAAATACTCTAAAATGCCAATAAAACACTTTAATTGCAAGAAATATTTATTTATTTTTATATGACAATCAACTAAATTATACTTTCCTAACAAAAGAAATAAAATCTTTGAACATTTTAATCTCTTACAACATATAAGGCACTATAGGATCTTTGGTTACAATCAGTAGTCTTCATTAGTACAGTCAGTCTTCATTTATACCCACTATTTAAGTACCTTAAAGTATTTATAACAGTCTGCACTTAAAATTAGTTAAAGTGGACTTAACAAATATAATATATTAATCATGTTCATAATCACATTAGAACTTAAACTCTATTCTATTTTGAAACTAAACTCAAAACATAACAACGTGCTCAAAATCTTTTAAACAGGAACTCAAATATTTTTTTAGAAATGTAGCATGTGAAAATTTATAAAAGTAAGTTTGATAACTAATCTAATCCGACTCATCACAGTTGTGACAAATATAATACCGACTACCATTTGTACAGTCTACATGGGCCCAAAGGTTACACTTTCCTTGGCATTTAATCCATTTTTCGCCAGGCCTACTTTCAGAATATGGACCAAAGCACACCAAACAAAAATATTCTTCTTCATCTGATATTGATGGTGATTGTTTCCTTTTCGTTGCTTTACCTTTTCCTTTTCCTTTCGGCTCATTGAGATTTTTTTTGATGCCCTTTGCCTTCAGTCGTTTTTCTTTTGCTTCATATTCTTGCCTGACTGCCTCTTTTTCAGGCGTGTCCGTGTAAATCGTAGACTTCTTGGTTCTAGATCCTCGCGTTTTTCTTTGGGAAGCTTTTGGAAAGGGCCGAATAATTTCAGGAGAAAAAACTGATGGTATGGCAGAAGTAGATGGTTGAACATTGCTAAAATTTTGGCTTGGTGTATTGTCTAATATAGAAGGTGAAAGTGGACTTTTATTATTAGGTCCAAAATTCTTAATAGCAAAATTTTCTTCTTGAATACAGTCAAGGTTGGCAATATTTACTAAAAAAGGTGCTATGGGAGCATCCTCTTGATTGTCAGGGATTGGTCTGCTTATTACAGATGATGGTGCTGCAGGAGAAATATCTTCGGTGTCTGTTCTGCTTGTTGTGTGAGATGGTATTGCAGAAGCATTATTTTCAGTGTCAGGACTTGGTCTAGTTCTTCCAGGTGACGGTACTGCAGGAATATTGTCTTCAGTATCAGGGTTTGGTCTGTCGGTTACGAAAGAGGGTGCAAAGTCAATATCTCCGAACAGATTACGGTTGTATGGACAGATCCCAGTTTTCATAAAACCAGCCTGTATGTTCGCCTGTGTAAGAGCCAGAGGCATAGCAATTTTGATGATACCTGGTATATCATATATTGTCATCGTTTTACCAGGGTGGCTTCGCATCCATCCATCGCAAGCAGTGTTAATAGCTTTTTTTAAAGGTCCGAAGACAGACCGGTCGAGAGGCTGAAGCTTGTGAGAGCAATGTGGGGGAAATGAAAGTAAAGTGATCCCGTTTTCTTTACAATAATCTAAGGTGTTAATATGAATGTGCGATGAATGATTATCAAGCACGAGTAACACTTTGTGAGTTAGTGAAACATTACTAAATTTCTTAAAATGTTTAAGAAATTCTAAGAAGGATAGATCTTGCATCCAGCCGGAAGGGTTTGCAGCTCCAACAGATCCAACTGGTCCGTCCCTCACAAAGTGGTCGTGGTAACGAACACGGGGGAAAATAAAAAACGGAGGCATGGTATTTCCCAAGGCGTTCACTGCAAAAGCTACCGTAACTAACGTGCCCCGTTCAGCAGAAGTAACGGCTCCCACTTGCCGCGTACCACGTCTTGCAATGACTTTATCAGGTTTTTGGACCGTAGTGACGCCTGTTTCGTCGACATTGTAGATATCCTGTGGCTCGTAAGGATGTCTATCCATAACAACTTGCAAGTTGTCGTAAAAAGCTTCCACATTTGTTTTATTAAAACTTGTTGCCCTTGAAAGGCTTGTAGCTTGAGCTACTCGAACAGATAGAGAAGGATTTCTATTCAGGAATGAACGGAACCATTCTTTGCCTGCCATCTCATTCTCATCCCAAGTAGCAGGTCGCTTTAGGTTATATTGAGTTGCAAGCTCAAAAGCCAACTTCCGCACCTCTTTTGGAGTAAGTCCGAAATAAATGTCCGCGCAACGCTGTAAATATTTTGACAACTGCTGCTCTTGTTGTTCGGAAAACACTTTATTGTGAGCAACATACCCCATGCTAATGCTATTGTTTTCATTATCGCCCGTGCTGGCATTATCGCGTTTTCGAACATACCTTAATAGTGACATGCGATTAACACCATGCATTTCCGCAGCTTGTCGCAAAGAAGTCCCGCGTTTAGTTTCATTGTAAGCATCTTCATACTGATTCAAGTTGCACTGTGCTCTTTTAGTCTTTCGTTTGCGTATTCTAGGCATCTAAAACAATAAACAACAGCTTTTACTTATGTCACAACCGTACCCAGTAAAAATGTCACAACTGTACCCACAGATCGTTTTAATAAAAGAAACACCACCACGTCAAAACAAAATAACCTACAATAAATGTAACCACTGATATTACACTGCTACTATTTGATTTATATCGATGAACAACACTCAATACCCTATCAGTATACATCTAATAGCAATTACGAAATAATAATGAATCAAAATACTTACTTTTTGCGTTCGAAAATCAAAATGTGCTCCTGGTTACGTACACTCTTCGCATCGGATGACGCAACACTGTGACACAGGTTGAGACGTGCAAGGCGCTCGTCTTTCCCCTTGCACTTCCCCGCTAATCCCTATATTTTCGATAATATAGCCACTGTCACTACCGTACCCTGGCACAACCGTACCCAGTCTACCCTACCTCATATAATTTGCGAATGATTTCTTTTATCATATTTGTCAAATAAAATTTACTGGTGCTGCCACAACAAAATATGCAAACCACAGGCTATTTATAATTGAATTTATTTTTGAACTCCTCTGATCATAAAGACCAAGTCAAGATCAGTCAATTCACTTTGTCTAGACTTTCCATCGTCAGTGAACCCAAATATTAAATCTTTTCTTTTGCTATAAAAGAAGTTTGAGGAAATAGACATTTCATCAAATAACAGAAAGCATAATTTTTCGTTTTTATTATTTATACATGTTCATTGATACATGTGTATGTAGAAAATTTGATAAAATGTACATAACTCCACATACCTCACGCGTAATTTGTCGAACTAAAAAGTAATAATTGTTATGACCATCATTGCAGTTCTCATTATTTCAGACCCCGCAAGACGTGCTAATTAGTTATGGGTTGTTTTTTTATTATTTTATGACAGTGGTTCCTAACCTTTTCAATGTCACTACCCCTGTGAACAAGTATGGGAATTGAGTTTACCCCTAGCCAATTTAAAATAATTAAAGCCGCACAAATTCGAACGAAAATATGTTTATTATCTAACTAAATTCTAAGAAATTGCACGTTTAGGTAACTAGTAAAGTAAAGTAATATGTAATCTTGGAGTTAACTAGTGTGAAGGTTGAAATTGCTTTGCATTCGCAAGTTTGACAATATTAGGTTCGGTTTCACTCAACGCGCATCTCATGTCATGCTCAACATTCAGACGGTTTCTGCCTTTGGTTTTTAATGTAACAAGAGTTGAGAAACCAGTTTCACATCTGTAAGTTGTAGCAAATGGAATCAACATTTTTAAAGCTCTGTCAGCTATAATGGGATATTCTGCAGCTGCTTTTCGCCAAAATGTGCTTAGTTTATCATTTTGAAAATCAACTTTCAATGAGTTATTCTCACGCAGCCCGAGAAACTCTACTTTCGCTGACACATCTTCGTCCTTGAAAATATCGACGCAAGTAGAAAATGGTCTTAAAATCCAGGAGTAGGACTCACGACTGTCCATGTTCGGAAAATATTGCTGCAGTGAGTCTATCACGGCAGTTAAATGTTGAACCACGGAATTTTCAAACGTGATTTTCTCTTGTTTATTATTTACTAATTGCTCACTTAGTTGTGTAAACATTGACACATCACCAGCTTGAACTCTGCGTTGGTAAAGTTCCAATTTGCGCAAAAAACTTGCGATTTTATCCTGCAACGTCAAAATATTCGTTTCATTTCCTTGCAGTGAAATATTCAGACTATTAATTTCAGTGAAAAAATCAGCAAGGTACGCCATTTTTAGAATAAATGTTTGGTCTTTAATTTTTGCATAATATTCTTTTTCTTTTTGTGTTCTCTGATTTTCAAAAAACAATCCAATTTCTTCTTGTAATTCGTAAACCCTATTTAGAACTTTGCCTCTTGATAACCAACGTACCTCTGTATGGTACAAAAGAGCATTAAATGTAGCACCAACTTCATCGCACAAAACTTTGAATAATCTTGAGTTAGTAGCGCTGCCTCGAATATGATTAACAATTTTTACTATGTCACTCAACGTGTTTAGCAAATCTGGTGGAAGCGTTTTCACAGCCAAAGCGTAACGGTGTATCAAGCAATGATAGCCGAAAACTTGAGGAGCAACTTGTTTCACGAGTGCCTGAAAACCAGAACGGATGCCCATCATGGAAGGCGCCCCGTCTGTACAAGTACCAATCCGTCTGTACAAGTCTTGTTATCCACGTTAAATATATTGTTTCAAATGACCATGGCAAACTCGTCTGTTCTTATAAACATAATCAGGTTGAAGAGAATCACTAACAGTTGGTATCCGCTCCAGAAAACGGTTCAAAACTGTCGTTGGATTAGATAATGAATGCAGAACATCATACAAAAAAATAACGGTTTTATTGGCATTAGTTGGCGTGTAACAGCGGGACACCTCTGGTTAATTTTCCTCGTCCTTTTTCTTTGATAGCTTCTTTTAACCGCTCCAGGATTATTGCGTAATGTTCTCTGGTTATAGAGACACCTTTATCTTTATAATCTATTAACAGGAGGAGGAGGTGGTATTTTAGGAGTTGCAGTACCCTTTTTATGCCACTGCATGAAGTCTTGTTTAGGCTGTTGTTTTTGAGGCGGTGTGAGCATTCTCGGCACCCACCGCGCGATGACCTTAGTCATGTCAAGATGGTCATGCAGAATCTTAAAACTGGTTGTATCCGATACTCCAACCATTTCTGCAAGCTGTTTCTTCTTTAGCCGAGCATCTTCTAATACTATTTTTTCGTATTTCGCTAACGTTTCCGGAGTGGTCACCTCAACAGACCGTCCTGGTCGTGGGTCGTCTTCAAGTAAATCCCGGCCTTGCTTAAAAAGTTTGTGCCATTTGTAAACCATCGGTTTTCCAGGACAAGAGTAAACCGTAAACCGATGACAAAGGGTCTACCTTCTAATAAACGCTTAAGCATACTTGGAACGCAAAATTTGTAAGCAAACTCCTCAAACAAAATTATCTGATGATAACCATCTTTAAACCCCTGCATAAAAAATTACCTACACCTGGATAGAACACATACTTCATATTATTACGTCCAATCAATCTTTCTACATACGTACTCTTCCCAACATTGGTAGGCCCATGCAAATACAATTGCTTGCGTTTCAAACCGGTTGTACTTATTCTCTCATTCCACCAAACAGCCACTAACATAGCCCAATTACGATTCGCTTTCTCTACCTTACGCAACTCAATACTTACCTTGGGGCTCTTAATATCACTAAACATCTTTGCAAGGAAACGATAAAAGAAACGGTGGTCCATAACAAAAGGGTCATCATAGCGAAAAGTTTCCGTACCATTCGCCCACAAACGGGCACGCAAATTAAAATGAAGCTTAGATTCCTTGACATATAAAGGTTCAGTATCCTCTTTAGTTATATACTTAATACAAGAATCAGCGAGACTTACAAGATTGCAAATCAAAACGACTATCAGGAAACTTTTCGACTACAAAGGCACGCAAGTTTTCGAACAATATAGGCTCTTTAAACTTGAAATAACTATGAATATGATAACTCACTCGAGTAGACGTCCGGTTTTTCTCAATAGCAACACAAAACGCATCCACCTTATCAATAAAGCACGCCAAATATTCGCGTCGTTGATGCAAAATGGATTCATCTAATAAATCGAATATAAAAAAAATTATGTGAACTGGGACGTACAGACGTCTTACGCTTGCGAGGACCAATAAGGGAATGACTCGTAGACGCTCGACTCGTAGACGCTTTACAGCACGCTTTACGCACATTACAGAATTTCCTTTCAACTTTATTTATTTAATTCATTTATTGTACCGCTATAAAATAAAAGTAACAAAAGGCCAAACTTAATGCCTAATGGCATTCTCTACCAGTCAAC
The DNA here is from genome assembly GCA_949699795.1 of Spicauda simplicius. Classification (NCBI taxonomy): domain Eukaryota; kingdom Metazoa; phylum Arthropoda; class Insecta; order Lepidoptera; family Hesperiidae; genus Spicauda; species Spicauda simplicius. The sequence goes on along the minus strand of OX453074.1, from coordinate 15,271,198 downwards.
CCTGGGTGGCTAGAAAATTTGCAGCAGATGTTAGAATTAGAAACAAACGTTTATAATATGTAATATACTAATTAAACACATACCTATATATGTATACATACAACACACACAATACATCTCTATTATATTTACTTTCATCAGTGTTAACCTTAATATATCATATTCCAACATACCTGTAAGTTATTCATCCTAATTCTAGTACTCTTTTTACGACCAGCTTCTATAAATTCTCCCACTTGAGCCTAAGCTGTTCGGGTGTACGTAGGCTACTGGAAATCAAACTATTGAACTGGTCTGCGATATGGGACCAAGTGCTTTGTTTCAATTGATTATTGCTGGCATTAGTAGCTTTGCTGTATACAACAGGGTTCGCTTCTATAATTTGTACCAAATTTGCCACTTCTGTCGTCAACGCAATGCTTTTGTGCTAAAACTAATACAACGTAAAACGTTATCCACAGAGTAGATTTGTGTTTACTGAAATAAAGATCAAACTCGGCATAAATAATATTTTTACTTCTGGGAAAACACTTCGGAGAGAAATCAACAATTGCAACTTCGAAGTCCATGGTGACTAATGAAGGGTTCCACTTTGATATCTGACTTTTGACAAGTTCAAAAATCAGCTCTTATGTAGCCCTCTTTTTGTCAGGGACAGATTTTAATGTCCGGTGAAGTCTCTTAATTTTTTAAAATGAATATTACTCATTTGTGGATCAGCGAACATTAAATGCGTTTTCTTTTTTATTTAAAGTCAGCAAGCAGTAATTGATACTTAAATGGCAGTTCTACATCGAGCGCTTTATGAAAGGTGGCTTTCTTTGCTCTGATAGAGTTATGTCTTCTCTTACACTGTCACCTTTTGACATTTTAAAATAAGGGTAATTTCGTAACAAGATTCCCTTGTCATTGAGAACTTGCATATTTTTTTCAAATATTTAAATGATCGGCACACTTAAGTTGTTTACAACCCCTTTTGATCATATTTGCATTCGATGATTTGTTTCGCTTTTTTCTAAATCATTGGACTCATGACTGTGAGCAGTTACGTTTGAAATTTTCATTGGATCATTTCTAGTTTTTATTGTAGCATTGTAAATATTTTTTTCGCACATCGCCACAATTTAAAGCCTTTTTCATTTATTCTTTTGAAACAATATTCATAACCAGCTCTACATAAACGCGCTTTGCCCTTTTGGGTGGTGCCAATATTAAAGTTTCCAATTAGACCAGCGCTTGTTGAAGGACCTTCTTTATTTATTTGACAACCTTGACAACCCTAAAAACAAAACATTTAAGTACACGTAAATTTCAACGCTAAGCAGTACTCGCAATTGGAAAAAAATGATTGTTATATAGAATATCCACTGATGTATTGAAGGGGGGCCTATTCTTGTGTTATTCTTATTTTCTTGCGTCGACATCTGAATCTCGATAACATGTTTTATATCTTTATTTGCAGGTTTTATTAACCTCACAACTATCTCCAATAATAAAATATTGCAAAGAGTCTCGGCAATGTTATTCTTACAGTTAGCTCTATGCACCTGGAGCCCTGTATGCTCGTTAAATTGTTTATTAACAATGTTGCAAACGCAGATTATACGGTGGGATTGAAGTTGCGGGCCCCATTGCTACGTGTAGGTCTAAAAAGTTATAAACAATCTTGGTTCAGGTGCAGCATCCAAGGTGACGTTATATTATGTTCAACTTTTAATTTAACTTGAATATATAATATTTTGAGGTTCTGTCCTACAAATTTCATTGTGTTTAATATTCTTCTATTTCTCTCTATTTCATCTGGTGATGATGGAGCTCCAAATAATGGTTTACTATTTTCTTACTCACAAAACTCAGATTAACGGATTAAGCAAATTGGGCATAAACAGGAAAAAAATGCATGCCTCTGGCACAATTCCTTTATCTGAAAACAAAAAAACATATATCTGAAAACAACACTTTTTAACTGATTTAATTAATGAATTAAAGTTAATTCATATCTTCTTCTTCTTCATTACTAGACATGTCTTCAGTTTCTATATCCTCTGTCGAGAATAAAAGGGATATGAAGGAACGTATTGTATGGTGCTGGCAAAGAGCGACTACATTACCTGGAATATACAGTAATGGTCGACCAGCCACTGCTGTCAATTCGTCGCTTTGTAGACAACATAAAGAGGCAAGCATTGACCGCTCACGATGGCTGTTAACATAAGAGAAATATTTCCTTTGGTAGAATTAGCTAATCTCTCTGGGATATCTTACCCCACGACGCATGTCTGCATTTAGAAGATCCTGGATTGTCAGGCAAGTTAGTTTCATCTAGGTTTATAACATTTGAAGCTGGTATGTCTTTAAGTGTAACGCTTACATGATTAAAATAGTTAGCTATTTCTTCTGGTCCTTTTCCAGTTCGCTTTTGAAATATTTTGTGTTATTCCAATGCTTAGTTCATCAACATGCCTAGCCAAAAAGCCCTGCATCACCAGAAATCCTATTCTAAAATACTGAAATGATATTATATATAATATCTTTTTATTTATAGTGCAATAAATACATTAATTATGATTGAATTACTTTGCAGCGTGTATCTCATAACATACTCGTACAATAGAATAAACTCACCTGTGGATTCGGCATGATATTTAATTTCCAAAGTTATTTTCAAAGAGATTTGCCCGCAAAGCCCCGTGGGACTCCAGGCACTTAACGCACCTGGGGGTCGCGGAGCAGAATGCCGCTGCGTGGCCATACAGCTGGCAGCGGTGACACTGCCCTGGATAGCCCCTTTTGTTAGGAGCCTCAACCTTGGACAGCGTGAGGCCGCACACCTCGCTCACATCTTTAAAGATGTTTCGAGCGTTGTCGCAGTTGGTCAATATGACCAGTGCGGGAGGGAATTTTTTCCCGGTGCGGCTGTGCAACTTGTGCACTGCCTCTACCGGGAAGCCCTTAGCTATCAGGTCGCTTTTGATGAGCTCATTGTCGAGCTCATAAGGCAGTCCACGAAGTACTGCTCGGACCTTGCGTTCCTCAGGTAGAGCGTATGTATGATACCCAATGCGAGTTTGGGTGAGGAGCCTAGTCAGGATCCGGAAGGCGTCCGTGGACGCGACCGTTACCTGTATGGCCTCACCCATATTACGCGCTTTTGTGTAGTGCACCCTATTATTGGTGCACATTTGCGCGACAGCCGGCCACTGGGATTTATCCCTAATGTAGATTGGCGGTGTCGTCTTGGCTTTGGAGAGAACGGGGGAGCAGCGGGACGCTGATTTTTTGTCGATTCCGGGGGAAGAAGGTGTCTATTCATGAGCGGCCCGGACGGACGCGGCGGCCCAGCCTCACGCGACCCAGGAGGGCGCGTCGGCTCGTCGGCACACGGCCCAGACGGGCGCATCAATGCTTTTGCCTGCGACCCGGATGGCCGCGGCGAGTCGGCGGTGCGCGACCCGGGTGGGCGCGGCGGCTCGACTGCACGTGACCCAGACGGGCGCGGCACTGAGGCTTCTATTGGACGCGGGAGTCTTGATGGCCGGGATGCAGCGTGATGGGCTCGCTGCGTTGAACTCGCTCCCGAGGCGCTAAATTCCTCCGCTTTTCGGTCTTCTTCTTCCTCACCTTCCCACACGCGGATCACTCTTGCCGTCCTGCGGGTGCCGGAGCGCCCGCGGATTCCCGGCGTCGCGCGTTGCGGCGGAGGAGGAGGAATCGCGGGATTCTGATATTTCGGGCATCCCGTACCTTGCTGGGCTAGCGTCGCGGCCCGCGTGGGCCCAGCGGCGCGGACACGGATAGGCAGGTGCTCCCCGCGACGGATTTCGTTGACAGACGAGAAGGGAAGTGCTTCCCTTAACGCGGTATTGGTGTGCGCACGTACAAGGAATTGGAATACGAGATGTGGCATTCCATGCCACAGACTGCGGCCACAGGTTGTTTTTATAGGCGAGAGGTGGGGGTGATAGATGAAGTAAGTTGTTTACGCTAGTGGGAACACGTGGAAAATGACACTGTTTATGAAATAAGAATTGCGTGTTCTCTTTATGTCTTTATTTGTATAGGCCTGCGGGGGCACTTACTAATTGTCAGTTACATTTTTGTTTACTTACACTACCACCGGATCAGAATACGACCTCCGGCAAGAAACTCAGCGGATTTGTCTTTTTTTTCTTATTTATCCATTTTTTTGAATATTATTACAATCATGTTTTTTTTTACATGGTAAATAGGCATAAGTAATGTTGGTTGCAAAAGGTAAAGATGCCAGGTTTGACGGTACTAATTTCGACAAGCTTCTACACGTAACTAAATGAGCTATACGGGCAAAGATACCTTCGTTGGCAAAGTTGGCGTATATGACGGTCCTAGATATTACAAACTACATCAAAAGCTTACAAATAAAATGAACTAAAAAATAGGATAGGTACGTTTTTAGACTTCTATTACAACTTCAAGCAACTATTTTGTTATAGAAATATTAAAGTCTGTACATAAGAAATTTGTAGATCGATAGAACCTATAATAATATATGAACCTATAAAATAATGTTCACCAATTCACACTTGGCCAGAGCGGTGGCCTATGGCCTATAAAGCCGCGTTTTCACTAGGCGACATGTCGCAGATACTTATCGCTCGAAATTCACGTAGTTGTCTCTGCAAAACTTGTAGGACAATGTCCCGCGACATATGACTTGTTCACATTCGCCAATCGCCGTACTTACTACTTAACATATTATATTGATAATTAATAATGAATGTTAATCTATTAATATTATTCTTGAATTTCAGACTCCAACCAATGTAAACGAATGGAAAGAGAAATCTCGCAATTTGGAAGTATTATGGAATTTTCCTCACTGCATCGGAGCGATTGACGGAAAGCATGAGTTACTAGAAGCTCCACTTAATTGTGGCAGTGATTATTATAATTATAAAGAAAATTTTAGCTTAGTTCTCTAAGCAATTGTGGATGCTGAGTATAACTTTGTATATGTTAACTGTTGTGCAAAAGGGAAATCGTCTGACAGTGGAGTGTTCCAGGAGACTTCATTTTATGAAGCACTTAATGAACAGAAATTGAATTTACCAGATCCCGAGCCATTGACCCAAGGTGGTCCGAATATACCATACGTTCTGGTGGGAAATAGCGCATTTGCACTATCTGAATATATGATGAGCCCCTATCCGGGCATTCATGAACAGGGAAGCTTAAAACGGATTTTCAACTACAGGCTCTCAAGAGCAAGAACAATAGTTGAAAATGTTTTTGGCGTTATGTCTGTAGTCTTTCGTGTATTTCGTAAGCCTATCCCATTACGTCCAGTAAACGCTGAATTAATAGTAATGGCTTGCATGTACCTTCATAAAATCCTGCGACGTAATAAATCTTTAACCGCACTTTATACACTAAATACCACTCGCTGCTCGCTGACGCAGACGCTGCTCATTATCTTGTGGAAGGTTCGTAGCGAAGAGAAATGAGAATTTATAATATGAGAAACATAAATTGTCAAGGCAGACCTTCTCAATCTGCCCAGCTAATAAGAAACCACTTTGCTGAATATTTTTCCAGTGCTCAAGAAAGTATCCCATGGCAAACAAATCAATCATAGTCTGACAAAAATTTGAATGACGTTTTTTATAGTCTAGGTTTAATCTATAATTTTTCATTCCTTGGTAAACTTATAATATAGGAACAAGTTCTACATATAAACTTTATCTCACCTATTATTAAAACATATGGTATTCTGATGTATCTCTCTAAATATTTTTTTTATTATTTTTAAGTATTTATTTATTACCCTTTTTTATATAAATGTTTATAAAAGTGACAGAAAAACAACATTATTATTATAATTATTCTTTGTTCTGCGTTTCTGATTCAAAGTGGGAAACTAGTTCCTGAATGTTCTCAAATTGTCGTAATTCTGTGAGAGATGGTTCAGCAGATGCCCCATTATTATTATTATTAACATGAGAGTCATTAGCAGTAACAATATCATCATTAACAGAATTTGTCGAATAGGATAATTGTTGAGAAGCAGAACGGTATCGATAACTTTGTCGATAAGTACTTCGCCTGTAGCACAGCATGTTCATTCTTTATATTTCTTAACTCGGAAAAGCAGCGAATCATACACAAAACTATTTACTCTTGTGAACATCTCCACTTCCAGTAGATTTTGAGCTCGCAATTTTTTTTTCTCTCCCTGAGGAACTGAGACCTTATGTTGTGTATTTTCCCCTCGACGACTTTCTTAGGCATATCTAATGTAGTCGGCATATACTCCCATGCATCATTTTTTTATTTTTGTTTTTATAATTCGTATGTGAAGTGTCCCACAATAATTGCGAATTTTGATACAACTCGACACACAATCTCACTACGACGACCGTCGAGGAAGACGCGAGTCGCGCGTGTCGACGCTCGCGGACGTTGCGTTGCGTTGCGGGAGTTGCGCGACCTGTAAATGTCCTAAGCGACATATAATATTTAATATTACTCATTATTTTTCATATATGATTGTATACTACTGCTCAGCCTGCTGAAGTTTTGCGTGAATTCTTCCAATAGACCAATCCCCCTTACATTTATATCCCTGGTCTCCGATTCATATGCCCAGCGTGGCACTCTCTCGTCGCGCATTACTGAAATGTATAAATAATATGTGTTAAAATATAGTTAACATCCTAGTGAAATTTAAATATTTGAATGAGAGCCCGGTATGGTGCTACAATATAATACTGACCTTGCCTTAGTGACCTCGTCCTTCTGGAACGTGAGGATCGCTAAGAATGTCCTGTAGAATAATACCATTTATAATTATTTTCTATATACACGACTTACAAAACATACATTTCTATTATTCATTCATCATAACATATCAAATCTTACTGTCATGAATTGATTGCTGTGGAATCTCTGGCATGTCTTCTACCTGAGAGTTTTCTAAATGTTCTTGTGGGGAATTGTGGGAAGAGGCCACTACTTCCTGTGGCGGCGCGGGGATAATAGATGGTACAGGATTTTGAATTTGAACTCTTAATGGAGGTGGACTTTCATCAAGCCATTCTTCCTCCACGTGTGGCTCACTGGATATAGTTGTCGGATCAGGTGCCGTTGATGTACTGGGTCCGTGTTCTGCTGTTAAATGGTCTAATGCCTGTAAATTGATTTCATTTAAATTATATTCCATTTGTATTTATATCGTGGTGAATTAATGCATGGACAAAAAATGCTTGTAATAATTCTAAAAGTTGGACTTAATAATATGTAGGTATTTTTGCAATATTTCTTTAATAAATAATTAATATATTATTTTGCATTACATAAAGTATAAAATAATTGTTATAAAAATATTATAAATGATCTAACTTCAACAGGTGTGCGAACACCAGGTAATCCCTCCACTGCTGCAGGACCTAAAATAGACAAAACTTTCTCCTCTATTTCATTTAAAGGTATAAGTTTATTGGGCCCGCCACCAGCTTGAAGATGCAATGCATTTAGTGTCTGCTGCCTTTGATTTGGTTCTTGCTTTAAACTCTATCCAGTACTATGAGAAAAATATGAATAATGTTTACAAAAATACTTTTAGTATACAAAACTAAGGAACTCATAAATGTTAATTATGCAACATGAAGTACTTGATAAATTGGAATGTGAAGTGTTTTAATAGGTCTCAAACCACAAGTGGTGGCTTTTGAAAGATCCTAAAACTCAAGTGGATAAGGTCATAAACATTCTAAAGCTAATTTGTACCTTGTGATATGTTTATAAAAAACTGAATATAGTTGTGCTCATTAGTTATATAAATCTTTAAGACAGATGAAACATTGAAAACAAGAAAAAAAATACGATTTAAATCCAGATTTTTTAAAGCAGATAGCTATAGTAGTTTTGGTCACAGAAAACCAAGCTTTCCTAACAAATCTCATCGCCTGAAGAACATCGGTTTGTGGGCACAGATTGTCTTCTATAGATTTAACAACATTTCGAACAACTTCTTTTCTGTAATATTTTTTTGTTACAGAAAAGAAATTGTTGACGATGCCTTGATCCATTGGCTGCAATTTACTTGTCGTATTCGCAGGCAGATAGATACACGAGTTTAATGTGGCTTAGCTCGGGCGTATTATTGTGAGCAGTACAATTGTCCACTAACATTAAAATTTTTCGCTCCTGGGCTTTCATTTTTTGGTTTATATTCTTCAACCAATCAGAAAAAATAACACAGGTCTACAATGATTTTGGTGCCGCTAAAAGTAAAACTGATTTCAAGTACATTCGGTACCCTGATAAAAACGTGATACTTACTTTTTTATTGCTACGTATAGTTAAGAATAAACCTAAGAACATTTAATTCAAAACAGTTAAATACATTTAATTAAACATTGTATTTCACAGGTTAGAAGCTTCTCTTTTTAGATTTTCTCCGATGGATGTTTTCAGGACATTCCCGTGTTAATAATACTCCAACAGTAATCTGCCATCATATGCTCATCCCAGCGATCTTGGTATCTATCTTCCATCACCTTTAAATCTTGATGAAAACGTTCTCCTTGTTCTTCGCTATACGCTCCAAGATTTTCAGGAAACTTGTCTAAATGATTGTCCAGATAATGTACTTTTATGCTCATATTACATCCAAGATTTTTAAAGCTAATTAAGAGGTTTTGAACTAACTCTTTGTAATTTTCGGCCTTTTGATTTCCTAAGAATTTTTTTACAACAGCAACAAAAGATTTCCAAGCCTCTGCTTCTAAATTATTCATTGAATGTATGAAATCGTTGTCTTTCATTAAGAGCTAGTTCAGACATGGCGGAATCCGTGCGGATGCAAATCGCGCGGTTAGACCGCGCGGATCTTATTTACATTAGCGCCTATAAATTCGTTCATACCTGTCCGCGCGGATTGACAAACCGCGCGGCTACCGCCACTCAACCGCTAGAAAATGAATTCGCGCGGTTGCCGCTCGGATCTATTTACTTGACGTACCTAGAGCGCGTTCAGTTGCTCTGCGGAAGCCGCGCGTATCGGACGGTGACAATGGATCGCTTCGACACCGAGCTATTCATCGATGAGGTGGAAAAGAGACCTGCTTTGTGGGACATCCAATGTGCAGAATATTCCAATAAAATTATTAGAAACGGAGCTTGGCAGGAGCTGGTGGATATTTTTGGAGAAAATGAGGATTCTTTGGAAAAAAAGGTTCTTTTTGGTCAGTATGTATTTAATTTTACATTTATCAGGGTAGTTTACATATTTTGTAATTGACAGTCCACCCCAAATAACTAAACTATATAAAAATGTTGTTATTGTGATTGGAGGTAAGTATCGGGCGCGGGAAAAATATCACGTTAGCATAGTAACGGAGTAGCTAGTGACTATGTGCAACCGACGCGACGCCATCTTGAGTTTAGTTATTTGGCGCGAACTGTAACAAATTTTAATTTTGGAACGAAGTTCCTTATCGCGCGTTGTGAAAGGGGGCTAGACGGAAAAAAATCTCACGATTCTCACGCACGCAAACACCACGCCTCGCTACTCGCCTCTAGTACTCGCCTCCAGTGAGGTCAACTTCGTTCTATCCGGGTGTCCCTTGACACCTCTCAAGTTTTTATATTTTTGTGTCTTGCCATTCTACACGACCCTCATTTACAAAGTAATTAGCATATTTGTCTCTAATATTTAATGATGACGGTGTACCCCTTCCTGCATGTAATGTATTAAGATTACTCATTGGCCCAGTATATAAAGTATCTTCAAACTGTATACCATCTCTAGTTCTAACAAAATTGTGTAGCACACAACAGGCCTTTATTATGTCTTCGGCAAAGTCTATATTAACGTTTATAGGCCTATGAAAAATGCGCCACTTGTTTGCCAGAATTCCAAAAGTGCATTCAATATAACGTCGAGCTCTTGATAACCTGTAATTAAATATATTTTTTTCGTATGATAGCCCTCTACCTGCATAGGGTCGCATTACAGTTTCGGATAAACCAAACGCTTCATCGCCAACTATGACGTATGGCAATGGCGTAGGATCTGTGTTAGATATTGGTTTAGGTTTTGGTATGTGTAATGACTTTTCTATTAATCTTTTATAAAATACCGAATTTTTAAAAATTGCAGAATCACTACTTTTTCCATATGATCCAATATCTATGAAAGAAAAACAATAGTTACTATCACAAAGTGCCAACAGCACTATGGAAAAAAAAGTTTTGTAATTATAATACAAAGATCCAGAATCATTGGGTTTTGTAATCCTTATATGCTTGCCATCTATGGCGCCAATGCAATTGGGGAAATTTGCATATTTTTCAAAATCTGTAGCTATTTTCTTCCATATATCTTCGCTGGGTTCAGGCATGACATTTTTTGCGACTTTTTCCCACAGAGCTTCACATACTTCACGGACAATTCCTGTAATTGTAGATTTGCCAAGACGAAAGTTGTAATGCAGTTCTCCAAAGGAACAACCAGTACCCAGATATCTGAAACAATATAATCTCGATCTGTATCGTTTTGTTAAAAAGTTGCAAACTTTTCATTTATTAATTATAAGTCGCGGGCACCAGCTAGTTTAAAATAATGAGTGTCAATTATTTTATTTTAAATTTTTCAAATTTTTGAGTGTCTTCAATTATTTGACCGCTCCTGTATTTATAAGTCTACAATTTTGTTAAAAATACTGATTTCTGTTCCAGGTGTAACTTTACAAAAAAAGTGGAAGAATATACGGGATGCTTATAATAAGGAATTCAAGAAAGGCAAATCAATTCCTTCTGGTTCTGGTGCATGTAAAGGTTCAAAATACATGTATTTTGACCGGCTTTCTTTTCTTCAGAAGACAGTAGAAAACAAAGAAACGACATCAAACATACATGAAGCCAAAAATGAAGGAATTCAAAACATTGACCAAAACCAAGATAATTTTGTTAATGCACGTGAAATACAACCAGTACCCAATAAAAGGAAGAAGACTAAAATTACTTCAGAAGAGCGATTGGCTGACATATTAGAAAATAGCATTGAATCAAGGGATAAAATACAGAGACAATTACAAGAAAGTATGTCAAAGCAAGATGATGATGATAAGCTTTTTTGTATGTCATTGTATAAAGAGTTAAAAAAAGTTCCAGAAAATAAGCGTTTGGCTACTAAAATTGAATTACTCCAGGTAATACAGAAAGGGCAGAAATTACCAGCGCCTATTCATATCACGAGCCAGCAGAACACGCCTAATGAAGTATTTTGGCAAAACCAACAATATTCAAACCCACAAGGATATTTTACAGGATATTCTACAATCGTACCAGGAGAGTCTCCATCGCCTTTATCATGCAATAGCACTGACGACTCACAGTCTTCTATAGTACAAAACATATATTCTGATGTATAAAATAAATATCTTACCTTAATGTAATCACGAGTTTTTCTTCTGGGGCCACGCTTGACCTCATATGGGTATCATTAGATGCAATTTGTTCACTGATCATTTCTAATAATTCATCAAATGAATTTATCGACATTCTCAAATAATTAAAGAATTTTGGTTCAAAACTTCTTAATTTTGGATATAAAGTCAGAAACTGACCATGGGTGAGCCGATCACGTAATATTGGATGCACCCAATACTGCCGTTTCTTCTTTCTTTCTTTTTTACGGAGCAACAAGTACACACATATTGCTTATTCGACTTCCATGATTGGACTAGAACGCTGTCACTCTATGCGGATTACGACACTCCGCATTTACATCCGCGTCTGTCTGAACACTTGCGTTTAGAACCGCGCGATTTGCATCCGCACGGATTCCGCCATGTCTGAACTAGCTCTAAACGTCTTATCTGTGGGCCATCAAAAATACCAGCTTTTAGTTTTTCATTACTTAAACCAGGAAACTTTCTTGAAAGATATACAAAACACGGACTAGTTTTATCTAATGCCTTAACATCGTCTGCTCATTATGTATGCTGAGCTTACCTGTAATTGCGGAGACACGATGTAATTCATACTATGTTAAATTGTATTAAATTGTTATTGTGTTTTCTGCGTTGGTAAGCCTTATTTAAATAAATAAATAAATAAACATATTGCTTCATAAGTCCCAATTTGATGTGCAATGGAGGCAAAATAATCTTATCACTAGGAACTAGAGGCGGTTTTATAATATTATGTTTGCCAACCGTCATGTTATCTCTCAAAGGCCAATCTTTCTTGATCCAGTGCAGTTTTTTTGCTCTGTTGTCCCATAAACATATGAAGCACGGAAATTTAGTGTACCCACTTTGTTGGCCTAATAGAAAATTGACCATTTTTAAATCGACACATATAACCCATTGGTGCTACGAGTACTTAAGTTTTTTCAAAACAAGATCCACGTTTTGATACTCCTCTTTTAATTTCGTTGAATGAGCAATAGGCACAGCTGCATGATTGTTACCAATATCTAGTAAAACACATTTTAAACTTCGCTTACAGCTGTCCATAAACAATCTCCATTCTTCAGCTTTGTACCCTGAGAGTCCCAATTTCATTAGAAGGCCACCAATGTTATTACAAAAAACTATATCATCTTCTGAGCTAAAAAATGGAAGAAATTCTTTTTCGCGATCACGATAAAATGTTATTTTTGTACCTTGAGATAACAAATTTCTTTCTTTGAGTCTAGATGCTAGTAGCTCAGAGCGCTCTTTCGAAAGGTCAAGATCTCTAATCAAATCACTTAAAGCATCTTGAAAAAAAAATGAAGGCGCTGTTGACACTTTAAAATCACTGTCACGTTCATCAGAAAAAACTTCCATCATCGCGGTGTCCGACAAATCTGATAGATCTGAAAGATCTTGACTCATAGGAGATGGTACGTCATCTGAACACAGTCGAGGTCTTTTAGCAGACGGTAAATCAGGACATGTCATTTTTCTTTTGTTTATACCATGTAATTCTACAACACAAAAATAACAGTCATCAATGTGATTTTTCGGTTCTGTCCAAATCATCGGCACATTAAACTTTAAATGATTACGTTTACCGTTTGCCCACTGTCTTAAATGTTCACTACACAACTTGCACACAATGTTTGGAACCCACGGCTTGTTCAGAGCCTTCATCTCTATTTTAAAGTAATCAATATATGTCTTCTTCACTGAATCTGTTATAGGTTTTCTAAACTTTTTCACTACATATTCACCACAAATGTAACAAAAAGTACATATTTGGATTATTTACACAACACCTTCTTGACGACGGCATATCAGTATTATTAATTTAAAAAAAAAATATTGATTATAATGACATTAATTATGATAAATTACGTTTTTTAGGTTATTATATCGATCGATACAAACCTGAACGCAGCTTCACAATTTTGACAGCTTCACACGACATCTTGTAGGCTAATTAACCAAAATATAACCTAGAATTAGCGGCACCAAACAAAAAAATTTTTTTGTAGGCCTGTGTAATGGATGTCATCCATGCCTTGTTATTATTTTAGTAATTCACAGGCAAAGTTTTAACACCTTTGAAACATCGTGGAGACTTAGATTTCCCGATTAATACGATAGGCAACTTTTCAGTTCCTGACATGTTAGCACCTAGAAGTATTGTAATGCGCTCTTTACTAAGTTTCCCGCCATGACAAGACTCACCTTTTAAGGTAAAAGTTTTATCGGGTAGACACTTATAATATAAACCCGCTTCGTCTGCGTTAAAAATATCATCAGCAGAATAATTGCGTAATAGAAGTGGTAGGTCTTCAATCCATTGGCTACATTTGTTAACATCAACAGCGTTGCTTTCTCCACAAATTGCTTTGAAAACTATACCGTTTCTTTTCTTATACCCTTCTATCCAACCATTGCTGCTACAAAAACTATGAATATCGAGCCTTCGCGCGAAATCTTGTGCCTTTTCTTTAATCATCGATCCACTTACCGGAACATTTTTGTTACGAAGTTGCTTGACCCATGTTAGCAAACACTGTTCAAGTTCAGGATATTCTGATAAACGTACACGTTTTAGTTTTCCTTGTCCTTAAGAACATTGTGATTAAATTTTATGTTTACTCTGAATTATTCAACAAAGAGTAGATTTTGGCACATTCAATTCGGCACAAACTTCTTCGCGTTTAAAAAAGTTAAAATCGTTTTATAACTTTTAAAGGTCTTCCCACTTTCATAAACGGATATTAACTTCAGTTTTTCACGTAATGATAACGATTGTAGCTTTCGTTTTGGCATTTTTCAAATAAACGTCTGTATGATAGTGTATTATTTTCGTAGATATTAGTATTAGCCCTTAAATGCATGATTATTGCTTTTTAAGCTATTTATTTTTAGGTGTGGGATTAGCTTTATAACTAGGGAAAAATAATAAAAAAAATATTTATTCATAAAAATACTATATTTTCGGCAAAAAATAGGTTGATAGAAATTTACATCTTTATGTAATCAGTAGTAACCTTACAGGTATAAATGTTCATTGGGTTATTTATATTTAGTTCTTGTGGTATTAAAAAAAAATTTTCTTTTCATTGAGGCAAAGATTACATTTACATTTTAAACAATGTATAGTAGAATAACCTTTACAGTGCGGGTATTTACACCGCAGGGATCCACCAACGAGAGGCCAATGACTTTGCCCATCTATGCGAACATCTTTTGGGGGGGCAATTGCTACAGCACTTTTTGTATCTCGTTTTCTAGAACATTTGAACTTGGCCGACCTCTTTTATTTTCATAGGCTACTCCTATATTACATAGTGTGTAAGCCAGTTCATTTCTAAATGCACCTAAATTGGGGATATCTTTTTTAGGTACATTTTTGGCAGTTAATTTTTTTTTTATGTATTATCCACGCATTTATTACTGCCAGATCTAAAAGGTGAAAGAAAATACGAATGTACCATTTTCTTGATTTGAGCCTTATTCTATACCTTCCAAGAAAACTATCCATAAGGTCAACCCCGCCCATGTGGACATTATATTCACTTACAATTTTAGGGCATGGAATCTGTATTTTTTATTTTATTTTCTTGTCATATCTAGATACATTATTCAACGGTAAAGCTCCAACATAGGACGAGAGTAATGTGACAACCTTATTGTCTTTCCAAGTTACTACACTCATATCCACACCTTGAAATGTAGTCATTCTTTCTTCACGGAAACCTCTTGGGGTAGATATACGCATCAGTTGTTTCTTGTCAGGTAATTTCGAATTATGTATTCTATTTTGTTGAACTGTACCTACTGAATGTATTCCTTGAGTTGCCAAATAGTACACTAATGGCACAACTGTATAAAAATTGTCGTAGTAAATAATATGATTGACATGTCTCGGTATACCTCGAGCTAAGCGAAGGACGGACAACATTGCTAGTAGCGCCCAAGTCTGGTTCATTATCAGGTTTATTTGTGAGATCCTGGCCAGCATATAGCTCAAATTGATATGCAAATCCTTGTAGACTACATAAAACAAACAATTTGAAACCCCATTTATGTGGTTTGTTAGGTAAGTACTGTTCACATTTGTTCATCTATAGACAAACGTTGTTCCATAGGAATTGATGAAAATTTACTATTTAATTCATCAATAACGGGACGTATCTTGAATAGTCGATCATGGCCTGGCTCACCAATTGCCTTGTGGTTGTCGTTGTTGTTGAAATGTAATGATTTTTTTATTTCCTCAAACCTGTTATTTGTCATAACAGAATATATTGGTTCGTAGCCATACTTTAAAGACCAATATGATCTAGTACTGGGAAAATGCTGGACTGACATATATATAAGCACTCCAAAAAATTTTCCCAAATCTGATATGTTGTACGCTGTAGATTTTTGAGGATTTTGTTGTGTCGCATACAGGTTTGTTTCTTCCACTATGCTTTTCATAAAATTTTCAGTAAAAAAGTAACTGAAGCATGTGTATGGAGAATCCAAATGTAAAATCTCAGGTCCTAAATCACGATTACCTTGAAAAGTGATTTTGGATTCATCAAACTTCATATTTGTTTTTTTCCAGATCAATTTTCGTTTGTCTCGCAATCCTGGAAACATATGTCCAGTAGGAACCCTAATGCTTTGCACCTGGATGTTTATTTCTTCACTTTCTATTATGGGAGGGTCACTTTCAGGATTTTGTGGACTTTCTGTGTCCTCCTCATCACTTTGTAACATATCTAGTACTTGTTCTCTATTGTGGTTTTCAAGAACATTTTCCTCCTCTTGGTCGAACACCTCCAAATCATCATTCGACAGCCACCCATCTTCAAGTAATGCTAAATATTTTTCAATATCTTTGTCATTCATTGTGACAAATATCAGCACCTAAAACAGACAACAAAACAAAACTATAGTCAAAATAGTTATTCATAGCTCCTATGATGATGAAAATTTACATCAACACTATTTTGAGTTTTGTTCTAAATATTTTAATATGTATGAACGAAAATAATAATATAAATCATAATACTTACGTCTAATCTATCAAATAAAAATTACTTTATTTATAAACAGTAACAATTTTTTTTTTCATATAAACTATTCGAAATCACCATGCAACAACACACAAGCCTACGCACTTTTTTTAATGACATTTTACTACAGATGTTCCATAGATATACATACAAAAAATGTGATCTTAGGGCTTTGAGTAAACGAAAAAAATGAGCAAAATTACGGTTGAAGGAAAATTCCATCATTATGCATTTAAGGATTAGATTTATTGTAAGTGTACTTTATGTTTTTATTTGCGTTTAAAGTCTAATGAATCAGCGATGTTAGATAATAAACGTAAGTATTGTTCTAGGCTAGGACATGGCTATTTTTATACTCCTCCCATTGGCGATTAGTGACCGTGTCTAATTTTTTGGACATCTTATAAATAATTAAGGTATCCCAATGCTCGATGGGCTGGCCAAGTGTGCCAAAGGCCCTTAAATTTTTATTGGTTACGTCTACCATGTTAAGTAATGACGCACCGGATTCCCTTTGAATTAATTCTAAACTAAATAAGGCCTGAATTTGATTATTTATGAGAAGTCTCTGATAATCATATCTTTCCGATAATAATTGCCAAGCTATAGCATAGTTACTAGTCTGGAACTCAATACTTTTTATTATTAAAGACGCACTGCCGGTTAAAGCGGCGCGAAGGTAGGGAAATTTATTAATATTTTGTATACCTTCGTTGTTATGGATAAGAGAAATATACGTATCTCTAAACTCAAGCCAGTGCTGATAGTCGCCATCAATGTGAGGCAGGCCGATCTCTGGCAAACGGACGAAGTCGTGCTTGCAGACAGAGCCTTTAGGAGCGCCGCCATCCTCGGATGACGTGGAGACGGACGAGGGAGCTCGCACGGGACACTTTCGCGAAGTATTGCTGTATTATGAAGAGATCAACGATGTCTGATCCGTATAGCGCCGTTTTAAATTCCTGGTTTGAAGGACAAAGAAGATAGGAAATTAAGAAAAAAAGGAACAAGACACTCAATTGTAAAGAAAGTCCCCCGGGTTGAAAGTCCTCTAAGTGACCGCGAAATGTCCTCTACGGTCGAAGGCGGGCAATGTTAAGTCCACGGGCGGTCAGTGCACGGCGAAGCGGACGTTCTTTGGCCACTAATGACGGCTTCGAAGGACCACTGTCTGAGTGTCAGGCCCCAGTGTTGGGCTGGGCGTCCCAACTGATGTTTCAAATGTTTCATTGAGAACGACCGGCGTGTGCACCATAAAAAAGTGATCGCGGACGAATGGTAGATACGCGGTGCTGGCCCCCCGCCAACCGCGGCTTGCCGCATGTATCGCGTCAAGTAGATGACGCAGTAACAGCAACTTTGAAAAAGTAGATGAACACGGCAAAAAGGTTAAATGTAAACTATGTAATGCGGTGCTAACCACTGGCGGTGGAACATCATATATTGTATCACATTTCAAACGGAAGCATTCTGATATTATGAGACAAACATATTCTCCAATGTCGTCTGATACAAATGATAGTATAGAAGTATCTACTATGGAGTGTTGCAATCCGAATCTAAATTTTAATAAAGTGGACGAAGCTCTAACTTTGATGTTAGCTACAGAATTTCAATCTTTTTCTTTGAGTAATTATAAAGGCTTTAAGAACTTTGTTAATAACATTAACCCAAACTACAAAATTCTAGATAAAATAAAAATACGTTTTGAATTTATTTAGAAAATATTTGATGAAACTAATATAAAGCTAAAAAACTCGTATCTGAAGTTGATAACTTGTCACTGACTAGAGATATTTGGACGAGTCATTTCATGCAGACAGTGATGTACACAATCACTGTGCACTTTTTCTTTTCAAATGGTCTTTAAAGTTGTGTACTAATCACTACACCTTTGATAGAGTCGCACACTCATTCATTCATTCGCACAGTCGATCATTTCAAAGAATAAGTTCATGAAATATTGACCGTAAATCCGTGATAAAGTTGTATGCATCACAGCAGATAATGGAGCTAACGTTCCTAGACTGTTAGGAGTACGTAGCATGTCTTTTTTTGCACGCACTTTGAATTTGGTTGTAAACGATTCCCTAAACATTCCTGAATTAATAAACTTAGTAGAGAAGTGTAAAAAAATTGTTTAATATTTCAAAAAATCAAATATTGCTACACAAACAACAAATGGAGTGAAATCCTGATGTAGAAGTCAATGCTATTACAGAAAGATGGAATATTCCTCAATCCAAGATCCATTTACTGGTTCATGATAATGATCTGGTGGCTCTTATATGATAAAAGGCGTGCGAGATGCAGGATATGATTCGGGCAGATGCTTTATTCATTCACTGCAACGAGCTTACGTCGCTACAATCTCTACCAGAAGTACTGCAGATTATAGCTGCTGCGAGACGAATCGTTACCCATTTTAACGATTCTGGCTTAGCAGAGCAGAAACTTAAATCTATTCAACAAGAACTTAACTTGCCAAACCACCAACTAGTACAAGATCACACGCTAGAATTCTACGTATTATTTAATGGATAGATTATTAGAATAAAAGCGAGCTGTTTCCTTGTACATAACATACCATAAAAAATTATAAATCTGAACGGAACAATGTATCAAACTCCTTAAACCATTCGAAGAGATTACAAAAATAACCAGCTCAGGTATCTCTTGCATATCTTAAGTGATTCATGCAGTAACTTTATTAAAATATCTGGGAAAAGCAGAAACGGCTGAGAAAGGACCAAATTTAGTAACAATGAGATCTTCACTGCAAGCTGAGCTTGAAAGGCGATTCAGTTTTGATGAAAAAACAAATATGTGGTTGCTACTTTTCTGTATCCTCGCTTCAAAAAGAGTTTCCTAGGATTAGTCCAAGCTGAAAGGGCAAGACAAATAATTCTTCTAGAAGCTCTGAAAATAAGTTGTGATGAATCTAGTAGTACAGATGAGGATTCTTCTCCACTTCGTAAGAAAAGAAACTTGAATGAAAATGATAAGACTATTGAAGTACACGACAGTTTATGGAATTGCTTTGAGGAAGTCGCTGCAGATAATATGCAAAATGCTAATTAATAATGAGGTGGACGTAGAAAATAATGCTGTAGCAAACGAGTTGGATTTTTATTTGAAAACAATTCGCCTTGATCGAAAGCAATCGAGCAACGGTATCCAAACCTATCAAAATTCGCAAAAAAATATCTTCTCCTGGAAGTAGAATTTACAGAGAGATATTTTCCGAGGCTGGCATCATTTATGATGAAAAGCGCAGTTGTTTATAGCCAAAAAATGTAGAAAACCTTTTATTCATACATCACAATTTACCTCTAATTAATTTTAATCATTAATGTGTTATAAGTTGGAAATAAAACATAATTATTTTGAGTAATATAACGTGTCTTTTTTACATGATTTGGTATTCGGCCGAATAGTATGCTATGGTATGAAGTAAAGAAGTAAAATAGTATGAAAATTTTTATGCTTGCCACACAGCAGCGCTGCCGTAGAAAAGCTTTTTTCAGCGGTAAACATTTTGAAAAGTAAAATGAGAAACAAAATGTCTTCTACTACGATCAAAGGCATTTTACATACAAAATTCGAAATAAACAAACGTTACGCATTTGATGCTACTGAGAATCAAATGAAAAATTTAAAAAAAAAACAATGAAACAGACACGGTCTTATTACAAAAAACTTGTTAGACCAAGTTTTAAACCTAGACTTTGTAGTCCGGGCTTAAGTACCATAGTATAAACCCGACTGTATTACAAAAGAAAAAAGAACCATTGACTACTTAGTACATGTCCATAGACAAATGAACGAAAAAATCGTTCACTTTTTCCTATTAATGAGTCCGACGTGCCGTTTCGTGAATATAGTCTATCTGAAGTTGGTAGAACCAGTGTAGTTCGACCGGGGAACTACCACCGCCACACCTATTTCTAGCGTGAAGTATTTCTTGCGCTTCGATAGAAGGGTGTGGTTGCAGGCACACTTTTACATGAGGCGACCATCATAGTCCTCGGGAGTAGCAACGCATCTGTGTTTGACTTCAGATAGAACCCATGTTCTCTATGAAGTTGATTACAGATGTCCATGGGCGGCAGTGACCACTTACCATCAAGTGGACTGCGTGCTCGTTTGCTACTTCAGACAAATAAAAAAAAAATCATGAAAATAATTTTTTTCTTATAAAATACCACATATTAATAAATAAAACTTAAGAAAATTTAACATTCGGAATACTTTTAATCTTTAATTTCTCTCTCTCTCTATATATATATATATATATATATATATATATATATATATATATATATATATATATATATATATATATATATATATATATATATATATATATATATATAAAATGTCGGAGAAACCTCATTCTTATCGACATCGTCATTAGTGGTTACTGGTCTAGTGGGCGTCATCAGGGTAAAATGCAGGCACGAAACACGATGATCACGGTTTTACACTGTTTTATTCCGATTAAACAATACTTCGCTAATTGTTAACTTAATATAAATTCTATAACAATTCGCAAAGGTTACAACAATTACGACCGAGCAGCGGGTTCGAGGTACCGATCTCACTTTTGTCACCAGATATATTCTCTCCAAGGATCCAACTCGATCCTTCGCTTACCAGAGTCAATGATAGAATATCGCAAAAACTATAAACCTCTCTACAAGAAAAGATGGCGCCTCGACCCCACTCGAGACATCCGCTCTGCTCTGATTGGTCGCTACGTAAATAACAGAGTTATTACTTTTTATTCCATTAACAAGGTTTTAAATCAAAAGGAGGCTATAACAAATTAAATTATTAATTTTAACAATAATTAAAATGTAAACAAACAGAATTGTACGTTACACATGCAAGTAACAATCAACCCGACTCTAAGCTCTCTATATATATATATATATACATCCCGGTTCCGTTTCAGCGTCCTCCCAGTTTACATCAATTTTGCGTCCATGTGTTCCAATAGCATTTGTCTTAATATCTTTGCATATATTGGTTTATAACCCTATATTGTGTTGTGTGATGAGTTTATCATTACAAGATTATAGTTATTTATCAATATACAATTTCTATTCATTCTGGTACCTATTTGGACCCACGTTTATATCTACTCCTATATGGCGTCATCGTATATCTCGACTATTCCCCCTACTTTTATGAACGATTGACATCCTTGCTGTACATACTTTGTTGCGTACTGTTATGAAACGTTGTATTTTTTTTTTTTTTACATAGAACTAAACCAAAGGCAAAGGGTATGGGGTAGGGGAGGAAAGGAGGATATTCGTTAACTCATCAAAGGACTGAGACAAATCCTAACATATAACATCATCAGTTAGTTGCTATCAAATACACCCTGGTGAGACAACGTCCAAAGTATCTACCAAAACATAATTGTTGTTGAAAGTAATCACTGCTTTGCGTTTTTTTAAATATGGCGTATAATGAAGAGGGATGCTGGGCTCCTCCAAATTCACTGAATCTTTCAGACAGAACTGACCAACTAGATGAGTAAACTAATTTTAATACATTTATTTTTATTTCAGAATAAGATAACATTTAACAGCATCACATACATTGTTCTGATCCTACGGTAGGTAGAAAGCATAATCAACGATAGCAGATGACAAATTACACAGATCCAAGGAAATAAGGATAAATCTATATTATACTGACTCGCCCGGAATCGAACCCCAGACATAGAAAAATGACGCGATGTGAATTCCAACATATTCACCTTTCAGAATTGGAAGTCCTCAAATAACTTTACGTTGGCATTATTTATACCAATATTATAAACAGTACAAGTTATGTATTTTTTTGTCAGTAATTCTTATATCATTAGAATGCTGAATTTTCCCTGAGTAACATAGGCTGTTTTTAGCGGCACATACGCGAGAGGAGCCGCGAGCGATATTCTAGTAATTAATAAGTTTTTAGTTTGTATTGCTCCCGAAGGGATCAAGTCACAAGTCTGACAAGTGGTTATAATAGACAGAGTTAGTAAATATTTACTAGCTCTAGAAGTGTGCCGTAATTAACAGCTATTAATTTTGTTTTACAGGCGCAAGCAGCGTAAGCAGTGCAAACATCGAGATGCACCGGTCGCAATACATAGAAATGATGCCAGAGCCCGAACCGCAGCCCCTAACGATTCAACCCCAGCATCTACAACCCAGCAGAGCAGTAGTGATGCAAGAGGGCGGTGGGCTAGAGCCAGCTAATGCAAATATAAGCACTATAACTGTAAATACTATGACTGTGAATGTTGCTAAATTCCGGCGTTTTATATTATTGTTTGTTTTTTTGACGATTAATACCTTACTATTAGATTTTGTATTGATAATAATATTAATTTACTCATGATTTGCAATATTTATTAACATTTGATGTCTAAATCGTTTATTGTGGCGTGAAAACCAAGCAATAAAAATGTTGATTTGTAAACATGATGTTATTACTCTCCCTGCTCCCTATCTTTTGTATTTTAAACACTCGGAATGAGGAACCAAATAACAACGGAATTAGGATTTTTACATCAGAATAAGATGGCTCCGACTTTTTATATTTTAAATATATAGCATACTAGCTGGTGCCCGCGACTTCGTCTGTGCAGAATTAGAAGAATTCAACAATATCATTATAATTTGTAGCCATATGTCTTATTCTGATGTATAAGCTATATTATTATAAAGTTTCATTAAAAACCATTCACTAGTTTTTACGTGAAAGAGGAACAAACATCCATCCATCCATTCATCCATACAAAGTTTCGCGTTTATAATATTAGTAGACTTAGATCAGTTTTAAATGATCAGATTTTTTTTTTATTTCAAGAGCATAATCATAAAGCAAAGCAAGCAAGTGAAACTTCTCAATGCACTGATTGCCAAGGAGCCGGATGTGGACATATTTTATATGCCATATTCTGAGTTCCTTAATCAGTGCATTTGTACGAATTTTATATAAATACGAAGTAAATAGATTTAATTTTTAAGAATATTAGGCTAGATAGATATTAGATATACATATTATAGATAGAATTATACATATTATTATGTAATTTATAACTTGCAGTGCGCTTTGCCATAAGCTGTAAGCACTGCAAGTGGGATGAAATAAATAAACACGTCTGATAAAAATAGTCAATTTCACAAAAAGGTACTCTAAATGCTTAATTTTTAATGTTCTCTCTAGTTATAGTGAAAATACCGCGGAATTAGGTGCTTTTACTTTAATAGTTCTAAGAAATTCGTTTTAAACTGCTGTCTTTATCAAGGTCAAGATGTAGGCATAATATAATACCACCGGAGTGGTAAATGGCTCGAGTAAATTCCAGCCACAACCCTGGAAAGCTCGAAGGGCAGATGGGAATAAAGGGAGTATGGTAAGGGTCAAGGTATCGTAACAAATATTGCAATATCTTAGTTGATATTAGATAATAGGAATAAGAGATATGACCTATTGATTTCTAATAATAAAATTTATTTACCAAAAATACTATCAAGATTGAAAACATAATTAACAGAGTTAATTAACAAAATTAAGCTAGATTGAAAATTTAAGATTGGTTTAATTAAATTTACTCCAAAACCAAACTTAAACTTAAAAAACATTCAACATTATTTTTCAATTATAACATTATTATTTTTCAAATATCAGCTATCGAAAGCGATAAGGTACTTAAACACTGCATTAATTAATAGAATAAAAGTAGTTGAAGTAATAATACTGAACATATCTATACTTATTGTTTTGTATATGTATTCTGTACAAATACTTTAATTTTTAACCAATCTTTATTGTTTAGAAGTTCTGGATATTGACTTCGTAAGTTTTCACATTCGTCACGTTTTGGAGGTTTTCTAGATTTGATGTGTTTCGAAAAAAAATTTAAAACTACACGTTTTTGTTGTGGTGTCCAAGGAACTAGCACACGCTTCTTTTTTATTTCCTTTTGTTCAACTGATGTTTTAGAACAAGATGGGGTTGATTGTTTAGAGCATTTAATTGAATTAAAGGAAGTTTCGTTTATAGGAGTGGGTTCTAACATTTCGAAATCGAGAATTTCCTCATTTTGAATATCGTCACCAATTATTTCTTCTTCTAAATTGATATGTATTTCGTCTAAAGTGTGACCTTTATACATATCCGCATTTCCAGTTTCCATTAAAAGTAACAGCTTTGAAATTTTAGCGGTTTGGAACACATCATCTGGTAATCTATAATTTTGTTTATGAATTGACATTGTATGGCCCATAAATGAAGCCAATTGTTCCATGTCATTTTCGGACATGTTAAAAAGTTGGGTTAAAGTCGCTAAATGTTTGCGAAGTCGAGTCGAAGTTAAAGCTTTTGGATTTTTTGCACCACAAGCTTTTGCGTATTTTTCTATGGTCTTATAACCACATATAATTGATCCCCAGCTTTAGAGAATAAGAAATCATTATCTGTGTTTACATATTTATGTCTTATAGAAATTAAGGTCTCTATATCTTTTTGAACATCTTTGCTAATAAAACTGGAACTCCTCTCCCTCTTTTCCCTCGAATAACAATTCGTTTCAAACTATTTACTAGTATTTTTTCCGTTGCTGATAGTACTTTATCAAATTCTTCATATTTATTATTTTCGTTATCTTTTTTATCATAATTTTCGTAAAAACTCAATTGTAATCTCTGAAGTTCCCCGGGACGGCGTCGGTTTAGTAACAGAATTCGGCAGAACACTGACTCTAATAATTCATTGAATGCATTGCAATTTAATGAATTATTTGATTCCGTTAGCTTGACTACTGCGTGCGCAGCAGTTTTATTTAAATGGTCTTTTAAACATTTTAAATCAGATGCTAATGGGACAATTGTTGTTTTATTATATCGTTTCATATTTAAGTCGTCAGCAGCTTGGCTCGAGATGTGAGTGTTTTAAGATCTGTTTGAATTTCTGTTCTATTAATACCAGCTTCCGCTTTGTAAGACTCAAGTAATGCTATATTGCAACATTGTTTTAGCGATGTTGCAATATTCATGGCATAAGTAGGTGAATCGTAACGATCTTTAGAATTATTGAAACTAGCTGCATTTTTAGTAGCCAAGACTAGTGTTCCATAATTTTCCGGCTTCAAGGCGTCTAATAAGTTATTAATATTAGGTTTAATTTTTTTTATTCCTATTAATAATTTACCAAGCTCACGCATTTTTCTAGAAGTTACATTAATAAAATGTTTTTCTCTATGTGTCCTAAGATATTGGAATCCAAAAGCACAGATCAAAGGATCTTTTTTCGCAATCATAGATATTTTGTCCGGTCTCATACGTGGAAAAACATCATCTTTTAATTTTTGATTTACTTTGATGTTACGAAGCAAAAAATTCTGTGCATCTACTTGAACATTTGATGTGAGACTATTACTATCACATAGTTTTTTGTGCTTCCATAGTTGTTTTCGAGAATAAAATCCTAAGCATTTAGTACAAGGTCGTCATTTGTGCTGTATTTGTTTTTTTTCATTGGCTTAAACGAAGAGTTTTGAGTATTGGTAATATAATTTCCTTTCTTACGCAAAAGTGTAAAAATTTGTTTACGAGATTTACTATTTTTTGGCATCGATAACGCCTTTTGAACTTCCGGTTCATGAGAATGGTTTCTTATAGCATGTCTAGCGAAATTTAATATTAAACTTTCACAATAGAAACAATAATCCCTCTGTCGTATCCTCTTCTTATCACCCTCTTCTTTTTCTTCAGTAAAAAGATCTTCAGTTTGTTTGTTTTCGGAAGCTTCATCGTGAATTTCAATTGAAACCTAAAAGAAAAAAAAATATTACAAACTTAATCAATGGATAATGGGTACATAATATTTCACGTGTGTGCTCACTTATGCATGTCTAGCTTAACGGTTAAGTTTAACTGAGGATTTGCAACGCGAACTTTAACTTTTATTGCTTATTTTTATAATAAAATTAATTTATAAAATTTTCTGGGTCCTTGATAAGTATGTAAAAATAATTAATTCGACGTTAAAGATCTCGAAAATGGAGCAAGATTCCATTACATACATACAAAAGCCAAGCTAGTAAAATCGCGTTAAAAATACAACTAGAGAATACTGTAGTTATTACTTTCGGAAACTATCCGTCGCACTATGGTAAAATGGGGCCGGTTTCGTGTCATAAATCTGTATCTTCTTTATTCCTAAAGGTATTTCAATGATATTTGAATATGATGATATTGAGTGTATGTAAATGTAAATAATATTAAAAAACATAGAATGAATAAAATAAAAACATAGAATGTGTAAATTATCAAAACTTATATTTATATTAATTGGATGTACCTTTAACGTATTGTTGTAATATTTGAGTTGTACCATATGATATCTATCATATTTTTATAAAGAAAATTCTAGTATAATAAGTAAAATCATCATCAATCATATGGCGCATCAAAGTCGCAAGATTTTTTTTACTATCCGTAAATTATAATTATATAACCTACAAAAAAACAGTACTCGACAAATGTCGAAACTTTAATTGAAAGTTTAAAAAATGCTAAATCGACTTGTTATGCGATGTACGTCTCTGGTAACTATATTTATGAAGAAAACGCATATTTTCTTTTTTCATTAAATTGTACTATTATTGAGCTTTCTAAATTGGTATAATATTAATGTAATTACTTTCTCCATATTACTAAAAATCATGCTAAATAATCACAATTTTAGTATTAATCTTCGAAAGTTTTTAATGTTCTGTGTTTCAAAGCTAATTATTAATAAATGATAATGAACATAACCATAACCTAAGTTTGATTAAAGATCCAAGTTTTAGCTACAGTTTCAGGTATAATACATACATATATTTTTGGAGACTTTCGACAAAAGTATTTTTGGCATGGCCTTGTTAGACGGTATCCCATAGTGCGTCGTGAGAGTCTGATAGTCGTGACAAATTAGTGTATTTATGTTTTTTTTTACTTACCTGATGTTTCTGCTTAGAGTTGCTGATAACTGAGGTCGCGTCATAAAAATCTGACTCATTATCAGATTCGTCAGTGGTTTCTGGTATATATAAAGATTATCGCTTGAATCACCAAAGTCAGCATCGTCATCACTTTCTGGCACATTAAAAGATGTTCTTTGATTTTCTTCAGTGTTTACACAGCATTCAGGACTACTTGTAGTATCAATTATATCACCCTTTTCGGTAGCTACGTGATTAATATCTTTATCAAAAACGGCACTACTTATGGTACTATTTTCACGTCGATGTCCGGCGCTAACGTGATCTGTATCGCTGGTTGAAGCTACTCTTATTGCTGTTCCTTTTTCTCCAAATTGATCCTAAAAAAACATAGGAATTTAATTTATATAGACATTTTTTAATCTTTTTACCTTTTGTTTTCGAACACAGGTATGGCGTGATAATTAAAAAAAATGAAATAATAAATGAATGTGTTTACACACATAACATACATCCGATTACATATAATGTAATCGGATTAATATTACATTATATGTGATCATCCGATTACATTATATGTACATTATATGTAATCGGATTGACTTATGTATGTTATGTTTTAATTTAGTTCCCCTACATAGTAGTTATTAGTTTTGAAACTTACCTGAGCTAAAAAAGTACCTAACAAGAGTTACAAAACTTATGTTATACTTATATTTGTTCCATACAAGGCAACCTGAAAAATATTACAAAAGACAATTTTACAACGTGGATACATACCTTATATATTTTTTGTATTTTGATTTTTTCTTTTAGATACTGCAGGGATTTGTCAATATTTTCTTCATAATTGCTTACATTGACCGCTTGCTTGTTTGTTTTATTGCTTCTCGTGTTATATGCTTGTACTTGACCTAAAAAATAAATTTAATTTAGTCACAAAATATGATGATATGATTATTACATAATAAAATATAGTAAGTAGGTATTGCTATCTTTAATATTTAAATTAGAGTCACCTAAGATCTAACAATAAATACCTAGTTTGCCTGATGACAATATTCGCACTCATCTTCTGGGTAATGATCGTACAGAGCAAAGGTACAGTAAATGAGAGCCAAATCTTAAAACTCACCTGTCTGGTTATTTCTGCAATTTTCTTTATTTTGGTCGCTATTGCACATTTCCAGTAAGCGTCTGCTGCGGCTTTCTTTGAATCGGCTACTCATTTTATAATCCTACATACAAAGATAGAGAAAGTCTCAGACACATTCAAATTGACATTAAACTGCTAC
Organism: Spicauda simplicius; assembly: GCA_949699795.1. NCBI lineage: Eukaryota > Metazoa > Arthropoda > Insecta > Lepidoptera > Hesperiidae > Spicauda > Spicauda simplicius. The sequence goes on along the minus strand of OX453074.1, from coordinate 15,242,412 downwards.
ATACCTACTTAAATTATTCACTAGACAGTTAAAATTATTTGCGCCAATCGGCAATGACTAAAAAATAAGTATAACGCTTAAATACATATAATCACAGTTATAAGTTATTAGAAAGAAAAATAAAGTAACAGCAATTTACGTCTATTTAGTACAGCCCATGTAAATAATAATCGGGAACAAAAAATTCAACAGTGTCTCAACACAGGGTACATCTTTATTTCTGCAGAATAAAATACTAACCTAAGAATAATCTATGACAAATACCGTCATAAAGTATGATATCACAATTTTTTCGACTATGCTGAACAAAAATAACGCCTTAACATATGATGTGGCACTTTTTTACACTGACCTGTAAACAATTATAAGGTTGTGAGTGTAAAAAAACAGTCCTATAATCTTATACGACTGTTTTACACCCTTAAATCAAAATGTAATGACCACAAAACTTACCTGAAATAAAGTCCTAACACAGTTTATGACTATTTCTACGAGCACTGATACACGCCTATCTGTTACAAGCAGTAATACGTCACTGTCGTCGAGCGGGGGGCACGCGTTTTCGGTCAGCGAAAAACAGACATCAACGCCATCTTTCGTGAACTACTCATACTAAAATTATGGCGGTTTTATCGATCGATAGAGAAGAAAAAATGGAATCAAACTGCATTTTTATCTCAAATTAATGGTTTCTTGTGTTATGACAGTTTTTTAGAGGATGTGCGACATATAAAGTTTCAAAATGGCGACTACAATACATTGAGAATAACGACATCTACTGCAAAGTGGACGTACTTTTACAAAACACTCTTGTTCTATACAAAAGAACAATGTATGGAACTGTTAGCACACTGGTTGTTAGTATTCCATCGGTATATATAAGTTCCTTGATAACTACGTAATTATAATCGTGGTATATCTATAAATCAATGTTACGGGTGAATTATAAAACAAAAAATATTTGTACATATTTTTATTCATTTTACAAAACATTTCATCTTCGATACTCAATTCGTAACATGGAGTATTTCCTAATAATTGCTTAGTAAAAATAAGTCCTTCCATTGTCCCCGTTGAGAGTAGACACATTAATTTTGAAATGAATGTGCCTAAGGTCGGATACATAACGTTACCATCTGTTGGATTGGTGGCTGTTATTATTATTTTCCAATATTCTTCGACAGTCATTGAATTTGATGAATTCAATGATAAATTGTTTCGTAAGTCTCTCTCTTTGTTATTTATTAGCATTGGAAATAACAGCGCTGTTTCTACTATAGACGATATTTTTCGAGACTCTACAATTTCTGGGTCTAAAAATTCCAGTTTTATGGCCATCAAATTGTATCTTGCTTTTATTTGCTTCGCTCCTTCGATGTAAAATTCGAGGCAGCGTAGCTTAAACACGTTAGTATCGGTAGCAGTTATTGTAAGATTTGTTGCTAAAGAAATTGCGACTTTAGCGCGAAGATAAATCTCCTCGATAGGTTTAAAATTTCTTGGATTAGTAAAATCAACATTCTGCAAGTTTGTACCAGATAAGTGCAAATCGAAGCAATCCGAAAGATTTCTGTATGATTTGCAAATATTTGCGTGTAGTTTATGAATCTGGGGGCGTTCAGATTGCATCATTTTGTTTAAATTATAAAATATTTCAAGAGAAAACTCTAAAAATTCTAAATAGAGTTTGTTATATGGGTTTCTTAACATATGCAATATATTATCTGCTGCTCTCAATCGCTCCGTAGATGCAGCGTCAGTAAAGAATAAAATTAGTACATCATACTGATCCAACAGGCGTGAAACTGCAGCGCGAAGTGATAGCCACCTTGTCTGACATGGATGTAGCATCTTGTGGGGTTTTATGTTTAAATAAAGTCGACTGCCGATGTACTCATACCGCGCATCCCAATGATTACGACGGATGTGCCATTTGAATTTAAAAGACTACAGTTTCCAGTGCGGCTTGCTTTTGCTATGACCATAAACAAGTCCCAGGGGCTAAATCATTAAGTGTTTGTGGTATTAATCTGGAAACCCCATGTTTCTCCCATAGTCAATTGTATGTTGCCTGTTCCCGTGTTGGAAAACCATCAGATTTATTTGTCCATGCGCCAGGGAATCAAACAAAAAATATTGTATATCATAAAGCACTACAATGAAAATAAAACTGTTTTTGTTAATAATTATGACGATTAACAATAAAGCGATTACTTAGTTTTAAATGCTTATATCTGTTTTATTTAATAATTATTTTTTATTCACAACGCCCTATCAACAGGGTGAAGGTTCTGTTCAGGAGAATTTTTGCCCCGACAATAAAATAGATAGGAACAAAAAACTGTCATATTACAAATATTTTTGACAGAACGAAGTCTGTCGGGTCCGCTAGTCTGTTATAAGATTGACGACGTACTTCAGCCATATAGCATAAAACTACTTCGGCTGCCACCATATCATCCTGAACTAAACCCCATAGAAAATGTGTGTGGAATTTTAAAAAAATATATTGCTTTGCATAATGTTGACCAAAATGTGACGGGAATAATGAAACTAATAAATGAACGTTTAAGTCAAATTGATGAAGGTGTAGTGGATAATTACATGTTTGAGTAGTATCGATGTAATCGGAACCCGACACCTCAAAGGGATGTGGGGTAATACTTGTCTTGTACAAAAGAAGGAAAAAGAATACTATCGATATTTTGACATGGAGTCAGAATTCATAATTAACCTTGGCAAGAGCAGCGAATCCGAAAACTCATCATTTGATTTTTCAAGTAGGTATTCAGCGTAATATTTAATAAATACCAAAATATTGCTTTTTTATTATTTTTATTTAATCATTTATCGGTTATTATTTACCCGTAAATATAGTATTTGTATTGGTACCCGACTGTACCTCTTGTCACGCACACAAAGTCACTGTATATGTACTAGGTTTACCCACACATAGGGCAGTGCGCACAACTGAGTTGAACTATCTATACTGTTGATTATTAGGTATTTACATGAAGGTAAAATATATGAAAGATTTCTCAAGTTTATACAACTAAAAGGTTATACGCCAGAAGCTATAGCGGCTGAAATCATGAAAGAGCTGGATTATTTAAATATTAATAAAAATAAGTAATTGGACAGAGCTACGACGGAGCTGCCGTCATGAGCGGAGGCACTAATGATGTCCAAAAGATTATTAGAAATATCTATCCATATGCTTATTATGTTCACTGCTACGCGCATCAATTTAATTTAATTTTAGAAAAATGTGCCTCGATTAGGGTAGAATCGGGTAATACCGGTCAGGAGGTAATACCGGTCAATATAAAATCTCCCAAACAACTGCGTTTCAACGCACGCACACATACATAGCGAGTGGTGTGATGTTGACAAACGGCAACGCTCTGGTCCCCGTTTCATTCCGCAGCCGACATCTTGTTAGCCCACACGTCGATTGTTTTCGCACCTCGTTGTTGTAATACGTTTCTTACATTGTTACCTAGGATTGTTGCACCATAATAACTTAAGCATTTAGAGTGTCAATCGTTTTTTAAAATTAATTGGTCAGGTTTCCTATCTAGAATTTTTTTTACGGAAATGTTTCTAGTCGGCATGTCATGCTGACCGGTATTAATCGCAAATAGGTTTGGTATACATGACGATTATTTTTATTATTTCGGAATTCCTAAAAGAAGAGGCCAACCAACTTCAAAGGCGTCGTGGAGCTAAGAACAACTGCACAGGGGTTTCAGACTAGTGGATGAAGGTAAAACTATAAGAGAAGCAGCTCGATCATGTGGCGTGCCGTTTTCAACGCTACAAGAAAGAATCAAAAACAATAACCGTGAAAGGCCACTACTGGGAAGAAATTGGGAGGAAATGGCCTCCCAAGTTAAGTTTCTTGGTAAAATATTTTACGGGTGCACTTCGCTTCAAATTAGAAAGATGGCATATGAATATGCTGTTAAAAATAATATTAAGCACAACTTTAGTGATACTTTTGAACTAGTTGGCAAGGATTGGCTCAAGGACTTCATCAATAGAAATAATTTATCCATCAGGAAAGCTCAAGGCATAAGCTTAAATAGAGCAACTGCTTTTAATAAGAACGAAGTAGGTATATACTTCAAACTCCTTTCAGAGCTCATGGAAAAATATAAGTTTCTGTCTAGAAATATATGGAACGTAGACGAGACCGGAATTTCGGCAGTAAGCCCTGGTAAAATTGTAGCTGAGAAAGGGCAGCAAAGTGTAGGGTCTATTACTAGCAGTGAAAGAGGCAAGACCGTGTCAGCTGTGTGTGCTGTGAATGCTACCGGAGTCTACGCCCCACCAATGCTAATTTATCCACGACAGCGACATTCACGTGCTTTAGAATTGGACGGCCCGTTATATCGATGCTCGAAAAATGGATGGATCAACGAAGATCTCTTCGTGGACTGGCTGAAGCACTTTGCAGATTTCACCAAGCCTTCAGAAAACGAGCTCATATTGCTAGTCCTCGACAATCATTCTAGCCACATCTCTTTAAGAGCTTATGAGTTTTGCAAAAACAACAATATAGTGATGTTATCATTGCCACCTCATGGGTCGCATAGACTACAGCCTCTAGATGTTTCTCGTAATCTATGGTCCATTTAAAGCAGCGTATAAACAAGAATGTATAAAGAACCAATTGGGAAAAAAGATAACATAAAATGATCTCGCATCACTGTTTAGGAAAGCTTTTCAAAAAATAGCAACAATTCCAAAAGCTGAAGCAGGTTTTGCTGCTACGGGAATATATCCTTTAAATCCGGACGTATTTACTGACGAAGATTTTGTGGCTGCCGACATTTTAAATAGAAACGAAGTGGTAGTTTCGGCAGAAGAAATACGTGACCGAGATAATAAGACTCCAGAATCCCAGATAATATTAGATGAATTTATAACAAATGACCCACCAACTCAATTTCGGACAAATTCATCTAAATTGCCATCACTAGCTGATGTGATAGAACCAGTCTCAGCAAATAATGCAACAACGATTTCCACATTTGAGCAGCTGCCTAACATTTATGATAACCCCGTTCTTTCTACTTCAGGCGTTGGTAAAAGTATCACTGTTAAGGATCTTTTGCAACTACAAAATAAGTCGAGAGGCAAAAAAAACATACCATCTCGCAAACAGCACGCAACAATCTTAACAGGAACTCCTAACAAACAAGCTTTCGTCGAAAAAGAAAATAGAAAAATTACAAAGGAGAAGAAAAAGCCAACTCCTAAAGTAAAAACTGAAAGAAAGACGGGTAAAAGAAAAGGAAATTTGATGGAAGTAAATAAATGTATAATTTGCGCTGATTATGCCAAAGTTGATTAAGGTACTTTTTTGCGACGCTTATGCCGCACTGTGAAATGCTGTTCAATTTTTTTGCAGTCTAGATCACTTGACTCGATCTAAATAGCAAATGAAATCAGTAAATTTGAAAAAGTTGTAAACCAGTTGAAGAGACTCTATTGCACCACCTTCGCTGAAAAAAAACGTCGACAGGATAACCTAAATCATTCAGTTATGAGAAAAGAAGTATGTGACGTAATAAGAGTGCAGATTAAAGACAGAGTCGCACATACTGACCATTTAATTTTTAATAGCGTCTAAATTGTTTAACACAGATTTGTGAACTACAACAAGACTTTCCCGTAGGATGATTTAAAAAAAGTAGTAAATACATACAATTTCCTGGAAAAAAAAACAAATTAAAAAATGAATTATTAGTAATTTATAGCACAGAAAATTTTCACAATGCTGACGGCGCCGTTCCTTTGCTTCAACATTTTATCGAATTTTCATTAAAATCTGTTTTTCTGAAAGCGTAAATCTTTTAAATATTGTATGTACCATTCCCATGACGTCAGTAGAATGTGAGCGTTGTTTTACTGGTCCCACCTTCCAAACCCAGGAATTAAATCCAGTAGACATATTTATAAAAATTTGGGATACCGATATTATGGATACCGATTGGTTGCGAATTGCAAAGACGCAGTCAGAAGCCCCACGCCAGACTCACACGGTGGAAAGAGGTGAACGAGAACGATATAAGAACGTTTTTAGCAATCATGATGTTACAGTCTCTCGTGGTAATAAACAATGTGGAGCGGGAGTATTGGTATCCCAAATTCGAAGAGCTACGAATAGGGGACTTTAGAGCCATCATGCCCTACAACAGGTTTTTAATAATCAAACGCTGTTTACATTTTGTAAACAACGCCTTGCCCGAGCATCCCAACAGGCTCCACAAAATTATGCCGATAGTCGAGCACCGAAATAAAAAGTTTAGCTCTTTATACGAGCAAAACGTTGCAATTGATGAGTCGCTCCTTTTATGGAAGGGGCGACTCACATTTGCACAAAAAATTGCAACGAAAAAAGCTCGAGTAGGTGCGAGTCGAGGACCGGCTATTTGTGGAGAATGGAGATTTACTCGGGCAAGGGCCATGTTCACGTTGCGCAGTTGGCGGAGCAAGGGCCTGTAGAGCATGAGGCAGGGAATGAGCCAGAGGGTGCTACGTCTCAGATTGTGCTCACTTTGATTAAACCCATCACTAACCGTGGACACACGTTAGTGATGGACAATTTTTATAATGCACCTTTACTATCAAGGATCTTAAAAGTGAAGCACAAGACTGATACGGGCACTCTCCGGCTCAACAGGGAGTTTGTTCCTGAGGGATTGCGAAGGAAGTCCAAGACGAGTATGAGGGAGAGGTGGCTTTTAGCCCGACCAAGGGCTTGTGTGTGATTGCTTGGATGGACAAGAACTTGGTGTCTGCGATATCGACCATCCAATGCAAGTCGGCGGAATCGAGAAATACGGTTACTACCGGTATAAACCACAGCTGATTCTAGACTATAACCTCTCTATGGGCGGCATAGATCATAAAGATCAAATGCTGCATGCCTACCCCATAGAGAGAGTTAGAAATATAGCCTGGTATAAAAAGCTCTTCCGCCGACTTGTAAACGTATCCATACATAACTCCTTAGTTATGTTCAACCACAATCGCACAAAGTCATTGGAAACGGTGACTTTCGGCTGCAGTTGGCAAAGGAGTGGCTGCATTTGTGCGGACCTAGGCCAGTTCTTCGGCCATTACAACCACGGCCGTTTGCATCAACATCATCGGGGTCATCACAGATGCATTTGCCAGCTAAAAATGCACGTGCAAACTTTGCCACGCAGCCAAAGTTCGTCGCACGACGATGTGGAGTTGTAGCACCTGCTCGGTGAACTTGTGTATCGGTCCTTAAATCCGCCATTCTGTGATACTATTTTTTTGTTTACCCACGTATACATTTTGTATACCAATCCAACCTACAAGTGTGATACCTTTTTAGAAAGGGCTTTAAAAGTACTAAATTGCATAGTAATTGCTGTTTTTTTATTGCATGGTATGTTTAATAAAAAAATCTGTAAAACAAAATGATTTCAATATGTGAATGAGACGTGCTGCACTAATATTTGTTTTTCTCAGTAATGGTAAATGCTATCGCTATGAATTTTGTTTATTTTACAAGATTATTAGTCTAGTTATGTTATATAATTTAAATTTTAGGTCTAAAAGTGGTATTTGCGCTTCAGATACATGTAAAGTTTGTCTAGAATTACGGCTGGCGCCTACAGAGTTTTGTGAAAAATTAAAGCGCTGTAATTAAATTATTTTGTATGAACAGGTGTATGGTATTATTTTTTATGCTAATCTATATAGTTTAAACATTATATTTAAAAATAATTAATAATGCGGGCCGACCGAAGTCAATAAGGAGGCCGGAGATTATCCAACGTGTTCATGAATCAATCAGAGAAAATCCACGACAATCGACTCGCAAAAGAAGCCAAATCTTGAACATCAAAAGGACCACTTTGCGCAGAATTTTGTGCCGTGCATTTGCATTTAAAGGCTTATAAAATTCAGTTGATACAAGAGTTAAAGCCTAATGATGCATATCTTCGACTTACTTTTGCTAATGTAATGCTGAAACGTTTTAACAATTTTTGCAACATAATCTTTAGTGATGAGGCAAACTTTCACGTCAATGGGCATGTTAATAAGCAAAATTGCCGGTTTTGGGCTGAATCTAATCCATACAACATGCACCAAAGACCTCTTCATAGTCCTAAGGTCATTGTGTGGGTTGGAATTGACTAATGGATAATTGGGCCTCACTTCTTTGAAAACCAATGGGGTGTTGCTGTGACAGTGTAGTCAGAGAATTATTGTCAGATGTTGCAAGAGTTTTTGCTACCAGCTCTACAAGAATTTCAAGGTTATAATACTAGGACGTGGTTTCAGCAGGATGGAGCACATGCCACACTTCTGCAGTCTCAATAGACGTGCTGAAAGAAATGTTTCCTGGAAAACTTTCTCGCGAAGATTGAGTGGCCCCCAAGGAGTCCAGATCTCTTTCCTAATGATTATTTTTTGTGGGGTTACCTAGACTCAAGAGTGTACGAAAGTAATCCAACAACTGTTCAAGAGTTGAAGCAAAATATTGTTCAAGAAATTAACGCAATTCCACGAGCAACTTGTCAGCGTGTCTTGCAAAATGTGCGAGTGCGACTTCAAGATTGTCAAGCTGCTGAAGGTGGTCATTTAGAGAACATTATTTTTAAAAAATAGTATGTAACTTAAATTTCAATTTCTTATTATTTTTAAATTTGAAATTAAAAAATAGTAAGATATTTAGTTTTTTTTTTTGCAAATTGAAACCACTCATACAGTTAAGGCCCACCCTTCATAATATTATGTAGGTAACATGAACCTTATACTTATATTAAATTTTATGTTTCGTGTCTTCATTTTACTGAACTCGTCAATAACTGCAGTGAAATCAATTTCTTTTGAAACTTTTCTTTCAATTGAAAGCACAGACAGATTGACGAGTCGCTCTTGATTCATTGTGGATCGAAGGTAATTTTTAATTCGTTTCAATTTAGAAAAACTTCGCTCGCATGATGCATTTGAAATGCAAATGGTTAAGAAATACTGAAGTATAAGTGATATGCAGGGTAAGGATTCAGTAAAGTCCCATGTTATTATGAATTGTAGGACTTCTTCGGCTGTTCATCTAGATGCAACGTCCGCACATTCATTGTAAATTTCTACCAGATTATCATAAACTTTGTTTCAATTATTTGGCAAATATTGTTTATTTGTTTGATAGCCTCGTATCGTTGCGACAATCTCTACTTCTCTACTAATATTATAAATGTGAAAGTAACTCTGTCTGTCTGTCTGTTTGCTACTTATTCACGCCTAAACAACTGAACCGATCTTTATGAAATTGGGCACACAGATAGTGTTGACCTCGAGAAAGGACATGGGCTGCTTTTTATTGAAAAAAATGGGTTGAAAGCGTTAAAATCGGGCATAAATGTTTGTATGGAAGTTCGTATGTTATATGACAAGTCCGTCAAGGGGTACCGATAGACTTACTTAAAACCTTATCTAAATAATAAAACATAAAAAACATTGATTTGTAGTCGACAACATATATCCATAAAATTCGGATTGTCGCGTATTTTGTTAAATTCTAATGTAAACATGTGTGACATGACAGTAGTGTGACATGACAGTAGCCATAATGGCCGCCCGGATGCCATTCTGAATTAATTCAAAAATAATACGTATAAATTTGTAATTATCATAAAAATGATGTGATTCAAATTGATTTAAATTTAATTTATGAATTTATGAAATATTTCAATAATAAAAAAGCATCCGTTGACGCGCTGCGGCCGCGCAGCTTGCGACCTAATGTAAAATCGCTCTTAGAGTACAGGGATTCCCAATTGATAACAGATGGCGCGTCATACTATTATAGTAAAATAGTTATTCGAATCCAATAATTCAAAGGCGATAAAATGTTTTAACATTAAACAATGTTAAAACATTTTATCGCCAAAATAAAATTATCGACTCCATTTGTCACTCCATGTTCATGTAACATAAATAGTTTCTTAACTTTTACTGTATAAATAAAGTTATGTTATGGACCACACCCGTACATTTTTAGCGAAAATAAATATTATGGACAAAATACAATTGATAGAAATCGATCAGTATCTAAATAAGATATAACAATTATATCATGAATTATTATTATAAAGAAGTTTTTGCAACTTTTGTGATAAATAATTGCATTTATGAATATTGAAGCATGGTTGATGAACCTTTGGCTCTAATAACAAACGAGCAAGGTCAACATTATTGTTCTTTTTATATTTATGATATATTCATTAAAAATAATGTTATAGAAAACATGCATTTAAATAACAACATATTTTAAATTAATTTTAGAATAACAAAGTGTGTCAAAATAAGCCAAAATAGGTGTTGTTCTTAACTCATAAGTATGCGAATTTCGCATCTGTTATTAAAATCGTGATAGCCGTGTGGTGCCAAGTCGGGCGGATTAGAAACGCGAGGTCTGGGGTTCGAATCCAGTTGTCTTATGTACATTATTATTATTATTATAATCTGCGGTTTTCATAAATACTAATTTTAGTATTATTTTTTTAATAACCAGCTCATTTTTAAATATTATTTAGTATCGGAAATGCAAAGCTTTCGCCCGCCTGGGAATCAATGTGTCACAAAGTTTATATGAAATTAATAGAGGTTTAACCTCTGTCAGGTAAAAGTACAAAATAATTTGGATCTACCTTGCTGACAAATTCAAACTTTAATGTAATGAACCACAAACAACGCTTAATAAAGATAAACTATAAACATACCTGAGCGCCGCTTAAATGTTAGTAGAACCAAAATTAGTTTACGTATCATTGATACTGTCATTAGATTTTTAGTTTTAGTTAGGTGCACTAGGAGGCACGGGTAAAACGTTTTTAATAAATTTACTATTAGTGAAAAATATAAGATCTGATAGAAAAATATATATTGCCGTGGCGTCGTTCAGCGTTGCGGCCACACTTTAAAAAAGCGGTCATAATGCCTGCCTATTCCAACTTTGAGCGTCCATTCAAGATTTGTAGCAACGATTCCTCTAACATTTTTAATATTTCAAATCAAAGGAATACTGGAAATTCAATGCGGGATTTTTATTTGACTATTTGGGATGAAGATTCTGTAGATACAGCCATCGAGATCGAAGACATTATCCTACAAACTTTTTGTTTTCCTTCAACCCGCCTCCAGGTACTCCTCCACAACAACTTTTTTTTTATAAATATACGCTTTCTACACTCAATAAAATAGAAAATTTCTACAATTTCAATTTCTACAATAGCCCCACACTAGGATTTTTTCCTGTGTCGTGGGTACCATGGACACACAAGACGCATATAGAAACACCCAGACTCAGAACATGAATCTATTCGGATTCCCGTCTGGCCGGGAATCGAACCAAGTGTGGTAGCTGCTCCGCAACGCGGGTCGTCAAGGTTATCAAATTAATGTTAAAAGTAGGTTCACCTATATGTAATCTTACTCAAAGAGGACCAAAATTACTTAAAATAGTATTTTTCAATTCATAAAAGTAAATCCATCTTTATAATCGATGCGCTTTGGTTTAAATGTGGAGGCGTTGTTTGAAAAGATGTATTCCAATATTGTTAATGTGACCACTAAGACTAAATTGTTTCAAAAAAGGGGGGTTTACGATATTCTGATTCGTCTTATTTTCATAACATTTTACATAACAATATGCCAACCTACCCACAAATACACACTTAATATTCGTTTTTTCACTCTGTGTTTGTCCGGGTAATCCTTGACCGGCTAAACTCCAACTCCAAGAATTGATGGAAGAGATTGGTGATGGTCCGTATTCAATCATAATCGACGAGAGCACCGATCTTTCAACGCAAAAAGTTATGTACATCATGCTAAGATTTTTTCCGGTTAAGAAAAAGCAAGTGATCACAACCTTTTATAGGTTGATTGAAATAATCGATGCCAAATCAGTCCACAGTGCCATTAAACTTCACAACCTTTTATAGGTTGATTGAAATAATCGATGCTGATGCCAAATCAGTCCACAGTGCCATTAAACTTCAATCAGAACAAGATGGTTTGAGGGTCGAAAACATGGTTGGGATCGGTGTCGATGGGGCGAATGTCATGGTTGGTAAACATAATTCTGTCACTGCTTTGTTCAAACGCGAGATAAGCGACGTAGCCGTCATGAAATGTGTTTGCCATTCGCTTCATTTGTGTGCCGAAAAAGCAGCGGAGACTTTGCCTCGCCAATTAGAATTTCTCGTACGAGAAACGCACAATTGGTTTTCTTATAGCCCTAAGCGGGTGGAAAAATATAAGTTACTGTACGAAACGATAAATGGTAACAGAAATCCAAAAAAAAATCCAAGGCCTTAGTGGGACTCGTTGGCTTGCACGATCCGAGACTATTAACACAATACTGGATCAGTGGGCAGAATTGAAACTGTTATTTTCTCTCGCTAAATCAGAAGACAAGTGCTACATGGCCGAACAATTGCATGACATTATGAAAAGGTTGCCGTTCAAAGCGTTTTTGGTTTTTCTAAAGTGCGAACTGAAAAGTATAACTCAATTGAATCTACTTTTCCAAAGCGATCACGTGGAACCTGTAAAATTGCTCGATGATCTGTTTTTGATGTTCAAAAGCTTGTTCCAAAAACTCGTTGTTCCGTCTAGTCTTCAGAAATTCGGTGATCACGACTTAACGGATTTCGATTTTTAGTCCCATCTGATGCATACATCAGCAATGTATTTTGGCTTTGAATTCCATTCAATTGCGCAGGATATCGAGGAGAGACTTAGCAGATGTCAAAGAGAGATGCAAGAAATTTCTGTGTACTTTAGCACTAGAAATTCAAAAACGATTACAAGTTAACTGCGATTACAAGATATTGCGATTCTGCGAGAAAAAAGCGATTCGAAAATATCGAGAAACTTTCGAGAGCGCTACTCACACTGCCAGTTTCAAACGCAAGTGTCGAACGGGCTTTTTCGATATACAGCGTAATTAAAAATAAATTACGAAATAAGCTGTCCCTCGACGTACTCCAGAGTATTATGATGGTGAGATTTACTCTTCAAAAGAACTTCGGTTCATGTGTCAAATTCGTTCCTTCCGCCCGTATGCTCAAAATGTTCAACGTGAATATGTACGACTTCAAAAATAAAGCGCAAATTGAGAGCCAAGCCGATGATTTCGGTGGAATCCTCGATAGCTTTCCTGACGTGGTCGAAGGAATGTTGTTCTTTTTGCTTCTTTATTCTTCTTTTTATTTGTTTTTTTGTATTTAATTTTTATCCTAATGTGCTTTACCTAATAAACAATTAAATATTAATAAATTATAACCGCTTACATATTACTTTCATTGATACATTATATTATATACTTGTATTCAGGTAAAATATAATTATGTTTATAAAATCAAGTAACTAATACAAATATTCAGTGAAAATATATAATAACCGTATAAAATCAACAATTCGACTCCAGTCAAACCTTGTCCTAGTGACGTAACTCGGTCGTAAATCTTTACAAGGTTGAATTTGTTTTGATGTATGTTGACAGCTAACTTTGGTCATAAAAATTGCATTTGGTACGCAGCTTCATAGAACACATTTAATGAGTGGTGATAAAGTTGATTTTGCATTAATGTTAGATTCTTTCAAGTAGAAATTTCTTAGGACATTTAATGCCACTTTTAAGTTCATTTTGTTGTATGAGATTTTGTATCGAGTTCCTATTAGTGATCGAAGTATTTCTTAGTAAAATATTGTTTTACCAAGTTTGACAAGCGTGCGAGTAGTTTTGTTTCTTTATATTGCGTTATTAACTTAATAAATTAAAAGCTAAATTCAACTTTAGTAGTCCGTGAGTGTTAAATATAAAATACTTTATTGATACTATATCGAATGGTGGTGGTAATACTTGTGAACAATTTACTTGTAATAATAACTATATTTGCATGAATGGTGGTGGAGTGTAAATCATAAACAATTAAACATTTTAAATATTATCGAACGTGTATATGTATAAGCTTATAATACCTTATAATTTACATACGGTAGGCGTTGTTTGGTGTTGGACATTGTTAAACTTAAGTGTTAATAGTTCGATTAGGTACCTACACTAAGGTACTTACTTTTTTGTTTATAATGACACCTAAAAGAAGTTTGGGAACATTTTGAAGATAAGGGCAATGATAAAGCCCAATGTTATTGTAAAGTAGATATTTCTTATAAATCTGCGGTATCTAACTTATCGAAACACATAAACAGAAAACATGGCATGATACAGTTAGTACCCAGGCAAGCGATCTCTTTCACCACTAGTGGGCAGGCTGTAGAAGCTTCTACACAGGCGGTAGCTCCTGTTGCTGGTGCAGTAACGCAGCCCCAAATCAATCTACCCAGTACATCTACGCAGCTCCAAATACTCGTACCTCCAATGAGGAATACAATGACATCCTATTTACGTAGACTGCTCTAAAATAAAAAAAGACATCGATAAACATATTATGAACCTTTTCATACACGTCTTACAACCGTTTTCCATAGTGGAGGACAGAGGTTTTCGTGAACTAATATCATTTGCATTTCCAAACTACAGCATCCCAACACGGAAATATTTTGCAAATAATATGTTGCCTGCTCTCTATGAAATAACAAAGGCTGAAATTAAGAAGATGCTGAGTGCTGAACTAGCTTCCATATGTTTGTCAACAGATATGTGGACGTCTCGAAATGGAGATTGGTTTTTAGGCCTTACTGGTCATTTTATAGACAATAATATGGAAATACGATCGGTTTTATTAGAATGCTGTGCGTTAGCCGGACGTCCCATACAGCAACGACTTTAGCTGATGAATTATCACGCGTTGTTCGAGAGTGGAATATTGAAAATAAAATAGGAGAAATACTATAGTTATTGGCCCCCACACAGTTATTGGCCATTTTGACTTTGACGACCTAGAATAAGCAACACTGTACTATAATAGTAGTTTTAAAAATGCATCAATGGCAACACTTTCATTAACTGTCAAATAGTTTCAATAAAACTCCGCTAGGTGAAATGGTTCCTTTTCGTCGAGTGATCTTTTGCCGGGAGGTACAATGTAAGTAATTTGCTAAAAAAAATGTTAAGACTGTTACTTTTTTTTAATGCAATATTTTGTTAAGTATATGTATTAGTTTCGATATTCAAATTCTATAAAATTGTGTCTTGAGGAGTGCTATAAACAGTTTCAGGACGTAAAATAACCTACTTTCATTATAACCTCAAAATGGTGTAGTGGCCAATAGCTGTCACAATTATTTGAATGACTTATAGTTATTGTTACCAATTGCCAATTGCTATAGTTAAAACTAAATAAATAAATAGCGTTGTTAATGAAAACAACGTCTTCTGTTACAATAATAAGCGTCATATTCCATTACCATCATTTTAAAATCACTGTAAACAGTTATTGGCCAAGGCCAATAACTATGTTATCCGTCAAAAAAACTTGTAGAAAAAGGAGGCCAATTACTATATACACTTTTATTCATTTTGAATAAGTTAGTTTAAAATTACTTTCTTTCTTTTATATCAGGTCCATAAAGGAAAAACAATGCCGAAGACACCACAATACACAAAAGAGGCCCTTGACGAGGCTTTAGAAAAAATTAATACTAAAACTATGTCCTTGCGAGCAGTTGCAAAAAAATATAATATACCGAGAGCTACTTTACAATTTAAACTAAAAAATCCTACTTCAAAATCTCAATTTGGACCAACACCGTATTTAACATTTGAAGAAGAAAATGCTATTACAGAATGGTTGATTAAAATGGCACGTAAAGGCTTTCCTAGAAAGTCAGATGATGTTCTCGACACAGTTCAAAAATTTTTGACTGACAATCCACGCGTTACTCCTTTTGTCAATAACCGACCTGGTCAGGGATGGCTAAAAGCTTTTTTAAAACGTCACCCTAGTTTAGTAAAAAGAACCAGCGAGGGAGTAACTAAAGCCAGTGCCTGCGTGTCTGAAGCTGACATAAAGAAATGGTTTCTTGAAATAAGAAACTACTTCACGAGTGAAAACCTGTTAGAGGCAATTCAAGATCCAAAACGTGTTTTCAACGCTGACGAGACGGGATTTCAGCTCTGTCCATCTACTGGTCGCGTGCTTGCTGCTAAAGGAGACAGAAATGTTTATTCTGTGGAGCTAGGGAACTCCAAGGAAAATGTAACCGTATTATTTACATTTTCTGCTGATGGCACAACTTGTCCTCCTTTAATTGTGTTTCCCTATAAACGACTCCCTGAAAAAATTGCTTCCTCAGTGCCACCTAAATGGGGTATAGGAAGAAGTGATACGGGATGGATGACAGCGGATGTTTTTAACCAGTTCATCACCGAAATATTTGCTCCATACCTCGCTGAAAACAGTATCATAAAACCAGTTATCTTATTTATAGATGGTCACAAAAGTCATATCACTTTACAGCTTAGTTTGACTTGTAAAGAGCTAGGTATTGAACTAATTGCTCTTTACCCTAACACAACCCGTATCACTCAGCCTGCAGATGTTTCCGTCTTTGGGCCTATAAAAAAAATGTACCGAAACGCAGTTCGAAAATTTCAATCAGAAAACATTGGAGAGGTGGTAACGAAGTTAAATATCGCTGTTATTCTAAAAACTGTCGTAGATGATTTGAAGCCTGAAATTATAATAAATGGTTTTCGAGCATGTGGTTTGTGTCCCTTTGATGAGAATGCAATAGATTACTCCAAATGTCTAGGTACACTGAAAAATGCAGAAGAGTACAATGATAAAAACAAGCTCATGTCCTTAAAAGAATTTGAAAACATTGTAGGAGTAGACATGATAGACAAGTTGAAAGTGCTTAAGTCTCAAGGTGTCACCACGAATGATTCATCTCCTACATTATTTAAACTCTGGTCCTTTTTTGAAAGTGGTCACCAACAGAAGGATTCGACTGACATCGAAATACAATACGATAATAATACATCAACAAATGTAAATTTTACCAGAGAAAACCACGTGACTACACTAAAAATTACTATGACCCCTACAAAAATTACAAGTTTGAGCCAGCCTTCGACTTCTGCTACTGTTACTACTTTACCAGAAACTGCACATTTCAACAAGTCAATTAATGATTATTTACCTAATGCACCAGAAAATACGAGAAAGTTTATTCGAAAGACAGAAAAGAATCCATTTGCCATTACTTCTGATAAATTTAGGTCAGTTATTGAGAGAAAAGAACTAGAAAAGCAAGAAAAGGAGAATCAAAGAATGGAAAGAAAAAGAATAAGAGAGGAGAAGGCAGCTGAACGGCAACAAAATGCTTTAAGGACGAACAAAGGAAAAGGTTTAGGAAAAAAAACAAAAAAAAGGAATACAAAATAATGACGACAAGACTGAAGTTAAAATAGAAAATATGAAACCAAAGATACTGTCGACTATTGAAGTAGTTACTTGTGATACGTGCCATCGTCTAGTAGCTAAAAATAAATCCCTGTTATGTGATTGCTGCAACAAATTTTATCATCAGCATTGCATTCCAAGCAAACATAAAGAGCACATACCAGATGATGATGAGTTGTCTGGTTTTGTGTGCCATAAATGTTTTTTATTAAATGATGATGACTCTGAATCTTTTGAGAATGATGATCATCAAGAAGATATGTTTTAGTTATTAAAAATGTTCAAGTTTCAATTTATATTTTATATATTTCAATGTGGCCAATTACTGTCTGATCTCATGGTCAATAACTACAATGTTATGGCCAATTACTGTAATTTTAAGTTTTAAGTTTTAAAGTTAATTTTATTTTGAAAATGTTTGATAACAGTGTATGTAAGACGTTATAACTAATAAATACATTAACATTGAACCACATGTCATGACTTTTATTTATTTTCAACTTAGCGTTTTAATTTTGATAAAATTTTTAGATCTTAAAGTCGCTTAACTGGCCAATAACTATACCGTTTCCCTTCTTGCTGTATCTGACAACGGTGCTTATATTAAGTGTGCTATTGAAAAATGCTTAGGATGGAAACATTTTAATTGCTACGCGCATTGCTTGAATTTGGTTGTAAGTAACGCTTTAGAAAATAGCACTGATATTTCTAACATAATTTTAAAAGCCAAGGGCATCGTGTCACACTTCAAAAAAAGCACCATCGCATGGAAAAGGTTAAAACGGTACCTAGAACAAGCGGAAAAACCAATATTGAGGCCCCTTCAAGAAGTTCCCACTCGATGGGACTCCATTTTCTACATGTTACAGCGTTTAATATTGCTGAAAGAAGAGCTAAACAGTGCTATTTCAAACCTTAACGCCAATATCCCAATCTTGTCGCCAAACGATTGGCATCTTATCACCAAACATAATCTTGTCCTGAAGCCCTGTGAAGAGGTCACAAAATAAATTAGCGGCGAAAGATATGTGACTGGCAGCTCTGTCATCCCGATAACGATCGCCCTTTAATCGGCGTTAATGGCGATCGGGTTGCAAGTTGACCCATTGCCAGATGCGATTGAAATGATTAGAAAAGATCTTCTTAGCTAACTGCACTTAAGGTTTTCGCAACTGGAGAACTGTCGTACATTCACAACGTGCATGTTTCTCGATCCTCGGTATAAACTCTATTTTGAAAACGAGAAAACGGCAAATTCCACGAAAAAATACGTCATTGGTTTAGTGACAACACTAGTTGCTGAACTAAACAAAGAGATTTCCACCGTAGACACCACACCAACACCAGCATCAGAATCTATTTGGAATCATTATTATAAAAAAATGCAGAATATCAGGCCCGCCGGTACCGCATATTCAAGAGCTGTGGTTGAAGTGCAACGGTACATTGACGACACTGTCCTTCAAAAAAATCAATCGCCTTTAAAAAGCCAATATGCAAACATAATTCCAAATCCCGGAATTGTATGTTACTTGCAAATCAGGACCTCTTTTATTTTCACAAAAGACTATGAAAATAATTTTAAGACTGAACAAGATAATTATGTAATTAAGCACATTGTCGTCACAAAAGTGAAACGTTTTCGGCCAAGAAAGGGGAGTAAAAATCCTAAGGCATTTAATGTGAAATTTTATATACCAAAGTATAAAACTAAGGAACTTATCCCGGTTTGCAAAAAAACTTTCTTGCTCGCTTGACGTTTAAAGACGATAGATGGAGTAGCAAAAAGGCATTACCAAACTAGAAGCATAGCTAGAGAAAATAGAGGAGGAGACAGAAAGCAGTTTTCTTACGCCTCTAAAAGAGAAGCCGTTGAAAAATTTATTAAAAGTTTTACTCCCTTAGAGAATCACTATTGCAGAGATCAGATTAAAGTTCGTCAATACCTACATCCAGAATTGAATATAAAACAAATGTTTAAAATTTACGAGGATCAAGCTTCACCAGGATTTGGTGTTAAACAGGGCTTTTTTAGGAAAATATTTAACAGCAGATTTAATATTGGATTCGGTAGCCCAAAAACGGATGTCTGCTCGACATGTCTCCAGCTGGCCGAAAAGATCAAAGTTGTAACTTCACAAATTAGGAAACAGAAACTTATAACGGAGCACAGAATACACCAACTGAGAGCTCGACAATTTTATAAAATGTTGAAAGAAGAAATTCCTGGTCTTCTTATAATGTCGTTTGACTGCGAAAAAAATCTTCCTCTGCCAAAAATACCAGACCAGTCTACATATTACTCAAGACGAAGACAACTATATTTATTATAATTTTACAGTTGTTATCGGTAATTCACGCGCATCTTTGACTACCAATAACATTTGTGCGTATGTTTGGACTGAAGATGAGGCAGCTAAAGGTTCCAATGAGATCTGTTCAGCACTATATCATTGTATGAATTCATTAGATTTGACTGGAATTAACAAGATAATATATGTGAACCTATAACCGTATACAACTATATGTTTAAATATTTTCTGTCTTAATATTCTTTTTTGTTATACCGCCTTCGATGTTTTTCTTACATCTTGAGGTTGACTGGCAGAGAATGCTTATAGCATTAAGTCCATCTTTGTACATTAATGATAAGGCACATAAACAATAAATTACACTGGGAATTAGTGGACGTGTTACGAACCTCAAGCTTAAACCAGGATTACTCTTTTAAATTTGATACCGTAGAAAGGAAGTACGATAACTTGCGTAAGCAACTTAACAGCAAAATATGGTCCAACATCTATTACCAACAAGCAGCTCCGAATATCGATATACCAGACTTCGATGGTGACGACATACACTGGATTTCTTTTAAAAACTTATTCCTTGAGACTATACATAAGAACCCTATCATAACAAAACCGCAAAAAATGCAACACCTCAAAACCAAACTGAAAGAGGAAGCCGCACGCCTATTACAACACCTTACCGTAAGCAGTGAAAACTATGATTCCTGCTGGGAAATACTTTTTCATCGGTATGACAATCGGCGCCTGCAGTTTACATCCTTCTTTAACGTTATGCAGCAACTACCGGTGGTACAGCATCCCAACGCGTACAATCTAAAGAAGTTACATGACGTTATAACTGAAATCTTAAACGGAATTAGTAACATGGAAGTGGACGTGTCAAACTGGGGTCCAATGCAATGTGCAAAATTTATCGATATGGATATTTCGCAAAGGAATAATACCGTCGCGAAATTGAAAGTCTGCAAAATATTCAAGGAATCAGCCTGCACTGCCTCATAACATAGTACAGATTACTGACTTAATGCATTTTAATAAAAAACAGGAAAGTATTGCAAAACTTCAAACTAATGTAGTACTATTAAAATGCTAAATACCTGCAATTGAAAAAACATTCTAATAAAATGGAATTATTATTTATTATTTCAGGTAAATTAACTGATAATAGGTAAAGGTACGTAAAAGAATTACTCGACAAAAACATAATACCCAGCAGTCATCGTGATAATTACTATAAGGATTTGACTGACTAAAAATAAATAAAAAGTATTACGTGTTTTGCATACTCATACTTATTCTAATTTCAATGTGAGACTGATTAAAGCTAAGTACAAATGTTTTTTTAATGTAGAGTCTGAAGTGTCCCCAAATAATACTGTGCAATTGACTAATTAAACAAAAACAGTAATTGACTGATTAAATATAAGAATAACTATTTTTTTTTGTTTTCTTTGTTTTGGAATGTTTATTTTGTATAAATATTTAAGAACAAATTATACTGTATTTTGTTATTTGTGTTTGCAGTAATTGTTTTTTTATTTTATTTTATTTTACGTTTGTTTTTTTTAAGCATTTTAGTTTTTGTCCCATTTAATGTGAATTATAAGTGTTACTAAGAGTAAACTGGTTTTATTTCTTAAATAACTTAACCGAAGTTTTATAGAGATCATATTAAAGTTAAATAAAATTATTGATATCAGTTTAAAAATTGTTGTAACTCTAAAAAATAACTTAGACCCTAAAAAAAATTGTAAATTAAAATGTAGGTAACTTAAAATATTTCAATAATATTGATGTAACTAAAATTAATATTTTATTTTGAACATTTTATTTGGAACCATACAGTTTCAACTCAAAATTCTTCAATAACTCATTATCAGATATTTTTTTTATTAGTGGTAAAAAGATAACGCTGTGAATTTCAATTAAAAAACACACAATACATTCATTTTTTTAATATTTATAATAGGAAGTGTTTAAATCAGTTTTTTTGTTGATTCTGAAAAATTGACTATTTTGAGTTCCAACACTCTTGTGTTATTAGTGCGATTTCTGTTATCCATTGCAAATACAGTAAATGTTTTGCACTCATTCACACAACTCATTTTATCATATTGGTCAAATACATACTACAGATTGTCAATTTCATGAGCTTTTACTGTTCTGCTACTTATCTTTTTCGTTCAAGGTACATACATTATACTTATACTACCAATGTTTATTTTGAATTGCAAGGATGAAATAAAATCAATTTATAAAAACAATTCTTAATTAAGTTTTTTTTTTTAATAATTGCTACAATCATAAATTAGCTTAATGTTGGGGAGCTCTGCTAATCAGATGTACTTAGCAGAGCTCCCCAGTTAGCGGCGTCCAAACTTCGGTCTCCATATCTCTTGCCGCTCCTGGAACTCTCGTTTGGTGAGGAGAATTCTTCGTATTTCTCCCCTCAGGGAGCCTCGGGCGCTGGATCTGCCTCCTGTTGCTCATGTTTATTGGAGACGTTGGTGGAGGTGGAGGCGGTGGTGGGGGTGGAGGCGGCACCCAAGGAGCCGGAGCCTCTGTATTTCTTTCTCAAAAAAAAATACATATAGATATAAAAAAATATGTCTAACATGATTGCAGTTAATTGTTGATGGCGAAAATTATTATGTGCATTGTATATATATTATGTGCATCCACCCTATGGCCTAAAAACTCTCTCACTGCCCACCAGTGGGACAATAATGGGTTGACGATATGTGCATTGTTTGTAAATATTGTAACGAATCATCTTTATAAAGTTTCTGCTGTTGTATATAACCATATACTTTAGGGTGCGTCCACATCTGGCGAATGCGCCGCGAATGTGCAGCTCGCGAGTTGCCCGCAGGCTGCGCGGCTGCGACATTAAAAATAATGATATTAAAAATTCATTATATGCTTTTTGACGTAAAAAAATTGGCAAACATTGATCGATCGGGCAACAATCGGTTAGATTTACCAAATTGTTTAACGAGTTAGTTCGAAGTCGATACTTTACGAGCTACGACGTTTAAGTACGAAAAATTACAAGAAGTTTAATAATTGTATTTTGTTATTTTATGTTTGACCTAACCTAAAAAATAATTAACCAGATAAACTAATTTTGCTTAAATTGTAAATAAACTGGATGGTTTGATCCTCGCTTTGCACTAATACGAAGTTTCTGGCTAACAGCATGGCACCTCAATACTCTCCAGAGATCGTGAAAACCGACCCGAGGGTATGGCGGCCTCTGAGGCCCGAGTGTCGTGGTGGCCATTGCCACCGCCGTAACTGCGGCAGATCACACTGTAAATTGTCTAACGAGTTAGTCAGTTCGAAGTCGATACTTTACGAGCTACGAGGTTTAACTACGAAAAATTACAAGTAAGTTTAATTATATTTTGTTATTTTATGTTCGACATAACCTAAAAATTATTAACCAGATAAACTAATATTGCAGAAATTGTAAATAAACTGGATGGTTTGATCCTCGCTTTGCACTAATACGAAGTTTCTGGCTAACAGCATGGCACCCCAATACTCTGCAGAGATCGTGAAAACCGACCCGAGGGTATGGCGGCCCCTGAGGCCCGAGTGTCGTGGTGGCCATTGCCATCGCCGTAACTGCGGCAGATCACACTGCAGCGGTTACAGCAGTTACAAGTGCTTCACGGGGCACTGCCACCTGCCGTGTTGCCGTTGCCCGCACTGCCGCTGGTCGAGCACGTGTGCCAGGCGGCGGCTAGTCTTTTAGTCCCGACTTCCGGTGCAGGAGCATTTATGGTTAGTATTAATAGCTTCGAAATGCAAGATCTTTAGAGAAGCGTGGATGAAATGCGACTAAAAGATACGTGAATCGAAATCTAGATCTACAAATTTTGCAAAAAGAATTCCCAAGGAGGATCTGCATCAAACACATCATGGTGAACAGAAGATAGTACTTCTATATCATATTCGTCTGTGACATTCGATGACTACGAACCGAGTACTCCATCTGATTCAAGCGCAAAGCAAGATGATTCAGAGGATGAGAGACAAATTAAAAGTGTTATTTGTAGTAGTATCCGATTGGAATAGAGCCAAAAATGTTGCTGGAACTGCCTAAATAATCATATCATTTAATTAAACTGTTAAATGATAATATACCGCTTCCTACTTTAAATATAATAATAACTATCAAGAAAATTAAATTAAATGAGTCCTTTAGCATATTGGCATTACAATTTGGATACTCACAAAATATTATTGCTAGAATCTTCTCTATAAGTATACCTCTTATCGCGGCTGAACTAAAGACTTAGTTGTATGGCCAACACCATTTTCTATTCGTTTGTTAGTGGTTGTTCGACATTAAAATAATGATATTAAATTCATGAAATGCTTTTTGAAGTAAAAAAAAATAGGCAAATATTGATCGATCAGGCAACATATAAAATCGAAAATTTTACCTAATTAACGAGTTAATCAGTTCGAAGCCGAAAATTTACGAGCTACGAGGTCTAACTACGAGAAATTACAAATAAGTTTAATTAAATTTTGTTATGTTATGTTCGACCTTACCTAAAAAATAATTAACCAGATAAACTAATATTGATAAATTGTAAATAAACTGGATGGTTTGATCCTCGCTTTGCACTAATACGAAGCTTCTGACTGAGCATGGCATCCCAATTCTCTCCAGAGATTGTAAAACCGACCCGAGGGTATGGCGGCCCCTAAGGCCCGAGTGCCGTGGTGGCCGTTGCCATCGCCGTAACTGCGGCAGATCACACTGCCGCGGTTACAGGTCGCCGCTGGTCGCGCACGTGTACCAGGTGGCGGCTAGTCTTTTAGTCCCGACTTCCGGTGCAGGAGCAATTATGGTTAGTATTAATAGCTTCGAAATGCAAGATCTTTAGAGAGGCGTGGATGAAATGCGACAAAAAGATACCTGAATCGAAATCTAGATCTACAAATTTTGCAAAAATAATTCCCAAAGAGAATCTGCATCAAACACATCATGGTGTGACTTAATGACGGTATTAGACTGGTTACAAAGTGACGAAAATCATTGGA
Organism: Spicauda simplicius; assembly: GCA_949699795.1. Taxonomy (NCBI): domain Eukaryota; kingdom Metazoa; phylum Arthropoda; class Insecta; order Lepidoptera; family Hesperiidae; genus Spicauda; species Spicauda simplicius. The sequence goes on along the minus strand of OX453074.1, from coordinate 15,217,610 downwards.
AAACATTTGTTACCAATCGTATAAAATATATAAAAACCGGACCGTTGAAAATATTTTTTCGTTTTCAAGCAATGGAAAAGTACGACAAAAATGGTGTAAGGTGATGAGAAGGGATAATGTATCCCCAGTATTTAATTTATATCGTTGTGAAGATCATTTTAACTAACGTAAGTATATACAACTTAGCATGAATTAATCAGAAGTTTTGCACTCCCTGTGAAACAGTAGAAAATTTGATTAACACTAACCTAACTTAGTTTTCAAAAGTTCAATAAAACGTTCTATAACAACCCGTACTTATTACTGTTATGGTTTTACGAAATTTTGATGATTGATGATTTATTTCAAGTTAAAGAAGTTACAGCAAAATTATATTCAATTTAACATAATGAAACAGCAAGTATTAAAATGTAGTCTGCGCTTGAAGTCAGGAGTTCGTTCTCATATATTTTCATGTCAAAACCGAAATGTCACCGCCAGTTGAGACAATGGATGCAATTAAAAGGCAACGATTAACAGTGGTAAATGAAGCTCTTGCAGAGTTTAGAGATAGCAGTATTAATAATGTTAAACGGGTAATAAAAAGGTTAAGAGAGTTTCACATGTTACTCCCGCATGCTTGTGTAGATCATAATCTAATTCCTATCATAGATCATGTACACTCAGCGGCACGGAATCTTGGCCAAACTCATAACATGCGATAACAATTTTTCAAGTGGGTCTAACTTTGTTCTTATTGTATAAGTGGGTAAGAATAATGTTTACCATAATCCTAAGAGGGTTATTAATCAAGTTGAAGTGCATTTTGGTTTGGGTTCTGAAGTTTAGTTGCACCGTGTCATTTATCCGACGAACTCTACATTTTGAATTGTGCTCTGGAATTTGCTAGTGTTAAGTTGCCGAAGTTCTTTGGTTTTATTGTGATAAATAAACATCTAAAGGCGCCTTACGATCCATAATAATGCCTTTGTCACCAAGTCAGGTAGCACAAGCAGCGGCATTAGTCCAGCAAGGGATGACCCATCGTGAAGTGGCTACTATCCTTAACGTACCGCGTTCTTCGATGCAATATGCACTGAAACGGTACCAAGAGACTGGTCGCTGCACACGCAGACCAGGTAGTGGCGGTGTACGTTGCACGTCAGCTCGTGACGACCGCTTTATCGTGTTAGAGATTTTAAGAAATCGCTTCCTTACCGCTGTGGAGATCCGGCAACGGCTTCAAATATCCAGGAATGTAAGTGTTAGTGAGCGTACGGTGAGAAGACGTATGGCGGAAGTTGATTTAAGAGCAAGAAGACCAGCCCGTGGCCCACAGCTTCTCCCACAGCATAGAGCAGATAGACTTCAGTTTGCTCGTGAACATGCTAACTGGTCTCATGAACAATGGGCAAAGGTTTTGTTTACGGACGAGTGCAGGATCGCTTTAAATGCACCTGATGGTCGACAACGAGTGTGGAGAAGGAAAGGTGAACGATATCTGGCGATTACTACCACTCCAACAGTAAGTTTTGGTGGAGGCTCTATAATGGTATGGGGTGGCGTTAGTTCTGATGCATGTACAGAGTTGGTCATCGTCAATAACACTCTAACTGCAACACGATACATTGAGGATATCCTTCAGGAATATGTTGTACCCTTTGGAGGGTTTATCGGATATGATCAATTCACTTTAATGCATGATAATGCACGTCCACACGTCGCTCATATCGTAAATGACTACCTTGAAGAGGTCGGTATTCAAAAAATGCAGTGGCCAGCTCGTAGCCCTGACTTAAACCCAATAGAGCACATCTGGGATAAGCTAAAAACAAAAATTAAAACAGCATCGAACCCACCACAGACCCTTAACCAGCTTCGGGATGCTGCACTGATGGCCTGGCGCGACTTATCGCAAGGGGACATTAAAAATGTCATCCAAAGCATGCCAGACCGAATGCAGGCTGTCATAAGGGCCAGAGGAGGAAACACGCGATATTAAAAAGTACAAGATGTTATCAAACATTAAACAGTTTTCGATTACTTGTGCTCAAAACTGCAATGTTTAATTTTGTGTAAATGTGATTTTGTGCTTAATCTTCATTATAAACTTAAAAAAAACATTATTAATGAGTAAAGACGTTAATTGGATGAACGACGATCTAAATTAGCCTAAATTAGCAGTGTAAAATAAAAAATACGGAATTTATCACAATTTTTATACTTGGCCAAGTTTCCGTGCCAGTGAGTGTAATAATAGTAGCTTGTGGATTGGTAGATATGCAGGATGTGTTAATAAAAAATAAAGATATCTAAATTTACATTTGTTTTATTGACGCTCATCATTTTGATGTCATAAAGTATCTTTGTATTCGGTCTGTAACAAATAAACATGCGTTGCTCTGTAAATCAAAGAATTTATTGTAGCTTTCCAAATGCAAATAAAACAATTAAAAAGTTAAAAAATATTTTAGTTAACAATTTAATGTTACCTGTAAATCAAAGGAACTAAATTAAAAGTTTATTTGTCGCTCATAAGTACTTGGCAAGATTTTCAGACTTCTTAAGTCCTGACGACATTCAAAAATAATTATTTGACATTGAAATTGGACGGTCTAGAATGTAGTTTAATTTAAAATTACTTAACCCATATACCAGCCAGTGCAAAGTGATAAAAGGAATCTTAAATATTCCTTTCAATATAGAAAACAGATAATGGAAGATACACAGAAATCAAATCAAAATTAATTAAGTATCTTTAGTATATTAAACAAGAAAGAAATAACATTTCAATTAAATTTTCTTATCTATTAATACATAATTAGAAGATTAAGTATAACGATATTTTATAAATAACATACATTTTTTTCTTTTTTTTACAGAATCCCTTCTTCATCCAGGGGGCTGCGTGATGAGGAAATTGAGGAGTTTCTTCATTGGGGTAAGTTTATTGTCTTTTCCAAAACATTTATTAATTAAAGTAGAGTAGTATGACTAATGTTTTGTTATTGTTGTTGACAGGCAGTGAAGAAGATAGCGACGATGATCATGACGAAGAACTGGAGCTGGAGGTGGTGGTGCCTAGATCCATCCGGATGTTTCTGGAGTCGGATGCGAGAATATGTCTCGCATGGCCGCCCGTATCCGACTCCAGCACCGCTCTGGCTCCTCCTCCAGGTTCTTCGCATGATCATAGCTATTCTTTGCTTCCTCATCCCGTACCTTCTTCCTCTTTTTCACCTCCTCCCGTACCTTCTTCTTCCTCTTTTTCGTTCCTTCCTCCACCCCTACCTTCTTCCCCCATCCCATCAACTTCATCTGCTCCTCCTCCCCTACCTTCTTCCCCCATCCCATCAACTTCATCTGCTCCTCCTCCCCTACCTTCTTCCCCCATCCCATCAACTTCATCTGCTCCTCCTCCCCTACCTTCTTCCCCCATCCCATCAACTTCATCTGCTCCGCCTCCTCAACCTCTTGACCAGCGCTTCAGTTTTGAGTGGAGAGGGTTCCCTTCAGTTCAAACACCACCTGAACAAAGAAGGGAACCTTTTAACGTACAAGCTTGCGGTCCAACAACAAGGTACGTTACCCCATATGACGCATTCTGCGCCATATGGGATGACGATATTATGCTCCTTATTGCTACCGAAACCAACGCATATGCTCAACAATTGACAACGCTTCTAAGGATATTCAAGGTATGTATCACGCCAAGGTATGTATTTTTAATAACTTGACTGTAATGTCAAGTTATTGAAAAAGGGTTATTTAATAAAATAACACCTGTGTAAAGTTAACCAAATATATCATTCATAACGCAAAATACCTATCTATATCTATATGTATAAGTACTATAAATAAAAATACGTTCGGTAAAATTGGATGAATCATAGACACAAAATGAAAATCAAAACAGTACTTTAATTTATTAATATTTATTTAAAAAGAAATATTCTTGATTTTTGTTCAATTTCCTTTTCAGTTGAATTATTTCTTTTTTGCGTCGTTCGATCACTTCAACAAAGTTCGTTAATACTAAAAACAGTACTTTAATTTATTAATATTTATTTAAAAAGAAATATTCTTGATTTTTGTTCAATTTCCTTTTCAGTTGAATTATTTCTTTTTTGCGTCGTTCGATCACTTCAACAAAGTTCGTTAATACTAATTTCAAATTGTTTTTCCACCGTTTTTTGTTGTGCGTCGTGGTGTGACATATTCACGAGTGTTATAAAGATATTAAAAGAAACATGGGGAAGAGAAAAGGAAAACACCAAGATGAAGAAGTTTTGAAAAAGAAGATGAAAAAGCTAAAAAGGAAATTAGAAAAATATACGGAGAAGGAATTGAAGACACCAAATTTGGGAGAATCTTCTACAAGACTGTCACCGCCGCCAGAATCTGAGCGGGACCCTTCACCAGAATCACATACTACAGATGTAGTATTAGAAATAGGTATGTGAATCTCTTCTCTTCACTTATAAATTGGACTGGAAATTCTCATTAGTTTATCTACTGGTTAATACTACAAATAATACTGATTGATGAAGGTGCTTTAAACAATTGGCATTATAAAATCAAGTCCCTGTGAAAACTTAATATCCCTTTTTAGGTCCGATGCGCTATCACACAGAGGATAGACAACCGGACCCATTTATATACATTTGAGTTACAAAAGGATTTATTTTATTTAATATGTGACATAATAACAAGAAATTGTCCGATGCGCTATCACATTGAGGATAGACAACTGGACTCATACTCGTATATCCTTTTGGAATTCTAATGTATATTCCAATCCAACATTAGAATTCCAAAAGGATTTACGCGTCATAATAACACTATTGGCCGACGCGCTATCACGTTGAGGATAGACAACAGGACCTAATATATTGTGTTAAGACTATTATCCTCCTCTTTTCCCTTTACAATGTTTTTTTATTAGAGGACTACCTGATTCAAAAAATGTTGACTGAATGGTTGTCACTACTATTTCAGATAAAGATGAGTTACCTGAGGAGTTCCTCCTAGCCCTTGGAAATGAAGGTGAGGAGGTAAAAGAAATTGGCACACCAATTCAGTCGGAGTTAGCTGTGAGGTGGTCTCGGATCATGTGTAATGGCCTAGGGAAAGAATCAAGAGAACTCATAATGAAAATGTACCCCATCCCAGAAAACTGTCCCAGGGCAGTACCACCGGAAATGAACCACAGAACTAAGCGTGAAAAGGGATCGGAGAATAATATCTCAGCAACAGATAACAGAAAGGATAAAAGAAATAAATAACATTTCAATTAAATTTTTTCTTATCTATTTATACATAATTAGGGAAAGATGGCTTTATTGAAAAAAATGTTGCATTTTACAACAAATCTTCACATAGATGTCTTTCATAATCCACTTCTAAAATTGTTACTTGTTAAGTTGTTTTAATTAGGCTGAGCAACATAAAACAGAGCCTTTGCTTTGTTACAAATATGTATCAGATGAGACATATATTTTCAGGCACTTTATTATCTGAAGTGACGTAGGACAATATTCCTATGACTTTTTCTGAGGTTGGGCATTTTATATTTCGACGGTGAACACACTACTTTCACGATCTGGAGAAGCACCCGTAGGATAATTTCGAGTAGAATGGATGACGAATGATGCTATGATGAACAATGGCTCTCGACATCATAAATGACATGTATAATAATGAAGAAATATATCTCATTCTCTTATTCATAATCTGAAGGCACTTGTTTATGTCTTATATCTTTTGAGGATTGATAATTCAGAGTTATAATAGATAGATAAATGATTAAATAAACAATGGTAGTTTTGTTACCTCAATGTGATGACTAAACGTTCTTCTGCCGATATACATGACCTCATTACTGTATTTTGACGACGTAACGCGGTTTAAGTATCAAAGAAGTTCTTGGAATGACGAATACCATTTTCGATACCATTTAATTTTTTTTTCCCATCTTCCATGTTTTACCATGTAAAATTTGTACGATAATGACCACAAAATCTACTTTTTTCGAAATAAGATTTTTTCTTGTATCTGCCCATATATCAACATGCAGCGCCCCTAGCCGCTTGTTTCGGAAATAAAATTTTACAATATGAAACAAAAATTTTGATCGTGTTCGGCCTCGGTCAAACGACGCGAATCGGACGAAAACAGTCGATAAAAAACGATTTGGCAGTATAATAATTTGACATTTGAAAACATGCAAATAACGTCATTTATCAAAAATTTTGATCGACTTACAACTCACCAAAACTTTGTTTTCGAATTGTCGAAATTCGTAGGAAAGTTGAGAGAAAAATGTTCGTTGCTAGGGATTATTTCGCACTGAGAATCATTGTTGAGGCCGTAGAAGCAGACCGTTGGGAATGGAAGCGACGTTATTTAAAGGAAAGACAGAAAATATCGCAAAAAGACCTTAAATTATTTGTGCCACCTATTAAGGAAAAATAATATTCTTAAGGATCATGATTTCTGTTGATGTTTATTAATAGTTAGTTGATGTACAATATACAATTCTATTTACGGGTTACTTGCGGTTTACTTTTTTTATGACAATGGGATTATCAGCGTGTTATTTTTTAACACTAGAAACGCGGAACATTTTGACACCCCTAGAAGCGCGGATGTTTTAGGTAAAAAAATGTGTATTGCATTTACGTGGTTGAAGTCCCGGGCACATAATTTAATCATATTTCATAAAGTCATAAAACACACGATGCGTGCGTATATAATAAAATATTAGCTAGAGCAGGAAGAACATCGAAGTGGGTGAAATTTAGGGCACGCGCACTTCTAGTGTTAATAGACTGAAGCGACTAACGAGCATGCAGTCCACCTAATGGTAAGTGTAAAGCTGGCAACCACACCCTTCACGCTTTTATTAAATGCTACACGCTAGAAATAAGTGTGGCGGTGGTATCTTCCCGATCGAACTACACTGGTTCTACCACCTAGAATATGCTTTATTCACTTTTGATATATTTAGAATTATGGGATGTACTGAATGATGGTACGTAATGAAGCTTCAAACGAACATATCATTTTTGTTGTAACACATTTGTGTCAACAAAGACATAGTGATTTTATTCCTAATATTACCGCTTTTTAGATTTATTCAAATAAAATAGTTCATTTTATCAGTTTAATTATTATTGTTATTCTTATTTCAGATCAGCTAAGTTAGATACCCTGACCTGATATCTAAAAAATACAGAGGAAAAATAAGGCAAGAATGAGCCGTGATGCCAGCCAAGATGACTATGAATGTGGTGTTTTTAAAGTGCATGTTTTTAAAGTGCATTTGGACTTTTCTTGTACCGTTTCTTGTTTGTAATGTCTTCATGTGAAACAAGAAGAGAGCAGAAAAAATGTTTTTAATAGTTTCGTTTTGACAGTTTGAGCCGAACATCTTAAGCGATTAAATAATTCTATCTAGGCGTATCCAAGACTTTGTTATAAAATACAAAGTTATTGTATCATTTTAAAAACACAGTGTGGGGCAACATAACTTACTTATTTGAAATTGAAATTTGTTAAAAAATGAAACGGATCTAGTCGGTACCATTAAAAAAACAGAAAGAATTAGCCTGCACAAAAAAAACAGAACGAAACTGGTACTGCTAAATTAAAGAGAGGCGAGCGTATAGCAAGAGAGACGTGCTTTTTATTTCGATAAAACATTCATACCGTTTCCCGATAACCATAAAGCGAGGAAAAGTAATTTTGAAGCCGAAAATTGTGCACGACTATAATAGATCGAGAGTAGTCGATTCGTCAGATCAGATCAGGTCAGGCAGCGCACTTCTTGCTACAACGGAAATCCGTTAAGTGGTATAAAAAGTTGGAATAAACCTGCTGTTAAATACAATACTGCTGATGTCAATGCACTAAGTTAGTTGAGTTTAGGAATCAACTGCTTAAAGGTTTATTGGCGAGAGGTGTAGAAACCTCATACTATGTTACAGGGCCAAAAAGAAACAAACTTACAAGGAAAGATGGTACAAGTAAAAATAATGGAAGAACTTGTCAGTAGTGTATTCATAATTTCATAATTCATAATTCTTTATTGCATAAATATGGTATTACATAGGATGTTGCACAATTATTACAGTTCAATCATATTTCACCGGTTAAGGTATGCAATTTTGGGTTCTTAAGAAATATTTTATAGATTTTATTACAATATTAAATATCATTAAATTAAATTAATTACAGAACCAATAAATATACAAATAATTCCTAATCATGTCAAATAATTGAATAGCGAAATAAGAGTTATGTCAAGTCAAGATATTGAATTAAATGTCAATCGTAATTATAATCATTATCATTATCGTTTTCTCCATGTCAAAAATTCTGTTAAAGAGTAAAAACTATTCATTAGTAACCAATTAAACATTTTTTTTCTAAACATTATAAATGGCAGGTCCTTAATTTCATCTGGTATAGTATTATAATTTTTTATACTCATACAGTAACAGTTTTTCCAATGAAGTTTGGTTTTACCTATTTCTGTTATGACTAATTTGTTTGGGTATCTCGTGCTACGATCACTTAAATTAACTGCAGTTTTAAATTTCTCGTGATGTTTTTTAACAAAAATTGCCATTTCATAAATATACATGCAGGGTAAAGGTAGTATGCCTAATTCTATAAAAAATGGCTTGCACGATTCCCATGGTGCAATGCCAGTCATAGCTCGGATGCATTTTTTTTGTGCTATAAATGCATTATTTATATCGGTAGAGTTGCCCCAGATAATAATCCCATATCGTAAGTTAGAGGCAACATAACCATGGTATGCCAAGATAGTTGTCTTCCTATCACACGTATTTTTAAGACGTCTAAGAACATAAACAAATCTATTAATTTTAGAGCATACTTGTTCTATATGAGTCCTCCAGTTACAGCGGCAGTCTAATTCTAACCCAAGAAATTTCGTGGTGTTAACGTGTTCAATAGATTGACTATTATATTCTACATCAAATTTTAGCGGTTTTCCAGCCTTATTAACAAATTGAATATACTTTGTTTTAGCTATATTCACTGCAAGCCGATTTGCTTCTAGCCATTTAATAATAGATGCCGTTGTCATATTTACTTCTTCGTTATGATTTTTTTTATCCTTAGTTACTACTATTACGGAAATATCATCAGCGAATAGCACACACTTATGTTTCGTTGTTTTGGGTAGGTCGTTAATGTAAATAAGAAAGAGAAGAGGACCAAGTATACTTCCTTGAGGGATTCCACGAGTGATGTGTTTATGTGCAGAATGATGTCGAATTAGTAGTGAATGCTCATTGTATGATGACACCTCAACAAATTGTTTTCGGTCACTTAGGTAGCTCTCGATCCATTCTAAGGCTATACCTCTTATTCCTATATATCGTAATTTTGATAGAAGTATTTGATGATCCACAAGATCGAAGGCGCTTGTCATATCGAAGAAGAGTCCAGTGGTATGATTTCTATTACTGACATTTTTTGTAACATGCGTAACAAGATCAAATATGGCCAATATTGTCGACTTGTTATTTTGGAATCCAAATTGTTCTGAAGCTAGAATTTTATTACTTTCTAAAAAGCTTAGGAGTCTGGATTTAATGACTTTTTCGTAAACTTTTGATAAAACGGGGATAAGTGTAATTGGTCTATAATTTTTAATGGTCATACGATCACCCTTTTTATAAATTGGTGTCACTTTTGACAGCTTCAGACGCGATGGAAAAATAGCCGATTCAATTGAGACATTTATAAGCACCGATAGAATTGGTGATAGCTCGTCAACCCATATTTTAATAATTTTTGTAGATATCTCATCGTACCCCGTCGCTTGGGTGTTATTGAGTGATTTAATTATTTTAGAAATTTCAGCTTCATCAGTCGGTCGCAGGAATATGGTGTTGTTTATATAAGTACTAGATGTCGAATTGAATTTATATGATTGAATAGGATTAGATTTATTTAATGTCAGATTTATATAGTAGTCATTAAAATTTTCTGCTATAATGTCGGGGTTTTCGATTATCGTATTGTTACATTTTATTTTGAGTGTCTCATGTTTTTTCATAATATCGTTTTTTTGTTTTATTATATTCCAAGCAGCTCTACATTTGTTTTTGGAGTAATAAATGTGTTTTTTATATGTGATGATTTTTGAAGCATTTATACATTTTTTAAATAATTTAACATATTTCTTATAACTTAATTTGTTTTCAAGGGAATTATTTTTATTATATATATATATATATATATATATAATAAAAATAATTCCCTTAATAAAGAGAATACAAATTGATGGGTAATGAATGGGGCGATTTTTGGCCAAGAAAGTTGTGAAAGTTTTTGCGAAACCTGCCCAAATAATCCATATGTATTTACGTTTTTATTGTTTCCATAAAATTCACAAATTTGAGATATACAGTGTGTTAGGGATCAGATTTCCGATACGTCACCCACGTACACAGTCAGAACATACAGCAACATTTTACACGATACACACAACACAGACACACACAAACAGCACTTTTGAAAGTTATACGTACCAAACCATGGTGGTCCGAGGAGCTCCACAAAGATAACATCACGACAAACAACCCGAACAGCAAGAGCAGGCGTGCCGAGTCTCAGTCTCAACGACAACAGACAGGAACCAGTACCAGAATCGCATAGCAACTCACGCTCATGTTTTATTAACCCGAATCTTTGCAATAGCGATAATGTCTTTATCAGAGATGATAGGGTACGTAAGCCATTGAAGCCTACTTACTCATAGTGTTTTAGAAAAGAGATCAAAGGCTTACAAAGTTCAATTGCCCCATAGAAAAGCTTACATATCAATTGACAGGTTAAAGCCAGCCTATTTATTTCGCAGCGATACACCTAATGAGCACGTCAGTACAGATCGTTCTTTATCGTTCGGTACAGCACAGAAGCAAAACGGACATCAAACCCGCACCCCTACTGTAAAACATTTACCTATTCGTACTACACGTAGTGGACGCTCGATAAAAGCGCCAGGACGTTTTTTATATAATTTTTTGTACACAGTTAAGCGATGCGATTAAGAACGGTTACGATAAAATATTAAACGTACTACATGCAGAGTTCATTCATAGCATGATCATTTTAGATTTTTGAATTTTAGGCGGAACGAAGTTTGTCGTTCAGCTAGTATGTTGTATTCTAAGTTGGTTACGTTTAAGCAAAAGTTACCAATATATACAGATGTTTTTACAAAAAAAAAAAATATTTACAATTGCCTATTAACAATATACCTTTATACAATTTTGTTTCACCCGTTGTCCTAGGTGAACGACAAACGCGGCAATGCGACGCGACGCGACGCGAAAATATCAAATAGTCGTTGCATGTATTGGTGGCCTACGTTATCGCCTTATTATTTTGTTTTAGCACAAAAACATTGCGTTGACAAAAAAAGAAGTGGCGAATTTAGTAGATATTATAGAAACAAACCCGGTTGTATACAACAAAGCTACCAATGCCACCAATAATCAACTGAAGCAGAGTACTTGGTCCAATATCGCAGACCAGTTTAATTCAATGATTTCTAGCAGCCCACGTACACCTGAACAGCTTGGGATCAAGATAATTTAAAAAAAAGCTGCCCGTAAAGGGAGTACTAAAATAAGCATTAATAACTTAAAGGTACGAGTATGTAGGAATATGATATCATATGAAGGTTAGTGATCATCACCAATATGCTGATGAGAGTAGATAAATTATAGATTTATTGTGAGTATTGTATGTATGTATAAATATACATATGTGTTTTATTAAGTATATTATATATTATAATTGTTTGTCTTTAAAATTAACAACTGCTGCAAATTTTCTAGCCACCCAGGGTTGACTGGTAGACAATGCCACCAGGCATTAACTTTGCCATTTTGTTACTTTTATTTTATAAAGGTGCAATAAATGAATTATTAAGATGAATAAAAATAAAGTATATTTTGTATGGCATGAAAGATATAATTGGATTATTTTACTTTCAGACTGGAGGTGGGAAGCCTGACTACATTCCATCAGATGACATATTGGAAAAAGTAGCTGTAATTTTATGTCCGACTTGTGAAGGTTACAGTGTACAGTTTGGTGGTGATGCCGTTGTAGAGCAGGTGATAGAGGTGGAGGAAAAGGTGTAGGATGCAGTAGTTGTAGATGTGCCTTTTACAGAAAATGCTGAAAATATTGTAGCAATTTCACCTACTTTAAGTCCACATACCCCGCAGTCGAAAAAATTTTTCTTTTCTTCATCTATGAGCAAAGGTGCACATAGTTTGTTTTTAATTATGTTCTGTTAATGTATAAAACTTATTTTTTGACTGTCTCGTCCTATATTAAATATATTGTAAGCCTTAACATACCCCAATCCATCATTTCTCTAGCTCACATCTGTACGCTATAAATTACGTGCATGATGGTAATTAATGGTGATGGTTGCAAGTGGTCTTATTAAAATTTAATATTCTAGCAATAAGTGGTAAAACTGCAGTGGTTTAAATAGAGTAAATTAATAAAATGGTAGCATTGTATTAATTTCTGTTGTGAAGGAATGTTTTGTGCCTGTGTGTGGTTGCCAGACACATGAGGTGACTACCGGTCTCACTAGTATCACCATAACTGCATAGAATCTTAAAGAAAACTCAAGCTTGCTTAAGATTGTTATAGATTTCTATTGGCTGCAAAGGCATACTTGTTCATACATACATAAAGCATGCTTGTTTCATACTCTTTTCACTAAAGAAAATTTATTATTTTATTGAATTTGGGTTTTGTGGCAAGGGAAAATTGATTTATTTCTTTTACTTTATTTGGTCTGTCTTTTTCTTATATACTTAAACTTATTTTAGGAAAACTGAAGCTTCAAGTGCTGTCTGAAAATATTAAAGCAGCAGTAAAAGATAGAAATCGGGCAATCGCAGAATATTATGACGCTAAAAGGAATCAAGAAGCAGAGATATTTGTATTAAAAAAAAGAAAACTGGAATAAGATATTTTAGAGCAAGAAAAAAAAACTAAATATACACTTGAGAGCAAAGAAATCGCACACCTCTTTGTTTCTACATATTTTGTCAAATTCCTTTCCAAGTATCACTACTATGAATGAAGTTGTTTATGTACAAATTAAGAACATATTCTTATCTTTCTAATGACATCAAAGAACAATGATTTATCCATTGTGTTTTTGGTCAAAACAACCACACCTGAAAAACAACCCATTTCCCGGAAAGCAATCGTCACAGGTAACGCTAATTACAGGTGTCACATTAGGTATAAAAAGATTAATTTCAGGTACTTAGCCATCATTATCATATCAACTGTCTACTCGTAAACATCTTCTGTCAATTTTATCATCAAAACATGGATACCACCCACGCTGAAGCTGCTCCAGTGGTTGCTTTGCTCGAATCAGGGCTAAATCAAAGTGATGTGGCTCGTCAGTTAAATTTAAGTCGATACTCCGTCCGACGGGTGTACCAAAGATATCAAGACCGGCGGCTACGTTCGCCGGCCAGGTTCAGGGTCTCAACGCAAAGCATCAGACCGTGATGACCGCTTTCTTGTGACGCAGTCTTTGAACCGATACTAACGATGAAACAGTAAGCGCAACTCAAGTCGCTCAAGACCCTTCACTTGGCAACGACAACAATTCAAGTTACCGAAAATCAGCAACAACAAGAACAATAGAGTTGGAACACAAGACCAGAGATCCAGAAAACGAAGCAAAAGAAGACCAAAAAAGGCAAAGATGATTTATCGGACGAAACTCTTTCTGAAGCTTTCAGGATTTTCCAACGGTGCATAGAACCACAGCCAACCCCACCGACTTGTGACTCATACTCGGCATTTGGACAATACATAGCCAACGAATTGAGAAAATATGATCCAGTAACTCTGGCGCACGTAAAAAAAATATATGCGGAATAATATTTCAAGCAGACACAGGAGTTTATCAACAATATGGCTATTATACACAGAGCTATGCTGGGTCTTTCCAACATCCTAGCACTTCATCTTATAGCGATCCGACCTCCTCTTCACCACTAACTCCTCAACCATCTATTAACCCGGTTCAGACGACTTCTCCAATTCAATCAGAGATTTCACCTTCCCCTCTGATGACTTTTCAAAACCGTCAAAAACTTCAAAACTTGTCAGACATCCCTCCTCCCCCTCCGCCTCCCGCCTCCTGATTATACTAAAACAGAGTGAGCAACTGGTTAAAATTAATTTCATCTTTTTTCTTTTTAGGGTTATTTTAAAGTTTTATTAAAGTGATTGGACAAATTTGACAAGATATTGGTATTCTTTTACATAATCCTTTAAATGTTCGATGATGGCATCGCAAACTTCAGGAACAATCTTTGAAATAGATTGTTTAGAAATGCGAAAGAGATACTGCAAACTGGTATAAGAATCTCTTGTCGCTAAGAACCGTAATGTCAATAGTATCTTTTCTCTCACGGTTATCGCTCGACGCCAGTTTGTATCATATCTTCTAAGTCTGCTTTGCAAGTTTGAACACAATAGTTCCAACTCATCTGTATTAATGCGTGCAAAATTTTTCTCCACTCCATCATTTATCAATTCTTGGTACAGGTCTTTTCCATTATTTAATAATCTGTTTTTGTATAATGTCTGGATCCAATATCGTCTTCGTTTAAGTTTTTGTTGTCTTCTCTTTTTTAAAATCCCGTTTATAAGGATAAATGCAACAGGATAAGGCAAATGCCTCGCGAGGCTTCTCGCTCTATGTGGACGCGCCTATTTCAATTTTTAGAAAGAAATACTAATAGTGTCACATAATAAAACTAGTTCATCGTACGCAAGGAATAAGAAAAAACAGCCCCATAATCAGATTTCTACTTTTATTGCAAGTTTCATTGCAATGTAACAACAAATACGAGTATATTGTAAAAACGCGCCTAGAAATAAACCTTGCCTAATGTGTAATGCACAACATCCATTATAGTATTCATGTTAATAATTTCTCGATCTTGGTATGCAACAAAGGTTTAAATTAGTCAAAGATAATCAATTGTGTATTAATTGTATGCGCAGTGACCACACCGTTGACATTTGTTTATTTGGTCCGTGCAGAAAATGCGATCTGTTATGTCTGGCCAATGTATGCCTTTCTGCCGACCCAGCCTTTTCCCCTTTCTATCGCCTACCTTACACAGCATTTATCTCTCTATAAAGAGTCCTTCTCAAACGCCCATCTCCAGTCTACCACTTACTATTACACGCACAGCACAGCACAGTCTATCGCTTAAACCCGTGTGTAGCATAGTCTACCAGTAAATTCCGTGTAGCATAGTGTACAATAGTGATTCTCCTCGCGAACGGCTGCCTACGGATTCTCTTTTAAAATAATTTGTTATACTTTTTAGTGAATTAAATAATTCTTTTTTTTAAAAAGTGACTTTTAAATCCTCTCATAACATTTTTGGTGGCAGCGGTGGGATATTCCGAGTGCCGTATATTCGCCGGTAAGGGATATTTCTAAAATATTGTGCAAAGTTCACACTCTCAGAACTTTAACCGTATCGCGAAATGTTGAAAGAAGATTATAATAGAAGTGGTAGGCTCCTTGGAAAATCTGAAAATTTCATCCATTGTCATGACCAGCGAGTCCAGATCCAGTACCCCTGCGAAGTAGCACGAGCGGACTCCACTGTATATAAGAAATCCCATCGCCTTGTTGTGGACGGTTCATCACCGAGTTCCTGGTACCTGGATAGGCCACCCAGTTGGCCCCCCCACGAGGTAGAAAAACGCGGATTCTGTGTGCAGCGCGTTTCGCTGAAGAGTCCTTATCTCCGGAATGCGTGTCACATCCGTTATTATATTACTCGCTGCAGCTTATCTGTAAGTCTATGGTCATGCTTGATAGTATTCCACGTTAAATATAAAAAATAAAAATATATATTTAAATGATCTAAAAACTTTATAATAATATAATTTTCATTTAATGTTTGCAAATTTACGAATTAAAAATTGTAATTTCAATATATGAATTAAATATTTCTCTAATATTTACCTTATATACCACACAATTTTAAAATGTTATATTCGAGCATGAAAAACGTCTTGTTCTTCTAATTGTCATAATTATTGTATTGTGTATTTTTCTCAAATTGTGATTTATTGCACTGTGTATTTTTTATTTTTCAATTTTGATTTATTGTTGTGTGATTTTTGTGCATTTCTATATTTTCAGTTTAATAATACACTTATTTGTGACATTGCTAGTTTAAAGGAAAATAATTCATATGCAGTTACGCTTATAACTTACGATCGATCTGCAGACCATACGAACGATACGTATTTAGATAATGCACACACGAGCAATTCATTCCAGGGACAAGTACAATCATTTCACGCAAAATATAACAATAACGAATATCGAGCGAGGACTATTTTACTGTCAACGGCTATCGTAGTCGTACGGAGTCGGTCGGAAGAATACCTATAAGCGCGCGTGGTCGACAGTGGCTGTGAACGCTCATTCATTACGCAATTACAAAAGTTAAATCCACAAACTATACAGTCCATTTTAAATTCACGGGGTAGGAAATTCTATAACACAATGTACGCAATCATGTGATATAGAATTTGAAATCGCGCACAGATAACTACACCACACGCATTAGGTGTATTATTTTACCATAAATAACTTCAAACTAACCTATAACTTCGTTACGCGTTAACGCCTTTATAATTCCTGAAAACATTCGTCTCGCAGACCCGACTTTTTATGACAGTCAAACGATTGACATGTTAGGCGCGGATTTATTTGGGGAATTCATTAGGGATGGCAAAATGAGACTTAACAATAATCCTATATCCAAAACTCGCATCTTGGTTGGATAGTATCGGTTCAGTTCGGGTTATAACACGTAAACAAACCAGAATAACTTGTAATTTTACGCAATCTAATAACAGGGATACGAGCTTAGACGAGTTAGTACGTAGGTTTTGGAAAATCGAATCTGATAGAAGTGCAAACTCTTATCTACACGAGAGAGACCTTTTGGTGTCCCTTATACGGAAATACCAGTCCGTATTAGAGAATAAACAAAGTGATCCTTCAACCTGGAGAATGAAAGAAGCCGCGTGGGAAAGCATCCAAAATGAGTTTAATGCACAATCTGGCGGCACGTTCAGATCAACGAAAACTTTAAAAGATAAATATCAAGAGCCGAGAAACGTACGATGAGGAAAAGTCGACTGCAATATCTACGCTCGGAACTCTACCCCACCGGAGGTGGCAATAACACGGCGCCTCTGCTGGATAACGTAGAGGAGCAAATTAAATCGATGATCACGTTAAGCACGGATAGTATGCTTAGCACTTATGACTCCGATGTATTACCAGAAAGTCAAGAAAATCTCGGTGAGCTAAGTACATTGTTATTAATTTAGTAAAAGAACTATCTATATCGTTATTTATATCAAGAATAAACAATAACTCATAATTACTTACATGCAACTATATACTTTCAATGCTTTGTTACAGACAGCATCGATGTTCCCAACGAAGAACTTGCAGAAATTTCTGTATTAAACTCGGACATACCTGAGGTTGTAAAAAGTGAAGCTAGTCAAAACCGTAAGCATCTATAGTACTTACTCATATTTACACAGGGTGGGCCTTAACTGTATGAGTGTTTTATTTTGCTTATAATTAAATAACCGTTAAAGGTGCGGGGTCGCGGGGAGTATCGTTAGACGCGCCATTTCGTGGAATTTTGAGTCGCCATGGACGCGTTTTCGGGAGCACAGCGTGCGTTTTGTGTTCGCTCGTATTATGTCAATAATAATTCAGTTACTGTTGTTAGGAGATTGTACCGGGCTCACTTTGGTTTACATGACATCAGAAAAGCACCATGCGCGAATTCTATTCGAAAATGGGTTAAAATGTTTGAAGAAACAGGATCTACAGTAAGAATTAATAATGCGGGCCGCCCGAAGTCAATAAGGAGGCCGGAGATTATCCAACGTGTTCATGAATCAATCAGAGAAAATCCACGACAATCGACTCGCAAAAGAAGCCAAATCTTGAACATCAAAAGGAACACTTTGCGCAGAATTTTGTGCCGTGTATTTGTATTCAAAGGCATAAAATTCAGTTGATACAAGAGTTTAAAGCCTAATGATGCACATCTTCGACTTAATTTTGCTAATGTAATGCTGAAACGTTTTAACAATTTTTCCAACATAATCTTTAGTGATGAGGCAAACTTTCACGTCAATGGGCATGTTAATAAGCAAAATTGCCGGTTTTGGGCTGAATCTACTCCACACAACATGCACCAAAGACCTCTTCATAGTCCTAAGGTCCATAGTGTGGGTTGGAATATCGGCTAATGAAATAATTGGGCCATACTTCTTTGAAAACCAATGGGGTGTTGCTGTGACAGTGAGGTCAGAGAATTATTGTCAGATGTTGCAAGAGTTTTTGATGCCAGCTCTACAAGAATTTCGACGTCATAATAATAGGACGTGGTTTCAGCAGGATGGAGCCACATGCCACACTTCCGCAGTCTCAATGGACGTGCTGAAAGAAATGTTTCCTGGAAAACTTATCTCGCGAAGGGACATTGAGTGGCCCCCAAGGAGTCCAGATCTCTCTCCTTATGATTATTTTTTGTGGGGTTACCTAAAATCAAGAGTGTACAAAAATAATCCAACAACTGTTCAAGAGTTGAAGCAAAATATTGTTCAAGAAATTAACGCAATTCCACGAGCAACTTGTCAGCGTCTTGCAAAATGTGCGAGTTCGACTTCAAGATTGTCAAGCTGCTGAAGGTGGTCATTTAGTGAACATTATTTTAAAAAAATAGATGTAACTTAAATTTCAATTTCTTAGAAATTAAAAAAAACAGTGAGATATTTAGTTTATTTTTTTTTGCAAATTGAAACCACTCATACAGTTAAGGCCCACCCTGTATAATATTATGTGCCTGTTGTGCTGCACAATCAATCAATCACAATCACAATCAATCATCAATCACAATTACTTCTACCTGTCTTGTATTTATGCTTTCTTTTGTTTTACAGAAGTTCTGTTTCTTGTAACTAATGACTGTGAACCATTAACATCCACAAGCAGTACAAACACAGTTCCTGTTTTTAATACTATTCTTTTGTAAACTTGATATCATTACGTAATCAGATTATTTTTTCTTCATCATACTGGGTAAACCTAAAGTATGCTTCACACTGGTAACTATTATCACATGGCCCAATGCTATTTTTAACAAGCACTATATAAACATAACATTATAATAAGATTTCAACCAAAGTATGTAGGAGCTGTCTATGCCATAAAAGTTGATATCAATTTATTGTTCTTGTTACAGACAAAGCTTTACTTGACACTCCGACGAGGAAAAGTGTCATAACTCCATCTACTACAAAGAAAAAATGGGTTGTCACTAGTAGAAGGAATTTAAAATCAAAGAAACATCCTGCACTGATGAAGACATAATAGAATATCATTATGTAAATACACATGTCCGGTCGACACGAAAATTCACTCTGTATTGGGTACAGAGAAAAGGTACAGTTGAGCAAAGTTGAGTAGTCTGTATTTATTTTTTTTGTTTCTTTGTTTTTGTACCAGCTAAATGTAGTTCAGCTTAAAAAATCATTTTTAGAAGATGAAATAATAGAAAAGAGAGGTATGGGAGTTTAAAATTATAAATGAACAATGTTTTATTTATACTCTATTATTCAATAATGGTAAAAAATATGCAATTGATGCAAATGAAAGAAACTTTCGAGGACAGCTGCGACTCCCATACAACACCTTGGAGAAAATGCAACACAGAGTGCAGATTCCAATAATGGCATTAGGAATAGACTGGTGCAAGATATTTTTTACTAGGCTAACCCTCGTCCCACGAGCCGTTTGTCCTGAGGCGGCTTCCGCCTCTGGACATCCTGGCGGACATGGACGCACGGGTCTTTCTTATAAGATCCGCGTCCTCTGTCAGGGGACTGAAGCTAATGATAAATTAGGAGATGACAATTATTTGAAAGACTACAGAGAAACTCATAAGAATAGGCCGAGAAGAATGTCAGAGGACACTGAAAAAAGTATAATAGAACATATAAAACTATTTGAAAGAGTTGAATCACACTATACTCGTAAAGATAACCAATAACAATATATGTGTGAATATGTCTAAAATGCACCGACTATATTTGGAATGGACGGGTACAAACAACCAGTATTATGAAAAAATACAAAGCAACTAAACGCTCGTACGAAATAATCGTTAGTACGAAATTTAATCTTTCCTTCCACAAACCTAAAAAAGATTTTTGTGAAACATGCTCATTTACCAAATTTCTGAGGATGTTAGAAAAGAACAATTAAAAGCAGACTATGAAAAGCTTTTGTAGATAAAAAAAAACCGCCGCGGTTGACGCTGCCTGAACACTAACGGAGCCTCTTCTAAAAAATCATTTTCAAGAAACTCTGAAAATCTCTCGCCGTTTAAGTGATCGAGCAAGACAATAGGACCTAAAAGCTGATCATTAAATAAACTTGCCCACATGTTCATCAAAAAATCGTGTTGGAATCGTGCTGCATTACCATTGCAGAAAGCATACACAAAATGTAAGTCTGCTACTTCTGCAGCCGACTAAGCCAAAGCACGAGATATAAATATGACAATAAATTCAAACGAACTGAGAACCTCCTCCTTTTTGGAGGTCGTTTAAAAACTGTACAAGCGGAATAGCGATGTTGTAGTTGTCAAAAAGCGGGGCGATGGATAATTGATTAGTTATTGAAACACAAAAGCACAACATTTCATTTATTATTATGATCTATTAACCGGTATTTTTCATCTCTTGCATAACTAATCGGAAAAATACCGCTCTCACTCACACGCATCGCGTGTTTGTTAATTGTGACCCTTATTGTAAAACCAAATTTTAAAACTATTTGCGTAAATACCAGAAATAATTTGAGGTTTAAATGTTAGCACAGTTTACTGCCCGCAACTTGGAACAAAAAACGATAGGCCAGGGCACGGTTTTTTAGGTAGTGCTCAATAACTAAAAAAAATGTCTTTAGTTTTCGATCTAAAATAAAAGTTAATACATTGGTTTAGAATAAATAAATAAATCATCTTTAAAACAACTTAGTGTAAGACATAAGATATTATGATATTATTATTATAAAAAAAGAGTTTCGACGAACTCCTAAAAACACGATATATGAAATTTTGAAATGGTTCCCCATGGGTGCGACCCCTTATGGATTTTTGTTAATAAAATTTAATGTACTATACGTGATAAAGTATAGCACACTGTATAGACTATTGCTTGTGTGCCTAGGTTGTAGACTATTGTTAGTGTTTAAGTTTAGTGCATATGACGCTTTCTATCGTCTCTCTCTCTCCCTCTTAGTTAACTATAGTAGATTTAAGTGTGGACAATTGTTTAGCTTTATTCTTAGTGTTAGTGCTTTGTGTGGAAGGCATTTTAGTGATTGTGCAATATACTCTTATTTATGTGGACTTGTGCATCATTGCGTTTGAAGCCTTTCCCGCATACACCTAAGATATTTCTCACACCATGCCCATATCTCCATACTGCTCGCTAAAACTGTTTTGAAAAAGAAAGGAAGAGGTGCTTTTTATCAGGTTGTCTGTATTAAAAGTGAAACCTAGTATTGTCTAGTGGTTTGATAGTAAACATGTCTCATTGATGAATTCTTATGACGATGGATCGAAAATATGAAACGATTCAGCAACGAAGCAAAATCTCATGTTGATGTATACCTAATGTCCTAAAATTGTTAGACTAAAATTGTCGTACGGGAGGTGACGACTTGTTTGCGTTATGTCACACTGGAATAAGCCGTGTTTATGCCGTGTTTATGGTAATTTGTCATTCAGTTCTTCTCGTAGCTACGTGAATGTTGTGCTCCTAGTGCATTTTTCGTTTTTCGACAACTTACGCTGTGTTATTGGACTGTTTTGATCGCCTTTTCGTTGACCTTCGCTCATACCTGGACTGTTTTGATTGCGCGCACATCGACCTCGGCTACCTTACTGGACTTTTGAATCTAATGGATTCATTGACGATGACGTCGCATTTCAACGACCTCATACCGAGGCCATCTACCTTTCGTCAATCACCCGAACGGCCTGACGAAGACTCAAGTCAATTCATTTTCAGATAAAGATGAATTCGTCAACCGGCGAAGCAACAATCTGAGTTATTAACACCTGACAAAAGTTCTCCGAAACTTAGGAACTCATGAAAAATGTGTGGCATATACCGAAGAGCAAGGTTTAATGGAAACAAATAAACTATGTCGTACACATCGTTCACCCATGAAAATAATTTGTTCAATGAATAAATCATTTGAGTCCTGGATATGCAGTAAGAGAACCTGCAAAAGCAGTCGAAAGAATCTCAAGAACCAAAGGGACATTTTTAAAAACATATAGATAGACCTCGTTCATGTATATTACTTGATATACGCCTTTAGTCAGAACTGAAGCTACAATCAAGTGGTTGTCGAAGATCCCTATAAGGAGGAAAAAACGTTTGTTTAAGCAGGTCCATAGTGAGTGACAGGTACAATTATTGCCGAGAAACAGTTCAAATATACTTTCTGGAGAAACAGGAATTTAAAGGTATAATTGGAGGACCTGGAAAAATAGTACAGATTGATGAATCTAAATTTGGGAAACGCAAGTATCTCTAAGGTAAATTATAATACACAATATGATATTTTTATTTATAATTGGAAATTGTCTTTCTCTTGTTTAAACAAAAAATTCTTATTTGTTCTAGGGCGTCATTTTGATGGTCACTGGGTCCTCGGATTCATAGGAGATGGTAGCGAGGTCCTACGCCTGGAGGTATGTCCAAATAACATACGGTCTGCTTAAGTGCTGGTGCCCCTTATTCAAAAACACGTCGAAATAGGGACAACCATTCATACAGACTGCTGGAGAGGGTATAATTCCTTAATAGAATACGGTTACAATCATAAAACTGTGAACCACTCGAATAGAAAAAATCCATTGAGACAAGTGAAAAGATATTTTAAAAAACAAAGTGAAAACAATGAAAATTTTGTGGACACAATCGTAGAATATTTGTGGAGGAGAAATCTTCAAAAATATAGAAGAAATCCATTTATAGAACTTTTAAAGTGCATAAATCATATTTATAAAAAAAAATTAAAGTAGTAAAGAAAAGAAAATAAAACGAGTAGTAAGGGGCGAAACACCCCGAATAGGCAAAGAGGGTAAGCATCTTGCACTGGTCGAATGAACATATAGCTCCACGCTAAAATTAAATAACAACCAGAAATCTGCACAAACTACCAACTTCTTGCACAACTGATACAAACTGAACAACCCTCACCACTGGTTCTCCATTTACAAGCACTGATCTTGCGAACCTGTGGAGGTATTCCGATATAATTAAAACTTTGTCTTTTTTGGACTTAATACTAAGGCGTTGCGCTCAGACCACAGCGAAATATGATCAAGGACAGAATTTAGTTTCCCAACCGCATTATCCGAGTCACTTGGCTTAAACGAAATGTATAGCTGTAAGTCATCTGCGTACATGTGAAACCTACAATGGTTAATATTTTTGGTCATTGATTACTTCTATCAATACATAGATAGTGATTTAGTGAACCTAATTGTCGCAAAAACCAATCAAACTGCAGTTAATTTACTTGGCCGATGTTTAAATTTGAACAGAAATTAATGTTATCTATACTTTGGTATTACATTGGTAATGGCTAGCGTAAATTCCCACAAATACGTATGTACTGGGAATATGACACTTAATAAATTTTTACAGCTGAGGAACTCAAATTAGTATTTGATGAAGAAGTTGATCAAAAAGCATCCGATTAAAAGATAAACTATGGAAAATGCTACCACAAGAAACAAGATGTACTTTGTATCGACGAAATGTGACATTCACTGGTTCTTGTAGCATAAAACAGTATATACCTGAGAAACTAAATCCAGAAGGTTCATAAATATTTGTTTTAGCTAACACTGACGGTCTTACGTGTGCTTATGTGTACGATGGCTCCTGATAACGAGTCTAATATATCGCTTATATTTGGAAGTGGGAATTTGTCATGCATTATACAATTATTTAATTTTCGAAAGTCTATTACTAATCGCCAACTTTTATTATTATTATTATCTGTCTTTTTAGGAACTAATAACACTGGGCTAGACCATTCGCTGTTCGCGGGTTCGATAACATTATTGGTTAACATTTTTTGAACTTGTTTTTCTATCTCATTACGTTGCGAAAAAGGTAATCTATATTGCTTAGTATAGACTGGGGCCGAATCAGGTTTTAATTGAATATTTTGTTCGTAAAGATTACATGTACCTAATTTGTCTCCCGGTAAGAAAAATACGTCAGCATATTTCGCACAGATATTTTGTATACTAATGCTTTCTTTTCGAAAAGAAATTTTAATGAGTCAAATTGGGCTGATGCGCGTGAGTTTGAAGAGCGGCAACCAAAACCAAGAGGCCAGACCAAACGAAGTATTGCTTGGAGAGATAAAATTGAAAGCAAGAGACAAGAGAAGAAAGAAGATCCCTCAGTCTCCTACGACTTCAAGGCCGCACAGGAAACCGCACCAGTGGACGAGCCATTATATGATCTTGGGCCCCATACTAGCTCACATCCAGTACAAGAGCTATACTCACAGAACTTTGAGTTTTCGGGCTACATCGACCAGATTATTCGATCATATGAAGTGATGAGAGGAATTGATCCTCGGCTACCACGTCACAAATTTTAAAGTGGCTACCGGCGAAAATCTCAAATATTACAATAAAAAAATAAATTGGTTAAGTAATGCCGAGAACACGCCTGGCGTGTCCACTTTAACAAGTGTATCATAGATTGTCAACCTTTGCACTTAGATGTCAGTTGTTGCAATATATATATATATATATTAAGCCCAAATATAAGGTTAAAAATTAATAGTGAGCTCAAAAAGGCAAAAGATATAGGGAAGGACTGGTAGATGAGTAGGTACACAGAAGGCAAAAAAAAGAAACCGAGTAGATCACATAAACGAGGAATCAGATTAGACTACATTTCGGCGGCGTAATTTTTGGTCATCAGACCTAGACCCGTTTCCTAGCATACCTACCTAAATTTTTGTATAAAATTAACAAAAGCCGACAAAATTTAAAAAATGTATATCAGTTTTTATTGGCATTTATACGTTTGTATTTCGTGTTCGGTCTTGTCGGACCGACCGGACAGAATAGAGCGAGTAGGGAATATGCGTGCGAATTGCATTAGAAAGGATCAAACTACTCCCCAGGATTCCACGAAATGGTGTGTGTGATGGCACGTTTTATTATTTTTATCTTACCTTTGCCTATAGTAAAATTTTTTTCTTCGTGCAGTTTGTGTCATAAAACGTCGGAGCGGTGAAGCGAGTATTTTGCACTATCTCCCACTCACGGGCCTTATTAGTGCCTTAGGGCCTTAGTGATGCGCACTAGTTTGTCGATAAGCGTTATCGAAAGTGTATTTAGTTTTGTCGTTATGTGGGATTGTGATAAAAATCAAAGAAAAATAGATAAAACAACGTCTTTATTAAAATAAGAATATTATTATGTGGGGTAATGATGAAAAACAAATTATATAACAATTGACAAACAATGATCACAACATAACAATATCCCAGCACCCTTTGGATACCGCACCGCCGAAGGCAACTTCGATGACTCATTTGTTTTTAACGATAATGGCGTTGCACCCGCGCGACATGCTCAACGCCCTAGCAAGCTTATCTTTTATGACCCAAACTGCACGGAGAAAATAATTATACTATTGTTTTTGAATTTGAACTTTAAAGCAAGGATTTTGTACTTGGTTTGGGTCGTCGCACTTTTTCGGCAAAAGTTATTAGATGTATTGCTTTGTTTTCGACAAGGGAATTTGTTTAGTGCAGTGTTCGAAACTTACGGCATCGCATGTGTACGTTCGTTCCTTCCGTAACTTAAGTTTACTGAATTTTGTTTGATCCCTCTATCGACGACTTACGCTTGTGTTTTTGGACTTTCATGATTGCTAAACATCGCGACCTCGGCTAGTATTTATGGACTTTATGATTGCACTTATGACAACTTCGGCTAGTATTTTTGGACTTTTTGATTACATATAAGAACACATCGGCTAGTGTTTCTGGACTTCCGGCAATCACATCTTTGCATTAACTTCAGTGACGGTTTCATAAAATTGGTAAGTAATATTTATTTAAAATGTTGTTACTATAATAAGTTATTACACTTACATTTATTAATAAAAACGATCGTGTATTTTATATAAGTTAATAGTGAAATATAAAATATGATCGTACAAAACGTACAAGTATATAAAAACAAATTATTTTTGTCTTAGGTTATGGATCCCTTTGGTAATCCAATACCATCCTGCTCATGGGAAAGTCCTAATTGGGATTTCCCAGGCATCGAAGACACTCTCGCAGCCATGGAACCATTAAGTTCAACGCCCCCCATGCATCAGCCAGCTTCAACTTTGTCTGACTCAGAGTTATTGGGGATATTGGCTGGAAATATTCTCGACGAGATAGATACAGATGTTGACCTTGAAGACAATTCCGAAGGCGACTTCGAACTTGATAATATTGAAACCACTGAGTTGGAAGAAATAATAATTCCTGTTAATGCACCTAATGATCAATGGCGCCCGGGGAATCCTGATGACGAAATCGAGCTCCCTTTCACAAAAACAACTCGTGTAAAAGAAGTAATAGCTGATACACCAATAAGCTATTTTGAAGCTATTTTCAATAATGACCTGCTTAGTTTAATAACTCGTTCCACCAACGAGTACGGGGAGTACTTAAAAACTACAAGCACGGCAGTAAACAGCAGAGCTAAGTCTTGGAAACCCATAAGCTGCGGTGATTTGAAATTATTTTTCGGGTTATTGTTTCACATGGGTTTTATAAAAATAAATCGACTTTCCGATTATTGGAAAAGAGACATCTTTTTTCATCAATCAGTATACTCGGATGCGATGTCTCGTAATACCTTTTTATTAATTTTAAGAATGTTATGTGTGAATATGGGGGGAACTACAAGCTACTGTAAAATAAAACCGATGATTGATTTTTTTAATAAAAGAATGTTAGACTTATATTATCCCACAAAACATTTAGTAATTGACGAGTCAATGATGTTATGGAGAGGAAGAGTTCTATTTAGACAGTACATGAAAGGGAAAAAAAATAAGTATGGTTTGAAGTTTTATGTACTTGCCGACCAGTTGGGAGTTGCCCAGAAAATACATTTGTACGGTGGTGCAAGGGATTTGTTTGTTGGTGGCTCAAATCACGTTAAAAAAGTAGTTTTGTATTTAATGAACGAATATATAAATGCGGGACACCATTTGTTTATTGACAATTTTTATTCAAGTGTAGACCTGGTGGCAG
The DNA here is from genome assembly GCA_949699795.1 of Spicauda simplicius. NCBI lineage: Eukaryota > Metazoa > Arthropoda > Insecta > Lepidoptera > Hesperiidae > Spicauda > Spicauda simplicius. The sequence continues at coordinate 15,190,072 of OX453074.1, read as the reverse complement.
ATTTATATAATAAAAGTACATTTTGTACTGGCACACTAAGAAACAATAGAAAAAATAACCCAAAAACTGTTATAAATACTAAATTAAAAAAGGGCGAGTTATGCATACAGCATAAAAATAATATCTGCGTTATCAAATGGATGGACAAAAGGGAGATCTTGGCCATTTCATCAAAATATAATGGCATTTTAGAAAATACTAGAAATCGCAGGGGGCAAATAAAACTGAAACCACAGATAATTAGACACTATAATGAAAATAAGAGTGCGATTGATCGTCATGATCAAATGCTGACGTACTACTCGTGCGAGCATAAATCACTAAGGTGGTATAAAAAAGTAATTATTCATATAATGCAATGTATTATGATTAATTCTTTCTTTCTGTACAATAAGTATGCCTCAAGCAGCAAAATATCTTTATATGACTTTCGCTTAAAAGTCATAAAATCAATTGTAGAGCCCAATTTGCCACCAAGTTTACAGCTTCCGTTGGGTAGAAATGTCCACTGCATTACGAAATTAGAAACAAAACCAAAAAGGTAAAACCAAACGCAGACGATGCATCCATTGTTGGTCATCAAAAAAAAAAAGGGTAGCAACGTTGTTTGCCTGTGAAAACTGCCCCCAACAACCAGGCTTGTGCATAGAATGTTTTAAACCATATCATAGATATTGATAATTATATAAATCAGACTTGTAATTCCACATCCACATCAACCCATTATTGGCCCACTGCTGGGCACGGGTCTTCTCCCAGAATGAGAGAGTTTAGGCCATAGTCCACCGCGCTGGCCAAGTGCGAATTGGTGGACTTCACACACCTCCGAGAACTTTTTTTTTTTTTAAGAACTCTCGGGTGTGTAGGTTTCCTCACGATGTTTTCCTTCACCGAAAAGCAGTGATAATTAATTATGTGACTTGTAATTATGTGATGATTATTAAGGCAAATCAGTCTTAATACGAGTATTATAGATATTACAATAAATCCGACTCAAAATTATTACTATTTACTACTATATCTACTTACTACTATATATATACTATACTTATATTTACTATACATATATTCAAACTAAACTTAGACCCACGGTTGAACACCTTATTCTATGGAGCGATTTTTGTGGAGGGCAGCGCTCCTAAACTCACTTTTAAAAGTCATTACAATGCGATTTCTTGAGTCTGGACACACCTTTCTACCAAACGACACAGATTTTTCTAAAATTGAAACTGCTCTCAAACACTATAAACGTATTTATACAGCCGAAGAATATATGTCAATAAATAAAGAGTGTAAAAAAAGAAAACCTCTAGAAGTATTTCGAATGAATAAGACTGATTTTTATGGCACAAAAAAAATGGAAAAAAATATCTGTGGAATGAAACGTTTTCGCATAACGACGTCCGTTTGGTACTCATAGCACACCATTAATAATGCCTCTACTTTTACCAATTGTTGCGGCTTAGATCTTTTTTAAAGAATAGAAGAAAACATTATATACTTATCATTATTAAAGTTGTAGTATAATGTCCAGAGTGAGAGTATATCGGTCCTCTTCATACTAAAACACTTATATAAAAGAAAGGGACGTTCTTGCTAGAGCAACACTTGCAGCCCAGTATATAACAGATGGAGCTCGACAAGAAGCAAAAAACAAAAAAGCAGATTACGGAAAGAGCGCGACAGGAAACAGATAACTTAGTCTTGAAATGTTCGTAGAGGTCTAGGGAAGGTTTCAAAGGTGAGGAAAATTCGAATAATTGCCCGAAAAACCCTAAAACAGCCCTTTTCTTTTTCCCATATAAACGTTTTCTAAATAAAATTTAGAGTCAATTTGAACTTTATTGCTATTCTTATTAAATTATAATCACTGATAATTTAAGGAAGCCCACGCTATAAGAATGATAATGAATATGCTCATGATGCTACATATGGCAAAATCATGGATTGCCACATGCACACATATTAGTCCTGTTAGTGGACAAAATAAAGCCAGATGAGATTGATTCCATAATTTCAACTAAAATTCCAGATGAAACAGTTGACCAAAAATTGCATGCAGTAGTTACCAAACACATGGACCTTACAGACTTTTCAACTACAATTCACTTTGTATGGTGGAGGGCAAGTGTTCCAAGCGACACCCAAGAGACCTGCTTGCTGAAACCATAACGGGAAACGATGGATATCCATTGTATCGTCGGCGCTCAGTTGCGGATAATGGGCAATCGGTAGTTGTGAAGTTAAGAGGAAAAAAAGTTGATGTAGACGATCGTTGGATTGTGCCATACTCGTCAATATTGTCCAAAGCTTTTGAGACTCACATTAATGTAGAATATTGTAACTCTGTAAAGTCGAAAAAAGTATATGTAAATATGCTAACTAAGGTAGCGATATGGCTGTCTTCGCTGTAACCAATGCAAATGATGAAATATCACAATATAAGTAGCAACGAATCATTTTGGCGTACCATTTACAGTACAGTAGTCCATTTGGAAAATGGTCAACGAATTTTTCACTTAAGTTGATGGTTCTTCACTGTTTTACTGTGCTTTTGGTCAATATTGACAATCGCTTGTGTGCATAGCGTATAAAGATTATTATTTGTGTTCAAGTTTAGTGCCTAGGACGCTTTATCGTTTCTCTCTCTCCTTCTTTGTAATTATGGTAGATTTAAGTGTGGACAATTGTTTAGTTTTATTTCTTAGTGTAGTGCATGCTATGGACCCTAAGGTATTATTGTGACCGCGCAATAAACTCCAAATTTCCAGTACGTCTGGCCTTTGCGATATATGCCATACCATAAATAAATTGCAAGGACAGTCATTAGAATTTTCCGGAATCAACTTGGAGTTTCCCTGTTTCGCGCATGGACAATTAATTATACGTCGCGTGTTCGCGCGTCTAAAAACAGTCTTCTTTGTTTAAATTTATGCACCACAAAACAAACAAAAACAAAACAAGCAGTGTGTGTCTGTCAATGTTCTATAAACCTGATGAATAGCCAGTATTTCAGGAAAACTTTATTTCGTAATTAAGAAACATTATGTGCCGAAAATAATAATAAAAATTCATGCTTCATTCAAAATATGCTTTTTTATAAAATACGGATTCGTTTCATTTGTTATAAAATTATTTTATATAAAAGATTAGGTCTTTTATTTATCGTTTTAGGCAGTACGTTTACACACAAAGTCAAGCGTCATATTAGAACGACAGATGAAAACAACCGCTTTTAGTGCCCTAAAAAACCTACATAAATATGCGTCGCTCCCACGGCGTCGAGTAACTTTTGAAGGTTTCCCCCTCGAGAACAAAAAAGAAAGTTAAACGTCCTATCAATAATATTATATTTGAACCTGATATAAGCTGATTACTAGGTCAATACCAGTGCCTATTCAACGGATTTAACCAACTTTACCTCACGCCAAAGCAATTACAGCAACAAGCCAAGTCCAGCACAAACTGCACCTACATCTGCACCGGTTCACTACACTGGTTCCGGATAACCAAAACGAAATCTCAGAATTATTACGTCACGTTCAAGAACGAAGAATAATTCAGAAAATTCTTAATCATAATTGATTAAAACTTCTGTAAGTGAATTCTAATTTTGTAAAATTTTAATTAACATAAAAAATAAGCAAATAAACATAAACTTTTTTATTCGTTAACTCACTTGTGATAGTTAAGAGCCTTAATAATTGCATCACATACTTCAATAATAATAGTAGATATGGACTGTTTAAATATGCGAAACAGATATTGTAAACTTGTACATGAATCCCCGGTGGCCAAGTACATTAACGTCACGGATTCAAGGTTAGCCTATGTTTGGCTGTGATAGCTTCTTGAAAATTAATCATATTTTATTTTATTTTAGGCTCAACGTTTTCAAAAACCTTGCAAACTTAATCTCAGAATTTTTTGTCTCCACTTTCTTCATAATTTATATCTTCCTTAAGCCTATTTTCATACTGTATTTTTTTACGATGCATTTCATCCATTTGTTTTTTCAATTGTAAAAAGGTATTAACAAAAACTTCAGTGTTTTTCTAGACACCAATTTTGGGACTTGCAAAAGTATCATTTTTGTTCAACTCATATTCAAAATATATAAAATAAACTGCTTTTATACTTTATGCTGATAACATGAAGTTATTGTAAACAAAAGCTCTTTATACTAAATGCTATGAATCACTTTGTGTCTCGGAGAACAAGAAATATGAAGCCTACTTTTGTCGACCATGAGTCGGTATATTTTTGTGCCTATATTATAAACATGTGTGCTGTGAATAAAATCTATGGGAACATGTGGTGTTTGGTTTTTATTTTATTACAACTATACTTATGTGCAAATAAAACTTAAGATAAGCTTCACCAGTTGTATTATTTTATTTTTTAGTACGAAATACAGTAAAAATTAGGTTACCCCATATTAAATCACAAAATTTAGCTTTAATTCAATATTAAAGTAAAAATATTCAAGTAAAATGTAGAACATGCTTTCATTAAGTCAAGAATTATATTGGGAACATACATAATTTAGATTCAGAGAAAACCCATTTATTCTAAACAATAGCGCGCCCAAACCCATGTCTGTCGCCGTCCACGCTACCCAATCCGACATATTGGTGGATGGGGATTTTTTCAAGCCACATACTAGAGGATAAGTCAATATTTGTATTATTAATTATATCAACATCCATTTTTATTAACGGGATTCTAATGTATGGGAAATAGGCATTGATTTTTAATTGATTTGTTTAACCGACGAAACCGATTTGCATAGATAATTTATTTGAATACGAATTTGACGGAACTTGACATTTCGGCCATTTCCAAATGAGTGATGGGAAAGACGAATTGTTACATTGGTTTCATGATTTGCTAAGTGATATTTATCGATATAATTCGTTGGCGGAAGGCAAACATACAAGAGCAAAAAAGCTGCAAGGTAAAAGTGTTAGATACGAAGAAAATGAGATAAAAACACAACGTTTAATGAAATTTAACAAACGGACTATACAACCATCTTGATTTACGCCTTCCGCCCTACCACAGCGAGTTAAACCCAATAGAATTAATATGGACACAAATAAAATCGCATGTAGGCATCAATAATAAAACTTTTAAAATGTTGGAGGTAAAAGAATTAATTAAAGAAGGCCTCAGTAAAATTGTTACGGTTCGTGGTCAAACTGCATAAATCACGTGAAGAAAGAAGAAGACGAAATGATGCAGTTGGATGGAATATTGGATGCTGCACCAGAACAATCGACCCCGAATTTTATTATACATGTTTCAGAGTCAGGCGAAGAAGACTTCGATTACAGTGCCGATTTAACTGAATAAATAACTTTATAATATTCCTCTTATTTTGAAGGAACAAGCAGCTGTTTGGGGGAATGAAATGAAGGAACTTGTAAAAACCAAGACAGATTTCCAAGCGCGGATTCGCCACGCATTTTCTCCAACTGTCGGCATTAACCAGAAGGAAGAAGAGTTAACGGAGGTTATCACTACAAAGAAACGAGCTCTCTTTACGCAGTTACCGGAACCACGCCACTGGGAATCCCAGCAGATTGACAACGCATACGGACAAATAAAACTGAATATCCCAGAAGGAGTCTCCAGGGATGCTCTCAATGTATTGAGCAGTTATTAGCAGAGAAATTAACCTCAAATGATGCAACCCTATACCCAAGAAAGGAGTAAGACTAGGGAAAAAGCAAAGGTGTGCCTATTGTAGGTTCCCAGGATACTCTAGTGAGTCATGCTGGAAGAAGCAGAAGGCAAAAGAATATTCTGCATCCGGATCTTCGGCCATTAAATGCTACTGCAAATGGCACTCAGGCCACTTCGTCATCTCAACCGAAGATCCCGTGTTACGGATGCGGCACATTGGGAGTTGTGAGATAAAATGTCTGAATTGCTGCAAGACCAAGAATGTCTCACCACTGCACGATGAAAGCAAGAAACCCAGTGATATTGTTCCCTATCGTTGTGTACCAATCGACCCTTCACCGAAACCCGAACAAACAGGAAGCATTTGGAGGAAGTCAAGTATTATTTTGCCAGCTTTAATGAGAGCTATTTAAACAGAAAGCCGTTTTTTATGGAAGGACGTAGAAGAACTAAAAGGCACAAAGTTTCAATGTCAATGAGAAAAATACTACTCAACCAGTATAATTACATTCCTGCGAGGAATCGTTTATGTGAACAACATTTGCTATTAGAAGTGTGTGATATATTTGATAGTTTTACTAATAATTACATAAAAATATTTAATGCAAATCAAACTCAAGACATGATGTCATTAAAAGAAGTGCCTCAATCAGGCTTATTCAATTTTGTAAATATAATTAAAATAGAGGACCAAGGAGAGTTAAATAAATTGCAGTTTCTCAAATTGATCAGTGCCCCAAATATACCAAATAAAAAGAGGGGCCCTGGCTGTAGCAGCTTATTTAATTAAACTAAGCACTGGGGACTCAAATGATAGAATAGCAAAAGTATTGAAAATAAACCTAGACGAACATTAGAAAGGTGGCTGCAACAGGTGCGAGATCTGCTTTCTGAATATTTTGTGCTCAGACTTTAAGGCATAAATTATTCAAATCGGCAAATAATACAAAAGAATCTGTCAATACCTTCAGCCTTATTTGGCAATCACGAAGGTATGAGCGTACCCATAGTAATATATGTATTTGATGGCACGTAATGCTATGTTCAAAAAAGTCTAACTAAATGTACCAAAAGAGAATCTATAGCCTACACAAATACAGAAACTTAATAAAACCTTTACTATCACAACATCAGATTCGGACATCATGAAAAAAGAATTTAACAAAGTAGAACACTAATAATAATAATAATGTAATTTAGGGAATACTTTGTTAGTGGCGATGATACCTTTATTCTAGTTAGGGCTTTCAGAGACTCGTTACCATTACTAAACCAATGTAGCTATAGGTTACTGTCGGCGACTCGACTAAGTTAGATTAGCTTAAAATAAGTTCCCTTACGTATTAAGCCTTAAAGATTGTTACTTTGCGAATTACTTTACGAATTATTTTACGTATTACTTCACGTATTTAATATATGTTTCGATGTTTTTTACGATATTCCAATAAGATTATGATAAGATTGTTATACGATAAGAATTAGACATTAAGATTATCTTCACGATGTAAATTACGAGTTAGGGAATAAGTTTACGTAAGAACGCCGTTAGATGGCGCCATGAGTAGCGAATTTAAGATTTGTTTACGTTTTTATGGAAGTTTTTTGTAAGTTATGTGTTCGATGTATTTTTTGGTAGTTCTAATTAAGTTATATTGTTATTATTAGTGTAGATCGATAGATTAAGTGTTTCTCTACATTTTTATATACAAAACATAAGCATATGGTTTAGAACTTAGAAGTTATTAAGGGAAATAGGTATACGATAAGGCAAAATTGCGATGTTTTTGTAATGTTTTTCATAAATAACTTTTTTAATTTAGGATTTATAATAATAGAAGTGTGCAGGAAGGTAAACAGCAGCTATTGAGACGACGTATTAGATATCAAGACATATTAGCCGAAAAACCTATGTTGTGTACATAGCTCTCGATTTTCATATCAAGCGTTCCATATAAGTATTATAATATTATTGAGTAATAGAGTATCAAATGCGTACGTGACTTATAAAAGCAGTTACTGTTTAAAAGGTAGATCAGAGACTCTTATAACGTTCCTTAGAATTGGCTAATGTCATAATTAATTGAGACAAAGATATCGCTTTCGCAGAAATAATAAAATAATGAACGCTTCCTTTTGCTCCCTCCTTCCTGGATGTCTTGGACCACCGAATACTCATGGCACGTATAAAATCGTTTATTCAGTAAGCAGCGACTTCCGGCCTGCGCGCCCGCCCGCTTCGGTTCTCCGCTCCGCGTCCGACGAACTCCGTGTGCTACGCCCCGTGCTACGAGCTACGCTTCGTGCTACGCGTCCTTACGTAACGTATACGCGTCTTTAAACCGTACGACTGTTCACGTCGTTCGGGCGGGAATCTATTTATAGCCAATTTATTGGAAACAAATAGAGGAACGGCCGTCGCGCCGCGAGTAGTATTCAATTCGATTCCAACTGGTGGAAACTTGGTGGAGGCTCCAACCAGTATGGGCAAACATGTCAATGCGCTTGAAGCGACCATGCGTAAAATAATGTCGGAAAAACCCAAACCCATTGCTTTTTCATGTCCTCCCGCATCCCCAGATGCGTCCCCCGCTCACGCCCCAGCCGCGTTTTCCGCCGCAGAGGCGTCCGATTTTAAGACTTCTGATGCCTCCACTTCGCGACCGCGCAAGCGGACCGCTGCCACTCCTGCCGTCCCGACTCGCAACTCCTTTCAGGGGTTGACTGAGGATGAGTACGACAGCACAATCACTCCCGACGAGGATTTTACCCAAATCGGGAAGCGCCCTAAGCGCCTCACCAAACGTGCCCCTAAGGCACGCCCGGGCTCTGAGCCCGCCTCTCCCAACCGATCTCAGGGGAAGCCCGCTTCCCGCGGCCCCCCTGCTCACATCAAAAATAAGCCGCCACCTCCGGTCTTCCTTCGGAATAAGGCCATGTGGCTAACAGTGTCCCAGCTCTGAACCGATAACAAGGTGCATTTCACAAAAGCCCGCAATACCGGCGAGGCTATCGAAATAACTTTGGCATCTACCGATGCTTTCCGAGCCCTGACGGGGCTCCTCTCCGGTAGGCAGATTGCCTACCATACATACGCTCTTCCCGAGGGGCGTAAGGTCCGGGCAGTCCTCCGTGGGCTGCCTCACGAGCTTCCAAATGAGGCCATCAAGGGTGACCTCATTTCAAAGGGATTCCCCGTAGAGGCGGTGCACAAACTGCACAGCCGCTCCGGGGCTAAATATCCCTTAGCCCTAGTTGTCCTGTCCAATACGGACTCCGCTCGCAACATCTTCAAAGGTGTTAGAGAGGTTTGCGGCCTTTCACTGGCCAGAGTAGAGCCCCCGAACCGTAGGGGTTTCCCAGGCCAATGCCACTGCTGCCAGCTCTACGGCCACGCAGCGGCAAACTGTGCTGCCACTCCTAGGTGCGTTAAGTGCCCTGGCAGTCATGGTACCAAGGATTGCCTTCGTACCAAAGACGCGGTGTCCCCTCCCGCGTGTGTCCTGTGCGGACAGTCCGGGCATCCGGCTAATTACCGCGGTTGCCCGAAAGCCCCCCACATCTCTCGCAAGAAGCGACAACCCCTGGTGAAAGGCCCTAAGCCCAAGCCAACACCCCCTCCGGTCGACTCGACCAATTACCCGGCACTCAAAGTGCCAAAGCCGACCCCATGCAACCCATGGGGGCGTTCCAGTGGGGACTCGGCGGCGTCGTCCCGCCCCCCCACACGGCCGGCAAAGCAGGCTTCACCTGCTCCTCAAACCCCCAAACCCCAACCACGGGAACTGCCGAAGTTCTCTGTTAAAGAGGACATAGACTTCGCCCTCGGAATCATCCAGGAGATTGATATGGATGAGGTGCTTCTCCTGGCCGGGAAGCTCCGTAGGGCGACCTCGGTCGAGGAGCGTGTATACGTTCTTGCCGATCACGAAGCCCTAGTTCGCGCTCTTCAAAAATGAGCGTAGCGCTTCACGCTATCCCTCTGTTTGCCTCTGGGCGGGGACGGGGGACGCATCCCTCTTCCACCCTTGTCCTTATTCCTTTTAGAGTCTGAACTGGTACGCCCCTTGGCGGGCCAGATATCAGACAACTTAGGTGCCCAGCACAGTAGTTATTTTCCGATAACACTGAGCTCAACCTTCTACACGCAAGTGTTAATATCCTGCGGTGCTCCCTTATGGAGCTCCGCCAAATCATAAATAAAATTTTATTCAACAACCAGATAACTACAGCCAACCCCGGGCATAAATTTGGTGTCAGAAGTGGGATACTTCTGTTCACCTGCGGGGTAAAGAAAAGAAGAAATCAGCAGGGTAGCCTCCAGGCTCTTGGAAAGAGAGAATCCAGTCCATTGTGGTAGTCAGAATCTTCGGAAACAAGCTTCGAGCAAAGTAAGAAGAAGTCAAGAGAAACAAGAGAAGAATTAAGAATCTTTTATTTAAATCATGAAGAAAGACAAACCTTACTTAGGGTATGCGATAAACATAATAAATTATTTTTCTTAGAAGGAGACAAATACTATTAACCATGAAATTAATACGGATCCTACAAAACGACCAATTCATACAAAAACGTATAGATATCCTCCAATAGATAAGAATTAAGTAAATAAAGAAATTACAAATGTTACAACAAGGAATAATCCAACCGTCAACTAGTCCATAGTCATTTCACCCTTATGGTGAGAACCCTAAGAAGAAAGACACATTTGGAGAAATCAAATGGAGAGTCGTAATCGATTATAGAAAATAATGCGATATCACAATAGGCGACGCCTATCCTCTCCCTAACATTAACGAAATATTATATCAATTAGGGCATATTTCACAACTCTCGATATAGCAAGTGGATTTCATCAAATAAAAATTATAATTTGAAATGATATTCCAAAGGCAGCCTTCTCAACTCCAACAGGTTTATACGAATATACTCGTATGCCATTTGGACTGAAAATGCTCCAGCAACATTCCAAAGACTAATGAATAATGTATTACGCGGATTACAAGGGATCTGTTTTGCATATTTAGACGACATAGTAATATATGCGAATTCTACACAAGATCATGAAATAAAATTAGAATTGGTTTTTGAAAAATTACAATACCATAATCTCTAACTCCAACCGGACAAATGTGAATTCATGAGACACGAAGTTGCGTACTTAGGACACGTTATTTTAAGTGGAGGAGTCTCTCCAGACCCAAAAAAAAAGAAAGCAATTATAAAATTCCCAGTACCCAAGGATCCGAAAGAAATAAAATCATTCTTAAGCTTGATAGGTTACTTTACGAAGTTTGTAGGGAACTTTTTAATAATAACAAAACCCTTATCAAAATTATTTAAAAAGGACGTAACATTTGATTGGACATCAGAGCAACAAGAAGCATCCAATTTAGGAAGAAATATATTAGTTAGTCCAACAATATTAAAATATCCAGATTTTTTAAAGAATTTATTTTAACTACAGACGCTAGTAATTACGCAGGTGAGATAGGTAAAGATTTACAGATAGCCTATGCTTAGCGAATTTTAAGTAATACAGAAGGAAATTATAATATAAAAGAAAAGGAACTGTTCGTTATAAAATGGGCAATACAACATTTCGGCCCCTATTTATATGGAAGACACTATAAAATCGTTACAGATCATCGACCGCTTACGTGGTTATTTAATGTCAAGGACCCAGGTAGCAAATTATAAAAGATGGAGATTGCTATTGAAGGCATTTGATTACGAAATTGTACATAAACCAGGACGAGTTAACTCAAACGCTGATTGATTATCGAGAATTACCATGAATTATCATTAAATAATGTACAGGCAAATTCTATTTCAGAAACTTCTACAGATTTTCAAAATTTCTTTTTAAATAATAATGAATTAGAAATAAAAGGTTTCCAGGAAATTAAAGAACAGGTATTTGATAATAAACACAAGATTATAGCGTATTTTACAAATAATAATATGGATGAAGAAAACTCGAATATTCTAGAAGAATTTACCAAGAGAGATTTTGATACTACTTTCTCAACCACGCGAAATCTATAAAATCTACAAGACTTTATCAGATACCCAAAATATCTATCACTGCATATCAAAGTACAATCATAATGATACGTTAACTCCCAAAGACTTATTTTGTACACTAAGGAATCTAAGGGAATTATTAAAAGATAAAGTTACCCTTATATTTTTACCAAACTTCAGAGATGCATATAGTTCTCTTCATCCTGATAAAGTTAAACAAAAAATATTTTATATATTCAGAAACTTAGATATTTCGACGATGACGACGATAACACGACTTAACGATCATAAGAGCCAGCACCACTTTGCCAATCTGTAGATATTAATTCAAATACTGCAGAGTTTACTAAGTTAACTACAGTTTTTGTTCCCGTCGATCTTCTTCCCTCACCAACAATTCTCCCAGTTGTTGAATCTGCTGATCAATCTTCAAGCATTCTTCAAGATATTCAGTCCACTGATTTAGATTGGTTCCCAGAAAGAGATACTGAATCGGAAGTTGCTAGGGCATTAAGATCAAGAAAACGAAAATCTGATCCACAGTGTTGGAAGAGAGAAATAAATAAAAAACAGATGATGTTAGGAAAGGAATACATGGAATTAAAAAAAAAATAAAAAAAAATATTCAAAACCAGCCAAAGCCAAAGAGGAAAATGGGTGCTAAGTGCACTTCTTTATATCGTGCCTTTGTATGCGCAGTAAAATATTTTTTGCAGCCAAATGACTGAGAAGACACGACTAGACTTTTGGAAAATAAAGTGACCTGAAAAGAAATTGATTTGTTACTTCTATGGATAAAAAGGATCCGAGCAGAAAAACTCGAGACAAAAATATACTTGCAGGTTATTGGTAAAAAAGAAAGGGTTTGTTTGATGACCTTCTGAACACACATCTACACTATAAATCATTGACTCAACTTAAAAACCACTTTCATACTAATTTTGGCGATCAAAAATCGGAAATATGCGTAGGCATAGTAGGTAAATCGAAAAATAAATACCTACAACAAAGAGAGATAAGCAATTGCTTTGTGTAGGAGATTGGATATTTTTTTATGATAGGTACATATGATATTTGCTTGTGGGGTTCACTAACAACTACATAGATACCTACAGTTTAAGCTTCTTCAAACCATTTCGCTCAAAATATAATTAGTATTAAAATAAACGTTTCCATTTTTATTTTTTAGTAGTCCAGACTATTATTTTATTATTATGTGTACTTGGAACAATAAACGTAAAATTGTAATAGCTTTCTTCATTTTGAAATGATTACAAATTAATTGGAGAGAAATAAAAAGCATAGCGATAAACACATTTGTAAAGAAAGCAAGTCTAGAAAGCTCATTATTTTTATCAATCTCTACAGTAAGTACACGATTTAAATGGACTACAAAAGCAAAACAGTAGGATATGAGCAAGCACTAACGAAATGCGCGCACATTTTTATCGCAAAGCACGCCTTCGCTTCGTCTCATCGTATACTTTCCTACTTAGGCATCTATCATAGTATGCATTCAATAAAAATAACACGATGTAAAACAAAAAATAAAAAAAATACATCTTTTTCAAGTTCCTGCACTCATCTCTTCTTATGATACGAGTATAAATTGTTTTTATTCATCATCTTTTTGAATTAATATAATTCATAATTTCATTACATTTATTATTTTATTTAATGTTAACTTATGAAAAAATCTTTTTGGTAGCTTATATGTAACTAGAGAGTCACTAAATGTCAAGCGATGTGTAAGCGAGTTTGACATTCACTGGATGTCAGGTTTTCATCGAGCGAAAGCGAAAAGTCTAAGAATTGGGGGCACTATGGTTTGTGCTATCGAATTCTATTAATTTCAAATATAATTCATTATATAGTTAATTTGTATTTGATTTATTTCAGATATATGAATTATAATCTACTATTATAAAATGTTATTTGAGGATAATATGTTGTGTGCAAGTAATAAAATTACAAGCAAGAAAGGCTTCTCAGTTACTACTCGATAGATGAGAAGATGATTCCTTTTACTGATCCCTTTGAGGCAAGTGGTTAAAAACAAACCACAACCAGTTGGTCTAAAAAACTATGTGCTTACGACCAGTAATGGCCTAATGTTGGGCTTTGACATTTATCAAGGAGCTAGAACAATATTTGAGGACACTAATCTTGGCCTCGGACCCTCTGTAGTGTTACATTTATCAAGAAACGTTCCCACAGGTAGCTGTTTGTATCACGACAGACATTTCACCACTATTCAATTGATTCCAGAATTACAAAAACGGAACCTACACAGCACAGGGACCACCAGGACCACCAGGGGCCATTATGGCAAACAGAATACCAGATAAAATTAGTTTGAAATTCAAAAAGGACAGTCAAATGTATTGTGGTGAAAGCCAACAAATGGTAAGAGATTCTACTGTTTAGGTGAAATAGAAAGACAACATCAAGTCTGTATTGATAGCATCTAATAGCACTGGGTCCAACGAAACTGAAATTGTAAAACGGTGGGATAAAAGAACTCGAAGCAACATTCACGTGGCTCCCAAAATCATACAATCATACAAAACTATAATCGATACATGGGAGAAGTGGATAGACTCGACCAATAGGTCCAGTACTACAGATCATTAATTAAAACCCGAAAATGTACCCTTAAAGTGCTGATTCACTTTTATGATTTAGCTTTAGTCAATTCTTGGCACTAAGTACGAAGATGAACTGCAAACAACATATTTTTGCACAATATCTCCCCATAATAATCATAGCCCTGGAGCAATTTGGGCCCATTTAATACCGATTTTAAAGATGATCAATGAAAAGGAAGGGCATTAGGGTACCCACCCTAATGCGGCACAATGTCGAGATTGTGTGTCTACCTGTATAGTTTTTGGTGTAAGTGTCAACAATCTGGGGGTACCTGCTGTCATGAAGAAGAAAATGAAAATCAAGGAAAAGTATCCTGAAGCAACTACATTGCAGTTTTTTCAGACGGGCTTACAACCCAGTATATACAGAAAAAAAATATATGCTAAATAAAATGATTCCTCAATTGGGATTCCAAAAAGCTACTTGGTCATTTTTTAACATGTTAATTGCAAAAAATGAAAAATTTTTTTGCCTATTTGTAAAGAGTTAAGAGTTGGAAAGTAAAGCTGAAAATCTTTCTTCTGCGTGACTCCAAAGTTGTACATGAAAATATGACTATGAATTCAAAAAACTAAACATGCTAGACAAACAGACAGAGCAAGGAGCGAGATAACATACATGTCGACTTCAGTGAAAATTATCAATCCAGATACACTGAAGAGCAATTGTTCCATTCAAGAGGACCAAGAACATAGATAAGTACATAAGAATCGATATAAACATTTTCTATTGCTATCTATATATATTCTAGCTATGTGACCACATAGATACACTGACAAAAGATGGACAGAGCAAGCAACAAAGTGGAAAGGTCCAACAGGCAAACGGAGCGTAGGGCGCCAAAGAAAAAGATGGGTGGATGACATCAGAATGTGGCAGGAGAGGAGTGGGAATTCTGCAAAAAACCGTGAACAATGGTTTCAATTGGAGGAGGATTTTACCCTGGAGCGACTACATATCAGTAAAAAAGGATCAAACTAGAAACTGAATTGGCTATATTTAAATTATGTAGTTAAATGAAAGGTAAATAATAATACAATAAAATCTAGATATATGGCTACTTGAATGTTACTTAAAACTCAAATAGAAAATTGAATGTTTAAAATCAACTGAGAAGATCCGGCAAGAACCTGAGCGGGGTTGTCTTCTCTGCGTTACAGTAATTTTTAAAATATTTTGTGATAATAATTATATTTAATTGTAGAAAAATACTCAATATTAATTGTTTTACAGTCAACTTCAAATATTACACATTTTTTTTTGTCATCGCTGATGTACAAATTTATATAGTATATAAACTAATATTTAATTATGATATTAATCAACTGTAACAATTACAAAATTTAATTATAAGATGTCAGGATTAATAATGTCAAGTTTTACATTGGGTACAACCCATTATTGTCCCACAGCTGAGCATGGGTCTTCTCTTAGAATGAGTTTTTTAGGCTACATGCGAATTGGTGGACCACTTGTCATGTATTGCCAAATATTGTAAACTATTGGCAATCGTGTTATTTTACATGATAACAAAAGCTAGCTCCAGTACCTTGCCTTACAGTTTCCTAGAGAAGAAGCCCGTTTGGCAAGATATGCTACACTTTGTCTCTTATTTAATCTACGATGGCAATTTATGTTATGTTCGATACTCACAAAGGTTAATACGATCGTATTCGAGCGACTCCGCCCACTTATCACGTTTTGCGTAATAATACGGCTCATAATAATTCAGGTCACAGACTGTATGCCAATACAGAGCGAAAGCGTGGAAGAGTAGCAAATACACATCCTCTTAAAATTACACACGTTTACGCTATTAACACTAACGCTATACGCTAACTGTAATAAAATGTTGACTTATACCGGTCCGTCAAGTAAACAATTAAAGCTTTATGTAAGCTCGTTTACGAGTTTTTTGGTTTCTTCCATCGTAGCTGGTTTTATTTGATTAACTTCGTCTTTTTATGGTAACAAATGCCAGGTGGTAATTTCATAATTATGCATTAAATAACACTGAACAGTGAACGGCGTATTGTTCACCGTGAATACTAAAATTAACCGCCATTTTTATTTGAGTGTTACGTTGGCAATGGCACTATTCGTGTTCGTTGTTATTTTACTCTTTGGTATTCGTCATGGTAGACAAAAATGTCAGACAAATAAAAAGTATTGCCAGCAAATAGTAATTTCCCAAATTTAACAAAAAGTTAATGATGTTTTTAAATTTCTTAAGTAAAAAAAAAATATTATAAAATCTTGATAAAAACACAGACTGATTAAAGTGAAAACGAAAAACAAATAGTCTTAGGAACAAAGTCCCGTTTTTACTCTTTGGGTTCGAAACCCTAAAATTGTTGGACGAACAGTATAAGTAAATATGCATACATTTTGATCTTGTTGTTAATTTTGCGCTCGGTTTGGTGATTATAGCTTTATTTAATAGGTAGCATTATGTTCTGAAGAATTAGACAAGCCTCAGCAGCATATTGATGAAATTTAATAAATTTAGTAGATGCTTAACCTGTGTGTTGGAGTTCTTACTATTTATTTAGTAGTGCTTTACCTACATCGTTCTAGGCAGCATTGGATCGAGTTCGTCTTCGGCGAATAATCAGTTTTTAAATATAAATTTCATAATACTACATGGGTCCAAACAGAGTCGCCTCAAGACGCTACTTGTTACCTAGCAACAATATTACTGGGAAACCAATATGAAAGCATCATAATATTGGGCCAATCAGTCAGCAATACCTTGGATAGGTTACTAGGCAACAGCAGTTGTCGGGAATCTTGAGTGATAATTGATAAAGAAAATTAATTTTAAGAAATATTTATTATTAAATACAGTCTGTAAATATTTTACTAAGTAAGTCAGTTATTTTATGTGTAAATATTATATCAACATAGTGCCTCTTTATGTAGAAATTTATGTAATGAGGAATATGTACTCAACCACGGTTTATTAAAATTGTACGAAAAGATCAAATGGTAACACTAACTACATGTTAGCCAACGTAACTTTATAAATTTCTTTTTTAATTAAAATTATGGTTGTACGACCATTATAATAAGATTGTTTTCTTGTATTATCGTCACAGGCCAGTATACTCTGTGGTGATAATTTATAGTCTCTGATTGATGGTTTTTTACTAGTAACAATACGAGACGAGCCTGGAAACCAGGCTAAAATAGAAAGTGAAATGCATAACATAAACCTACTTATCTTATTTTACATATGATGTGATTATTGCGTAAAAATAGACAGATAATGCTGTCCCGTGTCGTTATCTCGAAGGTTGTCACAAGTTAATTTTTGGTTTTCATGTAGAGTTACATATCATCAGATCGAATTTATTTCATTAAAATCGATCCTCTACATCATAAGTAAATATAATTTATTGTTATAAACAGCTGAGGTTGGTAGCCCACCAACATCTAACCGGTAATGTGCTTTTAGTCCGGTCTAACATACAATTTAATAGAATCATTATTATCAAACCACCAACGATCTAGCTGATGTTGATAACAGAGCCGGCAACGCTAATTTCTTTTGGGCCACCGTGCACATAAACAGTTCCCAGAGCTGCCACCCTCTGGGAACTGTTTATGTCTCAATCTTGCTCACAACTTTTCAAAAAACAACACAAGGCATCTAGCCCAGAGCACTGTCCATCTCACTTTTAAGTTACCTGGCCACGTTCTCAGGCAGGTTTAGGGATGTGAGATTAGTGGAAAACAAGCGATTAATTAAAAATCGATTTTTATTTATTTAAAATTAATCTATTTCTCAAAAATCGCTTTTAATAACAAAAAATAATCGATTTCTGCGAAAAAATCGATTTTTTGGACTA
The DNA here is from genome assembly GCA_949699795.1 of Spicauda simplicius. Taxonomy (NCBI): domain Eukaryota; kingdom Metazoa; phylum Arthropoda; class Insecta; order Lepidoptera; family Hesperiidae; genus Spicauda; species Spicauda simplicius. The sequence continues at coordinate 15,171,860 of OX453074.1, read as the reverse complement.
TAATGATAGTAATCACAATCATACCTAACACACATAATCTAACACACTCATACCGTCGCACTAGGATTCTCCGTATCGCGGGTGGCATGGACAACACAAATAACACATCACTAACACAAATGACCCAAGAACAAACATTTATCTATCACACAAATATCTGCCCCGGCCGGAAATCAAACTCGTGACCCTCTCGCTTCGCAGGCAGGATCATTACCAACTAGCCTACGGGGCTGATGTAATAACAAACATTCAAAATTAACAAAGAAATAAAACACATTGTATATTGAAAATTGAAAATGTGGATGAAACTGAAATTGGGCGATAGTTGCCATCTGTCATAGTGATCATTGTCAGCTGTCGGCTATTGACACTGACAGTGTCAATTCAAAATATTTTTGTTACTAAATAAATTAAAACAAATAAAAAAAACACGAATAGTTTTTGTAAATTTCTTGGTGTAAAATTTTAAAAATCTAAAATTTGAGGTTATAAAACGTACGACTTTACCTGTAACACTTTGAGATGTTTTCGTTCCTTATGTTGTTTTAAGTTTGTAGTATTACTACAAGTTTTTATTTCCTTGGAGCAGTACTTGCATATAGCTGTACCGTTATTTTTCCCTGTTATAATATACTGTCGCCAGCCGCTTTTGGGTGCTTTACGTTGAGATGACATTTTTATTATTTAAACAATGTTTTACAGCAACAAATAACAATTTTATCTCACTCACAAGTACTCACAACTACACTGAAACCACTTTACACGCATACATACATGCCTACAGATGGCGCCGTTTTTAACGTATGAACTTAATCCGAGATTTTTATCCAACGCATAGATGGTGCTTTTTATACTAGATATATATGGCAATAATAGTTGAAATAAGTTAGTTGGTTTAAGTAGATATTTTTTTATAAATGATAAATTATAATAGAGCTAGGGATATTTAGAAGTTCATTGATTTTATATACAGATTTCTTTTTTTGGATTTTATAAAATTTTGATTATATTTTTATGTTGTTTTAAACTCACAGCCATTTCGATCACTTTCAATAAACACTATGTACAATCTCAGCACCTGTTAATGTTATCGTTTAATTCGTGATCGTGATCGTGATTCGAAAGAAAAAAATATCAATAATAGACAATACTTATTACAAAAACATCAATATTGAATATTACACTTTATTTTCAATACAACAGAACGTAGAATTGAATACGGTGAGTGACTTTTCTCAGTAGGAATTAATGATCAAACTTCGCGCGCATTTTGACTTACGGCTAAAGTCAATCCGGACTCGAGGTCAGCAGGGCATAGGCAACGCGCGAATCTAGTTCAAAAACGTTTCCTATACCTTACGAATTACAGTCGAAATCTAAATATAGTAATTTTATAGTTTTAAAATTATTTATTTAATTTTGTATTCAACATTGTTATTATTGCATTACGAATAATATGATTGTTTTAAATTGTTATTTAAATTTATTGGTTGATAGTTTTATTCATCATCTCTATTTTATACATTTGAAACTTACTGCAAGTGCAAGATATTTTCATCCGTCGCATAGATACAAACTGTTTCTGAAAATCGATTTAAACACGTAATTTATATAATCGATTTACAAAAAATCGATTAATATTACTATACAAATCGAAAATAAAAAATCGATTATAAGAAAATAAAAATCGATTTAAATAAAAATCGATTATTTTTTAACATCCCTAGGCAGGTTTTAATTATCAAGATTTATTTACCTTGTGACACGTTTAAAAATTACTAAAAAAGAAACAGACATATTTAGTTTCACTCACACCTAAAGAAATTGTAATTGACATGAATGAACAAGTTATAGAGTATTCGAATTTCATTTTAGGCCCGGTTCTATGCATAAACTTGTTTTGATAGATCAAGACGCCATCTTAATTACTTGAAATGTCATTCGACTGTCAATGTATCATTGTGTCTGTGACTGGGAGTTATTTGCTATTTTTATCGAGTTGAAAATTGTGTCACACTTCCCACTAAGATAAATAAAATGAAAGTAAAGGAATTAGAACGGTATTGAGAAATTACTTGCAATACATCCAAGCAAATTAAGGGTACTGAAGGACGCACGCCAAGTTCGATTTTTGTTAAGTTTTAAAAAGTTTTTTGTTTATAAAAAAGTAAGTTATTTTATCATTTCATGATGCCTAAATTCGATTTAAATTGTTGTCTGTAATATTCTTAAATACAAAGGTGAAATTCAGTTTTAAGAAAGCAGCTGGTCAGCAAATGCTGAGCTTTTTCTGTATTTGTTTCTGATAACTGCAACTTTATACATTTAATTTATATTTTATGTGTGTAAATCTAAGTGAATTCTTTATCAATATTTTTACCTCAAATTTTGGCGAAACAAAGATGTGAAAAACTAACAGATAATTTGGATCTTAGTACAAAAATTGCAGCGTTGTCTGTTTTCTTGATTCTGCACAATTCGAGTAAATAAAAGAAAAAAGAAATAGGTTGGAATAGTTTCCGGCTTTGCTGTAGGGGAAACCTACCTTTAGACATTTTCCGGAATGTAAAGAAAAACAAGGTTTATTTACATATTAATTAATTAATTATTATAGAGCAAGATCCCAGTGCTGCCAGACGTCACGTATTTTCTGACGGATGAAATGTGGACGATTGAGTAGTGTTAGTATGTACTATGATCGTATGCCTGCCTGCTAGCTTGGTCAAACGGCCAATTTCCAGGTATCAGGTAATCAAGGTACATAAAAACATTACTTACTTCACGTAAATTCTCATGGCTGATTTTCATATATGTTTTCGAGTGTATAGTTAAAAATAAATTGTCAATACTCCCAGACACTTTCCGTCGGCCATATTGCTTGGCGGACGCCTTAAGGGTCTCAAAATAATTAGTTAACTTCACGTAAATTCTGACGCTCCATTTTTATATATGTTCATCCGACAACTATTTTAAAACCTTTGACAAGAAGACAGACCGAACCAAGGGGCCAATCATCCCCTAAACTAAATTTTAATATCTCTATGAGTGGGAGCTTGAGAGCATTATCTACGCGCATGAGACTGAGTGAGACCGACTGCGCTGTTAAGGGCATGAAAATTACTTAAACAGATATTTTATAATTTTTAGAACTTTTGTTGACAAGTAAATTATGGCAACAAAAATAAAAAAAAATTGACATATAATAAATAATACTAAAGGTAGCCGACATTTTTAATTTTTTTTTTCTATTTATTTATTAGAAATAAAAAATATTTTTTAAAAATACCACTTATAATAAAATAAGAGCAATTATTTTTAATTAATTATTTATTCGAAATTTGGAAACAAAGTAGAAAAATATTAATCCTTTAATATTTCTTAACAGTGGCTTTTAATCTTCATTATCATCATCGTTGAAATTAGATAATTCATCATCTAGCCAATCTTGAAATTGAATATCTAAATCGTGATCGTCCTCATCAGCATTATCCTTATTTTCTTCCTCTGTAAAAAACAAGGTGAACAATGAAGGTCTAAAAAATAAAGAGATACAAATAATATGAGAAACGAAAATAATTTACCTGAGTGTTCTTCCAGCGACTCACTGACAAAACCCGGTAATTGATCTCCATCGAACCAATGAAAATCATATTTACCATCTTGTAGTGTCCAGCCATTGTTTTCGGGGCTGAAAATATTTATCATCTTCATACTTGCATTGTTCCAAAGACTAGCGATATAGCTAGCCCGTTGAAACTGTTGCCAAAGCTCACTTTTACAAGGTGGTAAGTTACTGGCAACGAAGTTTCTTAAATTCTTTCGATTGAATTCTTCATTTATATCAGATACCATGTATGTATTAATAAACAACTGTAGTCTGGCAGCATCTACATCAATTATTCCAGAAACATTGTAAACATCACAGATAAATTTTTGTATTATGTTGAATACACATTCTTCTTCATCTACATCACCAACAAAATCCAACGTACCAAAACGTTAAAAAAATATCTGTTTAAGTAATTTTCATGCCCTTAACAGCGAAGTCGGTCTCACTCAGGCGGCGGCCGCGGGCGAAAACCGCTCCGTAAGTACGTAGCCTCAGTCTCATGCGCGTAGATAATGCTCTCGCGCTCCCACTCACAGAGATATTAAAATTTAGTTTAGGGGATGATTGACCCCTTGGATCGGTCTGTCTTCTTGTCAAAGGTTTTAAAATAGTTGTCGGATGAACATATATAAAAATGGAGCGTCAGATTTTACGTGAAGTTAACTAATTATTTTGAGACCCTTAAGGCGTCCGCCAAGCAATATGGCCGACGGAAAGTGTCTGGGAGTATTGACAATTTATTTTTAACTATACACTCGAAAACATATATGAAAATCAGCCATGAGAATTTACGTGAAGTAAGTAATGTTTTTATGTACCTTGATTACCTGATACCTGGAAATTGGCCGTTTGACCAAGCTAGCAGGTAGGCATACGATCATAGTACATACTAACACTACTCAATCGTCCACATTTCATCCGTCAGAAAATACGTGACGTCTGGCAGCCCTGGGATCTTGGACTATTAGCCGTAAAATAATACAAATGTTAATGGAATAGTTAACACTTAATAACTGGCAGACTAATTTTGTATCAATTACCTACAAATCTTAAAATAATTCTCTTTTTTTAAAAACAGAAGACCACCATCAAACAACCATCACCACCACGCCGACGACGATGGACTTCCCGATGAAGAAGAGGAAATTATCGCTGAATGACGACACACATGAACGAAATGGCGGACCACTTATCAGTTACCCCAACAACACCAAAACAACAGAAGAAGACATCGGAGGTGGTGGAGATGCAGAAAGCGCCTCAGAAATCCCCAGCACCTCTAATATGGATTGCTTAATCTATACGAGACTGCACAACACCAACAGAAATAAACCATCTCCTTGGAAAGTCATCGCTGAGCATTCAGGAACAAGAAGGACGCATTACCATATCATTTACATCAGCACATCCAAACAATACAAATGTTCAATTTCATGCGTTAAGTGCCCTTTGGAGTTCATTTCTACGGGCCCTGATTGTACAACATATAAAATATTTTCACCGCAAGTGATTCATCACTTGACTCTTCAGATGATTGAATTGGAGTGTGATCAGAAATTACGTCAATAATGGGAATGACATAATCAATTCTATGATACTGGGACTTAGACAGCAGTAATGTAGCATCATAAAAGGGTTCTAGGAAGTTAATTAAACCTTCCACTTGGTTCCATTCCTCCTTAAACTTTTTGTACGCTTTGTTATTTTGAGATATATGTCTAGGATGACCCTCATTTCAAAAGCACCCTTCAGCATCAAGTAGTAGTATTTTAATGTCTTATTGCCTGAAATCTATCAACCCTCGCTTCTGCTAACATGTTGGAAGCACTGCAGGTGCCGGGCAACTGCATGAACACCCTAAAGTCTTTTTATATTGGACGCGTCCAAGTATTCTTATGATGACTCAACTGTGTCCATTTTACTGGACACTCTGTTCCCGAAAACACGATCTTCTGGAATATAGGAGTGGACCGTGAATGAAAATACAAGTTCGATAGTTTTGACTGAGTGGTGCTGCAAGAGCTATTTACAGCACATCACTATTATAGTAGAGTTTTCATTTTGTCAACCGCAACCATCTCAAATTAATCTTATTATTTTTGTTTGTGATAGGTCGCATTTCTTTAGTTGATTTTAAACTGCAGATGCTATTGTATTAGAATTTGTAGCGTATTTTCAATTCAACTTTCGTGGGTCGTGGAAAGATAAGAGTATAACATTGGTCTTCTAGTCGCTTCACTGGCTTCCTTAGTGAGGGACATTAGGGTTTCGTGATTTTTCTATTCGTTGCTTAGCTATGATACTTTGAATACAGTCCGGATGATCTCTTAGTTGCAGGTTGTATTTTTCTTCACAGAGAAGCTGATGGCCAAACTTCGGTTATTCAGCCTCCATATATGTATTTTTTTTTCCATTGTTTGCCAGAAAAGAATTCGGTGGCAGAAAACTGTTGCAATTTGTTGGGAACAATGGTCAAACAGAATAATTCAAAGACATCGGGGGATACAATAGGGAACTTAAATATAATTAATCTTTTACCAATAAAGTAACTACCAGGCCTATTAACATCGTAATATTCCCTTAAGTCTATATCTTCTAGTTCATTTATCATCATCATATATTCCCTTATTTCGAGGGCGAGGATTCGGGAATCCTCGATAGATTTCCCACCTTGTTTGGCTCGCTGTAGTTGTTATTAAATAGCCTTATGAGATTTTTTCGTAAGCAGTAAATGTTTCATGTCGGAAATAAGTTCTGAAACTGAGGTATAATTTTGACTCATACGCAATTTTGCACTCTTTCAAAGACGAGATTTTAAAACAAACTATCAGTAATACCAGCCTCATCAAACATAGATTCATACATTTCTACGAGGGGTGGTCCAAAAGCTCGCGGAATGGAGGGGATGGAGTGGGGATAGGGTAGCTCGCTTAGTGTCATACTAATTAGGCACTCATAATTAGTATATATTTAACATTTCAACCCTACAGCGCCATTCGTTTACGAGTACTCGCCTGCTAAACAAGTCAATCCGGAAGCAAACTGCAACTATGGAGAAAATTGAACATCGCGCTGTAATAAAATTCCTTACCAAGCAAGGAAAAAACGTTCAAACCATTTTAAGTGAAATGGACGCCGTTTATGGAGATCAGTGCCCTGGTAAAACAATGGTTTATAAGTGGCATGGACTTTTTAAACATGGTCGAGATTCAATTGAAGACGACTCTCGCTCTGGGCGGCCAGTTGAGGCCACCACATCAGATATCGTCGAAAAAGTTAAAAAAATTGTACTCGAAGACACACGTTTGAAGAAAAAACAATTATCTGCATTAGTTGGAGTATCAGATACAACCATTTTGCGGATCCTGCACGACCACCTGGGCATGTCAAAAGTCAGCGCAAGATGGGTGCCGAGAATGCTCACGCCGCTTCAAAAACAGCAGCGCGTCGACGCGTCTAAGCACTTTTTGGAGGTGTGTGGAGACGAACCTGTGCAGATTTTGGAGCGGATTGTTACTGGAGATGAAACATGGGTTCATCACTTTGAACCTGAATCAAAACAGGAGTCCATGCAATGGCACAAAAAGGGTACACCACCTCCCAAGAAATTCAAAGTGTCAGAATCGGCTGGAAAGTTGATAGCCACTGTTTTTTGGGATTGTGAGGGAATATTACTGATTGATTATAAAGAAAAGGGTACCACTATAACCGGAGAATACTACGCAACGATATTGGAAAAGTTAAAGGAGGCAATTAAAGAAAAACGTCGAGGAAAATTGGCCAAGGGTTTGTTGCTTTTGCAAGACAACGCGCCGGTTCACAAGAGCCGAGTTGCCATGGCTGCTCTGCACACGCATGGATTCGAACCACTTGTTCACCCACCCTATAGTCCAGACCTGGCCCCTAGTGATTTTTATTTGTTTCCGAATTTAAAAAAAGAGTTAAGGGGAAGGAAATTTTCCGACGATAACGAAGTGAAGGAGGCAATTTCGGCGCATTTTGAGGCCAAAGACAAAAAATATTTTTTCGATGGTTTAGAAAAAATAATTCATAGATTGAATCAATGTATTAGACTTAAGGGTGATTATATTGAAAAGGAAAAATAAATTTATTGTTATATTTTATTAACAACCCTTTCATTCCGCGAACTTTTGGACCTCCCCTCGTACATTACTAATTGTTTAGTAACTTCCTCGAGACCTGGCATTAATGGCAGTAGAGACACTGCGGATTTTAAATCAAATTTATCCATATTGATACTGGTGTTTTTCATTTCGTTTTTTCATGAGCCCGCTTGAGGCGAGACAGCGATGGGCCTTTTATTTTTGTAGGTATAAATATGGATTGCGAGGTCAGCCAGTACAGTGTCCTGAATATAGCGTGGGGTTAGTTTCCGTCGACTGGCTAATGGGTGTCCTAATATTGTCGAATGAAATCGTTGTGTTACCACTGTCATAGGAGGAATTGGGCAAGGTTTTATGATGGTTACTCCTATGTAGCCTAATAAATTCAGCGAACAGTTGGTTAGTGAACTCAGTACTATTGTCAGTAACAATGGTCAGTGATAGTCCATGGTGAGTAGAGTAAGTCAATAGTCCTTGTAATATACTGACTGCGGTACCGTCACGTAAAAGGCAAGCTGGTCAGTACTTTGAAAAGGAGTCAACAAGGATCAGGTATTGCTCGACCTTGGCTGTGAATAAATCAATGTGGACTATTTCAAAAGGTTTGGTTGCTGGTGGTACGATATTGAATTTGGGTATGATATGATTTCTATCGTATTTAATCTAGCCGCAAACTGTAAATTCTATAATGTGCTTATAGAAGTCATCTCTCATCTTGGACCAGTAATAGCGACCTGACAAAGTAAATAACATTCATTAATCCCTCAATGATTCGTTTTCCCCTGGTGGTAATGTTTAATTATCCCCTGCTGCCTACTTGAACTATTTCTTATAGTCTTCTAACTCAGTTGTTGCTAAAACCAAGTTCATTGAAGCGGCTCTTAAAGTCACGTCGGAAACTGGGAACTATTGGATACTTCCCAACGGTTGTATGATCTTAAGGGCGGTTTTAATTTTAGGGTTGATATTGGCATTAACCACGTCCTGCACTGAAGTTGATTCAGAAAGTTGTATGTATATCCGTGTGTAAGTGTCGAAGGGTGTAGTCGCTGCCGTTTATCGGTGTGGGTCAACTTTTAGCTTTTCAACCTTTATGTAAAAATTACAATAAGAAATTATTATCTAGGAATATGATGATATTCCTAGATAATAATTTCTTATTGTAATCATCTGTAAAAAGATGCATTGTAAACAAGCTTTAAAACACACGCTTTCTACACTAATAGGATTTTCTTGTGTCGTGGGTGCCATGGACACTAACAACACACACACACACAACACAAACACCCAGACCCAGAATCTTAACTTATCGTTCAGATATCTGTCTGCCCGGGAATAGAACCCGGGACCCATTGCGTTTCAGACCGGTATGGCACATGGAAGCATCTGAATCTTAACTCAAATTAGATACCGATGAGATTGCTGCATCGTCTGACATAGACTGATACTGATTATAAGATGTGTGTGTTTGAGATCGTAGAGATGGATTCGTAAAGTAGCCGCGTTGTTGTTCATAAACTTCTGAATCAAGTTATATACGGTTTTGGTTATTTCTGAAGTTGTCAAAAATACATGTTAACAGATTTACAAAACCCCATGAGATATTGTTTACCTGAATTTATTCTTATATATCAATATATAGATGAATTATATAATTGAATTATATGAAATAGGAGAATGAATTTCCAAACCATATAATGCCTCTGCAACTGATTCGTCTCATAGTCGCACCTTTCCAAGCTTATCTGAAGATGATTATGATTGGTGTGCCTCATTTTTTAGTCTGCGTTGTCGGTGGTTGTCTTATGTTTTATTTATCAGCATTAGCTGATTGTGAATGTTGTGATGATGCATCTGATTCTTGTGAATGCGAATGATTCCACTCTGATTTTTCTTTTGACGTATGACGACGGAATCTCTGTGTAGTTTGGCGTGGTGGGTGACGCTCATTTATGGCGGTCCCGATCTAAGCTCTGATCTAGAATAGCTGAACGTGTCTTCCTTCCCTTCTTGGCCCTTTGATATTTTCTTTTATCGCGTTTGTCATAGGGTGAGATGGTCTTGGGTTATCGCGTAGTTAGAGCGAAAATCTTGAGTCGCTCATAATGTTTAAATTTTTGTTTCTGTTCGACACTGCTTGTTCTACAGTCTTGTCAAGTGCGTATAGTTCGGCTTGGAACACCCTTGGACGCGGCTTCCGCGTCCGCCTTTTTGGGGAAAACCTCTTGCCATTTGCCTTTCTCAAGGCATCGAGTCGCGCATTTACCATAGTGCCCACTCGAAGCATTGTGGTTTTTCTTAATTCAGCCATTGCATCAGACGCTGACATGACCAATGCTTGTTTGGCAGTCTCTGAAGATAATTCCTCTGTGACATTATTTCGCCGCATGTTGGTCCGCAGTTCGGCTACTTCGCGGGAAAGTTCTGACAGTTCCCTATCGCAGCTGGTAATTGTCGGCTTTATAGCGATTATTAGCCAGCTGCAGACGGGTCTCTTCATCAGATGCTCACTCACTGCATCCGAGTTGGCGGCAGCATCGTCGCGCAAAGCCTGACGGTGGTTCCTTTAAGGTTTCTTGTCGCGCTCGCCACCTTATAGAGATGGGTCGTACTAGGTAAATGTAATACAAAATACACTTATTCTTAGTATTATTATATACTTGATTCAAATACCTGTTGCACCTAGTATTAGTATTACTACTAGGCTTCTCTAGTCTCTACTAATCTAATATCCATCTAACATGGACTTTAAATCATCCTAGTTTTATAATAAGAGCATAATGTTAATAAAACATTTTAATGTGTTTTGCTTTCGATTGATATCATCCCTTCATACTTGAACAGGCTTAGGACTGTCAACTTTTTCATCATCATCATCATCATCATCCTAGTTTTATAATAAGAGCATAACGTTAATAAAACATTTTAATGTGTTTTACTTTCGATTGATATCCTCCCTTCATACTTGAACAGGCTAAGGACTGTCAACTTTTTGGTCACTAAATAAAAGATGGCGTATTTAAAAGATATCAATTAAATGTATTTACATAATTTTTCCATATATTTTTTTGTTTTAATTTTTTTTTTTATATTTTCTTTAAATTTTTTTTTGTTTAATATTATATATATGTTTTGTACATTTTATTCACTTTATACATTTTTTATAAATTATTTACTCCGTATTTTGATGCAGAAACATTAATTGCTGTACTTTCCTACAACCTAACCTAATTCTTATATCATTGATCAATAGTCCACATGCAGAAAAATTCTTTCACATGGTACACTCGTGGTCATGACGTTTAGTGTACTCACAGCTAGAGTATACAAATGGGGGTATACAGTTTTGTCCTTCTTCCACCAGTCTAGAGAAGAGATATTTTGGTCAGGCATTATAATTTTGTCTTCTAGGTAACGCTGAACCTTAATTATGGCTCGTTAATAACCAGTCCCCTTTGCCTGCATACTTTGCATCTTTTGTGTGTAGTGGTTCCATAAAAGTGATCGTGAAGTACTCGGACGCGATTGAGATGCTTCTGGAGATGCCGCAGTTGGTTTTAGTGGTTGTTCCTTTCTTTATTCATCATGGAGGTAACTAACTGAATAATGTTCTGCTTAGTGTTTTCGGCCACAGTCGGATCTTCAAAATAACGTTTAAATCGCGGATCGAGAAACATAGATTTACTGAAAGTACGGCTTTTATCCAGGCCTTAAGCAACTTCCATGCGCCATTGTAGTCGAAAGCGTCCATGCATAAGTGACTGATTACTGAAAATGCGTTATCGCATAAAGAGGTTCTTAAATAATAATGCTTTTCTGAGTCTGACAAACTGGAACGATTATCTACTAATTAATAAATCTCTGAAGCTCAGCCACTCCAAGGTATTTTCACTAAACCGTGGTAGCTATATTGAAGGTAATAGTAACTTGTCTTGTTCTGAATCCGACTGTGACCACTGTAACATCCGAATTAAAGCTGCGTTTCTCTTATTGAATTGATTGTAAACTCACCTCGTCGCGTCTGAATTGTAGCGAAATCCTTTTCTCGCTCCTCAAATTGTGAAATTGTTCTTATAAGCAATAATAAACTCGTATCGTTCTAATAACTGAGGGAAGTATACATTGAATTGCCTATGTGCAGCTGCAATGGCTGTACTGCAACTTTCTGATGACATATTCGTCTGACATTGAATGCCTTTAATAACTCTTTGGCACTCATTTTGTTCATGAACTGAATTAATATAATGATTACATTATGTTAAACGATATATAACACAACTGTATAATATAATAACAATGTTTGACAACTCGTACGCCGGTAGTTGTTTACACTGTAAATACAAAGACTGAGAGTGGCGTTCGCTCACTTACGGACTAGCGTTTCACGTAATGACGTTTCGATCAAAGGTTATTTTGTTGATTTTGCTGATTAGTTGGGAGGAAGCGTTAAAACGTTTAAGATATAAGAAAATTAAATCTTTCTGCACTCATACAGGCCTTAAATATTGTTCCTGATCTTTGCGTGTTAAAAAGCATACGAGTTGGTAAATGATTGCTTTTCATAGCTGCAGAATTATACAATAAACCAAGAAGAGCGTTTAATTCTAGCAAATCAGTTGGTGATACGGTAAACGAATCATATTTATACTTATTCTTTTGAATAGTTATTTCGCTGTTGGTAAAAGTTACAACTTGTTGCAGCATATCATCAGTTATAAATAGAGAAAATAAGTCTTTGGGTTCTAGTGATTCTCTAGCTTCACCTTTGGTCCTGGTATAAAATGGACTATGTTTCTCCTCAAAGTACGTGTAAAAGATGAGTTTGGAGTAGATGACCATTTATGTTTATTTTTTCCATACAAAAATTGTGAGTTTGATTGGAGGACTCGTGGGTCTGACATATTTGAGTTTGGAGTAATATTAACATGTGTATCCTCACCTGAAGACTCCTCCGAATCTATAATTTGAGTTCGTTGTCGCTTACATGGTATAATTTCGTCGTCGGAGCCCAAAAGCTCATTAGGTGAATCTGAATCGCTGTCAAGTACCATGATGAACTTCCTCTTCCACATTATCATCTCATCACATGAGAATTTCCAGTCCAATTTAAAGAGAAGAGAAGAGATTCACATACCTATTTCTAATACTACATCTGTAGTATGTGATTCTGGTGAAGGGTCCCGCTCAGATTCTGGCGGCGGTGACAGTCTTGTAGAAGATTCTCCCAAATTTGTTGTCTTCAATTCCTTCTTATATTTTTCTAATTTCCTTTCTAGCTTCTTCATCTTCTTTTTCAAAACTTCTTCATCTTGGTGTTTTCCTTTTCTCTTCCCCATGTTTCTTTTAACCTCGTAAGGCCCAAGCATTTTTTTGATTGGATAAGCTGAACGCTGAATGTGCAACATTATGTACAATATCTTCTATTACAGTTCCGGCCCAAGCATATTATGCAATTTTTTTTCAAAAAATCTTCAACTAGGATTTTTTATATTTTTTTCTGGGTACTTTAGGGTAAAAAGGAATAGATTACAATAAATTTTAGGCTCATATCTTTTGTTCATTTAAATGAACATTGGGCGTTCATTCTTATAAATAAAACTAAACTGATTCATATAATAAAGCGTTTTTAATAAAAAAAAAATGACACAGAACCATAATTATCGTGAAAATATATTAGAAAATTATTTACTTATAATCTAGTCATAATTTGAGTGAGATCAATCAACAGGAACTATTCGTAATAGTATTTTAGTATAAAAAATATAAGTCTTATCTGACAGTCATTTTTCACTTATGAACTAAAATCACTATTTAGTCTAATTAAAGACTGACTTATCTAACAACAAAATATCTTAAAATGTTTAACCAACCAAATCAACTTTAGACTTAAACAAACATAAAATATTCTTCTTATTATTAATGTTATTTTGGTCTCTAACAATCAACAATAAGATATTCAAAATTATAAATCTGAACAAAAACAATCAAAAATGAAAAGCCTATAATCAATATAAAAGATTAGTTTTTATCATCATTCAGGATGTGAAACTCGCTGTAGCAGTTTCTTAATTTTGTTAGGCACAAGTTAACATCACATGCGCGACATTTGAACAATGTTCTGTTGTAATGGCAGTGTCGGCATCTACCTACCCTATCCGAAACATAAGGTAAATGTTTTGATCCAGTTATACGGAATTTGTGGCTTGGTGTTGCAACAAATGGCATCTTTCCTCTCTTCCGTTTTCTTGGTGGTTGGTTCTCATCAGTTGAAGGATCAGTTTCAGTATCAGCGTGGGATTCGATGAAATTTTCTCCCAATTCCAATTTAAAGGCTCGCAGTTGTTGTATTTTTTTTACAGGTACTAGATATTTCAGCTGATCTTTTTTATATTGAACCCAGGAATTAGTTACTGCTAAATCAATCATGGCAGAGAGGAATCTTTGGGTCCACTTTCTGGTCCTGTATCTATAGGGACACACAGCTATAAGTCGATCTGCTAAATCAACCCCGCCCATTTTCTGGTTGTATTCCCTGACTACTCTGGGTCGTGGTACAGTCACATATATTTTGTTTTGCTTACACCAGCGTCGACACGTATCAGCTTCATCTTTTGCTTCCACAGAAGATAAAAACAAAACCGGTTTATTATCAAACCATTTTGTAAAAGCTAACTGATCATCATTCCGAACTAACACCTGACTGCTTCCTCTTCCTTGGTTTTTTAATATTTTGTCATCAACCAGCAATTGGCGCACACCGACAGGAATCCTATTTTTCATAACTGTCCCGGTACCTTTGATTCCTCTTTTGTTGAGTTCGTCCAATAGTTTTTCCGATGTAAAATATCTATCGAAATATAACACATGACCAGCAACCAGATTATCTGACAACGTAAGGACGGCCTTTTCACCTAGTCCAAAATTGGTCTTTTGATAGGCAGGATAAGTAGTGTCACCTTGATACAAATGAAAATCGCAAATGGTACCATCAGGGTTAGCTAAAACGAAGGCTTTTAAGCCAACTGGATTTGGCTTACCTGGGCAGTACTGCTTAAAGGCACATGACCCAGTAAACGGTATAATCATTTCGTCCACAGAAAGGCACTGACCCTTTTTCTGCCTACGACATCCAGCCAGTATTCGGCTAATCAGTGGTCGCATTTTCCAAAGTTTATCTTTAGCTCTCATTTCTGGTGTGATATCAGGGTCAAAAACCACTTTCAAAGAGTTTCTCAGTAAAAAAAAACGGTTTCTGGACATATTATCTTTGATGAATGGTACCTTCCATTTATTTTCCCAATACATTCTCAAATTTGGGTAGTTAATAGATGACATCACAAATGTAATGCCCAAGTAGACGTATAATTCATCGACAGTTAAATGCAAGCTTCGTCCATTCTTTTCAACCGCACTCTGATTTGTATTACTTACTATGAGATTAATTAATTCGTCATCTATGTATTGCTTCAGGTAATCCGTTTTAGTAAACTCCTCCGTGTCAGTTTCTAAATACGCTGGTTGAATTAGTTCGGGAAAATGAGGGTCAAAGTCCTTTACAGTCCAATTACCTGCAGGCACTGTTCCACTAGTAGAAGGAAGTTCATTGACTCCAACAGACACCTCAGCTCGTCTTCGTCGAGTCGAATTTCCTCCACTTCGTCCTCTTCCTCGCCCCCTTCCTCGTCCTCTTCCTCGCTTTTTGCCACCTCCTCTTCCACGATCAACATTTTCCGTAAATGGTATGTCATCTTCACCATTTGAACTCGAATCAGTTCCACCGTTATCATAAAATTCAGACGATCTGACAGGTAAGTATTCTGAATCGCCGACATCTTCATCAGACGGTATAAAGTCTTCTATTTCAGATAGATCTAATAATTCTTCTATTTGATTATCCAAAAGACCTAAAAACAAAAAAAAAGTATTAACTAATCTGATCATTAATGCACTCCAATGTACAATACAAGGAACATAATTTATAATCACATACTAAACAATAACGCTCACTGTGCAATCAAATGAACATAATTTATAACCACATACTAAACAGTAACGCTCACTGTGCAACTTAATGAACATATATTTTTAATGCAAATTAAAGCATAGAAATTAGCGTTTCTGGCTAAAAATAACTACTATTCCTGATAATTTTAACATTTGCTACAAATTTTGTCTAATTTTTACAATAAGAAAGCATAAGATTTAATTAATTAATTAAGATTTTAACTTACCTGTCCGCGGAGTCCACGGCATGGTTGCACAAAAATGGCCGATTTTGACAAATTGTCTCTGGATTTCTGTTAAATGTCATCTCAACTTCCTACCATTGAATCCACCAATCATAGTATTCGAACGAAATTACTGTAGGCGCGAAAATTCAAACGCAAAATTTGTGAAACTTAATTGTACATCGTATTGTACATTGAGCGATTAGGAGATTATTAATTTTTTTAGCCTGGGCCGGAATGCTAACTCTTAATTTGTACAATGTAATGTACACGGAGCCTTACGAGGTTAATATCTTTATAACACTGGTGAATATGTCACACCACGACGCACAACAAAAAACGGTGGAAAAACAATTTGAAATTAGTATTAACGAACTTTGTTGAAGTGATCGAACGACGCAAAAAAGAAATAATTCAACGGAAAAGGAAATTTAATAAAAATCAAGAATATTTCTTTTTAAAGAAATATTAATAAATCACCGGAAATAAAGTACTGTTTTGATTTTCATTTTGTGTCTATGATTCATCCAATTTTACCGAACGTATTTTTATTTATAGTACTTATATAGATATAGATAGGTATTTTGCGTTATGAATGAAAGATATTTGGTTAACTTTACACAGGCGTTATTTTATTAAATAACCTTTTTTAGTAACTTGACTGTAATGCGTGATACATACCTTGAATATCCTTAGAAGTATGCTTATTATTGTTTACCAAAACAAACCTTGACGCGCAGTATAACCTCTTGGAAAAAAGTCTTTCACTGTAACACTTATGCACTCCAAGACTATAATACTCACTAAAATATGATTAACCATTTCATATATCTAGTGTAATACGTAATTTTGTTTATAACGCTAAATTTGCAATTTTATTCTTTAATTAAATGAGGGACATAGCGACCGGCGCTTGCACTAAAAACGTAATGACATGTTGATAGACGTCAAAATGAGAGAAATGTCAAACTTTTTTTTTTAGCTTTGAAATAGTGATTTGGCGCTGGTACACAGCGTTACTACTTGTAAATTCGTCTCGGACAAGGAGAGAATATAATTGCTGTACTTTCTTACAAACTAACCTAGTTCTTATATCATTGATCAATAGTCCACATGCAGAAAAATTCTTTCACATGGTACACTCGTGGTCATGACGTTTAGTGTATTCACAGCTAGAGTATACAAATGGGGGTATACATTTTTGTGATCCTTCCACCAGTCTAGAGGAGAGATATTTTGGTCAGGCATTATAATTTTGTTTTCTAGGTAACGCTGAACCTTAATTATGGCTCATGAATAACCAGTCCCCTTTGGCTGCATCCTTTGCATCTTTTGTATATAGTGGTTCCATAAAAGTGATCTTGAAGTACTCGGACGCGATTGAGATTCTTCTTAAGATGCCGCAGTTGGTTTTAGTGGTTGTTCCAGATCTTCTTTATTCATCATGGAGGTAACTAACTGAATAATGTTCTGCTTAGTGTTTTCGGCCACAGTCGGATCTTCAAAATAAAGTTTAAATCTCGGATCGAGAAACATAGATTTACTGAAAGTACGGCTTTTATCCAGGTCTTAAGCAACTTCCATGCGCCATTGTAGTCAAAAGCGTCCATGCATAAGTGACTGATTACTGAAAATGCGTTATCGCATAAAGAGGTACTTAACTAATAATGTTTTTCTGAGTCAGACAAACTGGAACGATTATCTACTAAGACTTTAATAAATCTCTGAAGCTCAGCCACTCCAAGGTATTTCCACTAAACCGTGGTAGCTATATAGAAGGTAATAGTAACTTGTCTTGTTCTGAATCCGACTGTGACTACTGTAACATCCGAATTAAAGCTGAGTTTCTCTTATTGAATTGATAGTAAACTCACCTCGTTAAACTGCGTCTGCATTGTAGCGAAATCCTTTTCTCGCTCCTCAAATTGTGAAATTGTTCTTATAAGCAATAATAAACTCGTATTGTTCTAATAACTGAGGGAAGTATACATTGAATTGCCTATGTGCAGCTGCAATGGCTGTACTGCAACTTTCTGATGAAATATTCGTCTGACACTGAAGTAAAATGTTATACCTATCTAGCAGTAAATTTGGCTACAGCCTTTGAAAACTCTGACACTCATTTTGTTCATGAACTGAATTAATACAATGATTCCATTATGTTAACCGATATATAACACAACTGAATAATATAATAACAATGTTTGACATCTCATACGCCAGTTGTTTACACTGTCAATACAAAGACTGAGAGTGGCGTTCGCTCACTTACGGACTAGCGTTTCACGTAATGATGTTTCGATCAAAGGTTATTTTGTTGATTTTGCTGATTAGTTGGGAGGAAGCGTTAAAACGTTCAAGATATGGGCAAAACTTGTAGAAGTTTGTGGCGAATCTCTTCTCTGCTCATCATGTTGTGATGATTGGTCCCTGGCAGGTTTTAGAGGTGGTTGATGTTTTTAGCGCCTCTTGAGTGGAAGACACTGGTTGTGAAGTAGCTGTAGCAATTGTTTTCCAAAGGCTAACAGAGTTTACCACGTTAGTTGTGTTGTCATTACTTTCGTGCTGGCCAAGAAGTAAAAAAAAATATCTAAAAAACAGATTGGTCCATGGGAAATAATCCGGTAGTTTAAAAGCCAGAATTCTCTCGTCAAGAGATGCTATCTTTGTGTAAGCTTTATTTAATAGTCCAGCTATTTTAATGATTGTGCTACTTTAAGTTTGGTTAAAAAATAAAGCTCCAGTTTTCATATCCCTAGACGAGATCGCCTTTAATTCAAAATATTTCCTGCAGCTGATAACACTCTCTCGCAAGGAACTGAGGAAGCCATTGCGTTTAATTTACCTACAGCAACCTTGAACAAGTTAAGATATATACCTTGGGATATATTCTTGGTAATCTAAAACTTTACCATCGTGTTATCGTTAAAACACCACAATAGCTCGAAACTGCAGTGCTATCAGTTGGTTTGGTTGGTGGCTGATCATTTGGTTGGTATAGTCTTCCCAAGTGGACTTCATTGGTTTGGATTTGCTCACAATATTTTCGGGTTCAGTTGCAGTTGAAAAATGTTTATTTTGATTTTGGACCCCAAGACCGATAATTCGACGTTTAGTGTCCTCTGGCGTAAATTGATCTTGAAAATATAATTTGAACCGTGGGTCCTCCTTTGCTCTCCAATTGCGCCTAACACATCCTACCTCATTTGTCTATTGCAGGAATTAATTTGTAATTTTCTAATATTTGGAGAGCAATAATAAGCCCAGTTGTACTAGAAATAACTAGGCTTCCTGTGACATATTTCTCACCACTAAGTTCCCTGGTAACCTCCTCACAGGGCTTAAGAACTATGCATAGTTTCTGGCAAACTTGCTACTCATAATTATTAGTTAAAGTTTCCGTGGATAATTAGACCACGGCGCTGTTGACAGGTTCTTTCCAGTCTAGACAGCGCACATTTTATATGTTACACACATAAATATTAGATATCAACCGAGTGGCCACCTATTTAACCAGTATTTTCGGGGTCTGTGCCGTCTGTTCCTTTTAGTTTTTTAATTTTCAAATTATCAAACGTCAAATAGGAATTTGACGTTTGATAATTGGTTTGGTGGAACCAATAACAAAAACAAACAGGATTTGTTTTTGTTATTGGTTCCACCAAACGGTTCACGATGTCAAACGCTTTGTTACTCAGTTGGTAAGGCCCTGGTGGTTATTTCCCTGCGTATATTTCAAATTTTAAAATGTAAAACTTCTCTGCATCTACGAGAGCTTGAATTTTTATTCCATATTTGGCTGTTTTTTTCGGAATGTATACGCGGAATGGACATCGCCCTCGGAAAGATAACAACATTTCATCAATAGTAAGATTCTCAGCAGGCACATAATGTTTTTGAATATTTTCGACAAAATTATCCATTATTTCCCTTATTGCAGCCAGATTATCAGTCTCTTTTCTTTGGTCCCGGGTACTTTTATCATCGAATCTCAAACAATTCTGGAGGAAGTAAAACCTCTGCAATGACATTGTAGTCCGAAAGATTTCTACACCTGTACCATCTGTACGCCACAAATCATTCAAGTTTTGTCTATTTGAGCGATTAAGACCAGCTATTAAGACCATACTTTTAAGTAAAAAATAAAATAAGTCGGTACCGATTAAAATATCAATTAATTTGGAACGTAAATTTACAAATTACCTAATTTTTTGTATTTAAAAACAGAAAATTATGTCCATAATTTTAAACCCTAATTGTTATTGTTTTATCTCTAGCCCAAAAGTCCCAATCTCCTTAATAGACCTTATAGAATAATTTTAGTTACATAGTCAATTTAATTCATAAAACAAAAAACAAAAAATATCAAGTAATTTTTTACTTACCTTTCCCTGTCCCTTTACTTTTTTGACATTTTCCTTTCTTTCTTCTAAACGAAGATAAAAGACTGAACAGTTTGCTACGGCATTGTTCATAATCACTTCCCATTGTAGCACCTATTTCTTTCCACGCATCATTTTTTAGATTTATAATATTGTAGTGTGGGATGATTGGGAGGTGGTAAATAATGACACGTATTTACTGGTCAGAGGTTGTATTCGAACTGTCCAATTTAATCTAGAGACACTACATCTATACGCTTCATACCACACCTGGGGGGTAATTTTCAAAAAAAAAAAGTTTTTTTTCGTATGTAGACAATTTGTTACAATATGTTGTTATTATATAATGCGAATGACTTATATCTAACTAATACATGGACATAGTGATATATAAATGTTTGTTAAAATAATAAACTACATATATTTAAATGCATTTTGAAATTTTATTCGTATACATCTGTTACATCATGGTTACATCTATATTACGACAATATCATATGATAATGACAATATCATGACTCATGATATTATTAAAGTTTAACACAACTTAAGTATAATTGAGGCCTATAAAATCAAAGGCAGCTAAATCCAAGTTGGTCAAATATTCAGTAAGCTACAAAAATCGATAATTTTGTTCAGGTAGATATTCTAAAACAGATTTATAAAGAATGAGAATAATACTAATAATCAAAATTTTAAGTAATAAAACTCCCTTTATATTTGAGTACAGAGTGAAAATAAAATTGCATTTAGCTGTCTTTGATTTCAACTACGGACATAGTTATGTTTGTTTCTGAGTAAATGGATATAACTGAGTTTGATAATGACAGCCACCATTTTGAACTCAAAATGGCGGCTTCAGATTAGTGATGTTCAATAAAAAAGAGATACATTCGATACAGTGAAAACAACTATATTATTTTTAAAATTTTAATAAATTTTTAATCAGATATGTTTTAATTACTTTCATTATTTTGTGCTTATTATATTCTTAAGACTGGCGATACTTCTGCTATCCCTTCACAAAAACTTTCTTCTAAATCTTGATTTCCTTCAATAAATGGCCCTTTAATAATACCCAAGTAAAATTTTAAGTCTTCTCTTTCTTGCCATTCTAATCCAAAATGTTTTGCCAACAATTTCTCCACATCCGTTATTTTAGCCCGTGTCACAGGCACTCCCGTTGAAATGGTGATAGGTTGAAGCATGCTTGTATTTTTGCCTGTTTTGCAGACATTAAAGGCTTTATTGGTGTCCGAATTATAAAATGGTTCACCGCGGATAGGTATGTTTCTTAAGATCTTTGATCTCTTTATAATGAATCTTTTGCATTCGGTTATTTTGAATGGCCATTTCGCTGTCGGTTTAAAAACCTCTTGAGTAGCTTTTTTGAAGTCTAACATAGTAATATCCCTTAGATTCGTGACCGTTGCATAACTTGAAATGATGTCGCTATATTCTTCTGGTTGAATGATTACTTCTCGTTTCTTTAGAATCTTTTCTATATTACCAAAGACTCTGTCCGGGGGCATAAAACTATGCCCTGTTATGGGAAATATTATTTCAATACGTTTGACAGAGACATTTTCCAATAACCATTTAGATAACATACTTAGCATTATGCTATTTTTATTTTGTCCACCGCATCCGTCGGCAAATAAGCGTATGATAGTGATCCCTGATAAATTTGTTTTATTTAATCGATCGTAGACGGCTGATGCTATTTGATTAGCTGTTTTACCAAATTCGTTTTCAGTCCAGGTGTATGCAAAGGTTGTGTTTTTATTAAGCTTGTCTTTAGAGGATCCTTGCACAATAGTAAAGTTATATAAGTAAAATTGGCGACTGTAGTAATCACTTTGGTCTGGAATTCGAGGTAGTGGATTGTTTTTCTGGCAATCAAAGGAGAATGTTATCATATCGTCTTTTTGCTCCTGCAGCATTTTAAAGAACGCCTTTGCTCGTAATTTATGCACTCTTAGTTCAATCATTAAATCATTTTTCTTGATTCTATCGTTTTCTTTTTTTATTCTCTCAGTCAATGCAATACAAGTTGAGCAGACGTCAGTGCTAGGGGTACCGAAACCTAAATTGAATTTTCTATTAAAAATATGGCGGAAGTATGATTAACAGGAGATTGGGGATTTTCGCCTCTAAACATTTTATACAGCTGGTTTATACTCAAGTCACTAGATAGGTATTTTCGTTCTTGAGAGGATGATCGACAATAATGCGATTCGATACATTTTAGTTTCATAATGTAATGTAGAATGGACTCCTTCTGATCTTTAAATTTATTAATTTTACGATTTCCCCCTCGTCGTTCCTTGGCAATTTCCCCTGTATAAAATAAATGTTTCAAAGCATACTCTACACGATATTTTGTAATGCCAAGTATATTCAGGAACGCTTTTTGGCAAACAGGAACACAATCATTGCTAGCTCTAAAAACACTATACTTTATATTAAAATCTCTACCCAATCTCATGCCTTTGGTAGGACGCCTTCTTTTTACCTTCTGCGTTTTACAGCACTTTAGTATCAAAGCATCTTGATCACTCCGTTTATTTCAGGAATAAAACGAACGGTGAAAATTCATAATATCAGTCATTGTCAAATTTGAACATTTTAGATGTTTATTTTTATGTGAACAAATTATTCGTTCGGGTGCTTTCTTTGGCATGTACCTGTAAAATAGAAAAGAATGCTGTAGTTTAAGAGAGTATCATGTCTTTGCAACGTTTTAATTTTCCGTTGGCCACACTCGGCGACGAGGGCAGTGATTTGAAATGTTGGGCGTACATCACAAAGGACAATAATATTTATTGTAAACTAAAAGAGTTTGCTTTGCTCTTGGGCTATGAGAATGTTAAAAAAGCTTATAGAATTGTTCCAGATGGATGGAAATGTCCATGGAACAAGTTGGGCCCGTTCACGGTCCATCTTGAAACGCCACCAAACTGGCATCCAGAGACGCTTTTTGTATCAGAACCCGGTATCTACGCTCTACTAGCTCGCTCAAACAAATCGCAAGCAAAAAAAATTATGCACTTCGTTTACGTGGAAGTGCTACTCACTATCAGGAAAACGGGTGCGTACGTTTCTTCGCAAATCAGTCAAAACCAACTTTCCGAGTTGATTTCTCTGATGATAGAGAAAGATAAACAAATGGCTAAATTAATTGAAAAAATCATTGACGACCGGCCTAAGTTGGCGGTGATGACTGAACGCGACGAAACCAAGCACCATCTCCACGTTTACAAGAGGGACGACTGTTATAAGTTTGTACGCGCACAAAAGAGAAATCTTTCGCAAGCCCTCAAGCGGGTACCCCCTGGCTACGAGCTGGTCATCCAACAGAAAAACATTCCAAACGGACTTAATGTACTTAATCGTACTAAGGAATTGCTCCTCCGTGACTCGTACAAATCTTGTTATAACAATATTCGAACCAACATAGATGTGCCAAGTCTTGTGAAAGACCTGTTATCGACTGTCTAAGTGTCTGTCTAAATCTCTACAGTGAATAACGCTCTCTGCGCCCGGTCTGTATATAAAACTTACTAAATGAATACGCGGGGAGGCCCCACGGCAAAAAAACCACTTGATTAAATTATTAAAATGGTCAGGCGTGAGATACGGTTATTTTTTTATTGCAGTATTAACATATTCTAATAGTGGGTATTTGTAATTAAAAACGTGTAGGCACATCACTAACCTTTTCTTCTTAGCAATATTAGCTTTCCAATTCTCTGGGTTTCTTGTTCTTTTACGAGCCTTGCCCGCACTTGCACTTGTTACAGGGACCTCCATGGTTATCCAAATTCGAATTATAGCAAAAAATTATCACGCAATTCAATAGAAACAAAAGAATTACGCGAAAAACTGGACGACACATTCGCAAAAATTGTATGGGGCGGCCATGATGTTTTTTCCGAAATCTTGCTCCCTGATTGGCAGGCGTAATTCTTAGCTGTATTTGATTCTTATTAGTTGGCATGTAGATGTCTTTGATGCCAATATCAATTTTTGAACTGAATTTGCTAGGAATTTAGCTGCATTTGTTAGTAAAATGAAACGTTAAAGCGTGTCCAAATAACTAAACTAGATGGCGCCATAGTAAACTCATTTTACGACATTAAGGCGTTTAGCTGCCTTTGATTTTATAGGCCATGTCTTATCCAAAATTGTTTACTTACGTCATGTCAAACTGCTGTCAACTCGAACTCGATGCATTATATCCAATAATTTACGTGTTTTACGACGTATTCCACCTTTTTTCTTTATAATGCACTAAAACTAGTTATATTTATCTCTTATTAATAACGCCACATAGTTAGTCACTTAAACCCACTAAAATTCCACTATGAAATATGATCCTAGTTTGTCACAAGAGAGGATGTCGTGTGTCGAGGGTGGTGAGGCCAAATTTTCACATAAAATGATTACGGTGCATTAGTCTCACTAATAAATATTAATCTAAAGTTGTTTTTCTATGGTTTTCAATAGAAATACTAACAAAATCGTGCCTGATAAACAATAAAATGATAGCGGCGGCGAAAATGGCGGCGCAATGAAGTTCGCGCGTCGTAGTGACAACTGAGTTGTGTTTTTCTAAATGCGTATTGGTTATTTCAAGCAAAGAATTAGTCTCACATAGAGCCAAGTTCATTGTCTATGGGTTTCAAAAGAGTTTAAACAAAATAGGAGCTTCGCTCACGGAAATGAGATTCGAAATCAACGGCACCCATACAAAAGTATTAAAAACCGCCGGGCGGTGTCGATGGGGTTTTGGCAATTTGCCGCCGGGCGGCAAGTCCACAGACAAGAGGTTCCTTTGAAAGTTTTGCCCTCGAAAACAAAAAAAAAAAGGGTAATTCTGAATACATTTAAATTTTTCTGGGTTAGGGCGAATCCCTTCAGAAGATATTTTATGGCCCAGATATAATAATTCTGTTTTTAAAAATTGACATTTGTTTGGATTTAGTTAGAGATTTACTTTACGCAACCGTTCAAAAATTGTAATTAAGTTTTTATTATGAGATTCTAAATTTCTGCCAAAACAAATTAAATCATCTAAATATATACAACAATTTATATAGATAAGACCTGACATGGCAACAGACATGACTCTAGAGAAAGTACTAGCGCTTGTCTTCAAGCCCATTGGTAGGCGCTTCATTTGGTATTGTCCTGTACTTGTAGTAAATGGTGTGATCGGTCTGGACTTGGGTTTTAATGAACATTGGTAATAAGATCGACTAAGATCTAAATGTGAATAGTAAATAGCACCTGATAATGAGTCTAAAATATCGGTAATGTTTGGTAATGGAAATTTGTCGTTGTGGGGGACGGTGATGGGAAGACGAATTAGCAAAACGATTTTCTTTCTTGAGTATTTAATTTAGAGCCACACACGAACACGACTTGTTACATGGAGCGAAGACATAAGAGAGAGGAAGCAGTAATGCCAATATAACAATCATAATTTAAGTGTTTACACATTTAAATTTACAGTTTCCAACATGCTGGGGGGCCTAAAGAATAACTATTCTTTATCTATAAGAAATTCAAAATTAGCTTTAATTACTTTAAAGATAGGATTGGCGACAGCACGGTGAAAACTATCGAAAGTATGGGTTTACAATTTTATAGTAAAACCTTTTATAGTTACATTGATTGTTTTCTTACATTAATACACCTTAAATTAATATACTACATATCTTAAAACAGTTGCTCATTACATAAGTATAGTACATAATTATTTTAGTATTAATTGTAGCATATTTATATATGAAACCTAGGAGAAGGTACATATTTTATCTTATACGAGTAGCCATTAAAAAATTAGTTTCATTTTTTACCTATACTTTGTTTGTTACCTATAATGTCTAAGGTCTTTGAGAAGCTCTTGTTAAAGCGACTCAAACCCATATTAGAACACAAAAAAATAATACCTGATCACCAATTTGGGTTCAGAGAAAAACACTCCACAATAGATCAAATTCATAGGATTACCAATACCATAGAGAAATCCCTAGAAGAGAAGAAAGTCTGCTCTGCAGTGTTTTTAGATGTAGCACAAGCTTTTGATAAAGTCTGGCATGAAGGCTTGATATTAAAGCTAAGAGCATTATTACCGAAGCAATTCTCAGAAATATTAATATCTTATATTTCAAACAGAGCTTTCCGAGTGAGACAAGGAGAAGCATACTCTGATCTCAAGGAAATAAAAGCTGGAGTGCCACAAGGTAGTGTATTGGGGCCGGTCCTGTACCTTTTATACACCTGTGATATCCCAGAAACTGAAAATAACATCTTTGCAACTTTTGCTGATGATACTGCTATCATAGCTGTGGGGGATGATCACGCTGAAGCAGCGCAGAAATGTCAAATGGCTATCAACAAAGTAATAAATTGGACAAGGAAGTGGCGAGTGAAGCTCAATGAAAACAAATCGGTACATATTGATTTTACAAATAGGCGTCATAATTACCAACCCATATACATAAATAATACACCTATACCATACGCAAATACAGCCAAATATCTTGGCATGACTCTTGACGCGAAGCTGCGCTGGAGAGCTCACGTCAAAAAAAAACGGGACGAGTTAGAGCTCAAATACAGAGCTATGCATTGGCTGCTGGGGAATCATTCCTCTCTGTCTACATATAATAAAATATTATTATATAAACAAGTCCTAATGCCAGTATGGACATATGGTATTCAACTCTGGGGTTGTACCAAAAAAAGTAATGTAGAAATCATTCAGATTTCAGAACAAAGTATTGAGGGGTATTGCTAATGCACCTTGGTATGTAAGAAACGAAGATCTACATCGGGACCTTCAAGTAGACCTTGTCAACAAAGTAATTTATAAATATGCCGAATGTCATCAAAAAAGACTTCATCATCATGTTAATATCGAGGCCATCCAGCTCCTCGATACGACGGACCTAGTGAGAAGACTCAAACGGACTAAGCCCTTTGAGTTAGTGATATAACATAGTGTAGTGTTAGTGAAATAGTGACTTAATTTAAATTATAGAACACAAGAACAATGTGTCTACCCCTTTATGTTAGAACAAAGAAGTGCAGTGTCAGTGGACGCCTCCTTCAATACACAATTATTTAGCAGTTTAAGTTAGATTAGAATTACTCATTAGCCTTATATAAGGCTAGATTGTAATTGATATGGAGTACCCTATTATTCAGTCGGTACTTTATATGTAACATAAAAAAAAAAGTTTTATTTTTTCTATATTTTAGACAAGACTTAATTATATTACACATAATTAATTCTAGTGTTAACTTAATCTAAAGGTAGGATGCACACCTTGGTAACAGATCGTATATGAGTTCTTCTATTAGGTGTCATCACTTCAAATGCCCTAACCTGATTGTCTTTACCAGGGAAGACCTGTGTGACACGTGCCATAGGCCAGGTTAGAGGTGGAGTATTGTTCTCAATTAAATTGTTCAGATTAGATTCACTATAGAGAATGTCATCGACATACGAGTATGTACACTCTTTTAAAATGAATGCAGCTAGCGGATATTCATGCTCATACCTATTAGCAAGTTCCAATAAGCATCGCGTCGCGAGATAGCTTGAGCTTTGTAAGCCATAAGTGATGGTGTCTAAGCATATGCATTGAATTGGCTCAAGCGGGTTAGCACGCCATAAAATGTTTTGAAGCGGTTTATGTGTAGGGTTTAAATCGATATTTCTAAACATTCGTTTAATATCCGTAGTGAATATATAATCCCCAAAACGAAACAATAATAAAACATCAAATAAATCATTTTGAACCTTAGGTCCATTTAATAAGATATCAATAAGTGAAACTTTTTTATTTGGGAGCATAGAACCGTTAAAAACAACTCTTAGTGGTGTACTCTTGCTTGTCTCATTCACGACTGGGTGATGAGGTAAGAAATACAATGGATCTTTTGAAAAGTCATAAGAAGCTATATCAACATAGTGACCATGACCCAGAGCTATGTACTCATCAATAAAATTTTGATATTGAGTTAAAAGATTAACATTTTTTGACAGCCTTTTCTCTAAACTAAGAAATCTAAATAAAGCTAAATCAAATGAGCATCCTAATATGTCATTTACCTTGTTTAAATCTACTTTTAAAGGCAGGTCAACTTGGAATTTATTATTCTCAAGTTTTACAGAATCCGAAAAAATAGTTTCTACTAGTTCCGATTCACTACATTTATCGTTAATTATTTGCGGAACTTCTTCGCTTTTCCAAAATTGTTTAACTATTGCATTGACCTCGCTGACATCAGACTTGCATGTTTGACAAAATAAAGAAACTAACTTTGAAGTATTAACTTGTGGTATGCTCTCTCCTATGATGTGTCCAAACCTGGTAATATGAATAGCCGGTGTCTGCTCTGTGTGCTGCTCACACTGCTGCAGTGCTGGGCGGAGGCTCGCGGGCAGCGCGCGGGGACACTCACTCGCAGCTGCAGGAACGCCTGGCAGTAGCACCTGGAAAAATATGTCTGCCCCCATTAGCATGTTTATTTCAGATGGGACGTTAAAGGTGCTATCAGCTAATTGCAGACCAGCTGGAATTTTTAAGTTTGAAGTATTAATGGGTTGTTGGGGCAATTTGCAAGTTATATTGTCCACAACATGAAAATTTATTTGTGTCTTGAAATCAGAAGTCAATGAATAAACTTCTAAAGGTATACAGTATTTAGCGCTGTTGACTAAATTTGTGACTCCTATGATATTGGTATTGGATCGCATAGATGTTAAAATCCGGTTATATGTAAACTCTATACGTTCTTTTAATACGTCATACACATATTCTGCAAGGTCTAACGTAGTTTCCTTAGTTCTATAAACACTAATTATATATTTATATGCTAAAAATAATTTGTCAGCTTTTAATTTTTTTTCATTCACATTACCTGCATATTTTACTCGTCTAGTAGCGCCTAGCCTAAAAGGCGCCTAGCCTTAAACTAGTCTGAATATCATTTAACTTACGTAAAATAGTTTCTAAATTTTGTTCCATATGACTGTCACTTTTTCACTTAAAATTATTGTTCATTGTTCCATTTGTTCAAGCCGTATTTCCATTGATATTGAAGATTTCACACAAACGTAAAGGTATTCACCGTCAGGCTGGCGCGGCTCCTTCATCTGGTCTTCCAAATCTTCCCGAGAGCCTTTGTCGTATACGACTTATAAATTCGGTCTGCATTTTCCTTTCCATCCATTTGCGTTCATTTTTCCTCCATTTCCGACACCCGACGTATATCATAGCCGCAAATGCAATAATTAGAGCCACTGCAAGAAGTATGTTGGTAGTCCACATGTGGTTCTGGATCTCAATATATTCGTAAATTGTCGCTTTATTCGGGCCCGCTGCATTCTGGTTAACGGTTACTTCCTTATCTTCCGTTTTTGAGTAAGTTTTCCCCATTTTCTCAAAAGTTCGTGTAAATTAGTACACCCGTGTTAGTTCACGTTCAAATATTATGAAGTATTATTTACGACTCATAAAATCGTTCAAGATTGATGCACCGAGGCACACAGGCGTGGGCGAGTGTCCGGTGACGCGCTTGGTCACCGGACACTCGCCCACGCCGCGGCATGGCAGGGTCGCCATGAGGTGTGGGGGGTGTATATCAAATAAAACGTCTAGTTCGGACAACGCTATCCTTTATTCTGCTTTTACCACAATATGGAATTTATAGTCTAAGCTTATATAGTTATACTAAGTACGCATAAACGTATCGAGCCAGTTTGACTGTTCCTAGTTATTGAAGGATCTAAGATACTCTTTATGTCTCGAGTGCCCTCGTACGAGAGCACCCCGAGTCTGGTGATGATTGGAAGAGGCCCATAAGTCTTTTATTTTAAGAAACTCGCAAGTTTTCGGTCGGAAGGTCGGAAGTGAAGTTTGTGCTTTGGCCTGTGAGGTTTGTTTTGGGTTTACCAAATATGGATATATAATGAATAAGTTACTCACTTGTCTCACTTGTTGTGTACTGCTGATTAGATAAGCTGAGGTTTGTGAGGTTTGTGAGGTTTGCTGAGAATTTTGTGAGGTCGTCTTGAATTCTTAAATTTTATTTTAATTTTGCCGGTCCCTCGTCGGGCAACGGCCCCACAATATCTAAGGATAGACGCGGACATGGTTTCGTTGAATAACTTGCAATCTGCATCGAGGCACGATGTATTTGTCTAAGAGCTTTATTAGTCTGACATTGTGGTCACTTTTTAACAAAAGATTCAACGTCGCTACGCATAGTTTTCCAGTAAAAGGTTTCTTGGATTCGCTTGAGCATCTAACCTACTACCTAAGTGCGCAACGATAGAAATATCTTGGTTTCCTCTAAGGATTTTTGATAAGGAGGGTATATAATTACACCATTATGCACATTTATACTAGTATCATTAAAGAAGCATGTTGTTGATTTTGACGAACTGGTGAGTATAAAATGGATTCTTGAAGTCTTATAGGTATATGACGCACGGAATAAAAATTTGTGCTGACGACTTTTTCTTATGGATTTCAGGCTTTTATAAATATCATTATATGCGGAATTTTAGAAATGATGGAAAAGGAAGTATGTTTTATTATCGTGAGTGAACGAGATAAAGAAACCTTTACTTTCTCTCCTAATTAATGATTTCCGTATTATTAGGTATATTATCTAGGATGTTTAGGATATTTTGGATTCTAGAATATTTTGGACGAAAGGATTGGACTCGTCAAGATCATTATGCTCCTATATAAATTTAAATAATAAATTAGTTTTGGCCAATATGCATTCTCTAATGATGAAGTATAATAAGATCTTATGAGGGTGCATCTTAAATTCAATTCATCTAAAATCATTCCAAATACCTAAGAAAAATAAGTGGTACAAGTATGTATACACGATCATTATTGTTTCTAACTACTACTCGACCAAAACAATTAGGCGCACGACAGTTGAAACGTCATTAGAACCAGGGATTTCCCACCCCGATACGAAGTATATTCTATTACCAAATACCAAAAGTATGTACCATTATTAAAACATACACCATAGTGGTGTATTTTCAATAGTTGACTATTTATTAAAGCACTTTCATGTGTTTAATATATTCGCAGACATGGAATATTTTCTTTCTTTTTTTATGACTGATGCCTGTTGCAGCACACATTCGATTTTCGACTTTGGCGACAGGAGTACTGAGCCCAATACTCTTCTTTTGTTAAAAAAAATGCATATTTTGAATGTAAGGTCCGGCGCACATATGACGGAGCGCAGCGCAGCGCATGCCCGCGAAATTTTCTTAACGAATCACACACTAGCCGAAATTCGCGCTAATTACTGGAATATACTCGACAAACGGTCGTCATTCGTTTTGCAGTTTTTCGAGAGACCATACGTGTACGTACATTCGTGAAAAAATGATGGATTGGGACGTGCTATTGCTTACACTACTTGCATAAGAGGAAGATGAGGAATTAAAAAAGAGAAAAATTATAGACAAAAGAAGAAAAAGACAATTTTGGGTTGGTAAAATCTGGCAGTCAAGATGTGTGGACGGTGAATTTCATAAATTGTGTATTAACTTGAGAGGCAAAAAATTTTATGATTATTACAAAATGGATTACAATAAGTTTACAACATTAGTCAATCTTTTACGCCCGTATATCCAAAAACGAAAATCGAAGTTTCGTTCTACTATTTCAATTGAAGAGAGACTAACTGTATGTCTAAGGTAAGTGAAATAAAACACAGTCAATTAATTAATCATTAATTTTAATTTAAAAAATAAAGGACAGTCAGTATTGCGGCTCTATACATAATTTTCCGAAGTATTTTGTGTCTGGACTTGAGCGACATCAATTAGTTGTGTTTCATTGGATGGACTATATATAGATGCCTTTCTCGATGATACATAAGTTGCAGTTGAGGGTGTAGTATTATATTTTTTTGCAGAGGATGGAATGAATGCGTTCTGGATTATGTTCGATGATTCATAAATTGCAGAAGTGGCTGTTGTATTATGATTTTGTACAGAGGATGGAAATGTGTTCGCAGATATATTATATTGTATATAATTTGCAGGCGAATCGTAGGGACAGTTGCTCAAATCTAAATTATCTTTAACCTTTGCTAATTGATATTCTTCTTCTGCATCATTTATAATTTTAAAAACATCCCGTTTTATTTTAGTTTGTAAATATGGCGGCAAGGTTTTGACAGTTGTAGCCATAGTCATGAAAAAACATGTAATATGGTCTTTTTGTTCCACTTCCTTCTGGTTGAGGAAACGTTCTATTAATTCAGTTGATTTTAAACGTGGCTCTTGAGATGTTCCTGAATAGTTTGATATATCCGACTGTGGGCGAGGTGACGGAATATCTGCAGTTTGATCTTATTGCATGGTTTCTTCTGCAGATGAATCTAAATTAGACACTTGTTTTCTCTCCTGAACAAAAGGCCATAAAAATTGTAACTCCTTTTCATATCTTATAAACCGGCGCTTACCACCAGCAGAACCACTAGTATCTGTTCGGGCTTTTACTGCTTTTCTATAATTATCCCGGATTTTTTTCCATTTCTTCTGACATTCTTCAACTGTAAACAAAAGTTTATTAAATATCTTATTACTTATTTATAATCTTTTTCAGATTCTTAACAACAGGTACCAGTTTCAAAGCTCTATCTTTCAATTACCGCATGGGATATAGTACTGTACGATCGATCGTTCATGAAATGTGTGCAGCTATCTGGAAAGTACTCAGACCTATAGTAATGCCTAAACCCACGGAAGAGTTATGGAGAGCCGTCGAGGAAGATTTTAAAAACATTTGGGACTTTCCAAATTGCATTGGCGCTATCGACGGCAAGCACATTCGAATAAGGGCTCCTATAAAAAGTGGAAGTCAGTATTTTAATTACAAAAAGTTCTTCAGTACAGTGCTTCTAGCCGTTGTAGATGCAAAGTATAGATTTATATTTGTCGATATTGGTGCATATGGGCGCAACAGTGATGGTGGTATAATGTCACATTCTAAATTGGGTCAAAAAATGCAAGGTCACAGGCTAAATATACCACGAAATAAAATTTTGCCCGGAACAAACCAAGATTTACCACTAGTATTTGTAGCAGATGAAGCCTTTGCCTTGACGGAAAATATAATGCGCCCATATCCCGGAAACCAAATTGAAGGAGACCGAAAGAAAAAAATATTTAATTATAGGTTAAGTAGAGCAAGACGTATGGTAGAAAGTGCTTTTGGAATTTTAAGGCAGAAATTTGAAATTTTCGATAGAAGTCTAAGGATACAACCGAATTATTTAGATAACATAATTTTAGCTTGTACATGTTTACACAATTATATAATACAAGACGAAAATTTAAGATATGGGGATGCGATAAATAACATATCAAATAACACAATATTTCAAAATATCCAATCGCATGACGAAAACAGTACTTTGTTACCATTGACTATACGTGAAAAATTTAAGGAATATTTTTCAGAAGAAGGACGTGTTAACTGGCAAGATGATATCATAGATCGATGTTAATATACAGTGGCGTAACTATACCGTTCGAGGCCCGTGGCAAATTCATCGGATGGGCCCCTCCCCCCAATTTAAAAAAAATGAACCAACAATAATAATATTTTTTTATTTTATAATACTCATTTATACACTTTTACTTGTAAGAGTACAATAATAAATCACTACGTTAAGTAGGTACATACAAACTTTATAATTATACTTAGGTACTTGATTTTCTAATAATTCACTTTAAAATAAAAATACCTAATTATAACCCTGGGTGTTTCAAAAGTAACGTGAATAGGCATCTTCTGGGTAAGCTCGCTCCATCGTAGACCACATCATAGCTTAGGCATGATTGTGGTCTATTGCATGCCCATTTCAAATAAAAAAAAAAAAGTACAGTCAGCATCTTATTGATATGGGCACATAGAGTAGTCAAAATGATTTGAACAACAAAAAAAGCAATTTGATATACGCAGTCCGAATAATCATATTGTTAAAAGCACACAAGTTGTTCAAAATATAAAATGTTAATTATTAAAATTCCTTCCTTCGGACTTTCTGTTCAGCAAAAGTGGTAATGATATCATCAAAGTTCAAATTTCGGGCCATAGAATTTTCGATGGATAGAATAGCTAAGTTGCTTAACCTGTCTTGTCCCATAGAATTTCTTAAATAAGTTTTTATCAATTTCAGTTTTGAAAACGATCGCTCGGCACTAGCCGTAGTCACAGGAATGGTGAGAAATAATAGAAATGCAGTGCACACTTCAGGAAAGCTTGAAGATATAAAATGATTTTTTATTATTAATAAGTCAGCAAGTTCTCTTATAGAAGATGATGTTTCTATTTCGTGTCTAAAAGAGGATCGAAAACTGAGAATTTCCTTGCAAAACGAGATGGATATATCTTCTTTATATAGATGGACAAATGCTAAAGCCTTCGCCAACAAATCAGTATCGTTCAAATTTTGTAAAGTGGCAGGTTGCAAGACACTGAAATTGGAAACAATTTCATTCATTCCAAGGAAACGCGATCTCAGTTGATTAATGATTATGTCTAATACACGATAGAATACGTTCACTTTAAACAAGC
Organism: Spicauda simplicius; assembly: GCA_949699795.1. Lineage (NCBI taxonomy): Eukaryota > Metazoa > Arthropoda > Insecta > Lepidoptera > Hesperiidae > Spicauda > Spicauda simplicius. The sequence continues at coordinate 15,136,868 of OX453074.1, read as the reverse complement.
TTTCAGGATCTTGGAGACGTTCATCCTCACAAATTTCATCAAAATGACGTTTCACTTTTCTCTGACGAGTTTTAGGAAATTCAGGGTTTATAGACCATTTCGTTGCAATACTATTTGCCTCCATTTTTAAATCTTCAAATTCATTTCGATACTTTTCAAGTTGTTCTAGACATACTTGTAAACGCTTTGAAGCATTTGAAAGATCGATGGCTTTATGATGATTTTAGAGCAAGAAAATCGAAACTAGACGTTATAGATATGTAAACTACTTTATTACAATTAGTTTAGCGCACAAAAAGGTGTTCACAGTATTGACGTGTGTATAGACAAGAAAAAAGGGCTACCACAGACTATATATTGTGATTGCGTTCACAAATCTCTAACACTCCCCACAGAACGCAATCCCATTTTAGTTATACAATATAAATGTTTCTCAAAAATGGTTCCTTTAGTTAAGTTATCAGCCACCATATTACAACTGTTAATAAACAAAAATTTTATTTTACATTTAACAATATTCTCTCTAATAAAATGCCACCGAATGTCTATGTGCTTAGTTCTTGGTTTGTAGCAATCCGTTGAAGCCAGCTTGATAGCACTTTGATTGTCACAGTATATAACAAGCGCACCATCGTCGCCTTGGCCAAGCTCTGCTTGTAGCTGCTGTAGCCACAAAGCTTCCTGGGTAGCCGACGCCATTGCCATATACTCAGCCTCGGCAGTAGAAAGTGCTACTGTCTGTTGTTTACATGAATTCCATGATATAGATGCATTCTGAAATAGAAAAGTATAACCCGTGCATGATCTTCTATCCAGTGAGTCGCCAGCCCAGTCAGCATCGCAGTATCCTGTTATGCTATGAGACTCTTCCCTTTTATAGCATATCTTAAGGTCCTTTGTGCCCTGGAGATATCGCATAACTCGCTTCACTCCAAGCCAGTGTTGATGTCCTGGATTGTTGCAGAATTGACTCAGTTTACTCACAGCAAAGGTAATATCAGGCCTGGAAACATGTGCAAGGTATATTAGACATCCTACCGCCTCTCTGTATGGAATATCAATATCCCTGTCTTCAGAATTATTTTCGAATTTTTTATTTACTTCAATGGGAGTACGGACTGGTTTACATTCAGACATGCCAAAACGTTCCAACACCATGTTAATGTACTTTTCTTGATCTAACAATATCACACCTGTTTTTCGATTCCTGCTTATACTCATACCGATGCACTGCTTCACGTCTCCCAAGTCCTTCATACTAAATTCTGCTTTCAATTTTTCTTCAATTTCTTTTCTAGTTATAGTAGAACTGGTGAATATTAAGAAATCATCTACCCAGACTGCAATGAATATCATTGTTGAATGATTCACCAAGTAATACAGACAAGGATCAATCTTTGATCTAGTCAATCCAATATTAAGTAGTGCAGAATTCAGCTTAATATTCCATTGTCTGCTAGCCTGCTTAAGTCCGTAAATTGATTTATGAAGGAAGCATACCTGGTTATTTTTCCTGTAGTTTTCGGGTTGTGACATATAAATCTCAGTGTCTATGTCACCCTGTAGAAATGCACTTACAGCATCCATCTGTGACATTTCCAGATCATACTTTGCAGCTAGGGCTATCAAGTACCGTATAGATGTATATCTTACCACTGGTGCATATACCTCTTCATAATCACTACCTTTCTTCTGAGCATACCCTTTGATGACCAATCTTGCCTTAAAGCGTATGACCTCTCCTTTCTCATTAGTTTTAGTTTTAAATACCCATTTGCAGGGCAATGCCCTTTTATCTGATGGTAAGTCAACCAATGACCAGGTTTTATTTTGGAGTAAAGAATCATATTCTTCCTGCATGGCCTTCTTCCACTGGTCAGCATGGGAAGATGAAAGAGCCTCCTCCAATGTTTTTGGATCATTTAGATTAAATATAGGACAAAAATAACTCACATCAGGCTCGTCTTCTTCTCTGTATACGACATTTCGCCGTGGGCGTAGATTTATATTATGTGTAGGTGTCTCCAATTCAATTGATTCTTCTGGTAAATAGGTTGAATCATTATTGTCGCCAGACTGGTACTCATCATCAGAAGACTCAAGTAGGTTTTCTTCTATCTCCTCTTTGCAGGTCTCCTCAGGTAGCTGTACTGCTGTTGGACTACTGTTAGACACACAAGGTAGGTAAATGTTATTATTATTTCCTTCAATACTTTCTAGGAACACCACATCTCTACTTTTAATTATTTTATTTGTGCTAGGATCAAGTACGCGGTATCCTTTGGTGGATTCGCAATAACCAACAAATATTAATTTTCTAGACTTAGCATCCCATTTCTGACGTCGTTCTTTAGGTATTTGTACCATAACTTCAGAGCCAAAAATTCTCAAATTAGACAAGTTTGGTTTCCTGCCACTCCATAATTCTATTGGGGTTTTACCATCAAGTGATTTTGTTGGAGATCGGTTAATCACATAGGCTGCGGTTGCTATCGCCTCAGCCCAATATTGTTTTGACAAATTGGCATCAAACAACATACACTTTGCTCTTTCCACTAGTGACCGGTTCATGCGTTCAGCTAGTCCATTTTGCTGCGGAGTATACGGAGTGCTAGTCTGATGTTCGATACCATGTTTGCGCAAGAAACCTTCAAAATCAGTACTGACATATTCTTTACCGTTGTCTGAACGAATAGATTTAATCTTTCTGTCAAGTTCATTCTCTACCTTGCTCTTGAAATCTTTAAAAACATCAAGCACACTCGATTTGTTTTTCAATAAATATACATACACTTTTCTAGTGTAGTCATCTATGAAAGTAGCAAAATATTTCATACCTCCGAGTGATACTTGTTCCATGGGTCCACAGAGATCGCTGTGGACAAGCTGTAGGGGCTCCGATGCTCTCGTACCTTTATTGTTGAAGGGCAGTCTGGATTGTTTTCCCGTGATACAGGTGGTGCAGATGATCGAGCTTCTACTTTTGTCAGGGAAAGGATTGACACCCTCTGCACACTCTGGTAACTTGTTAACATCTGTAAAATTCAGGTGGCCCATCCTTCTGTGCCACAAAACAACATCATTTAGGTTATTAGAACATGTAAGGTTGCAATATACTTCTCGGTGTGTGTCTAATTGGTATAAATTATTCACTAATGTTGCTGAACACAAGAGTTTATTATTATAATCATAGATATCACAGCCTTTGTCTCTAAAAGTTACTTCACAACCATTTTTCACCATGGCACTGACAGACAACAAATTAGCTGCAAGTTTAGGTATGTATAGCACTTGCCTTACCTGAATTTTACTCCCTTCATCACCTTGCATCAATAAATTTACCTTTCCCATACTTTTAACAGGTAATGGTGTCTTACTGGCAACTGTTATTGATGGTATCGGTGGACTTGTGACATCATACATAGATTGACAATTATTTGTCATGTGCATCGAAGCACCTGAGTCCACATACCATAAATCAGGATGCGTGAACTGTGAAGAAGCTGAAAATGCTGCAATAAAACCTTTCTCCTTGCTTTCTTCTTTAATTTTACTTTCCATATTCTTCTTATTCACATTGCTATAGCAATTCTTTGCAATATGGCCATGTTTATTGCACTTATAACATCTGGGCCCTTTGTTGAACTTCGATATATTGTTAACATGGTTCACACCCTTTTTCCTTGTGAAGAACGCTGAGCTCTCTGAGCATTGTACTTCCTGCAGGAGTTTTGTTTTAATGGCGTCTGCGCTGATCTTGATTCCGGAGCTCTCCAATCCCATAATCATAGGCTTATACGTCTCAGGTAAGCCTGCCAACATCAGCGTTCCGAGCCATTCATCATCAATATTGAACTTAATATTTCTAAGCTTGTGTGCACTCGACATTATCTTGTTAACGTAGTCATCAACATTTCTTGAAGAATCCAAAGTAGTTGTTATGAGGTCTCTCAGCAAAGCTACCCTCCTGTACAACCCGCTATCGTCAAAAGCTTTCTCCAAATTTTCCCAGACATCTTTACATGTAATTGCGTTCTGTACATGCACATAATTGATTGGATCTAATAACAAGATTAGCTTTGACTTAGCCTTTGTTTCCTTCTTTGCATCTGAGTTTGTTCCAGTGACGCAGCACCACAATTCTTCCAGCTCAAAATATGCCTGTACAGCGAATTTCCAACTAGCATAATTGTCTCTTCCGACAAGTCTATCGATGTGGAAAGGATTGTGTCCGGGATTCGACATGATTGCTGTAGCCGGTATTTTTCACGCGGCAAACTTCTAACCTCAAAAAAAACTGACAGCACAAAATACTTTCACGGAACAAAACTAATAACTTTATTTTCTTGCTTGGTAACCACGCTCTGCTACCATGATGATTTTAGAGCAAGAAAATCGAAACTACACGTTATAGATATGTAAACTACTTTATTACAATTAGTTTAGCGCACAAAAAGGTGTTCACAGTATTGACGTGTGTATAGACAAGAAAAAAGGGCTACCACAGACTATATATTGTGATTGCGTTCACAAATCTCTAACACTTTAGACTGAAGTGCTTTAGAAGCCGCGTCTATAGTTTGCAAGACTTTGCAATGGAAAACTAACAACATAATAAAATTATAGTTTTCTATCTTCTTCTTCAGCAAGATAGCTTCATTTCTCTCATCTGTTTTGGAATTTAATAAAATAGTTTTTGTAGGCGCTTTTTGAACATCAACAAACCGAACTTTTAAAGCAAACATGGCATCGAAGCGTCCTGCCCATCTAGTTGGATTCATTGTTTTTAATGTTACTGAATTTGATGATACCCGGGTCTCTCCTTTATTGTCAGATATAAAACTAGATAATATATTCCATCATTTAATACTATGGCCAAAAAAATTATAAATTTGTTGCACAGTTTCGAATGTTTGTATTTCTATGACCTCTTTTACTGCATCATTTACCACCAAATTTAAATTATGAGCAGCACAATGGACATAAACTGCATTTGGCTCTACATCTCTTATGAGTTTTTGAACTCCGCCATAAGTGCCTTTCATGGTATTAGCTCCGTCGTACCCTTGTCCACGGCACTTATTGAGAGAAATACTTTTGTCATTTATGGATTTTATTATCTGCTTGGACATTGCTAAGGCAGTTTGATCCTTAACCTTATGAAATCCTAAAAATGACTCTTTAATTACAAGAGTCTTTGGAGTTCCATTTTCATCTTTCTCGATTATACAGTAACGGTAAAGTTCACACAATTGATCTGTTTTGGAAATATCTTGAGTAGTATCAAATAAAATGGAATAAAATGGTGCGGTTACTATTTCATTTACCAGAGCATTTTCCACTTTTTGAACCAGAACAGCAATGAGCTCATTTTGTATTTTTGGACTTAAGTATTTAATCTGGCCCTTAGGTTTGCTTAGCAACTCTTGTAAAATAGGATCGTTTTTGGCTAATAACTCAACAATACTCAAAAAAATTCCTTTTGGACCTGAATCGTGGGCATATACCAGTTCTCTATGGCCACGAAAAGCTAAATTACAAGTTGATAGTGTTAGAGTAACATCAAGGAGTCTAGTGAGTACCTGGGGCCAAAAATTTTTTTCTCTCTTGATAATGGACTCTTGCTCTTCGTCTAGTGTTCCATGTAATTGCCACTGTCGATGTACAAAGCATGAATGCAAATGTTCTTTCGATGTCTCATGTCTTTCTATGGCTTCCACAATATGTTTCCAATCATCATAGCCTTCCATCCAAATATTTTGTATATTTTTAGATGCCCTACTTGTGAATAACCAACATGGTTCACAATATGCTTTTTGCAGCAATAGGGAATAGCACAGCCACGTACGTTCTAACTTTACGCCAGATTTAGAAATACTGTAATAATATCTATCCAAGAAAGATCTTTTGTTACTATCCCTTAAAAAGGAGCCTTTTGGTTTACAGGGCCCGTTTTCGATCACAAACCGTTTTACTTGATCATTGAGTTCTTTGAAGTTACCTTTATCAGTAACGTACGGTAAAGATTTTAATTTTTCTATATTTAAAAATGATTCGTTTGAAGATTTGCTCGTACCGGGTTGTGGTTGCTCTGAATCTAAATATTCACTGTTATCGGGCTCTGCGATATTACCACTTATGACGACATCATTTTCTGCCTTTCTGACGCACTGTTCATTTGATTGTTCTTCTATACTATCTTCATTCTTAAAGTACTGACTTATTTTAGGTAACTTTTTGTTTTGTTCTTCAGACTCCTTCTTTCGCTTTCGTTTTTCGCTTCCACTCTGATACTTTCTAAAACAACACCGTAAAAAGTTTGTAATAATACTATAGTTTTTATAAAATGAAAAATCTGATTGCTAAGAAATGCCAAAAAAGCGACCGTACAAATGTATGTAACGAAAGTCCACCAGTTTGTTCAATGCTTAATTCAAGCGTGCAATTTTATAATTATTGAAAGAACGATGAACATAGGTAAATAGTTTTGGTAGTTACGAAATATCAAAATAGTGATTTGTGCTTTTATAGGTAGATTAAAAATTAAAATGATTGTTATCTTATAAATTATTTTAAATATTAGAATAAAATTCTTACCGCGTAGACATAGTCAACCTATTTTCCCAATTGACTTATTAAATATATTCTCACTTGCAACAAACACCCAATTCTTACAATAATAAACAGCTAACTGCTTGAGAGCTTGCGTAATAATAGAATAGTGGCCTCTTTCTTATATACAAACTTGAATCGGGGATTCCCCGAGAGAGTCAAATTGTCGGGACGCGTAGGTAAGTATACTCAAAGCGCTGTTGACCGAAACTTACAGCGGGAATTCCCCGAACATCCGCAGTAATACCAACACGCGTGGCATCGGATACGTTCTAAAACTGGGTTACAACTTTTTTTTTACAAATCCTTTGAATTTTTAATACATTTTTGAACTTGCTTATGCAACTCAGTAGGTAAAAAAAAATCAAAGACGAAACTTTTTTTACTAAACATGTATGATAAATAATAAATGCTGGGAGTTGGGGTTCTCCTCTGACCGGGGGCCCCTTCCAGCTGGGGGCCCGTGGCATTTTGCCGACTTGCCACCCTGTAGTTACGCCACTGTTAATATACCTACCAATTGTAATAGTAGTTAATAAATAATAAAACTTGCAATTTTAAAACCTTTTATGTTTCTACCTACCTGTTTTACCTATTTCGACAGCAATTTTTTCCCACGCATTTTTTTTCATATGTTTCACTGTAATTGTATGACTCGACATTATATAAACATTCATGAGCTTGAATTAATACTAAGAATTTTTCGTCGTCCATATTTTTCGCGTCGCCCATAACAATCGCAATGCATTCACTATACTCCAGCCAAATTCGGAAAAGGATGTTTACCAACAATCGTTGCCTAGCAACCGATAACAGGCAGATACAAATAACCTTTTTTGCGTAAACACGCGTTTATGAACGTGTTAGTATACCTATTATAAATTATTATTTATATATTTCCTTTACTTTTTTATATTTAGTATTGTGTTTAACCTTGACTTTGTTTTTGTTTTAGGGATAAGGTAACCATGCAAAATAAAATTTGAAGTTACATCATAACCTATCTATAGTTCGTAAAAAATATTTATCCATATTTGTAATACCTAAAAAAACACTTTTTAATAAAATATAGTTTGTCAATTTTCGAAATGGCCAACAAAAACGACATATAATCACAGTCACAATTCGCAATGGTATAAATTAATGTAATAGTCGCGTATTATTATTTACAACTGACGAATAATCAATACTAATATCCGTGGGATTTTTTTTCCTGGATTATCCTGATATATTGGACAAAATTGGACGAAAATGTTCTAAAATCTGATATATTGGCAAAATTGGACGCAAACGTTCTAAAATCCTGACTTTACCTTACTATAAGGGCTGTCACTAACTAACTGATAAGGATTATTTTATGAACTTTGTATAGACGCAATAATTAAAAATTTGTACTAGTGATTCTAGTGTATTTTATTTAAAGAAATGAAGGTGAAAACAAGAAAATTAGTAGATTTGACAGTGCCAGAATTTTGATGACCCTAATATCGGTTTGTTTACATAGATTCTTTTCCGAGCGTGGCACAAGTATACACGTGTTGACAACAAAATGGCGGCTGCTGCCTGTGGCGTCGCTCCGGCGAGCCCAGCGGCCAGCGGCGACCGAAAGCGGACGCTCGCGGAGTACCGCGTCGTGCGCGCGCGGTCGCGCTCCTGCGCGCGCGGTCGCGCTCCCGCGCTACCTTTCGCATGTGGTCGCTTCCATGCTCCTCAGAAATAAATTGCTGTTATTTAATTTTGGATATTATTTCTAAAGGGACAATGACGATAATAGTTTGACAGCAAAAAATGCGCTGCGCTGCGCTCCGTCATATGAGTGCCGGCCATAAGAGTCCTTTCTCCTTCACGAATAGTCTTTTTCCTACCCATTTTGAGGTTTCTTGACGAATAATCAACTAATTTGATAATAACTTTCAAAATTCAACAATCACTCATTAAACTAACATTATAACGAAATAACATTAAACACGTGCTGGCTAACGTAAACACCTAGACGATACACAACTGCACGTCACTAGGGGATGCGCGGGTCAAGAGGCGAGATGCGGGGTATTGAACCACTTTTGTTTTATGCGCCTAATTGTTGTGGTCAAGTAATAAACATTATTTAAATAGCATTAGATGTTATGAACTTTGTACAATATTAATTACCTCATAATATAAGACTAAAAATATTATAGTTCACCTCAAGTTGTGCGCGCGGCCCTATGTGTGGGTAAACCTTGTACATTTACAGTGTCTTTGTGTGCGTGACAAGAGGTACATTCGGGTACAAATACAGTTATTTACGGGTAAATAATAATACAGTCAGAATGTCGATAGTATTCTTCTTCCTTCTTTTGTACATGTCGACAAGTATTACCCCACATCCCTTCATCAATTTGACTTAAACGTTCATTTATTAGTTTCATTATTCCCGTCACATTTTGGTCAACATTATGATGCAAAGGAATATATTTTTTTTAAATTCCCCACACATTTTCTATGGGTTTAGTTCAAGATGATATGGTGGCAGCCGAAGAACTTTTATGCCATATGGCTGAAATATGTCGTCAATCTTATAACAGATATTTTCTTTATTTTTTTTAATCAAATCGTACAGTTCAATTTTTTTCATATCTTGATTAAAAGCTATATTTTGTCTGATAGCCATCAATGCATTTAATTTTTTTTGGAATTAGAATTTGGAGCTCTGTCATTTTGAACATTATGGTATGAGGAATTATCAAACACAACCACAGAGTTAGGTGGAAGATTCGGTACTAAACGTTGTTTTAGCCACTTTTCATAGTTTTCTGCGTTCATGTTAGAGTGGTAATCACCGTAAACACTATTTGCTTTGTATGTCAAAAGTGCGTTAGGTACGAAACCTTGTTCTGAACCAGCATGCACAATGATAATTCTTTGTCCTATCGACAGGTTTCTCTTCAAATGTCCATCTTTATTACCCCATCCTTTGTTTTGCACATGATTAGTTAAGATATAGCTCTCGTCTGTATATACGATACACATATTTTCTTGACGGTATCTGAGTAAGTTCTGAGTAAGTTAAAGGTGTCTAATTCTAACTTCTTTAAACGTTTTTTACGATTTTTATGCGGAGATTTAAATTTAGAGTCAGATTCTCTTCCTTCAGCCAATATATTAGTTATTGTTCTCACTGCCGTTGCTGTTCTTTTCTGTACGCTATTCAAATGTTCACTTAATTTCGACATTAAAATAGGACTTGCATTGCAAACTGGATCACTTACGAGTTCCAATATATCTCTCGCATCTTTTTTCAGAAATTCGTATACCTTAGCAATGATTTCTCGAGTCTAAAACAATAATACGTAAACGTCAACACGGATTATATTATTTCGTATATACTGGGTGCTTCAAAAAAATGTATACACACTTTGAACTTCCATAGGAAATTTATTTACCGTTCTACAAAGTTAAATTTCAGGAAAATAGAAAGCTGAAAGTCCAATGTAAATGAAACATAAATAACAAATGTCAATACTGTTCAAATTGGTGACCTGCAGCATCAATACAATTCTGAGTACGCTTCACTACACATTCTGTACATCGTATCAAAACGTCCAATGAGATCTCTCTACACACTGCTTGAATCTCATTCCAAAGAATGTCTAGGTTACGTGGTTTACGTTTGTACACCTCATCTTTTACTGTGCCCCACAAGAAGAAATCCATTGGTGTAAGGTCTGGAGAGCGTGCTGGAAACTCGATTGGCTCCCTGCGTCCTATCCACTGGCCCGGCAAATTTTGATTCAGGTAAGCTCGTACGTCCCTGTGATAGTGCGGCGGAACACCATCTTGTTGAAAATAAAAATCATCATTACCGTATAATGCACGAATGGCAGGAAATATGGAATCAGCAAGCATTGTTAGGTAATTAATACCAGTTACCGTGCCTTCAAATCGAAAAGGTCCAATGAGTCCCCTTGAAGACAAACCGCACCACACATTTACACCAGGCAAATTTACAGCTTTTTCAATTGTAATGTGAGGATTTTCTTCACACCAGTAAACACAATTGTGCCTATTGACAGTTCCATTAAGTTTGAATTGGGCTTCATCCGACCAAATGATGCTACCCATAAATCCCGGTTCACGTATCACCATCTCCTGAATCCATTCACAAAATTGCAACCTTCGATCTGGATCGTCGTCATTTAGCTGTTGCACCAGCCTTGGAATGTAAACACGATACTTGCCTCTCTTCAGAATGCGTAGCACGCTGCTAGCACTTACATCACTTTCACGTGCCCCTTGCCTTGAAGATTTGTTAGGAGAGCGTTGAAACAGTTCCAAGACTGCCGTTGATGACTCATCACTTGTAGCTGTTCGAGGCCGACCTGAATGACCTTTATGCACATCACACACTGTTCCATGAACTTCGAATTTGTCTCTTATGTGTGTAATTGTTAATCTTGAAGGTGGTTCTGTATCATACTCCCTTCTCCACTGTCTTTGAACTTCATTTACATTCTCAAACTTCCAGTACCACTTAATAACCTGCTTACGTTCTTCAAAACTCAAACGTACGTCCCCCATGTTGATATGACAAATTCCAACTGATAATATAACATAGAGGGACGATTATGCTGGCACCTGGCGAAGAAATATAACATTAGCCTTGTAGAGCGGGAAAACTACAATAGTTTAAAGTGTGTATACATTTTTTTGAAGCACCCCGTAGATATATAGATGATAATAAATAATATTCATGTCCAAAGGGGAATGCCCATTATTCATAGATATACGGGCCCAACTGTGGACACCATGGTAACCTATGGAATTGGGTACTAAACAATGTCCTTAGTGATGCTGAAAAGGATTTTTTGAAATAAAAGTCGGGGTTTCAAAAATATATGCACTTTATTTTTCCCATATTCATACTTACAATATCAATAGTTTATACTTCATTCATGAGTTAATTACATTCATGGGATATGTAACAATTATTTATGACCCAGCACTATTCCATATGTAGTGTATTTGATGGGGATACACTGACAATATCCTATTAGTTAAAGATATTATGAATAGGTGCGTAGGAATACTTCTTGTTTATTATAAGTTCATCAAATTGTTGACTTATTTTATTATTAGCTTGCATCATAAACAATAAGAACATTGTCAAGAAATTGAGCTGGGGGTAGAATATTACTTTGATGCTGTGCCCGTCCTAGATACCATATGACTGTCATTACATGGGCACAGCATCCTACCGTTCTACGGCCAACAATACAATTGCAAGAATATGTTATTATTGCAGCACGACCTGAACTATTATTATTAATTATTATGTACAAAAAGTATGTTTTTCTATTTATGTGACGGCTTGCAATTCTTGCCCTAACCAAACTACAGTTAGGGCCAAATTCGATTAATTCCATTCTGTCATTGCATACTTCTATAATATAATTATCATTACCTCTTGTATGTTCACCATAATAGGATCGTGCTTGTTTAATTTGATATGTTCCACAGGCTATTAACCCTTTACTTGGCAAGAACTAAAAATATGAAAAAAAAGGAAATTATTGATAAATTTTGTTTAATTTATGAATGGACAACTTGAGATAAATAAAAATAAAAATCTAGGTATCCTAGGTTTCGAGAAAACTTAAGTACATCACAATGTACACTGCCAATTTTACAGAAATATTATAAATAAATTGTTTGTACATTTTGGTGTACACTACCAAGGACATAATGAATTACATTATTCAGGTTATTATAAATTTATTTCAAAAAAAGGAGGAAATATTTAAATTATTCTTTATTATTTTAGGTGAAAATTACGAAAGCAATTACGTTTTATTTTTCCCACAACAAAACACAAATGTACGTTACATTTTATACAGTAGACAGATGTTCTTCCACTCTTACAATATTTGCAACGCATTGTTTCATTACCTGCTTCTGGAAGATGACCTGTGTTATCAAATCTGACGCTATCAGTTGGTCGGACTGAGACTGGTTTATGGATTTTCAGATTCTCGCCTATATCGTCTGTAACGTTTTGGTTTGTTCCTATTCTATTAGACTTAGACAACCCATCAAACAATTCAAATCTGAAATCTTTCAATGAAGTCTTCTTCCCAAGCCAAGCGTTATTTATACACATATCAACAAGTTGTGAAAATATTCCCAAGTACCAACGGTGACTTTTGAAGGGAGTTCTATATAACGATATCAACATATCTGCTAAATCGAACCCTCCCATATGTTTGTTGTAATGTTTGACCACTTGAGGACATTCTACATCTACTTTCTTTTTCTCATCCTTATCGTATCGTTTGATTGTTTCTAAGGGGTACGAGTCTATGTAGGTGCTAATAAGTGTAACCACTTTATTGTCGTTCCACTTTACGACTGCCAACTTATTCTTATTGCAAACCACCTGGGCGCTAGAACCGCGTTTCTTCTTTTTTAACTGTTTGTCAGTTGGCAATAACTCTTGACAGCCTCTGAGACGATTAGTCCTTATTGTTCCTAGACTAAGGATCCCGTATTCTTCCCGCAGAATATATGTTAGTTCAGGCGACATAAAAAAGTTATCAGCATACACAATGGCCGGCTTTTTCTTTATAGTTTGACACAATGCAAGCACTACCATACCTCCTAAACCAATTGTAGCTTCTTTCTCTGAAAAAGTCAGTCCACGAAAGGTATCGTCGCCACCATACAGAATAAAATCGTAGATGATACCCGAAACACCCGCACGGACAAAATTCTTAAACCCCCATTTCTTAGGTTTCATTTTTACGTACTGCTTTCGTTTACCTGCTTTACGACCTTTATAAGGTATCATCATCTCGTCAATGGAATATTTTCCTTCTTCTTCAATTTTCAGAAAATTTTTGCGTATTTTCTCCATTAGGGGGCGAATCTTGAAATAACGGTCTGAATCTTCCAAAGTATTATCAACAAAATGAATATATCGACGTATTTGTTGATACTTTTTGAGAGGCATAAGATCAGCAATGAGAGGGTATCTTGTTTTTCTTGCCCAATAGTCAGTATAAGCTGGCATCTGTACTATACCCATCATGATTTGAATGGCCAGGAAGCTTTTAATCTCATCTTCTGTCAGCTGAATAGATCGACCTAGTTGTTCAACTGCATATAAATTTGTATTATAAACAATGTCAGTAATTAAGTCAGGAGAAAAAAAGAAATAAAAATAATCCAGTACTGTCTCTATTTGTGTTTGATGGAGATTGTATAAGTTTTCTTCAAGAGATACATTGTGACGAAATACTGCTTTTGACCATTGATAATTTAGGGCGAATTTCTGAACCTTTACTTTTTTGGTCACTACAGTCTTTGTTGTCTTTTTACGCTTGGACCTGGTAAGTAGTAACTGCTGTCCGCTGGTGCTAGGCTGGGGAGATGATAGTTCAACAGAAGGAGATGGCAAAGATTGGATGGAGTTCAATGTGGGTATAACATTGTAGTTACTTGTATTCGGCGATGGAAAAACTTCATCAAATGTTGGTGTGAGTGGTAAAGTAATGGGTATATCATGCTGTTCGTTGTTGGAGTCAGTTGAAGTATCAAGCAAAATAAGGGCTTCTAGTGATGATGCTATTGAAGGTGGATCAGAGGCATCGGGTGAAGGCGGTATATAAGCATTTGCTTCCTCATCAGATGTGGAACTATCGTCAGAGCATGCGTTTTGAGCGGGTACCAAAGCCAAGATCTTATGGGCGCGAGTTAGTTGTAAGTTCTGCAGGCGGAAAAAGAAAAAAAAAAGTTCAAAGCAGACAGTTTTTATGAGAAGGTAAAAAAATAAATAAACAAAAACTGCCGATTCGTTGAAAAACAAAAACTGTGTAAACTTAGCAATGTACAGCGTGGTTACCATAGTTCATTTTTAGTATTTTAGTGCGTTATTGGCAACGTGCAGTGCAGTGTACATACATTTGTTTCAACCAAAATCGGCCATAAAAATTGAGACAGTAACGCATAAAACCACTTTTTGAGTAATACATAGTTTTTAGATCAAATAACACACCATTTTTTATTAGTTTTTGAGCTAAAAAGTAATTTATAACGCAAAAACTTACCCGGGTCCCGCCAACACTTTGTTGTTTCGAAGCCATTTTGAATTTGACATGTGTTGTTCAGTGTTGCAACAACGAAAATATTTTTCTACTAATTCTAAATTATTTAGTAATATTTTTAATAAAAACAAAACAAAAAAATATTATTATTTAACCAGTAATTTTTTTTTGAAATGTATGTACAGTCTAATGTACCTTACCAAGTTAATATTAAATCATGATAAGATAGTACTGGAAATTGTAAATCATCAGCAACTACATTTATACTCCTGAAATTGGCCCTAACTCTGTTCAGGTTGTGCTGCAACACATAATCTGCTAAATTATTATTCAAATGCATATTATTTTTCACTATCTAAAGTATTTGAGCTGCATCATCCCTGTCACTTATTTTAGTGTGGAATTTATTTATTAAAGCTCCTGCTATAGTAAAATGCGTCATCAGGTGAGTGGAAGCCTTATTAAAATAATTCTGGCGAAATTTTTTAAATCCAGTTTTAAAAATGCCATTTACTGCTTCCACTACCCACCTACATAATGTCACTGCACGAGATTTGTTCGCATCCGTAGTCGAAAGTTGTGATTCACCAGCTCTAAGTGACAAAGGCACATGTGTAACATATCCGCAACTTTGAAGTAGATGCAAGGAGTCCCTAAAGCCCCTGTCTAAAATGAAAACATCTCCTACTTGAAAATAGTTTCTGCATGTTGAATTTTTGTTAGTAAACTCATGTTTAATTATTTCTGCATCTGAGGTTGTCGCAGAGTAGGGGCCAAGTATATCAATTATATAACCATCACTGCATACAAATAAAAAAGGTTTGATCAGATTGCGATATTTATGCAATGAATATGTTTTTTTTGATACAGGTAATTTGCACTCTTCTCAATATAAATATAAGTTCCATCAGCTATTTATTTTATTTATTTATATATTTATTGCACCTTTACAGAAAGTTACAATAGGGAAAACTTAATGCCTGATGGCATTCTCTACCAGTCAACCCTGGGTGGCTGGAAAATGAGTGGCAGGTGTTAATTTTAACCGCGAGCAATAGAAATATTAATATACCTACTTAGCCATAAATACATATACATATATCATAAATAAATATTCATATTATAAATACATATAATACACACAATAAATATATAAAATACATAAAATTAATATATAAAAATAAAATAAAATAATAGATGATTAGGAGACAGTAGTAGTGCTCAGATAATGCTCTCGGACAAGCTTTTTGAATATACACTTACTGGGCGCTTTCCTGATATCAGCGGGCAAGGCGTTCCATAACAATACCGCCTGAACAGTGAACGAGAAATGAAAGAAACCGCTAGTATGCGGTTTGATGTTTGCTCTTAAGTTATAAGACGACCGAAGCATTTTGTCATGAGTTAAGAACGGATATTGGAAAGAATCCTTTAAATAAGAAGGAGTATTGGTATCATTTAAGATAGAATATAGTAGAAGGAGAATCCTAGAATTGCGCCTTTGTCGGATAGTGAGCCACTTAAGTTGACTACGAAACTGAGAAATGTGATCATACTTGTGAAGACCAAATATGAATCGAATAGAATTATTGAGAAGGCGCTCTAGTTTATTGAGAAGTGCTTCGGTCAGATCCGGGTAACATACATCTGCATAGTCGATAATAGGCAAAATCAGGGCATATAATATGGCAATATTGACAAGCATTAGTTTAGTTTTAACAGGAAGGAAATGTTTTAGACGGTGTAAAGATCGCATAGTGGCGTTGACCTTACGGGATAGTTCAGTAAGGTGCACATTCCAACTTAAAGAGCAGTCAATGTAAATTCCAAGATTCTTCACTGACTCCGAAAACGGAATTAATCTGGTGTCATATAACATTGATGGTAGCGAATTACGGTCAATCCTGGCCAATAATCTTGAACTGCCAATGATAATTGCTTGGCATTTAGCAGGGTTGACTGTCACACCATAGCACAAAGACCATTTGTGAAGAGAATCTAGATTAGCGTTTAATATGTCTATTGCGCTATGGAGGTGATCTGCATCAGCTTGAGCATAATTGTCGTCAGCGTACAGATGATACGAACAATTGAAAACATGAGTGAGAGAATCAATAAAAAGAGAAAATAATAACGGAGAGAGAATACCGCATTGCGGAACACCAGCTTCCAAACCAGCCCAATCCGAAAAAGTGCTTCCTATACGGACAGACTGCTGGCGCCCGCGAAGATAGGAAGGGAACCATTTTAAGGCAGAGGAGGAGAAGTGTGAGTGGGCTAGGATAGCAAGGAGAATATCGTGGTCGACTGTGTTAAAAGCATTTGAAAAGTCAACCAGCACCAACACCGTAAGCTTCCTATCATCCATGCCTTGTCTGATGTCGTCACAAACTTTAAAGCGGTGGTGGTGCTGTGACCGGAGCGGAACCCAGACTGATATGAACTCAGTAGGTTATATTTCGATAAGTGAGTAGAGACTTGCTTATGTACACAGGCTTCCAGAATTTTAGAAAGGAAGGGAAGAATAGATATAGGTCGAAAATGATTAAGAAGCACAGGATTGGGTATTTTAGGAAGTGGACGCACAAAAGCTTTTTTCCAAATGGAAGGAAATTGTCCGGAAAACAGGGAAAAATTAATAACATGGGATATGGCGGGAAGGAAACAATCGACTACATTGAGTATCATAACCCTACTCACCTCATCACATCCTGCTGCCTTAGAATGAATACTTAGAATAGTCCTTCTTATATCATCCTGGGAAATGGGAGTTAAATCGAAGGTAGGGGCAAGAGAAGGTTTCATTGAAGCTAAAGAGGCTAACGTTACAGATCGCATAGTGTTATTTAAGAGCGTTGTGGGGATAAAATGATGATTCAAGTCATCTAAAGAGTGAGATAGGCCTATTATGATAGGTCTATTATGATAGGCCTCCTGTCTTCCCCCCCAAAAAGTCCATTTGGAATTAGAAGATTTCTTTGTCCTATTTCTTCTCTTGAAATATGGGTAAATCCCAGATATTTAGGAATAAAGTCCTCCTTTAAATATTTTCGAGCCATATTCATAAGACGCTCCAATGTGCTTCTTGGTGTTTTGAGTAAAATTGACATTCGTTTGTTGCTATCTCCTGTCCTTATCTTAATTAAATAAGCTGCAAGTGCCAAGGCACCTTTATTTTTAATAGCTAGTCGCGGAACTTCTAAAAGAATCATATTAAACTGTTCTTTTGTAAAACCCAGATAATAGTTGCAAATATGTTCTGGTACATTGTTCATATCGGTGAAATCTAAATGCACTTGTCTATTCCTCTTCAGTACAAAAGTGAACTCTTCAATTTGCTCTGCATTGAAAATTCGAATAGGGTTTTGTACTAATTCTAATGAGTGCCATTCATTGCTCCTCAAGTGGTAAGCACATACTCTACAACGTTTAGGCACATAATAATTGTAACTAGAAAGTAGGCTTACCCTTAGTGCTGATGGCACAATAAGGCGATCAGAATTATTGCATCCAGGAAAGAAACAGTGTTTCTGTGTTTTTGGTGCTCGAGCATAGTTAGGCAACACAATATTTGTTGTGTTGCGTTCATTGACCTCCACTTCTATTAAAGGTAAATTATCACCTGACACTTCAGGTTCCAAACTTGAATTAAATTGTCTATTGTTTCTCTGCCAACATGGTTGGCAAATATGAGCTGATTGTGGCAACTGTAACAAAAAGAAATGGAGGTGTAAAAAAGTGTTGTTAAAAAATGATGTACATAAACAAACGTTATGATTGTGCATTGTATTAATCCACGTATTATTATATAATAAATACGATATATACAAATTGAAAATGCATTACCTGACGAGGTTCAAGCCAACGTTGTATCAGACATCTAACTTCCGCGATCTCTAACAAATGTCTTCGAAGTCTGGATACATTTAATCCACAATTCACACAACGTACTTGTAGTTGTGTATAATTCACTGTAGTGCTAGTGCCGGGTTCGTCATTTATAACGGGAGATTCGGAGTCAATATTCGTGCCGGGGTCGTCAAGAGAAGCAGAAGCGGAATCCATATTCAAGCCGGGGTCATCAAGAGAAGCAGAAGCGGAATCCATATTCAAGCCGTGGTCATTAGGGGTAGAAGAATCGTCAGAGTCCATTGCAACAAAAGCGTAGTCGTTATTTCAAAGTAAAAACCAAGAACAAAACTGAAAAGCTCACAATGATGCAAATGCAAACAATGTAATGAATAAAAACATATTGTCACATTCCATCTGTCAAACGTCAAATATCAATATAGTTATGTCGATAAAAATCGAGTTTAACGACATACTAGGTAATCGAGTCGATATAAATATCTAATATGCCTGAATAGTAAATTATTATTTCTAGTAATAATAATTATTAATTTCATGCTAAGTTTATTTTTAGTAAGTTTATCTTTTATTCTTTGTAGGTTTTATTCAACTCTAATGTATAACTCTATGCATATATTAAAAAGAATTACGGAAAATATCGATATTCGAGATCGAAATGTCTTTTCAAAAAGTAAATCGATAACTCCACTATGTTATACTTTCGACAAGTGCATGCGGCGCAAGTTTGATCAGAGATCGTTTAAGTATTTTTAATTTAGTTGTAAATATCCCCATCTTTGTTTGTGAAACGGCATAAACTGTAATCCTGCTAAAAATTAAATATATTTTTTAGTCAAAATTATATATTTGTACGCTTTGGGGCCCAAAATGGGCATCCTCCTTTATTGAAAAATTAAGTATTGTAAAAATGTTTTTTTTTTATTTAGGTGTACCTGTGAACAATGGCATATATGTAATTTATTTTGATAAGTGGGGGTATTAATGAATATTTATATTGTATCAGAATGTAACTACTAACGACATATAGTTCTACTGTGCTGTACTGTACTAAGTTTTGTCATTCAATGTACTGTTTGTTAAGGTATAACAAAAATTAAAAGAATAAAGTTACTCTGCACTGAATAACCGTCGTGTATTACTTTACTGCATGCGCCAAAATTCTTCCTTGACTTTATTATATCTGTCAGGTGGTAAAGGTCTTAGTTTAGCATGCATTGGGGGACCAGTGGTCTTTATAAAATAGTAAACAGAATAACAAAGGGGTGCTTTAAAATTAACAGGTTTGGTAATGACTGAATAATTTTAGTAACAAATCGGAAAATAAATGATTATCTTCTACAGTTTTACTGAAGATTGCGCGCAGTTCACAATTAAGGCCCATTTAGACGGAGAGAGTTTCTCGTACGTTTCGGTGCGAGAAACCGTACGCTACTATCACAAGCAATAATCGCCATAACATAATCGTATCAAAATGTTTAGACACAGGCAAGAAATAAAATCTCGCCTACGATTAAGTCATACGAGACTCGTGTATGACTTATCGCTAGGCGATAATTGTCTATGTTTGTTTACACGACGAAATTATTGTAAGCAGATTCTTGCTCATGAGAATGTCGACTTGTATAAACTCGATTTCGCCTACATATTTTCAATTTCGTACGAGTATCGTACAAATCGGTTTGAATCGTTTTCAGTTCGAGATTAGTCATTCGAGTTTAGTGATTACCTAGTATATACCATAATAAAATTGGCGCCAAAATTTTTTTTAGACACCAAATTCCTAAAGAATTGCTTTTGAAATGCTCCTTAGAATTATATGCTTCGAAATATATTTATTCCAGTAAAAAAAAAATCGCTAATTAATTATATTCATAACTAAATAAAATAAAATTTAATTTTCGATTGTCTCTAATAATAAGATTCCATAATTAATAATAAGCTTACGTAGAGAAAAAAACATCATTATAATAGAAAAACGAAAATTTTAATCGAAATAAATCAATACTATTAGTGTTAATCGAGAATTGAGTTCCTATTTTTTTAAAGAATAATTATATTATTATTTAAGTGGAATAAATATATATTTCATGAAATAATATTTGGATGAATATTTTGGCAGTCTTGTTTAAAAAAAAAATTGGCGCCAACTTCATTACGGTTTAGTTGTTTGTAAAAATGACACAAAAATCTTTTAAATTTGCAATTGCCGACTATATTAAGTTCATTGAACTATATAGAAGTTACGAGTGTTTGTGGAACACGGAGAATTTAAATTATAAAAACCGAGATGCGAGAAATGCAGCCCTTAATGACTTTGCTAAAGAATTGGGTATTGAAGACTTTGGTCCTTAGGAAATTACTGCGAAAATAAAAAAAATACGAAGTCAATATTTGCAAGAACGAAAGAAAGTCAAATCATCTTTGGGGACTGGAGCGGGGGCTGAAATTGTTTATGTGCCAAAATTGTCTTGGTACAATTCTTTAGATTCATTTTTGAGAAAATCTTCAGAATTTAGATCAACAATCTCAAATCTGGTGTGTACCTATCAATTTACTTAGTAAGCACTTTTTAAACGTAGTTAAATAGTGATAAAAATAAGTAATACCGGATTCGTTTATTCCAAGCTATTTATTTAAAAACTTATTCTATTTTCTTGCCATGGAACAGCTCCGTGATTATTAAAATAATCACGGTACCGTTCACGAATTGAAATTGCCTCGCTGGTTGAGTTGCCGTAATTTTGCGAAAACATATCTTTAAAGGCTCCACTTGTGTAGTTTTCTCTCCACGCACCCGGTCGTATACCCGATCCTGTTTCTTCGTCTAAAAATCCAGGAGGAGTATATGCCTTTGGCGATGTTTTTCTTAACCAGTTGTGTAAAACACATGTTGTTTTCACAATGACATCTACTTTTTCGGGCGCCAATCCTATTGGCCTTTCGAATATCCTAAATCTTGATACTAAAATACCAAATGCATTTTCAACAATTCTCCTGCATCGGCTTAGTCTATAATTATAAATTTGTTGTTCTTTTGATAAATTATATCGACGTGGGTATGGTTTCATTAGGTACGGTTTTAGAGGAAACGCTTCGTCTCCAATAAAAACAGCGTCGCCAGGCAAGTCCAGTGAATTTTCCTCGATAGATTTTTTTAATGAACTTTCATTAAATATGCCGCCATCGGAGTTCTGTCCCTTCGATCCAATGTCCACATATGTAAAACAGTAATCGTAGTCAACGCATCCTAAAAGGACAATACTAAATGTGTTTTTATAATTGAAAAAATCTGATCCTGTTCCTGGAGGACATTTAATCAATATGTGTTTGCCATCCAAAGCTCCGACACATGACGGAAACTGCCATCTTGTTGAAAATCCTGTTTGTATATTGACCCATTCTTCTTTGGTCCTTGGTACCTAAAATGTGATATGGAATATTACATAAATTAATTATGTTTTACCTAAATTTCAGATAGATGAATCAACTCGAAGTATAATCCACACTCAAGTCAATGACTCGATGCCTAATTTTGAAAATACACAAAATGTCCATGTTATCGACTCCATGATCGATATAGTTGACTTAACACCAAAACCAACGCAAACTAAAAAGTCCAAGACCAAAACTTTGAACATCGATAGGTTAGACGCTATAGATAAAAGATCTTGGCAAAATGAGGACGATTTAGATATGTTTGGGAAGTATGTGGCATCCAGCTTGCATAAGCTTAATGAGAAAGATGTGATATTTGCTCAAGACGAAATTCAGGCAATTCTCTCAAAATATAAATTGAGAAATTTGAAAGAGACAACTCCAATGCCTGATTCTCCATTTTCGAGAATTGAGAATGACGTACACTGGTGGAATTCAAGAATGCAAGATGATATAATTCATTCCAAATGATTCCATGCAGCTTCCAAATAGCTTGCAGAACTTCTACTAAAAAGTAACTTATGGTACACCTAGGTACTCTAAATATTTCTGATAATGTTTGAAATGAATCTCCTGTAGCCAAATATTTTAAAGTTATTTCTAATTTTGTACGAGCAGCTAAAGCTTGACGCATATTTGTATCTCTTTTTTGTATAGATGGTCCAATTTCTTGAAGTAAATATATAAATTGGGTTTTCGTAACCCGTAACATATTTTTGAATGTCTCTTCATCTTCCAATTGTAATTCAAGACACAACGTGTTAGATGCTCCCAAATCATTTCTTCTCGCTATCCACTTTTTAAATCAACACCTTTTCTTCTTTTTCCGTTTTATTAATTCTTGCCTTAGAAGAGCAGATATAATTAAAACACCCTCGCGCACTGCACTCATGGTAGCAACTGGCATCAAATCTCGAAATACGATTATTTCTTTCAAATTCTGTTTACACGGACACAATAATATTCCATTGCGAGGCGATTATTGTCCAAAGCAAGGAGCGAGAAGAGCGAATGTTTAGACGAAAAAAATGTTTGATATTCCTTCGATAATCGTATGTTCGAGGCGAGAAACTCTCTCCATCTAAATGGGGCCTTAACCTACGGGCGCTTAAATCTACAAGTAGTCCATGATGACTTCAAAAATCGGTTCCTAAAATAGGTTGCTTTTCGGCAGCTATTATAAAAGTCCAACTAAATGATCTACGTAGTTTTCAGTTTAATTCTAAGGACTTAGTACCGTATGTTTTAATAGGCGAATCATAAAGTTTATAACTAGAACACTTACCAAAATTACGCGAGGGACGAATGTAAGAAACTGGGATAACCGAAACATTTGTTGACGTATCTATAAAAAAATGTAACCCACTACGAGTGTCTGTAAAGCAAAGGCGGCAAGACGGTGAGATAGCACAGGTGTACGCACACTGCTGTGCTGCTACTAGTTTTCCGGCGTTTGCTGCTTCCAAGCGCAAGGTTTGATGCACTTAACAGCTCGCTGCTTGAATCTGTACTGGTAGAAACATAACCAGTTGCGATTTCGGGATACTGAGTTGTGACTGTAAGCTTCACGTCACTGACCGCAAGCACTGCCCTTACATCCTGTGGTAAATGGCCCGTTCACATCATTTTTAAGGTGCTAAGGTCTGCTAGTTTATTTCGCGCTAGGTCTTTCATTTTGCGCAGGAGTTGGGAGGGCTTTTGGTCTCCTTGCTCCATCTCTGAAAAGAGTTTATGAAATTGCCGGGCTTCCGACACTTCAAAACACTGTAGCAGCCGGTTTTTCAGTGTATCATACTTCCTAGAATCTGGTGGCGACAGTAATATATCGCTTGCCTGCTGTATGATGTCTTTACTTAATTTCGCTACAACCAAGTTATATTTCACCTCATCACTCACTTTTTGATTTGCGATAATCGCCTCGAAATGCACGAACCATAGTCTGGATGATTCCGTCCAGAAATCGGTCATTCTATATGTTGAGTAAGCTACCCTCAATGAATCGCCGAATAACACTTTATTTCGTTCGCACACAACTTATTCAAACCGAGGCTATGGGCTTATTGTGTCAACCACATGTGGCGCGTCGCCCTTACAACCCTAAAGTTTTTGAAGATGTTAGCGAGATATAAATTTTAAACTTTAACTTAGACCACAGAAAGGTCCGAGTCGCACTTACAGGAAGAAATAAAAAAATAAATTAGGATATTTCACACCAAATACACACCAGTATGTACTTGCAGTACCGAAACGTTTCTGTATAATTTGAAAAGGTCAAGACAAAAGAGGAAAAGACAATACATCAACACAGGAAAAATACGAAACCCTTTTAAATATACTTAAGACCGAAAATAGGGAAACGCGACGAATAACACAGCTTCATGGAAAGAACTTATAAGTGTAAACAATACGAATAAAAACCGGAAAAAATATCAGAAATTGATCTAAAATCATTCAATTCAAAGGCATCTCATCACAGAAACAGTACATGCCACTAAAGCCATACCGCTAAACCCATAAAGAGGGGATATAAAATGTGGACCAAAGTTGACAGCTGAACTGGCTACGTTTTCGAATTCCAAATCTATACTAGAAAACGTGATGATCAGTCAACTAAATTTGGGTTAGGGGCAAATGTTGTCAAATCTCTTACGCAGAAGCGATGAGCGGGTTTCACGGTCATGTGACTTTCGATAACTTTTTCGCATCTCATGAAATATTACAGTATATATTCAATAATGGTATATACGCCACCTCTACGGTCAACAGCAACAGATCAGACTTACCACTAATAATAAAAACTGCAAAAA
The DNA here is from genome assembly GCA_949699795.1 of Spicauda simplicius. NCBI lineage: Eukaryota > Metazoa > Arthropoda > Insecta > Lepidoptera > Hesperiidae > Spicauda > Spicauda simplicius. The sequence continues at coordinate 15,112,063 of OX453074.1, read as the reverse complement.
ACAAGAATATTGTGATTTTAGATGGCGCACTAAAAATAAAGTTGCATTTGTAATGTGGCAAGATACAAAACTTGTTACACTTTTGACCACTGCCTTTCATCCAAAAGTAAATAAATAATTCTGTGACTGAACTCAAAAAGATGGTTATAAAAAGGATTTTCAATGTCCTTCAACTGTTCTTCAGTAAACAGATTGCATGGATGGAGTGGATAGATTTGAGAATAAGCAGGGCACTTACGAAGTTGGCATGAGGAGCAAGAGGTGGCTTCGTATTTTCTACTTTTGTGTGGACTTGGCTATCACAAATTCATTTCTATTATACTCTACCAACAAAAGAGTGCACAATCCACTTTCACAACTACACTTTAGGTTGTGCCTAAAAACAAGAATATTGTGATTTTAGATGGCGCACTAAAAATAAAGTTGCATTTGTAATGTGGCAAGATACAAAACTTGTTACACTTTTGACCACTGCCTTTCATCCAAAAGTAAATAAATAATTCTGTGACTGAACTCAAAAAGATGGTTATAAAAAGGATTTTCAATGTCCTTCAACTGTTCTTCAGTAAACAGATTGCATGGATGGAGTGGATAGATTTGAGAATAAGCAGGGCACTTACGAAGTTGGCATGAGGAGCAAGAGGTGGCTTCGTATTTTCTACTTTTGTGTGGACTTGGCTATCACAAATTCATTTCTATTATACTCTACCAACAAAAGAGTGCACAATCCACTTTCACAACTACACTTTAGGTTGTGCCTAGCCCGTGGTCTCATCAACAATTATTCCTCTAGGAAAAGAAGCCTCGAGAGCCAGCCACAATATGCCATGAAACAGCCAAATAATCCACCAACCGACAAAAAGTGATGGGAGTGACGGATGAAATGCGTTTGGCTAACGTGGGTAATCATAAACACGAGCAGTTGTCGTATGTGTAGCACAAAAACAAGAAACAAGAGATTGAAAATACAGGGTGTCCAGTGGCAGAATTAGGATTTCAAAATTAAATAATAAAAAAACAACAAAAAATATTTTTTTATTTCAATGATCATTACAAAGAAGGGAAGTGCGGGTTTTATTTTTTAAAAATTACATCGTCTAAATGTTGACCGTCACGTCGGACACTCTTGGAATCTGGCTTCAGTATTCCGTGCCACTCGCTGGAGAAGGGACGTCGGAATGCGATTAACCTCGCGAACGATATTTTTTTTTAATTATGTGACGGTCAGTGGGGCGGTGACATAAACTTTACTTTTGAGGTACCCCCACAAAAAAAGTCCATGGGGGTAAGATCCGGCGACCTGGGTGGCCAGGGGGTGTCAGCGAAACGGCTTATCAATTTCTTAGGGAAAAAATCACGAAGAAGGGCCATGGTCTCTTTAGCAGTGTGAGGCGTGGCGCCATCTTGCTGAAACCATGTCTGTGAACTATAGGTAGGATGTTCTCTTAATGTTGGCAAAAAAAAAATCAGTAAGCATGCGCCGATAAGAAACACCAGTCACAGTAATAGCTTGTCCTTGACGATTTTCAAAAAAATAGGGACCGATTATTCCTCTGCTTGACAATGCACACCTACCGTCACTTTGGGACTGTGAAGTGGCTGTTGATGTTTCAATCGTGGGTTCAATCCTTAAGGTGACCAATAACGGCAGTTCTGCTTATTCACACTTCCATTTAAATGAAAATGGGCTTCATCACTCCAAAAGATTGTGTTGACTGTACGAAATCGCTGCAACATTGTGTCGCAGAATTTTACGCATATTGTAATCATTAGGCCTAAGCGCTTGCACAACATGAATTTTAAAAGGGTGAAGTTTAAGGTCCTTTTTCAATATTTCGTGCACAATCGTTTTAGGGAGCCCTAGAGCAGCCGCTCTTTTACGCACGGACTGTCGCGGATCATCGCGTAAACAGTTTACGACAAGTTCGATGTTGTCGATGTTCGGCTGGGTCCCAGCCGCGGATTGTTTTCTGCTGAACTTGTTGTTTTAAACCTCCGCACCCACAATCGAATAAAATCTTCGCTAGGCGCATCACGTAACCGTCGAATATTGTACCGCGAAGAAAATGTACGACGAGCAATAGTACAAGAATTGTTTGCTTTAAAATACGCTTCAATTGCGAAAGCACGTTGTTCACCCGTCCACTGCGACATCATGACCAAGGAACCCGCACAAATGACGAATCGAACAAGACCCCCCCCCGCGCTCCTCCGCTCAAAGGTTCGAAAATAGTTCGAAATTTAAATCCTAATTCTGCCGCCGGATACCCGTTACAATGCTCTACATGAATAGTGCCACTTTGTGTGGCCTCTTTCTTTGATTTATTTCATAGTCAGCAAGTCTAAACATAAGTAGACACAACTAGTCGCTGATTTGCATTTATTTTGACAACTTTTTTTTTATAATATTTATAATAAAGAGTAAACAATTATAAAATGAAATCTCATTGACAGGCTGTGGCAACTTGCAAATATTGCCACCACATTTTCCAAAAAAACCTAGAAATTTTCAAAAAATATATCGCTCATCCTCTGAAAAACTGTCATAACACAAAAAAACAAGTTTTAGATAATCGTGTTTTTATTATTTTGTCCCTCAATGAACGCTCACTTACAGACATTTACGCCACCTTTTGTGAACACTAAAATTGTGGCGGTTTTATCGATCGATAGAAGAGAAAAAATGGAATCAAACTTCATTTTTAACTCAGAGCACTCATTTCTTGTGTTATGACGGTTTTTTAGAGGATGAGCGATATATCATCATATTCATGATTATAGTATATACTTTCACTATTTGTTTGATTTTTAGTGTTAACACTTCTATTACTTTCGTCGGCCTTATAAAGGGTTTAAGACAAGTGATCCAAAAATACGAAGAATATAATACTATTATATATATGTATATTACTTTTTAGGTTTCGCTGATTTCAACAAGGCATTTGATTGCCTAGAACATCAATATATATGGCAAGCTCTATTCAGACAAGAAGTACAATCTAAGTCCATAAGAATATTAAAAAATATATACGCAAAGAGCACTGCATCCGTAACGTTGGAAACAATGGAAAAAGAATTTTCGATAGGCAGAGGTGTTCGTTAGGGCGATCCGATTTCTCCAAAATTATTTTCGGCTGTAATAGAAATGATATTTAGACGTCTTGATTCTTCGCAAAACGGTCTGAATATTAATGGTGAAAAACTTAATCATCTTCATGCATTGATATTGGTCCATAACTTGCTCAGCATTAAAACTATGATTTTTTAAGTAACAGTTTTTATGCAAAGTACAGGAGATAAATTATTCAAATGAAATTTTATTTTTTGTGATTATTATACTTTGAAGAAAAACTGATTATTAGTATTCATATTTTCTTCAGTTGGATCACCAAATTATTTGTATTGATACATAAGAGATGTTGATGCTTCAAAATCCTAATCTTTAAGACGCTTCTGTCACTTCTGTCACATAACCCTGTTGCTTTAAAACTGAACCGATCTGGGATACGCTTTTCAAAGCAGTTCTGCAACGTGAGCTTGTTTTATGACTGCACCAGGATTTGAACGTAGCCATGAAGATACAGTTTCATTGTAACAACTTTTCAATGATTTGAAGAACCATCAGTCCACTGGTTGCAGACTATGTATGTGAGAGCTGGAAATAGCTTCACTATGCGATAATCGCGAGCCATTTGGATCAGGGATGTAACGGAGGTCATTTATCGGAACCGAAGTCGGAATCGGAGTTTTTAAATTTGATTTATCGGAATCGGATTCGGAATCGGAGGTAGTTTCAAGAATTAAAAATGGTGGCAGAAGGGAGGTTTTACTAAATAACAAATAAAAACATTATTCAGGAATCATTTTAATTAGAAAGTCTTCATTTACACATGAATAAATGAAAATAAAAGTTGCCATGTTCTTATAAGCGTTTTGCCGTTAGCAAATTAAATCATTTTTTTTCTGTGTTGTTTTTGTGTTATTTTTTATTTTTATTTAATAAAAAAGTTTAAAAAACGAGTAGTAATAATTTTATTTATTTGTATTTAGTTTTAATTGCAATATTTATTTAATCTTTAATTTAATTTTCATGGATTTATCTTTCATATTAAGTAGCATTGATTGTTTGATTGATTAATATTATATTTCAACAACATTTAAAATTAAATCAAATGTATTGACTCCAAAAGTGGTAAATTATATTTGATAAACAAAAACTTTGCAGCTTTGTCTCCGTCCAATCTACTTCTTAACGAGTCGTAGATCAGGCCAGCACCACTAAAAAGTTGTTCGCTTGCTACTGAGCCTGGTGGACACGACAAATATAGGCGGGCAATCGATTTAAGGGGCTGGAATTTTATATTTCCATTTACCTTCCAGCACAATAACAGATCGTCAGTTATAGGAATACGTTTTTCTCTGTTGTACTCATTCAGTAAACTTTTCGTGTGTGTGTGTAAATTGCTACTTACACCATGAGTACAGTCAACCGACACTGGCTGTACCTCACCTAGTTTTCCTGCTTCCAGCTGCACGGCTGGATACACTCACGGGCATTCTCCTTGTAGCGGTAGGGGAAGGCGGGGTAATTACGAATACCTAAGGGAGATTTAAAATAAATCCAAAAATACGATATATAGGTTACATTTAATCAGTCATTCTGAAAGTTACATTATTATACGTTACACTATTACAATGAACATTATTAATTTCTCTTGATAAAATCAACTTTTCAAACAAAAACAAAACATTTAGTGTTCGTGTTTACCCGACTCTGGTCGGGCAATCACGAACACCTGGTGGGGCAATTGCGATCGTTCGCCATTGACCCAGACTAGCCTAAAAATGAGATCACATACGACAGATTAGTCACAATTTAACCTTAATTTTAAATCAGTTTGTGCGGCAAAGATCACAACGATAGCCATAAGAAGATGATTGTCCGTCTGTACATTTTTCGTGTGCCCAATTTTTGCAAACATAGCACTGGATCCAATCTTCACCATGTGGGCTATCTCCGTATTTTTCATGACAAAAAATGCAAAAATACTCTATATTTTCTTTGGCGCTCTTTGGTGTTCTTCTTTTCTTTATATTCTCATTGTCAAGACAAAACTCCTTAACATTTTTAAAATTTATTACAGCTTTTTTATTAGTTTCTAGTTTTTTAGCCGTCTTTTTTTTTTGTTTTGCTTCTTCACCTTTTTCAGTTTTCAGTCTCTTTAATGTGTTTTTTATTTTTTGTTTTTGATCGACTTCTTTCTTTTGTTTTGCAATTTTTTTATTGTACTTTAATTGAAGTTCATCTTTGACAGGTGTGCTAGTTAAAATAACGGAATGTTTCTTTTTGATGTTGCGCTTTGTAGTCTTAGGGGTAATAATAGGTAAGTTTACAATGTCAGATAGTGCAATAGCTACATGTTTTTCAGGAGATTCTGCTCTATGATCAAGTACATCCAGAACAGGTGCAGGAGCTTGTATGTCATTAGCTGGTACAAACACTGGTGGTTCAAGAGCAGGTACAAGAACTTGTGCTTCGGAAGCTTGTGGGTCAGGAACGTGTACTTGAGCTGGTACAAAGGCTGGTGGTGCAAGAGCAGGTACAATAGCTTGTGCTTCGGAAGCTTGTGGGTCAGGAACGTGTACTTGAGCTGGTACAAAGGCTGGTGGTTCAAGAGCAGGTACAAGAGCTGGTGCTTCGGAAGCTTGTGGGTCAGGAACGTGTACTTGAGCTGGTACAAAGGCTGGTGGTGCAAGAGCAGGTACAATAGCTTGTGCTTCGGAAGCTTGTGGGTCAGGAACGTGTACTTGAGCTGGTACAAAGGCTGGTGGTTCAAGAGCAGGTACAAGAGCTGGTGCTTCGGAAGCTTGTGGGTCAGGAACGTGTACTACAAAATTTTGTGCAGGTGGAGTTTGTGTGTCTTCGAATTCGATTGGATGCAAGGGATAGATTCCGGCAGCTCTAAAACCACTTGCTGCTTTTTCGAGATTGCTGCATCGATTGAAAGCTCTGGTGAATAATTCCACAACGTCATATTGTGTTATGGCCCTTCCAGGATGTTCTGCCATGTAATATTGGCACTCTCGGTTATATGCTGTCTTGATAGGTCCGTAGAATGTTAAGTCTAAAGGCTGTAGTCTGTGGGACGTATGTGGAGGCAGAGTCAATAGAACGATACCTTTGTCACGACATAACGTGTAGACATCAAGGCTGATATGGCTATCGTGGTTGTCCAAAACTAGGAGTATAGGATCATCCTTAGTAGGTTTGGCGTATGAAATGAAGTGGTGAAGCCATTCAACAAATAGACTCTCATTAATCCATCCCGAGTCTGACACAGCAGCAACCATATTTGCATTACCTCCTTTTAACAACTGTGCATTCATACGTTTTCTTTTAAAAATAAAAAATGGAGGTATGTACTGACCAGCTGCACTAAATGCACATACCACTGTTGTCGTAGATCCTCTTTCACCACTTGTCGCATGCCCGATTTGTTTTTGGCCTTTTGGTGCCAAAATTTTTGCATTCCTTTGCACATTTGTGATGCCAGTTTCATCAACATTGAATATTTTATCTGGTTGAAAGTTATGTTTGTTTTGTAGTTCTATTAAATTGTTATAAAATAATTGTACTTCGGGGGCGTTAAACGAATTAATGCGATTTAGTGAGGTCGCCTCAGGTTTTCTCAGGGATATTCTAGGGTGCCTCTGCATAAAACCCCTATACCAATCTTTTCCGGCCATTTTCTTTGTTTGGTTAAAAGAATGCGGAAGTTTATTCTCCTCTGCGAATCTAAATGCAATTTTACGAACCATATTTATGGTTAACAGTTTGACTGCCCATAAAAAGATGACACATCAGCCGGAGGCCAACTTTCAATTTCGTGTTATTTAGCTTTAATTATATGCAACAATAGTAGAAATAATGTTATCTTTTATTTTAATGTGAAATGGGGGTTAAAAAGGAGGGGGGAAAACCTAACGCCTAGAGGCGTGACGGGCACCGACGAAGGAATTTCCATCTCAGGTGCCCATCACGCCCGAGGGCGTTGGTTAAATTTTAGGTAATAAAATATCGATTAAAATATAAAGAATGATTATTATTATAAAAATTGACACAAACTTAACAATTCAGTACAATGTAGGACATTTTACATGCAAAATCACAATTTTAGGAACTCTGATATAATAAAAAGCACAAAAATAAAATTACACTTGAGCATGAAATAAATCGAAGCACTCTACACAGAGTCCTGGCTTATCGTCGCATGCTAGACAGTGCCAGGTCGTGTCGGAACGTTTCTTTTGTTTGTAGCATTGACGGCAATGCTTCCGTTTGATTCTTCCATTTGAAGCCTTCTCCGTAATCCTAGTAATTGTGTGAATAGGATTTGCTCTACGTGGTATTTGTAAGGCATCAGAAGGATTTTCGGGTAACAGTTTATCTATTACTGCTAAACGATAGTCATATAAACGCATTTTTGGTTTATTGGAGTACTTGTTGTACATTTTAAATGAATTAATAAAAAGCAATTGGAACGTATGAATTGCAATTTTAAGATACCATCGCACAGTTTTTCGCTCACATGGGTAAAACGATAGTAGTTGGTCTTGCCGATCAACACCCGACATAAATTCATTGTAACTGGCTATAGCACGGGGTTTCTCGTTTACTTGGCCACGTTTGTTTTTGACAGGAATTAGACAATTTGGGTGTTGCGTCGTAATGTATGTTACATCCCGTTTGTCTTTCCATTTTCCGACATGAATACCTTCATTGAAACGTGATATATTTTCTCCACGTTTCAGTTTTTTTTGCACCACCTCTTTGGGATTATCCTTCAGATTGGTTCGCAGAGTTCCCGTGCAATATGTCTTCTTTTTTAAAAGATTTTTGGCTAAGGTAACGCTATTATAGTAGTTATCCATGTATACTTCATGGCCCTTTCCTAAAAAGTCTTCTAACAAATGGAGTACTATTTTTTCAGCATGCCCCTTGCCAGCAACCTCCACGTCCTTACTTCCAGCGTACACTCGAAATTTCAGTATAAGGCCATCTGGTTCGGTCAACATATATAATTTTACACCGTATTTGTGCCTTTTATTTTTTATGTACTGTCTAAAGAGTAAGCGTCCCCGCCAAAGTATCATGCTTTCATCTAGCGATAATTGCCGTTTTGGGTAGTAGCAATCTGCCATCTTTTTATTAAAATAATCAATCACAAACCGAATTTTGTACAGAGGATCTTCGCTGCTGGTCTCTGAGGTAAAATGCAGGCATCGCATAATTATGAGAAACCTATTTCTACTCATTTGCTCGCTGAAAATCGGTATGGAGAACAACCGGTCTCTTTTCCAGTAATCTTGAACTCGTGTTAATTGTATTGTCCCCATATGAAATAACAGACCGAGAAATATTTTGAGCTCTTCCACGGTCAAGTCTTTCCAACGAGTAATCCTTGACTCCTCTTTTGTTTTTTCCGACAAGAACAATTTTGTAGCCCGTTCGTTAGACTGGTCACAAATATATTTCAAAAAGGCATCATCAAAAAAGAAATTAAAATATACAATTGGATCTCCATCACGTGGCCCACTGAAAACATTTTCTTCAGCAAAATCCAAGGATTCCAACTCACCAGTGGGAGTCCATAATGAGGTTGAACCGGAAGTCGATGGTCGTTCCGTTGCTTCTAAGTCTTGACGTGATAAAGGCGACTCTATTTCACTAATTTGTGTATCTTGAAAATCGGAGGGTGGCTGGAGAGTCTGCGGCTGATCATCATCTGAAGAAGACTCCTCTTCACCTTCAAATGCGAAGTCGTCGTCTGTGTCATCGTCTTCAAACAATAATTCCTCTATTTCTGCGTCATTCAGTTGATTATAATTGAGTTTATTGCGCGATCTTTTGGGCCTAGAAGGGCCAGCTTCACTCTCCATTTTGACAGAAAAAAACAACGAAATCCGGAAACCAACACTACAAACGTATTCGTTAAAGTGTCGCGTGCGATGCCCGTGCGCCACAACGCTTACAGTTGGAAGCCCGCGGCACCACAGAGTACATTTGTTTATATGAGGATAGAGACGTCACTCACGAGTCTGCAGACAGTGGCGCCGTAGGTGTTAAGTTTCGGCAACTTTTTAATACAATACATACCTATAGATGCTATATTCTATAGGTAGTTCAGTGCTACGCATAACATTTAAATTTCCCCGGGAAAAAAGGTGTATAAAAATAAAAGTAATTGTTGTAATTATTTAACTTTATTCTTATGTTTTTTACAATACATATATGATAATCTTTGTATAGATGACAATTCGTCGAAATCACTTCTTAACCCTTTTAATATCATATTGGTGTCTTTACACCAATTATAAATAAATAAATTGGTACTTATTTCTTCAATATTTTTTATGATTTCTTGTTTATGAATTTCACATTTTATAAATGTATAATCTATAACAATAGAAAATATGGTCTTTATATATTGTTTAATATGGGTCTTCTTTGAGTCTTTTTGTAAAATTTTTGTGACCACATCTTGAATGTTAGAAAAACATTTTATCATTTCTAGTGATGGGTATGTGAGGCATCGTTTGTCGCGGAAAAATTCTTTTATTTTTAATTGGCTTACTTTACTAACATTGTACATGCATTTTCTGCAAGCTGTACATTTTCCAACGTTTAATTTTTTTAACACATATCCTGCCACATACTCTACTTGGGTCTTTATTTTGGCAGATTGCATTTTATAATCAAAATTAATCAAGATGCGGTCACAATCAATGTCTTCACAATCGACTTCTATATTATAACTTGACATCTCCGGTTCTTTAAAAAAAAGGCTGTTTAAAGATTTAAAAATTGTGCACTTGTCCATTTCACAGTTAGATCCTGGTGAGTGGACACTGCTCATATTATTTATTAATAGAGAAGCGAAAGCGCCTTCAAATCCAGCACATGAGGGTGAATTATTTCTGTACCCATGGCTTCGGATGGCCCCAAAAAAGTTTTCCAATGGATCTTGGTTGAAATGCCGCATCCATAGAGATGTCAAGTTATATTTCTTAAATAATGTATCAACAATATACATAATATTTTCTATTGTTAACAACCAATTCTTTAAACTAGGTACAGAAGTAGATTTATTAGAATTGTCAATGAATTTCATTGTTCTGAGTATTTTCTTTGATTCTGTCCAAAATATCTTGTGTCGTGAGTGAGGTCCTACAGTTCCAAGAAGCGGTTTTCCTCTTCTTTTTTTAGAGTTTTCATAACTTCCGTTCAGGGAATCGAACAAGTTGTCGAAAAATATTAATACATTTGCCGTGTCCTGGCTCTCTTTTGGCAAGATACCAATATCTGAAAGAAAGCGCTAATTATATATAAAGGTTTTCTAGAAAAATTACATACCATGCTAGCAAATGGTGGACTTACAATATAAGTGACAATTAGTTGTATGGACATAGTTTAATCAAATAAGGGGTTTGAGGGCTTCAATTTATTGGTTATTTTGAACAAAAACAAAAAACTTACTAGCTAAATATCCCATAGTGGCAGCTACAGATGAACTAAATATTTGGGTTGCACATTTCACTTTCATCTTGGCTATTTTGTTAGGTATTACATGTTTTTCTGTCAATTTTGGCATTAAACGTATCCCTTGATATGCTGGATCTTCATTATACAGCTTCATTATGTGCTCCCACTTCGCAGTTACTTCTTTACCATTCAATTCACATTTTAAATTCTTGTTTAATAAGTTATTGCGAATTCCTTTAATTAAATGTGGTGTATCAAATAGTGGTACCACTTCATTACCATCAACTTCAAAAACCTTATTTTTAAATTCTTTGCCTGCTCGTATGCAACTCTGTCGAGTGTCTTCAATTAACCAGTTTATAGCACTGACATTTGTTGCACCTTGATCACAAATGGTGGCAATGACTTTAAATCCGATGGTGTGTAAATTTTGGATAATATTTTTAATTTGTCGAACCAAATTCATTTTCGGGGTTGTTCCTGCGCAAAAGGAATAAGATAGGGGTTGCTTATAATTTTTTTGGATTCCCCTTACCATGAAAACCAATGCATGGTCAGCAATTTTCGTAATCTTGGATTCTCCATCGTTTACAAATCCACAAATCTCGTCTTTTCTTCTAGCATAGTCAAAATGTGGTGTGAGTGCTATTTCATCAAAAAGTAACACACATAGTTTTTCCGTGGGTTTCATTTTATGAACGCTTTTTTTTAATTGGTTAAATATGTTGCTGTTTATACCTGGTTTAAGGCATGCTCTAGTTATCATACGGCTGAGTGTCAATGGTGATGGCAATACAAATAAGTTTCTTAGCCACCTATAAGCTTTGGGACCTTGTTTATAAAGGGCTAAGCACATCACTTTCTCATTTTTAGTAAATCGTCTACCCAATTTATGTTTCCCCACTTCTCTAAATTGGAGCATTGTGAAAATTGACGCTGCCAATGTAAACTTCTTTAAGGCCTTTTTAAAAGTTTCATTTTCTGACAATTTCATAGCTTTCTTTAATCTTGCCAGCACTGAGTCTTTTGATTTTTGTAGCCTTTTCATTTTATGCCTCAAAGCCACCATTTCAGAAGAAATATATGACCTTTTGAGTTCACCTGTAAAAAAAAATTGTGGTTAATTAAATTACAGATTAAATTAACTTGTTTCAAAATAGGTGCCGCTCCCCTTAAATTCCTGTGTTGAACACAGGTCTCGGTGTTGCTCCAATATATTGATCAATGGCAGTTGACATATAAAGTTTTTGAAACCAGTATTAAAACTTCAGACTTTATGAGCAATTATATTCACATGATTTCTTGTATATCCAAGTGAGCATATGTATGCATCATCTTGTATCATATAGACATTTAACATATATTATGAAAGATTTGTTACCTTCTGAATGAGATAAGGGTTGTTGCTTAGTCGTTGATACAGTTTCTTGATCAGTTGTCGAGGGTTGGCTTGGTGTTGATGATTCTATTAAAACATCATATTGCTGAGGTGTTGCAGATGTTGAAGCAATTGGTTGTCCAGAAGATCCATAAGCTCTATCAAAATAGTTTTGGTTTGTAATTTCTTGCATAGGAAGTCTTCTGAATGAGTTTAAACCTGCAAACAATTTCAAGTTAAGTGGTCATATACTATATTTGTAACTTAGTACAAAAACAATAAGAGAAATGTCGTACATGAAAATGAACATAGTACAATACATTGCAACTTTTAGGATAAAATAGTAAAATACATAACATTTTGATAAAAATAGTAAAGCAACAATCAAGTAGATGTAGTAGTGACATAGGCACCTAAAAAGATTTTACCATATTTTTTGCTAACTTAGATATTTTAATAATGGAACTATACAGTTTTGGGAGCATCAAATAAGCAATTTTAAGAATCTTTACCTGACAAGAATAATGTGGGAATAGCATTTGCACTCAGTCTTCGGCTTCTTGTATGGTACTTTAGCTCAAAATGAAAGTGACATACTCTATATTGTTGGTATACACTATTATTGTCCATAAACAAAACATCTCCACCTATTGCCGTAGTCCATTGAAGAAATCGTTCCAATTCCTTGTCTGGATTAGGAAACAAGTGAAGAATAGTGTTATCACTACCTGTAATAAAGAATACCATAAGTAACCTTGGTATTTTAAACATTTCAATTAGATAAATCTTCAATTGAGTGTTCCCCACTTTAATCATAATAAAATATGAAACTATAAATGTCTTAACAAAATTTAGGCGCCATTATAAAGTGCCAGTGTAGTTCAAATAACATTGTAATAATATTATGAAAAAAAAAAACACATTAATAAATGGTACTTACGAGTTTTGTTACAATTTGTGACACAACACTTTATCCGCGACATTATTGCGTTTTTACAAGACAACTTCCCGTCCAAAAGTCCGAATAAACAGCAAAGATAAATCAAGTACAGCGTTTCCGTCGGTGTCAAATAGTATGCCAGGTCAGTAAAAAATAACAGGTTCATCAAAGTCCAGTAAACAAGCCAGGTAATCGTGAGAAATCCAAGAAACAAAACAAGCGCATCCATATACTCCAAAAGAGAAACACAGATTGAAAAATTTTTTCAAATTTTCAAATTGTCAGTGCGGTTTATAAATGACAGTTCGACAGTGTAACGTTCCTTTGTACAAAACTCAAAGTTACTTTACTTTATAATAAATTATTTTATATATTTAATTTAAATTAATTGTAGGTTAAAAATATTCGTTGTATAAAAAAAAGATATATATAATGATTTAAACAATAAGAAAGTTGCAAATTTTCAAAATATTTTTAATCGTTATAATTGTTATCAGCGCCATCTTTTGATGTGTTTGAGCAACTTTCACATTTTAATCCGACCAAATTAAAAAAATATAATAATACGTTATAATATAGGCGTGTATCGACCTATTTAATTTAGATGACACACAAACTGGCTATTTTCTTCAGAGCTATATCACCATGCGCGGCACAATGACTAATAGAACGCTGTATGAACCAATCACGCGCTGCGGCGTGACGGGCCTCAACCCCGCGCCCCGTTTCACGCCCCGCGGCGTAATGGGCAGTCAAGTTGTTAATCCGTAAAACAGTTTGCTGCAATTTATAATGTGGTTTTCTAGTTCCAATTCTTGAAGATCCGAGAAGACGGATTTTCTCCCACACCTTGGTTGTTTAATGACCATCTTCTTCATGTGGTCAAATATTGTGGTTTTAGGCACCGAATATACAGTAGACGCTTTGCCTAAGGTTAACTTTTTGCTCTTAACATCTTCAATGGCCCTTTTTAGATCTTCCACGTTATATTTTGTTACCGTTTTACGTTGGTAGTTTCGAGGCATCTATAACAAGTAACACATAATTGTTATAAAACAACACTAAACAAAACAAGTGAAGCAACAGACACATCAATATTTTCTATGATGGGGCAATGCCGAACGTTCGTGATTAACCCACTCAGTTCGTTCGCCATTGCCCTTCAAAGTAAATCAACAAAATATCATTTTTAACTTTAGGTTATGATTAGCTTGGCCGCATCTGATAATCGTAATAAAATCTTAAACCACTAACTATTTAGGTCTATAAATGTCGTATTAGAACTACAATTATTTCAAAAGTTACACTGAGTTTCATTTATGCAATAATTAGAACAAAAAGAACGAAATAATGTAATTAATCATACCTTGAACGTTGTGCACAACCGTGGCGCTCCTGTGTCCGCATGGCACTAGCCACGTCGTCACTTCCAAGATGGCGATGAGCAAAATCATGCCATCTCTTTCTAACATAGTACAATTGCTGCGTTCGGGATTACCCATCGTTCGTGTTTACCCTCCCCTCCCCTAATGATAAAAACACTGCCAGTCGGACCTCTTGCCTTTGCGAGTAGCGCTGATGTGCGACGCTCTGGAGTGGCTTTGGCTGCGGCCTCGCGCACGCTGCCTGGACCGCTCCATACGGCCGATCCGCTCGTTGATCTTCTTAATCTCTGCGATTATGAAAGAAGTGTCGCTCGACGGTGCTGCTGTACTCCCAACCTCGGAGATGGTGCCGCTCCCTGTGGTCTCCATGACCTTGTCGGCGATCCTGGCGAGCACGTCCAACTCCGCTGACTCGGTCACCGATATTATACCTCGTACTGCTGTGGGTAGGTGACTCTGCCACAGAATCTTCAAGGTGTCATCCGGGATTTTCGTTCTGGCAAGGTCCCTCATACGCCTTAACAGCTGTGACGGTCGTTGGTCTCCCAGCTCCATCTCACTGATGAGCTTCTGTATCTGCCGAGTCTCTGATTCCTCGTAGACAGTCAAGAGGCGCTCCTTCAGTGCATCGTACTTTTTGGTGTCCGGGGGCTGCATTAAAATGTTCGTCACCTGCTGGATGGCTTCCTTGGACAGTTTTGTGATGACGACGTTAAATTTGACTTCGTGAGAGATCTTCTGTGGTGCAAGTATGGCCTCCACCTGGTAGAACCATAACCTGGCTGGTCCACCCAGAACTCCGGAACCCTCGATGTTACTGTGATTGCAGCCATGTCTGATTTGCCCTCTTCTTTGACGGCTACACCTGCTGGTTGTTGTGGCAAACCCGGAACCGATGGATTCATAATGAACGTTAACTTTTGTTACGTGACGCGGAGAATTTATTATATTGTCGATATGTGAACGTGGGGGGCGCAGTGGTTAAAAAATGTGAGTCGTCACCTAATTAAATTTCACTATTAAAGTTCACTAAAAACGCGGGGTCACCACTTTAGAGGTGAGGTAGTAAATGATAATTCAAGTCCAGAATATACTGATAAATAGTTTATTACAGTACAATATCTATTTTACTACTTTAAGGGCCTCTATTTAAGTACAGCTTTCGTAACGTTAAATACCGACGTTAAACACTGAACGTTAAAACAACACCGCGCCCCGGTGACGACTGGCGTATATTACGTCTCTCACCATGTCGATGCGAAAATCGCGCAGTGTGCAACTTCGCTACATATTTTGCTTACATATGAGGGAGTCATGGCAAAATCATCAGCAAGTTCTTGAAATTTTGTATCTAGAAGATTTTTTTTTAAACAATAATAAATGAGGTAGTGAAATTATGGTTTCATTTACAATTAATTCAATCAAAAAAGATCAACCCTTGGGGACCCCTATATGAAATCTTGCTTTATTTCTAATTTTATTAATCGTACCTTGAACACTATTGTCAGATTTTTGTTTATTTTTCTCTTCAACTGTCTCACTACAGTCTGAAGATGATATTATCTGCAGAGAACGTCTGGAAGGTGAGGACTCCGAATGAGTTAGTCCTGGTGTATATAAGGAGACATCACTATCCGAGGGCTCTTCGTCCATGAATATTTTTTTAGAAACTTTGCTGACACCACAATTAGACGGCTTTGATTTCTTAGTATATTCCACTTCAAAAGGAGATGTAGATACTGATATATTAATTGTTTTCAGTGGTGATACTGCTTGATCTACTAGCTTTATGTACCTGTACAGCTTTGCTTCTAAATTTCTGTGTCATTAACACTTGAATGGATTTGTCTTCCGTTTTAGGATTTTCTTGATTCCTGCAGTCTTTATCCACATCCAAAACTGAAAAGTATAGCGATATATTAATTTATTTCAAGAAAATCAGTACTTTCACATAATAAAACTACTTACTATGTTATATTTTGATGAACAGAAAAGTATCCAACCTTTAGAGGCATAAGTATCTTAGACACTATACTAGCACCACTAGTACTGCAAGAACTACTCCCAATTGGCTCATTTAAGCACTCTTCTATTATAGACTTCCTTTGTTTTTTAATAATATACGGTCGTTGGTCGTTGGTTGAACATGTTCTCTTTCTCCTGTCTGGTTGACAATCAAATTTGCTTGGCATACAAACTAGCCTATTATATAATATATTAGGGTCTTTGTGTATAGGCAATAAGGGCATTTTTTGAGCCAAATTGCTTTTAAATAGTTTAAGGCGGTCATTATTTATAGGAACAAACTTAATCTCTCTTCTTTCGATCTTATTGATTTTTCTAGGGAATACTGCTAATTGCCCCTAATGATCTGAGTCTAACTTTTTTATAATCGATGTATTTAATGGTTTTAAATTTGTAAACATATTATCTATACATGTTGAGCTGCTAGCAATTATCCTAGTAGGTGCATTAAAACTGTTGCATAAGTTGTAGGATTTAAAAAGCAAAATAAGTTTTCGTGTTCGAGCAGTATTTGCTAGGATATTAATGTTAGTCTCCACAGACAACAATTCCTTTATTTGAACTGGTAGCTTTAAATAAAGCCTCTTCCATTAATTTTTCAAATTCCTCCTACGGTGCAACGGTCTCTATATACGCTAACAACTAGGAACTGCTCAAATTCTATACATGAAATTTCAATAACTCGTTCAACAGACAGGCTTACAATATCTTTCCGCTCCTTAAATTTTATGCTTTTGTTTACAATTATAAGTGAACCACCGCGTATCTAGTTTATTCTGCTGGACGAGCTGGCAACCTGATGCTTACAGAAGTTGAAAAGGATTTGATCGGCTTTCGGCTGTTCTGTTATATATAGTATATCTATGTAACTATTTTCGAAAAACAGTTCTATCTCTAAGTCATTGCCCATCATTCCTAGAATATTCTGATGCACCAGGGTAACCGACGATAATTTTAAAACATTATTGCAAGAGGTTGCCTCTATTGGTAACCGACGATAATTTTAAAACATTATTGCAAGAGGTTGCCTCTATTGTCATATTGTTTAATTTAAAAAATTGAAAATATCAATATTTGCCAAATTATTGGCTGAATTTATATCACTATTATTTAATTGCTCAATAGAAGGAACCTTAGTAGCCAAATTCTTGGCTGAAATATTAATATAATATGATAGCGATATAGCTATTTGTCTCTTTAAATATTTGGTAAGATATTAATTACCTTTTGTCAAATAACATAATTGTTAAAGTCAATAATATGAATTTTATTATTATTATTATTAAAATTTTGATATGTCAGTTTATTTAATGTCAAATTCAGATTATACCTACAATTATTTTCCACCTGTGACAAGCTTTGATCGTAGGGAAATGTAAACATAATGATTTTATCCACTTTAAGTTTATGTAAGAGATTGTAGTAATATATATAAGATATATTATTGAGGATTTTCAAAATAAACACAAATTGTTTCTCTGAAAATACAAAGTTTTGTTTTATTTTACACGCCTTTATAATATTACACTAATTATTATCATTCCATGATTGTATAAAGTAATTTAAATATCTTCCACCGTTTTAGTCACGCGTCGATTCTTTTTGTGCGAAACAGATAACCACAGATACTCACGCGACAAATTTGAATTAATGGAATGTTATGTGACATTTCATTACATATATTAATTTATTTTTATTTACATTTCCTCTATCACCTATTAAAATAATTAAAGTAGTGTGGGAATTATAGATATGAGTCAATATTTTGTACATGATATTATGAAAAGATAATCCAGG
Source organism: Spicauda simplicius (assembly GCA_949699795.1). Lineage (NCBI taxonomy): Eukaryota > Metazoa > Arthropoda > Insecta > Lepidoptera > Hesperiidae > Spicauda > Spicauda simplicius. The sequence goes on along the minus strand of OX453074.1, from coordinate 15,093,995 downwards.
CATACAGTGATTGAAAACTGAATGGCCCTTGCAGTGGTTCGACAAAAGATGATCCATATCCCTACCCATAAACATTACATTATTATTCTTAGTATCAGTAGGTAACGTTGGAAACAAATCATGAAGCACTTGGGAACTATTAGTGACAGATTGGGAGTCAATACAAGTAGAAAATCATTTACAATTAACACACACAAAACAATGAAGAAATAGAAATAATATGATTATTAAACATTAATAACTTGTAAAACTTATATAACACTTAATACTATTATAAATAGATATCGAGTCCAGTCAAAAAGGAAGTAAAAGTCAGTAAGTAAGTCAAAGTACTTATACACAATGCGAGATAAAAATAAGGTATATTTTCTAATTGCGTGCACCGAAACGTCAGACTGCGCCAAAGTCACTATCTCTGTCACTGTCAGAAATGTCACAACTGTCAATGTCAGAAGTGTCACCTTCACTATGACTTCGTTTGATAAGTGAAAAAAATATGGCGTTTGAATTTTCCGAAACGTTTCTGATAATGTACACCAGGGGGCGCAAAATATGTAGCTTGAACGCGACGTCAAATCTTATCTCACCGCGCGGCGAGTTTAAACACGCCCTTTTTGCAATTTATCCCGGCGACTAATTAGTAGCATGCCTGGAATAATGAGTGCAATGAGGACGTCCGCAGATGTAGAATCTTCGACACGCAGACCGATGCAGGGAGTATACGCCGACTGTAATGGCCTAAGCTTCTTTGTTCTTCCCCAGTTAACGATTTCGTTTGAAAACGTAAATATACTATTTCGCGAACTCACATTCGTCCGATCACGTCGGGTACAGCAATTTAGTGCAAGACTCGCAGCTGCGTTAATTAACATCGTCTAACGTTTGGTTTACGAAAGGGATCGTAAATGAAGAGACGCTTGCAGTTGTAAGTCCTTTACTCGAATGTAACTAATAACGAATGTGACGAATGAAACTGAGGGCTTCCCCTCACGCCACAAAAATCACACTCTTGTCGATGGCTTGCCATGGACAATTACAGAGTCGAAGTTTAAATAGTATAAAGTATAATATTATCTAAGTACAATAGCACATCAATATAATAATAATATAAGTATAAAAGGCACATAAGTAAAATAACCTTTAAATGATGAGTAAATTATAACCGCCACACATTTTAATGATATCCTCATTTGAGACAACATATGATTCTATAGAGATCGAGAGTATCTACTAATGAGTAATCGTTGTGATATAAAAAAAAAAGTATTTAAACAGACAACACAATCTTCCTGCTCTAAAAGTGATTTGTCTTCATTCAATAAATTTGCTATCACTCCCTTTACATCAGTCACGTGTTGAGATTGTTCCCCTGCTTGCAAAATTTGTTTTAAAGATGACTATTGACTGACTATATCGAGATAATTCATAGTGAGTTACTGGATGCACTAGGCTACATTTGGACCTACTTTTGCAAAACAGAATCAACCCACAGGATGACAGTTTTGAGAAAAAGCCATTTTTGACCAATATTCTTTAAAAAAAAAATACATTTAAAAGGTTTACATTTTTTACACTAGACTTACATTTTAACATAGTTTTTATATGCAGTTTTGACATACACTTTTGAAGCTCATTATAAAATAGTATGTCGCGGGCTTGCTGCCGCTTGCTGAACCACTGGTACGCTATTCGCAGTACTCCATAAACACGTTAAACGCCAAAAAGGAAATGTGGATTTTTGTAAAAAAAAAAATTTTCTTCAAATGGATGTATTTCATCAAATTTTGTATGTATACTGTTTATTATAAGAATCTGCCGTTGGGTTCCGTAAATAAGATGAAAAAACCTTTTGAGGTCACCGGTGCCCCCCGTGGCGCTTTAAAGTAATAAAATCACTTTTCGTTACGAAGGCGCCACGCCGGTCACCGCGTCGCCCACCCGCCCCCTCAGTACTGCGGTAGCGCTCATGAAGCGAGGTTGCATGTGCACAGTACATGTTCGTTGGTGTAATAATTCACTTCAAATACATTATTAGTGTAATATTGTGTGTGCAATAGTGAATATTAATATTATAAAATAAACATTACAATAAATAGGTACCTACTTAAAATGGAAATGTTTGAAAGCTCAAATTTTCAAGAAATACAGGTGGACATGGAAGATTTTGAATTTACACAGGAAGATTTGCGGGCATTAACATTACTTGAGACTAGTATTGTTCAGCCGTCTATACAAGATAGTCAATTAGATCCACAGTCGTCGGATTCAAACGAAGAACAGTTGCACATTCCAAAAAAACGGAGACGATTAATTATCCGTAGCGACAGTGAGAGTGATTCTGATTCGATTAGAAATTACGTGACAAGCAATATTACCACCTCAGACCGTATGTCAAAGAAATGGTCACGTCCTAGGCGTCAACAACCGTCTATTATGCCTTTTACGGAAACTACTGGTATGACTAAAGAAATGTCTAATAAATTAAAAGACGCAGACCCGGGAGCTTTTTATAGTCTTTTAGTGCATGATGAAATTTACGACTTCATTGCAGAACAGACCAACTTATTTGCCTTACAATCTTGCGAATCCAGAAATATAAAACCTTCATCAAGATCTCATGCTTGGAAACCAACTGACAAACATGAAATTAAACGTTTCTTTGGACTTATTTTATATATGGGTCTTCTAAGACTCCCAAAGCTAAGTTATTACTGGAGCAAAGACAAAATATTAGGACAATCATTCCCATGTACCATCATGAGCCGAAATAGATTTGAAATTATTCTACAGTATTTACATTTCAGTAATAACGAAACAGCAAACAAAGATGATCGAATCTTTAAGATAAGGCCGATTATAGACATGGTCAATATTACATTCCAAAAATTTTATTCACCAAAAGAAGACGTTTGTGTAGATGAAAGTCAAGTGCCATTCAGAGGACGTATTGTCTTTAGACAGTACAACAAAAGTAAACGCCATAAATATGGTTTGAAGCTTTTTAAACTATGCACTATCCCGGGGTACACCTGCAAATTTTCATTGTACAGCGGTAAAAATATTGACACAGTAAACACCACGCCTACTAAAGTGGTAATGTCTCTTTGTAGCCAAATATTTAACAAAGGGCACACTTTGGCAACAGACAATTGGTACACAAGCTTAGAGTTGGCTTACAATTTATTGGAACATCAAACGCACTTGGTTGGAACTATTAGGAAAAACCGAAAAGGCTTACCCAATAGTGTAGTAGAAGCCAAACTTCAAAGAGGAGACTTCATTGCTATGGAGAACGAGGACGGTATTACCGTTTTAAAATGGAAAGATAAGCGGGATGTGATGATGTTGTCTACTAAACATTCTGATAAAATGTCAACAATCATCAAAAAGGGCAAACAGGTTACTAAACCGAAAATGATTTTGGACTATAATAAGTCAAAGGGATCTGTCGATATGAGCGACCAAATGTCGTCGTATTCGTCTCCCTTGCGCAAAACTGTAAAATGGTACAGGAAACTTGGCATTGAGATCTTGTTGAATACTGCCGTAGTTAATGCATGGATTATGTTTACCGAAACTAGGAACACAAAAATGTCCATCATAGAGTTTCGAAGGTCTCTAGTAGAGTATCTAACATGTTCGTCAGATTCTCAAGAGAATGGGTCAATGGTCACGGTATCAAGACCCAAACGATTAAAGCACGAGTTGCAAACAAAATCTGGAAAAGTTAGGAATACTAGACGATTTTGTGTACAGTGTTACAAAGATATGGTAAAGCAATTTGGACGACAACAAGCGAAAAATAAAGCTAAAAAGGTCAATACTTTTTGTGCTCAATGTGATGGACAACCACATATCTGTTTAACTTGTTTCAATAAATTTCACCGCTATGTGTAGTTAGAAATTATTTTTAGTTATTTTTTCATCATTATTTTTACTTCAATCAATTAGCAAAGTTAATTGATTGAAGTTTTTTGATTGTCAGTAAGTACCTACTTATTTTCGTAAAATTATCTGTTCTGATTTTTTATCTCTGGAAAATGTTTTTTGCTAAGTTCTAACGTACGTAACGTGCATACGTAACGTAAAGTAACGTGCATTACAATAATTTTAAGTTTTAATTTTAAATATAAAACATTTATCATGAAATTAAGTCGTTTTCTTACTTATCCTGAGGAGTTTGTCCATATTTCATTATTTTTTAAAAGTACCTGTGACCTCTTGAAAAGGATTATTCTGGAGCGCCACGCCGGCCACTCGCATACACAAAGTAAGCGATACGCGTGACCGGCGGCCCAAAAATACATTTTGAATATGCCTTTCGCTTGAGGTCACCGGTGACCCCCATGGCGCAATAAAGTAAACCAAATGAGGTCACCGGTGACCCCCATGGCGTTTAACGTGTAAAGATAACACTTTTCTTAACATTTTTGAGTAGGGCAGGTGACCCGGTTGTGGCTATCGACCCCTTTGTGGCCATTTTGGCCTTCAAATATTTATAACTAAGGCATAGACAAATAAATTACTCTGTGATGTACAGTATTTAAAATATTGAATATTGGCAACACTGATACCGTTGACAGCTTTGATGTGTCAAACTTCACTTCGATGCAACAAGTCATTCTTTTTAGTTGAGCGTGAAATTGTTAAGATCTTAACAAAAAGGCTAAGGCGAGCGGGTGAGTAATCAGTTTTTATTTTTTAAATCTTTGCTTATTTTTTGGATGTTTATGTTAATACTACATGAAGAATATATTGTCTAAGTGGAACTAAAGTTATTTTGTCGCCATATGTTTCTGGAGTGAGGTTATGAGAAGGTGGCCACTAATGGAGACAAAATTATGAATTTCTCCATCATGGCTGGCCAAAACTGGTGTACATAGACACCCCACTTCTGGCCATTTATATTTTATCGTGGTTTTTTTTTTCATTTTCAGAGATGCAATAAAATGCCTTCACTAAAATCAAATAGTAACAAAATAGATGTCGCGAAAAGAAAATTATTTCAGTACTCACCGCATAAAATTACTTTAGCGTTGAACGCAATTAAGAATGGGATGCCCGTTTCCACTGCTAGTAGAGATTTTAATGTACCTCGAACGACTTTGCGACATAAAATTTCTGGAAAAGCACCTGAAACTTCTGGACATGTAGGACCCCAGGCTGTTCTTGGAAGTGAAATAGAGAATGAACTTGTCGTATGGATCAAAGATTGCGCTCGTGCTGGGTTTCCTATCAACAAGGAAGGTTTACTAGATTCTGTAAAGAAAATAGTAGTAAAAGGCCAAATTAACACACCGTTTATAAATAATAGACCTTCAAGATCCTGGTTTGACGGATTTATGGCAAGGCATCCTGATTTGAGGCAAAAACATGCCGAATATATTAATAAAGCTCGTGCCTTAATTACTGAGGAAAAAATTCGGAACTGGTTCAAGGAAATTTCGTCGTTACTCGGTGATGATAATTTAATGATTCTAGAAGACCCTTCGCGAGTGTGGAATTGTGATGAAACTGCTTTCTTTCTCGCACCAAAAGGAACTCTTGTGTTAGCAGAAAAAGGACAACATGTTTACGACACATCAAAAAACAGCGACAAAGAAAATATAACGACCCTATTTACTGTAAATGCTGCTGGTGAGTATGCACCTCCCTTAACTATCTTCAAATACAAAAGAATGAGTACTGAAGTTCTTGACAATGCACCAAATGGATGGGGAGTTGGTAAAACTGATAAAGGATGGATGACTGGAGAGTCTTTTTACGAATATGTGGCAAACGTCTTCATTCCTTACCTAAAAGAAAAAGAGATAGAATTGCCAGTGATCTTATTTCTTGATGGCCACAAGTCACATTTGACTATGCAGCTAAGCGAATTGTGTCGGGAAAATGGTATTATCGTAATCGCTCTTGTCCCAAACACAACTCATATGTTACAACCTTTGGACGTTGCTGTGTTTTATCCTTTAAAACAGAATTGGCGTCAGCTGGTAAAGAAGTGACGTATTGAAAACGATGGACAAGAAATCACAAAATTTATTTTGCCATCGGCTCTACAAAGTTTACTTCTTGATAACAAAGATAAATTTGCAAAAAATGTGAAAGCAGGATTTCAGACGTGTGGTTTATATCCATTTGGTGCTGAATTTGTTAACTACAAGAGAATTATAAAAAACAGTGACCCAAAAACGACAGAAAATCGCAGGGAAATTACCATTTCTGAATCTAGCTACATTTCTTACCTGGAAAGTAAAATAGACTCAAACTTACTGAAAGACTTTTATATTTCATTTAATTCTGGCAAAGACTGGGAAGGCAAAAAGGAGGCAACAATGTTATATGATAAATGGCTAGCTTTTTAAAACGAAAATACTGATACAATGTTGCTGCCTATCTTGGCATCTCGTAACTCTGAAAATGCTGTCAAAGAAATTCCTTCGCCATCGCTTCTTGATATATCAAGGGATCAAACGTATATTGATAACGTAACTGACATTGAAGACAACTCATGCAATACTTCTCTTGTGGAAAGAGAGATATTAGAAGAGCCTGGTCCATCTTCCGCCCATCCTGTTACCTGTGTTCAAGACTCTCCGCGTTGTGGTCATCATAAAGATACACTAAATAAAAACATGTCTTCAAACAATGTAGCAATCTGTAATCAACAGGATATCACAGCAGTTGACACTGACGAAAACAAATGTAAATCAACATCAACACATGTTGTCCATCAAACAGCGAGAGATTTAGTGAAAGATTGTGTATTATACCCAGGTAAAGTAATACCTAAAAATACTAGAAAGGCAATATATGTCCCTTCCGTTATTACGTCGGATAAATGGAGGGATATTATGAAGGCAGCTGAGAAAGAAAAGACAGAAGAAAAATCTAAGAAAAGTAAGCAAGCCGAAAAAATCAAACCAAAAAAGAAAAAAGTGACTAGAATAATTTCATCTTCTGATGATAGCAGTGAGGGCGGCCACACTGAAAGTGAATGGAATGACTTGAGTGATTCGAATAGTGAAAAAATGAAAAAAGGAAATAAAATGCTAAAAAAAGATCTGAAACAAAGAAAAAGGAAAAGATCTGAGACTAACACAAGTTCCGAGTCAGAATTACCTCTAAATCAGTTAGCAAACTCAGTGAATACTAAAAAGTGTGATGAGAACTTAAAAGTAGGATCCTATGTTATTATTAAATATGAAGGAGAATACTTTCCTGGAAGAGTCGAAAATAAAGATAGAGGCTCTTATGAAATTAGCACAATGGTGTTATCTACAAAGAATACTTTCCGATGGCCAGAAAAAGCAGATAAAATTTGGTATAAAATAAATGATATTGTGGAAATTATAAATTCACCTGCTAAGCTTAATAACAGAGGCTTTTTCAAAGTCACTGAAATGGAAAAGTTTTTGCCTAACATTTATATATAAACCTCAATATTTATTTTCTTAAGACTGAACCTAAGACTTTACGGCCGAATACCTAACAATTATATATTTCGTTGTCTAGGTTTGTATTTTGTGACTGAATTAGTTTTAAGTACAAATTATAATGATGGGTGAGACTACTGCAAAGTTGTAGATTTTGATGATTGGTTATGTGATGATGATTAGTTAGGAGAAAGAAAAAGTAAAAGTGATTACCTACAATTATTATTATAAATGCACCTAATCAAAAGATAAAGTTAATAAGAAGAATAGTTTTATTAAATTGATAAGCAGAAGTTTAATTTTCTATTTTATTGCATAGATAGTTTGCAAAAATGGGCACTGAAAGTATTCTTTAATGTTAAGCAATGACTGTACCTAGGTAGCTACAACTAGTTCCTATTTTTGAATAAATAAATATATAATATTTATTGCTAGTAATAAGAAATAATTAGATGATAATATTTAAAAAAAATGTCATCAAAAGTACAAGTCAGCTGCAGAGTAAACAGATTGGTAAGGATTGAGTTTTTTGAAAAAGTGTTTGTGTCATTTAAATAAAATTTTGGAATTAGATAATAAGTCTGCAATGTACTAAAATACGAAACAAAAATATCCAATAAATCATGAAAAAACTCAATTTTTAACACAAAGGGGAGGTCAGTTTACTTTGCAGCTTTTACCAACCTCATATAAATGTTGATCTCTTTATTTGTAAGTTAAATTCAAGTGAAGTTATAATATTTCATATTTTCCTAACTAAATAAAAACCATTGTTTGTAAAATGTGCAATTTAATTAATAAATTTTGATTACTTTGATTTCATCTGATTTTATTTTTTGATGGCCAGAAATGGCATGAATCTGGCCAAAAATGGCACAAACTCCCTTTTTTTTTTCTTTTTTATACAATTATTTTTCTATTGGATGTTCTTTAAAAAAAGGGTTTTCTTAGGCAAGGTTAATATATGTTAAATGACTTTTTACAAGAAATATGTTCGTGATAACAAAAACTATAAGTTAAGAAAGCCTCAAAGTCGACAAAATCCTTAAAATGGCCAAAACCGGGTCACCTGCCCTATAGTACATGTATGAAATATATACATTGATTAACGCAGCCACGACTAGTATCACCATACCATATTTTTCTGCAGTATACTCCAAATGCGAGTTAGTTGCTTTATTCGCTCCATTTTGGGCAATTACTACTTCTTCCGTCTTTTTTTCAACACTATAAGTTTTACCCATTGTTATAATAATTATTTACTGTAATTGTAGTTACACTTCAATGATTTAGTGTTAAATGATATTCTTGCAATTCCACTGGTTCAACAAATAACTCTTGCGACCAAAAAGCCTCGTATTCATTAGGCAACATTTTTTGATAAACTGTTTATGACTAGCATGTAAACAAATTTACCATAAACACTGGTTCTGAATCTTGGCCGTCTACTCTTGCCAGTTGTTGATAGGTTGTCGCCCGATGAGGTAGTGATGCTCTCTGCTGCTTACATAATAATTCATGAAAGCGTTAATAGAAAAAAGAAAAGGTGGTGGATTCGAAACTATCTGTTGAATAGAAATTATGTATTTAATGGCCTCCGCGGATTTGATGGTTTATTTCAGAACTTTACCACAATGTCACTATCTGATCTGTCTATCTATATCTTGAAATGTTATTAAGATTGATTGGACCACCAATAAAAAAAGTGAAACGAAATTTCGGCATCCTGTTAAACCTGAAAGAAGACTACTTTTTACTTTAAGGTTTCTTCCACAGGTGACTCATATGGCTCACTGTCATATACCTTTCAAGTATCAAAACGATTAATCAGCAGGATCACACCAGAAGTTTGTAAGGAATTGACAATTGTTTTAAAGGACTATGTAAAGGTGAGTAAAGTAAAAATAAAAAGTGAAATCACAAATTTAATTATTAAATATCTATATGAAATCAATGATTAAGAAAATCAACACCTAGATTGGGCTGTTTTACATCGCATACTACGAAATTTCATTAAAAGGATTTTCTTATATTTAAATTTAAGGTTAAGGTTATCATTCCATATGTCCTTATTTCCATTTGCAGCAAAAAGTACAAATTTAGAATTCAAATTTAGTTGATTTTTATTTTTAACATAATTTTTAGGTACTACGGAAATTTTATATTAAGTTTTCTATCACTTACTATTAGGCGGTGATCTTTGACTGCACACGTTCCCGCCACGTGTTGCAGTGCAGCTAGTTTTCCGACCTTGGGGGTGAATTTTTCGTTTTCCAGCTGCAGTGTGCGAGGCATTGTCTTGCTCTTGTACCATACCACCAGTGGGACGAGCACTACCAGTCTGGACTCTCGGACATTCTTCGTGGTCTTGACTTCGAACGGCTTCGCGAGAAGTTTCGACGACTTCTCTCACTCTTATATCTTCTTATACCTCTTCCTGTGTCCATCTCGTTAATCCTCAATTTGATTTTCGCTATTTCAGCCATAATCGTTGCTATATCGAAAGTTGTGGGTTCGGCGTGGTTACGGGTTACCTCGTTGATCTGCGCGGACTGATGAGTATCCATAATAACCTTTGTAGATGTGACGGTAAGTATAGCTCTCACAGATGACGGTAGGTGTCCTACCACAGTATTTTAAGTATGTCATCCTCTATCTTGCCTCTTGCTAACTTCTTCATACGACTCAATAATTGACTGGGCTTTTGATCTCCTAGTTCAATTTCTGATACAAATTTTTGAACTTGCCTTGTTTCAGATTCTTCATATATCTTGCAGGAGACGTTTTTTCAGCGTGTCATAAATATGATTTTCAGGTGGGCTTGCTAGGATATCTGCGACCTGATGGATGACTTCCTTTCTAAGTTTCGATACAACCATGTAGTATTTGTTGGCGTCCGATGTTTTCTGCGGCGTTAAAGTTGCTTCTACCTGAATGAACCATAAACGAGGGTTTTCTTGCCCAAAAGTAGGTAATCTATCTGCTACTGACAGGTTGAGATGGTTTGCTGCTCTTCAGTTTTTATTTGCTGCGCCTGTAGAGTTGGCTGTGTTGATAGTATCGGCGCAGCGTATTGCGGATTCATGTTTTCGTTCTCCGATGTGCACAGTACGACTGCAACTGCGCGTATATGAGCGTACTCGAGTCGGGGTCAGCAATGTTGTAGCATGGGACACGAACGAAACGAGTTAGATGCCAACTGATTTATTAAATTCAATGCATTGCTTTGTATATTATAATATGCTACACATGAGTGTGTGCGTGTCCCCACAAGAGTGTATTAGGCCATAGTTCACCGCGCTGGCCAAGTGCGATTTGGTGGACAGTCATATGTATTATATCTTTTTGTGTTTCGCTTAATTTCTTTGAAAAATACCCTAATGTGTACCATTGTCCCTTAATGCACTGTTGCCATACAGCACCTACGCAGTTATTTGATGCACCAGCGAAAAGTGCATGAGGCACGTTGGATATCGGATACGACAACGTGACTGCATTCTTGAGGATGTTTTTGCATTCTAAGAATTCTTGTTTAGCATCAGGTGTCACACAGTCAAGACATCCAAATGAAAAAAATAAGCCCGTGGTTTTTTTTGAGACAAAATCACAAGCTCTTCAACATCTGTAGTGTGTAGCCTACCTATTGTAATCCTATAAATATGAGTATTCCTTATAATGAAGATTCAGTATTGATTCAAGACTCGGTGTGTTCATATTTCTCTCCAATATCCCGCCTTACATGGTGACCCTGCCAAAGCGCATGGCAGCGGCTCGGTTTGCTTAAATTCTATTCCCACATTCGAATTATGTTTAGCGATGTTAGTCGGTTTTTTCAATCTGCGTTGCGCTCGTTAGTTGGTGCAGTTCGATTACATCCATGATGATTGATATATTTTGGTGAACATAAGCACTACGACGTCTAAGAAAGAAGTCTAAGTTATCCTAGCCTAAAACGTTGCTGGTGGCATCAACCAGGTTACGGTGGAGGAAATTAGAACTTATTTGGGAGCTGCAAATATTATTCTGTTATTAATACTTACCTTAAGGGCGTTGGCGACAGTCTATGGTATATACAGAATTTATAAAAAATGCCACCTTCAATGGATCGACCAGCATATACACCACCATACTCTTCGGCGTTAGTTCCTACGTAAACTTTGTAAATCGGCCACAAATAAAGAAAAAGTTTGACTACCTACACTACTACGGTACAGTTTAATCCAAATGTGCAGTGTTAAAAAATACAAGTGTGGTATTAAAGTTCAGAAATAAATATGGGAAAAGTGCTTAAGATACACTTTTTGTTTATGCACATATATCTAAGATAAAGTAATTTATGATTTGTATCATACTAATACTTTGACATGTATTATATTCAAAGAAATAATAATAGTTTTAATATGTTTAAGATAATCAAAAAATGTACGATTTAGAAACCAACATCAATTGCACATAATACAACGTGTGTAAGATGATACATGTACGGCGTAAGATGACATGCTATGTCTTACGTGTTTTGTTACTTATATAATAATAAGTTACCTCAGACAAACATCTGGTCCTACCCAGGGAACTTTTACAGTCCAATTTAACTTTTTTTACGAATTCGAATACAAATTATATCGACCACAGTTAATTCTGATCAAGATAGCTTAGAGCAAATTATGAAAAATATACTATTACCAAAAATCTGCTACGGCATTTCAATCTAAATTAGCTTTAATAAAACAGAAAGAATTATGTGTACAGAAAAATAAAGAGATAGCTGAGCAGTAGACGGTTTGTTCAGTAGACGGTTTCACAGGCCAACGGAAAATCCGATAACTATAAAGTTTTAAAGCCTTTGAATAAACAGTACGCAATTAAAATATACCGATGGGCTACGAAACCGCAGATTAAGGACTATAATTGCAGCAAGGAATTACAACTCGCTCAAGGAAGCAATCCAGGCGGCGCAAGATGAGGAGATCGCCTCGGTTTCAAATTCAGGCGAAGTAATCGGTATGTATAATAACAATAGATTGCAAAGGGTTTCAGGCATAATTATGGAAGAGGTCATCGATGGTCATCTCGGTGGGTGGAACGGACACCACGAGCAGCAGCACGACCAAAGCTCTGCCCGCAACCGCCCTGGATAGAGATTAAGTTTTATTATAGCATTAACCGAATTAAAGGATGTGAAAGAAAAACGCTCACAATTTGTCAATAAACAACTGTTAACATATTATTATTACAAAAAAATACTCTCTCACAAAATTAAAACAAAGCCCTAAGGCATATAATTTAGTACAAAAGCTGTTTACATTAACTTCGAGCGAACACATCGAAAACTATTAAACACTTTCATAATACAACCAGGCATGAATGCACATATATTAGATAATTTTAAAAAAACTGTGGAAAAGGTCCCAACTGAGAAAAAGCTCTGTAGCTTATTTTTTGATGAGGTGGCATTACCACCTGGCCTTTAATATAATAAAACTTTAAAAGAAATAGTGGTACTTGAAGACTTTGGGTATAAAAAACAACCTAATACAGCTGACCATGCTTTGGTGTTAATGGTAAAAAGTGTAAAGGGAAACTTTATGCAACGCCTTTGCTTTATATTTTCTAAAAGTGCCACAAAGAAAGAAGAGCTAAAAATAATTTTAAAAGATGCTATCAAACCTGTTACAGGTACTGGTTTGAAAATTATATGCACAATTTGTGATCAGTCCAACATGAGCACAATTAACAGCCTGTTTGATGATACGAAACAGAAATATTTGAGGAAGGGCGAAGAATGTAAAAGTTCATCGTTTGTAATTGATGGTAGTAAAGTTTTCCCCATTTATGACTCACCACACCTTTTAATGCGTGAGTTTAGTGAAGTCTCATCTTATCCGTAATTTTATGACGAAAGACGTGAACAATAGAAAGGCATTTCGAGGAGACAATAGCGTACGTTTATTCCACTTGGGTCTGCTGTTTATTTAACGTAAAAATATTTCATATTTAGTATATAACGAAGAGAATGAGTGACGTGTGACATCAGGATGGTAGAGGTGTCTTCGTTATTATTCATTCTTGAAGATTTGGAAGTAAAACACAGGAGTAAACTTCTTCGATTTACTCACAATTGAGGAGGTCCGATCGCTTCGACGGTTAAACAAGAAATCTTATTTTTATCGGCGTTCGCTCGCCTTTTTATAACAATGTTTGGTGGTGTGACAATAACAAATTTATGGAGGGTAAACTAAATTACAATTCTAAAAATCATTAAATGTTGCTAATTCAATAAACAAACAATTTTCGATCTTTAAACTAACTAAAATAATTATTATCGGCGACGTGTTTTTCATAACTACGCGGTGTCGCGCCGACATATATGATTAGAAATATTGTTCCATAGTAATATTAAATTCCAATTTAAGATGTACTAGTAAATGTAATAAAATGCAAAGAAATTCTTAGATCTCAGTATTTTTGAAATAAAAATATTTGATTAGTGTTGTTTGATATAATTCGATATAAATAAACAATCTAATGCAAAATAAAATAACATACTATCAACTTTTATGACACAAAAAAGTTAAAACAATAGGAAAAATAATTTATACAGAAAAGAGAGAAAGAAAGAAAAATAATTAAATTTATACAAATTTTATTCAAGGTGAAAATTCAGTCTTCTTATGACGTAATTTAACGAAATTACAACAGTTTAAAAAAATTACACTTACGCCTTAAAAGTAAAATAACTTTGCAGGATCAGTAAAATTCGACGGGGCAAGTACCACCGCCACACCTATTTTCTAGCGTGAAACATTTTTTTTGCGACTTTTTTTTCGATGTTTTTTTTGTTTGATGGAAGCGTGTGGTTGCGGCATACTTTTATTTGAGGCGGCCATCATAGTCCTCGGGAGCAGCAACGCACCTGTGATTGACTTCAGATTGAACCTACGTTCTATTTCAAGTTGCTTACAGATGTCGATGGGCGGCAGTGACCACTTACCATTAGGTGGACTGCATGCTCATTTGCTACTTCGGTCATATAAAAAAACTTAGGCAAGATTTTATAATGGCATATATAGGTATCTGCTTATCATATGCTTATCATATTCGACGAAACTTTGTTTATGAGTGTTGTAGCGAATTTCTTACAAATTAATCACTAATAAATAAATAGTCACATATAATAATCAATAATAACAAATTAGTTACACTTAAAAAAAAATCAGTAGTCTTAAAAGTTCTAAAGAGCACTTAACTAATAATAATAATATCTTTAAGAGCATATCGTCATTGCGCGTGCAATACTGCGTAAGAGCAGTTTGTAAATACCGCGGAACAGCAAAAGGTGCAAATTTGAAATATCGCGGCTACAGATCCTTAGCGCTGATTCGCTTATATTACTTCTGACACATTTGAATTAGCCAATAAGAAACCTCATATTTTAATCAAAACAATACCGCGTAACAGTACGGTGTTTGAAGTTAGCGACAAGCCCGCGTATTTACGGAATGGGCGAACAAGTTGAAACACGATTAGTGCTTGCTCCCGAAAATATTTTTTTTGCAGCGAATAAAATCCAGGTAAGTGTGTTTTTATAGCGTATAGTGGATATTTAATAATATGTTTATGCTTGAATAGAGTAATTAAGTACATTTTTTTTGGTATTTTTTAAATTGTGAGTGATAAATAACGTGTAAAAGTTGTTAAGCGGTATTGATATTAGATTATAATAGTATTGTTTGACATTTACGCGGTATTGCACTGTACTAAATTTTATGTTGTTTTCAGATACATATTATTTGAAGTAACCGAATATAATGGAGGACGAAGAAAATTGCAAGTTACTTTTAGAGAATGTTGATATCAACGATGACGTGGTAACTTTAAGAGATCTATGTGAAAGGCGAAAAATATTGTTGCAAAAAAAGAAAGAAATATTGAATAGCCGATATTTGGAAAATAAAGTTACTTCAGGAAATCAGGAACAGGAAATATTTTCCGTTCCTTTGCCAACGGAATTAGAGCAAGGCTCACTGAACCAAAATATGACATCCGAGTGTATTACGCTTACAACAGTACTGGACACTTCCTTGCACTTTTCGTACGATAGTTCAGTCGGTAACACTTCTTTTGTCGCCCTCTCAGACATAACAAATTTAAAGCCACTATCATCAGAAAATACGGAGTGGTTTCCTGAAGGGGAAACAGAAGACACGGTGAAGAAAAATAGTAGAAAGCGTAAAGGAAATCCTAATAATTGGAAAAGAATAATAAATAGGCGGCAAAGGATGATGGGTGAGGAATACATTGGATTTAAAAAAGACGGCACTAAATATGTTCAAAATGATCCTAAACCTGCCAGAATAATGGGTCCAATATGTATGTCACAGAGATGTTTCAGTGGTAAGGCTATGTATTGCCCAAAGCTAACAAAAGAAGTGAGGTCAGACATCTTTAAAGCATATTGGAACATGAGTTGGCAAAAAAAAGAAAATGTATACAGGGTGTAAATGACAGCGTACCGAATATTAAAAATATGGATTCCTGACACGATTCTGGTGCTTATGGCGTTGGAATTTTTCATCGGATTTTCCTCGGATTTTCCATTTTTTTATGCACTTTTTTTTACAAATTTTGGTAGTATTTCAATACTACTGCATAATGCAACATGAATTTAAAAGAAAAACACTCATTATAGTGTTTTTCACGAAAACTAGCAATGTATAATGAATGCGCTATCAGCTGTTCGACGTCCGGTCAATGACGCCGCGCGGCTGAGGCCGTGCGGCGGGCCGCCCCGCTCTCCGCCGCACCGACTTCCACCAATTTAGAAACCAAGTTTCCAAAAAACATTCAATACCTAATTCAAACATTTTAACGCAAATAATAACTGAAAACATTATTCGGAAAAATACTAAATACCTATTCTTTTGTTTATTTTTGTGTACCTAATGATTGAAAACTTCTTCATTTATTTAGGGCAAATACAAATAAATCACAAATAATGATTAACATTTTAACGTATTTGTTTCAGAAGCAAACATAAGGGAAACATCATTAAAGAAATGATGTAGGTACATAAGTATCATGCAAAATTCTATTCCACATACACAGTACACTCACACATACAGCGCGGTGCGGCTCTTCAGTCCTTTGCCGAAAGGCGGGATTAACGCCGCACACAGAATAAACAATAAAAAGATAGCTCAATGTGGCTAATAAAGTACTTGTTCTCCGTAGGTCATGTACTCGAGATGATGAGTTAATTTCTGTGATAAGAATATCAATAGTTATTGATTGATATTATAATAGCTTTTTATACTTTCGTTTTTTTATGTTGTATGTTGTTATTTTATGAAATTTTAATTTGCTTTTATGTATTTAAAGTATTTAGAATCTTGAAGTAAACCAGTCTAATTTGAACTAACATGAATAATGTTTATAATGTACCTAATTTGGTATTTTATTAAAATTACAAAACAACGAGTGGACAAGTAAAAGTAATTGAATTGTCAGTTTTAAGTTAAAGGTTGTGTCATATCTGAATTTAATTGAATCTGTGTAATGCACTCGCTTAGTAGTAACTCGTCACAGAGCGGCGTATTGGCGGTTTTCTTTGATAGTTCGGATATTATTTAAAATTTGAAAAATTGTCATAGTTCGTGATTTTCGCTTGCGGAAGACGGATGCTCTGCAAATTTCGGTTTCGTGTTAGTCGTGTCGTGTGTGAACTGTTATTTATTATTACTTGTTATTGCTTTAGTTTTGTGTTTTAGTGTTTTTATTGTTATTTAGTTTTTGCAAAATGCAGTTCAGTGCTCGTGAATACGGGGAAATGCTAATGTGTTATGGTGAAGCACGTGGGAATGCACAGCAAGCTCTGCATCTGTACATCCAGAGGTACCCTTATGCTCGCCATCCAACGGACAGTCGTGTGATTACTCGGGCGTACCAACGAGTGTTGGATAATCAGCCGATTGTACCGCAGCAGGAAGGTGCCGGAAGAATGTTGAGAGCACGTGTGGTGGGTAATGTTTTGGAAGCCGTGCGTCTAAATCCGCGCTTAGGTACACGCACCGCAGCTCGAGTATTGCGCAATCGGCACGGGTCTTAGTCTAGGTAGGTACTAAGTTAATAAAATAGAATAAGCGATTTGTTGTTAGATGCGTGCGGGGAATAACTACTTATAATACAATAAGCGATCGGCGATCGGTACGCGGGTTGTTCGATGTACATTGCGCGCTCAAAAATGACCAACTCGGGAACCAATAATTTCCGAGGAAAATTGATGAGTTATTTTTAGTTCATTTAGTGTCACAAATCTACCATTTAAGTTTTCGGTACGCTGTCATTTACACCCTGTATATCTTCAATGGTGGATAGAAAACCTACAGCTAGAAAAACTTTAAAAGTAAATGATAAAAAGGAAAGAGTTTGCTTAAAAACATTTTTAGAAACATTGGGCATAAAAGAATGGACAGTACGATATTGGCTAGGAGAGAAAACAACTATTGACAATGAATCTGAACCAAGTGCTATAGTAGCTACGGGAACGAAAAGAGAATCAGCCAGAAAATATTTGACGGCGCTAGCGAAACTACCGTCTCATTATTGTAGACAAACCACTTCAAAGTTATATTTAGAACCCATTATACAAACAAAATCACAATTGTACCGACTATATGTGGCCTCTAGGAAGGTATTTGAAAGTGTCTTATTTGAAGAGAACATCGGCCTATTTCAACCAAAGAAAGACGCATGCGATCAGTGCTGCGCTCACAAAGCAGGTAACTTGTCAGATGAGCAGTATATCAAACATATTGAGCTAAAAAACTTGGCTAGAACTGAAAACATCCTAGATAAAGAAGCAGCGCAAAAGGCGACGATTCATACATTAACAGCAGATCTTCAGGCAGTGAAATTGTGTCCTTCACTTAATGCCAGTGCACTTTATTTTAAAACAAAACTTGCGGTCCATAATTTTACAATCTATAACCTGGGAAACAATGAAGTGATGTGTTACTGGTTTGACGAGACGACATGCGACTTAAAAGCCACTACATACGCAACATTTCTTGTAGATTATTTAACTAAATTACTTGAAAATGATTCCAAGGATGTCGTATTGTATACGGATGGTTGCACAGCCCAAAATAGAAATAATATTGTGTCCAATGCGTTGTTGCGTTTGGCTATGGCGAAGAACATAGTCATCACTCAGAAATATTTGGAAAAAGGCCACACGCAAATGGAAGTTGATTCAGTGCACTCGGTGATTGAAAGAAAGTTAAAAAATCGAGAAATATTTCTACCTTCACAATACGCGACAATCACGAAGGAGGCCAGAAAAGTTCCGAGTCCTTATCAGGTGATTACTCCTGATTACACATTTTTCAAAAACTTTGCTAATAAAGATCACCTCATTTATGAGTCCATAAGACCTGGCCGTGGGACAGGTGATCATGTCGTCGTGGACATAAGAGCTCTACGATATAATCCAAACGGAACAATTTATTTTAAACTACACTTTGCGGACGATTTTGTTCCTTTACCTAGGAGACCAAAAAAGATAACATCCGACTCTATTATTGACAATGTAGGTTCGTTATATGAAACCCGACAGTCAATATCAAAAACAAAATATGAACACCTACAGGAGCTGAAGAGTGTCATACCTAAAGACTGACATAGTTTCTATGATAATTTACCGTATAAATAATGTTCCTAATTATTGAAATTTTAAATTCTGTGATCATTTTAAAGTTTTAATGAGAATTTAAGAGTAAACAAGCACTATTTTTTATTGTTGATTTAATACTTCTTCGTTTAATTAACACTTAATTAAGAGTTTAACCTTTTAGTTATTTTTGTATTTATTTAAGAGACTAGTTAACAAAGATTAAAATGCTAGATAGAAAAGACTTTTATGTTAGAACTTTTAAATAAGACCCTTTAGTTAATTATTCCGAATTAAGTGCTCGTAATTGTTCTATTGAGAGTTTATCAGACCCAAGGATTGTCCCCTAATAACCCCTGAGGACCCTATTGTCCACCAATTCGCAATTGGCCAGCGCGGTGGACTATGGCCTTAACTCTCTCATTCTGAGAGAAGACCCGTGCCCAGCAGTGGGACAATAATGGGTTGACGACAATTGAAGGTTACGCTCGAACAACGTTGCAACTAGCAAATACACAATTCAAAAATAATAAAACATTTTATGATTGTGAAATATTTATTAAGACACATGGTAATCAAAACTTTTTAATTGTTAAGACATTACAGAAAAACATATTTTAACAAAATATTTCAAAGAAATAACACGAATTTTCGTCAAAAAATAAAAAAATAATTTCAAAATTTTGGAACAACGTTGCATCTTATTGTAGGTTACAACGTTATTCCAACATTTTTCATACAAAAATTTAAATAGTCAAGTTTTCATAGAAATTCCTTTTATCAGGTGGTAAATATTGTGACATGGCCATCAAGTCAGTCTTTTTATTAGATGTGATGGGTAATGGTGTATCATACAATGGATTCAGCTCATTCACCAGGGGTACTCCTGCTATTAATCCTCTTGGAGTGTTAGTCGTACGAATCCGACCCCTTTGTTTTTTCAAGAGCTCATATTTTTGCCAACCTTCTAATATGTTATGACATGTCCTGATGGCAACACATCCTGGTTCATCTGCGGTAAATCGTATCCATCTAGCTTGGGTAACTTTTAGATTTGGGTCCCTTTTGAATATTTGTTCCAAGGGAGATAAATCAACAAAATCACTTTGTTTCATCACAAAAACCTGAAACGGATTGTTGACCCTAGCATTGCAAATTAACGTAGTCACATCTTCAGGAGCATAAAGTTTTGCAGATTTCTTATTTTTTTCAATTAGAGCAAAGTCACGGTCGCAGGGCAAAAAACTATGGCCGCTGACCAGAAATTTTTGATTTATTTCAGTGAAATATTTTAACTGGACAAGGTAAGCAAATAAAGTAATCATCTTGAAATTATTATTTTGCCCCACACACCGATCAGACCATATTGTTAATTTTCTTTCCTCTCCCGCTTGGAGAACATGAAAATTATGTGTGATGTATTGCAGCAAACATGAAGCAATTTCTGCTGATCCACGTTTTGCCAATGATTCGTGCCACTGAAACATCATTACTTTTTGGTTACCCATGTTGTGTACAGCAAAATTATAGTTTGAATATTGGCGCTGATAAAACACATCAGAGTGGGACAGATTTGGAGTAAATATGACTTGTTGTAGATCAACACACAACACCACATTGTTACTGTTAGTACGTGCAAACTCTGAATCTTCCTTTAGCTGTGAATAGGCTTTCTCTGATTTCATATGATGTAATTTTGATTCATTGCTAATTCTTTGATGACTTTCATCGTTATCAGCAGCTATAAGCTGAATATAAAATTTGTCACAAACTTTGCAAGTATCACTGCGTGGAGTACCAAATCTCAAATTAAAATCAGAACGAAAAATACTTCTGTAAGTATCGTAACTTGCTTTTATATCTGGAAATTTCTCCTGGAATAATCGGTACATACGTAAGAGTGATAGAGATGGATCAAGACACGAAGCCTTACTAGAGGCACGTGAGTAATGATTTTCTTGAGTAGGAAAACTTCCAATGTGGTCCTTAATAGACTGAATGACACTGTCCGTAGTTTTGTGTGGTCTATTATTGTGAAGGCCTCTTTGATCTTCTAAAGGAATTTTTTGTTTTAATTTTTCAACAAGTATCTGTATTCGGCGTCTTGTGATAGCCAATATATTGCAAAGGGTTTTTTGACATATCTGTATCTTAGTTGGAGGCGAAATACATAAGAAATACTTAACAGTACATTGCCTTTTTGAAACAGCTTCTTGGACTACTCTCCTTTTAGGCTCACATAGATCCAAACAAGATTCCAAAAAAAATGTCTGTTCGTTGTATGTTTTCTTATAAAACTTATTGAAAATTTCCTTTTTTTCTTCAAATGCAATATTTTTACAACCGTACGAGCACTTGCAAACGGTATGCTGCAACGAAAAAAAAAACCCTTAATAAAAAATTTGGTAAAATAAAAATAACGTACCAACCCTACCGCTCTAGGGGAAATTTAACGAAAAATCGCGGAAAAGTGGAAAATTAAAAGGCAGATAGTTAAGCATAGATGAAAAATACATAATGTCATTAGCGCCATTTAACGTCATTTTTAACAGTCGTCAAAACGGACAAATTCGTCCTTGTTAGAGCGGAACCGTAATATTCAAAAAGCAGATACAACGTTTTTCCACCAACCTGGCTTGGTTCCTGTTTTCCACCAACATTTTGGCCTCTACGACTTGTATATGGCTTTCCCGAATCTCTTAGGGCCTTGCGTTTATAATCCTTTCGATTTTTTATATTGATTTTACGTTTTTTGTATTTATTTATTTGGTTTAAAACACCCGAGTTGACGTGTTTGGGCGACGACATGCCTGCACTTGCAACGTTGTTCGACTGAGGTGGGAGATGCGAGCGCCGAAGTATCTCGATTTAGAAAAGGACAAAAAACGATAGAATCATGTAAATGAGTGAGAACGCTTTCTAAACACACGTGCAACGTTGTTCCATAAAAAAACCGCGATCTGAAAAATTGTTGGTTGCAACGTTGTTCGAGCGTAACCTTCAATTGTTCTATTGGAATTGCAGAAATTCAGTGATTGTATGATTTAATAGGTCTAAATTTGATAATTATAAAAAATGTATAAGTAGTGCAAAATTAAGTTGATTTCTAAAGTTTTTATTTTTTTCTAAGATGTTTATTTTGTATGTTTTTTGTTCTACAATATTTTTAAAGAACGTAATAAATTAAGATAATTAATATTAAATGTATTTTATTAAACCCGCGGATCTACAAAAAGTGTGGTATTTTAATGTAATTTATTAGTACTAAACCGCGAAAATCACTTTACAGGAAATCTAAACAAATCCTTAGTATATTCACGTTAAATTACTATAAAATAAATAGCAAAGAATCTGCTGTAAAGTTCAGTCGGCAATATAATAAGGAATTACAAAGTTATTAAGTTTTTTCTTCCTCCTGTAAAATTCTAAAAAGGTACATACGCGGTATTTACTAACTGCTCTTCCGCGGACTTGCACGCGCAACGACGATATGTTACACTCATCCTCGAGTCTTTGGTCAAAAGAGACCGCGGTCCCTTTTTGCCAAAAGATTTAATTTAATATTTTTCTTTGGGCTAATGGGACCACTTATAAGTATATACAGTCATCCTATTGTTCGCTGCAAAATTTTGTACAGTTTGCAAGAAAACAACTAAATAGTATAAAATAAAACAGAAAATTCTTTAAACCAAAAAAAAAAATAGTATTAATTAAATATTATAAATTAAAATAATTGTTTATAATTAATTATTAATATTTATTTATAGTATAGATCAACATTTGTTTTTAAAAAACACAGTTTTAGTTAGGTATGTTTTTTCTTAAGTTACGTTAATAATTACTCTACAGTCAAGCAAAATCTAACCCAAATATTTTTTTAAGTTTCGTATGCCTCTTTTTGTTTTCGAGGGGGAAACCTTCAAACGGTACCCGACGCCGTGGGAGCGAGCCCCCCTCCCCCTTCCTGGTGGCCGTCCTCGGCGCTGAAAAGAGGACTCCGGGATCTCCAAACGAACGCCACCTAAATCCTCTGAGCGCGTTGCCCCATCGGGCTCCTCCCAGATAGGCGGCTGGGCCCACCGTTCCGTCTAGTCTTTACGACGATATGCGACCACACATACCGCCGTCCTTCCAGGAACACGGTAGCCCTAATCTGATCCCACAACTGCAAGGACAAAGTTTCGTCTGCCTAGTAATAAATAATTAATAAATCATATCTATTAACAACAATCGTAGAAATCACAGATAGTCTAAGTCTAACACAACTAAGTAATTTAAAGTAGAAAGAGTATATTCTTGATAAACAACAATTTAAGGGTTGTCTCATTATTACTTTTATATAAACCTAAATTCTAAATAAATAGATTTGGCATTTGTATTACTTAACGTATTTAAAAATAATATATATTACTGTATTTATATGCCATTTTATTATCAAATAGAAGCTTACCTTAATATTTAGAGTAAAAATATCTCACACACAGCATGCAGATTTTTCTGCCGACTATATAATTTTATCTTGAATTTTTGGTCCCAATCGACCCATTCAAAGACGCTATTGCCATAAGAGACCGCGGTCCCTTTTCCGAGTGGTCCCTTTTGACCAAAGACTCCCTCTGGATAGTGGTCGTAAATGGATGCATTACAATAGTCACACCGAAATTTTACATTATATAAAAGCATCTTTATATCATTTTTACTCATTGATAGAGAAAAATGATAGGGTCGAATCCCTGTAGTTTGAGATACGTGCTGATAACACTACCAACATTTATAGGACAGGATAAAATGACTCCCGACCCATGGCCTCTTCAAATCGTAGTAATAATAATCTAGTAAATCGTATTTTGTTAAAGTTTTATCGATATCCACGACGATTGGCATATTTGACTTTGTTGATTTTTTTCAGTTTGAAACGTAGAATTGTTGCAGAGGTAATTCATTCTGGAACGTTATACATGTATTAATCGTAAATATCCGGTGACCGAGCTTTTCTCGGTATTTATAAGATTAATTGTGTTATAGGCAACCCTAGTACAAGTTTAGTTTATCATACTAAATTTTCACTCTCGCCTCGTACCGCGTCTCGTGCTTCGTCTCGTATCACAGCTCGCACCTCGTGCGATTCATGGTAAAATGAGTGTCTGTTCTCGTGGTGAGTTCAGTTTAGTGATGTTCATGTTAAAAAAATATCGATATTATTATCGATATAATATATTGTAATGTTCTATCGATACTTTGCGATATATCGAACATATATATCGATATTTTTAAAATATCGTAAGTAATTTCCTACTTACTCGTATTAGACTAGTTTCTTATATTAAATAGGGAAGCTTGATATTATTCATATGAGTCAAAACATCTAGAACAAATCAACTTTATTTATATGTCATGCAAATGAAATCAATGGCCATACGACCCAAAAGTGAAAGATTTATAAATCCCAGTATTTCTTTTCTAAGCTTTCCAAAAACAAAATTTTATTTACCCTTTTGGCTTGCAATCTGCTTCTCTGCTGTGTAAGAACTTGTGCGGCTTTTGAGAAAAGTCGTTCAGATGGAACTGAGCTAGCCACCATGGTTAAATATTTAAAAGCCACATTGTATAACGTTGGGAACTGTATTTCATAGTCTGCCCACAATTCTAATGGGTTTTCGTTAAATCTACTCACTGGAGTCCTCAAATAAAGCGATAACTCATCTGAAAGACTTTCATTGGTATTATTTGTTTTCCAATTTCGTTGAACCAGTTTATGGTGATCACTCCAGAGATCCGATGATAGACTAATTTTGTCTGAGTTGTCAGAGTCAGATTCCACAGTAGATTCATCCTGTTGATTCTTTTTAATCATCTCTTTAATTTTAATGACGGCATTTCCACACGCCATGGCATCTTCAAAATGAAGTTTTTTTGAATCTTGGGTCTAATATTGTAGCAATAGCCAATGCTGATACCTGCTCGATTGCACCCATTCGTTTATTAATTTCGGTAAGAGTGCGTTTTTGTACATCCTTGATTAAAGATTCTTCAATTACTAGGTTTTTCAGTTTTGATATCATGCAATGCACTAATGGAATGATTTTGCTACTAGAGCAATATTTATCGCCAGATATTTCCTTAGTCGCTGCTTCTAGTGGTTGTAGTACATTAAGAAGCGATGCTAATATAGTCAACTCCATGCCAGTTAACATCGGCGGTGCTGTTTTATGACGAATCAAAATTTTACTCACAGCATTTCGTAAATCAAGGAAACGAGCAATCATATAATATGTGCGGTTCCAACGTGTTGGGACATCCTGAATCAATTTTGTGTCAGCTCGAACTGATTTACGCAGCTCGTCACTTGCAACACAACTTTGTTTAAAAAATGTAACAACATTTTTTACTTTTGTTAATATTTCCTGTAGTTCTGGAATTCCCAAAATATGTCGAGCTACTAAATTAAGTGTATGCGCAAAACAAGGGATATGCTTTTTTTTCCCAAATGCAATTTCGACAGCCTTCACACCATATTTGCAGCATTATCTGTTACTACTGCTGTGACCTTATCAGTATTAAATCCCCACTCTTCACATGTTTTAGTGAGCGTTTGTGCAATGTATTCGGAAGTATGCCTTTCATCTAAGTGTTAAACACCTAAAGTTACAACATGAAATTCAATTCCGATGCCAAAATGAGCAGTTACACCTAGATAACTTCGCATTTGTAGATCTGACCAAATGTCACTTGTTAGTGTAAGATTTTCTACACCGCATAATTTATTTTTCATTACTATTGATAATGCGTCATACTTTGCATCTATCCAGCGTGTCACAGAGGTTCTGCTAGAAATCTTATAATGAGGCACCGTTAGTTTCAGAAGATTCTTGAAACCTTCATTTTCAACTAATGAAAAAGGTTGATTGTCTTTACAGATCATAAACATTATCGCATTGTTAATTCTTTTAGTTTTCTCCCCAGTAGAGGTATACGCATGTATTTCGCCAAAACTACTTTCAATTGATCTCTGGCGTTTCAAAGACCCCTATCATAATCCATCTTTTGATCAGTTTGAGTATTGTGCGTAACTACAATCCATTGGAGACGACGTAGAAGTTGGAGTTGATGTTCGTTTACGTAAGATTCCGATATCGTAATAGTATCTTGTTTCGAAGTATTGGAGATTGAATCGGACAAATCCGAATTAGAATGTTTTGTAACAGCAGCACTGTTGTTACTTTTGAAAACTTCCAAGTAGACCGCCTTATGACTATTTTTGATATGTGCCATCATATTAGAGGTATTGCAAGCCGTTTGAACATTTTTTTGGCATAGTTTGCATCTAGCAGATTTCTCATTTTTTCGAAATATTTCCAAACAATACTTTTTTTTGTAGGAGCCATGTTAAAAGAATTGTCTGAAAAAGAAAAAAAATACGTAAGTAAAATCCAAAGTCACAAAAGTTAATGAAATAAAAACAAATTCATCGAAATAAATTAATAATAAATAATAATAATGTTTATTTCTCAAAGCAGTTGTACATTTGATACTTACTTAAAATAGGAAACACAGTTATATAAACCTTAAATAATGATTTTTCATCCCTGGTATCCATTTTAAGATTAAACTTGTGATATGGATACCAGTTTTCGACAAATACATTTGAACGGTTGCACTGTGTTAGAACATTTAAAACAATTGTTCTGAGCGTTTAAAATGTAATATATCATGCTGCACCTTAATATAAAATATATTTTTACATATACAAGTAATTATATAGTTATGTTTAGAGTGTGTGTGTGTGCGTGTACGTTTGTCAATAAAACTGTGTAAGTTAAAATGATGATATTCTAATTAAATTCTCAGTCTCATTATAGTTTTTTGTTTGTAAAAAAATATGTACTTCTATTTTACAGAGTTGTTTACAGAGAGAGTATATTTTACAGTGTTTGTTAATTTTATTGTATAGGTGACTTCCGAGTCCAAGAATATGTCGTCTGGCAAGGGCTGTTTTAAACCTATGAGTAGGGCATACATTGTAAAACCGTCGTTTAGTTAAAATATTAGCATCGTAGTGTAACGTAACGTGTTTCCGAAGAATAGTTTGAAGAACAAACAGTTGTCTAACTGAAAGAACTTTACAGTCACGGTAAAGATTATTGGTGGGATGTCTAAATGATTTACATGCCATAACTTTAAGGACTGCTCTTTGTGCTCGTTCCAATTTCAAGAGGTGGGATTTTAATGCCCCACCCCAATTTTATCGATTATATCCCATCTCTAATTAACAGACTTAGCGACTAAAACAAAATCACGGTTAAATTCACATTTCACGCACAATAATAGGTACATTCACATTCCATTATTTATTGTTCCATGCTATTAAATAGTAAAAAAATTTACCTAGTACTTTATAAGTTAAGAACACATACTTACTTTATGTATCGTAAACAGTCGTGTAAACAAAACACAAAATTATTATCATTATTTTTATTGCAATATATAATAGCTGTTATACTTGTACTTAATATCACCACACACACTTTACGGAATTTACTTTTCTTAAACTGTAATAACAAATTAGATAGCAATTATGGATAGGTTATATTTGCGCGTTGACAGCACTGGGCACGAGTTATTCGTCATCTCGCACGAAAAAATCTCGCCCGATCGGGCGACTTGGCACCTTTCGAATTTACCTAATATTTCTGTCGTCAACTCGCACGCTCGAACAAAGTACAGCCAGGTAAAAAAATTTAAACTAAATTTAAATAAAAAATGACTTCAAATAAAACGACATTATATTAAAGCTTAAAATAAAGCTACTGACTAACTATTGTTGTTTCATAGATATATATATATATATATATATGTACACATAAAAATAAAATAAAAATATTTCGGCCGTCAAAAGAACAGCGCTCTTCTACACTGCAGAGCTAAACAATTTTATGCTCACAAAAGAATAGCGCTATCTCTTTCTTTTTATCTAAACCTTTATCTCCATCGAAATCGCGGCGCATCGTGACGTCAGTCAGTCTTCCCTTAAGCGTACTTTACTGCGCCCGCGCATGTTAAGCTGCGATAAGAATTATTTTTTTTATTAAAATGTGGGTGTTTTTAGTGTTTTTTATGTATGTTGGAGGTAAGTGTATTTAATTTATTTACAGAGTGTTATTATGTCTTAATGAAATCAAAAATGAGTGCCTAATTTTTCTCATCTGCCCATTTTTCATATTGATTAGTCAAAGTAAAGTAAATAATTATCATTTTATGAAGTACCTTTACATTTTATTACTACTAGTTTTATCTTAATACTGTCCTAACAGAGCATGGATAATATTTTTAAAAATATGGCTTTTGTGGCCACCATCTTGTTTTGTCATATATTGACTGGCATTGAAATAAACTATGAGACATAAATTAAATAATATATGTTATATATAACAATAAGTTATATGCGAAATTTATAAAAAAAAATGC
Organism: Spicauda simplicius; assembly: GCA_949699795.1. Lineage (NCBI taxonomy): Eukaryota > Metazoa > Arthropoda > Insecta > Lepidoptera > Hesperiidae > Spicauda > Spicauda simplicius. The sequence goes on along the minus strand of OX453074.1, from coordinate 15,065,429 downwards.
TTTGCTTTGCCTACATTTATTCACGATTTGTTTCAAAAAACCGGTTTCAATAATAACAATTTTTTTAGGAGTTGAATCACAATCTGGTCCATCTAATTCTGAAACTGATGTGAAAACAATTATTTCACAAAGAGGAAAGCCAGTACTTCTTCGCGCGGGCCATAAATATAATTTACATAGGAAAAATATCGGATCCTGTGTTTGGAGATGCTCCAAACGAAGTATATGCAAAGCAAACCTTATTATAAATAATATAGATAACTCTATCAAGCGGGAGGATAGACACAACTGTGAGCCGGATTTTGCGTCAAATGAGTTGGAAGTAGAATTCAACGAGTGCATGGAAAAAGTGAAGACGGATTATACTGTACCCATACCAAGTGTTTTTCGACAGAGTGTTGCTGAGCTAAAAGACAAAGGAACCAACCTTATCCAAAAAATTCCTCAATTTAAAAATGTTAAAAATAAGTTTTACCGAAATAGAAATAAGTCACTGGGTGTAAAAAAACTATGTTCTAACACTTTAAAGCAAGTTGTCGTGCCCGAAAAATTCGAAAGTTTTTTATTAGCTGACTACTACAGCTCGAAGAATAGAATTTTGGTTTTCGCTAGTAATGATGCTGGTTTCTAGTTGCTCGGATACCTGATACGACCACCTCTTCGGGCTTCGCACCCTAGGTCTCTTGCCTTGTAATTTCCCCATTATTAGCTTCTCCAGGTTATTGTCAGGTTTTCTAGCTATGTGTCCAAAGTAGGCCAGGATTCGCTGGAGGCATATGGTTGACAGCCTTGTTTTCACCTTCAGTTCATTAAGTATCGAGATGTTGGTCCTAAAAGCTGTCCAGGGTATGCGTTACATTCGACGCCAGCACCACATTTCACAGGCATCCAGCCGTTTTCGGTCTGCCGTTTTCAGGGTCCAGGACTCGGCGCCGTATAGAAGGATCGGGAAGACAAGAGTTCGTACTAGAATCAAGTTGGCGCAACAGTTCTTCCATTTCAGTTTCATTCGCTGTAAGTAAAGTCGTGTCGTCTGCATATCATAAGTTGGAGATTTTTGTGCCCCCACTGTTACTTAAACTCGGACGACCTCTCCTCGCCGATTTTCACTGACCCATGACTCTACTGATATAGCACCCTAATGAGGTTTATCAAATGTCGGGGAACGCCCATTACTGTTAATACCTCCCATAGGTGATTCCAGCTTACACAATCAAAAGCTTTTTGGTAGTCAACGAAACAGATAACTGCGGGGATATTAAACTAGTAACACTTCTCAATTATTAGCCTGACGTAGAGTATTTGCTCACGAGATCCTTTCTCTTTGACAAAACCAGCTTGTTCTTGGGGGATTTGCCAATCTAAGAAGTGCCGCAGTCTACTATTAAGGACATGTAGCATTATCTTATTGGTATGGGATGTAAGGGCTATTGTTCGATAGTTGGCGCATTTCGTTGTTTCCCCATTTTTTGTGCAGAGGTAGTATTAAGGAGTGAGCCCAGTCCTTCGGCCACTGGCAACTTCGCCATATTGAATTACACGGTTCTAAAAGCTTCGCTATTCCTCTCTCCCCTAAAGCTTTTAGTATTTCGGCTGCGATGCTGTCTATGCCAGCTGCTTTTTGCTCTTTAAGTTTTCGTATAGCTGCTACTATTTCAGAGTAAATAATGTCCGGTTCTAGCTCTTCCATATTGATACCCCAGGTCTCACTCGTATTCTGATTTATAGTTACTGGATCTAAGCAGTATAATTCAGCGCAGTACTCTTTCCACCTTTCTGCAACTTGTGTAACCACATTTACTATATTGCCGTTTTTGTCTTCAACTGTCCACGATTGGGCCTTAAACGGGCGAGTGATAAGTTTTACCTTCTTGAAGAGATCTGCCGTTTGATATTTCTCTGCATGACGTTCTACTTCAGTGCATATTTCCGTAAGATAGAAATCCTATCGCGCCTGCAGAGGCTTTGGATTTGGCTACTCAAATTGCTGTACATAGCTTTATTTGTTGATGTGGTCATTGAAAGCGCTTTGAGTTCTTTTCTCTTCTCAATGACAGTCCATGTTTCGTCACTGATCCAGCTCCTTCTTACCTTTTGTGGTTTTCGCTGCTGAGTGACTCTTTTGAACGATTCAGTGACAAGATCTTTAAAACTTAACCATTGTTGTTCTATAAAAATTGAAAGTTAGTTAACAATCCGATAAACGACGATATAATCAGTGCTATAGTAGTTGGGATTCCAGCTGATGCCCTTATAGACAGTGCAGTGCTTAATGTGTCACTTATTTCATCCGATGCATTAAAATATTTGTCATGCCAACCCAAATTTAATAGTTCCGTCCATGCATATGAAGCAATCATTGTTGGCGCAGACATTCTGTTGCGTTAGTCATTTGCGTCGGAGCAAAAGATAGCCAATATCTTGCTCATTCTTTCGAAATAGGCGGGAGGGTTGATTCGGTACAGGCCAATGTTAAGGTAAGGGTTGGTACCGCACTTCATAGCTTCGAGCTTGAAAGTCTTATGGCCGTGGTCGAGGGGTATTTTAATTTCCTTATCTGTGGGACGACCACTGCTACTCTTAAGACTGGTGAAGTGGACGTGCGGCTGACGGGTTTGACACCGGTGGTGAAACTTGAGGTAAGAGAAATGACTAACTACCTTTTCTACAATGTCACAATCGGACGATCCCGATCGGAATATGCGAGCCCTATTGTTTTGGTCAAAGGGCGCGACGGATGCGATAGACTTTGAGTAGATTTTGAGGCTCTCAATCGTATGACAGTCGGGGAACGATGTCTGCTCCCATTAATTGACGATTGCATTGACCGATCGGGGGGCTTTAAATATTTTTCCAGCCTTGACATGAATGCTGGGTTTCATCTGCCACCCATCGGAGAGGACTGTATCCATTTGACAGGTTTTGTGACTCCAGAGGATCACTTCGAAACTATTGGGGTGCCTTACGGGTTGGCCAATTTACCTATCGTGTACCAGCGCATCATTGGTGACGCGCTCCGTGAACTCATCGACAGTGGTAACGTCTTGGTACATGTCGACGACGTACTTCTTTTGAGTAATACTATGGGTGACTGTGTTAAGATGCTAGACAAGACCCTCAACACACTCACATCAGCTGGATTCAGTTAACCTACAAAAGTGTTCATTTTTGGTTTCTGAAGTAGAATATCTGGGCAGAATTGTTAGCAATGGTCAGGTAAGACCGAGCGTGCGTAAGGTGGAGGCTTTAGTAAGCACTTCGCCACCGGAGATCGTCAAACAGGTTCGCCAACTCCTTGGCTTTGCTGGGTGCTTTTGCTGCTATATTGAGGACTACGCCGGGAAGGCAGCGCCCATCACTTGCCTCACAAGGTCTAGTTTAAGTGGAGTTCTTAATGTAAACAGGTTCGACGCGACCTTTTCTAAATCTTGGCCAGCGAACCCATCCTTACGATCTTTAACTCAGGACTACCGATAGAGGTGTGCGCCGATGAGGGTTCGACTGGATATGGCGCGATGCTCTTTCAGTTGCACCACGACGGAAGGCTGGTCCCTGGCATGCGTAAGGCGTTATAAGGTGACGCAGATTCTACCAAATGGTCGGTATGAATTAAGGGTCTTAAGTGGAGAATGTATTAAGGACACAGCACATAGTGCCCTAGCGAGGCGAGTGGTACGCGGAGTCTCGTACAGTTTCCTTCAAAGAATCTGGTGTGTCGACTTTGTTATTACATTGGGGTTTTCTTTAGCCTCTTTGTGTTGTTTCCGGTGTGTGTGAAACCATCGACGTAGTGTATGCCACCATTATTATCAATGGAGGCATGAAATGCCGCTAGTTTTGTATTTTTGTTACGGCTTGTGTTTTTGTAGCTTCGGTGACTAGCAATGTCTACGAAGTACGCATTATGAAACTGCAGTGTCAGTAACGTTGGATGAGGCAAAGGACCCCTGTGAACTTTCACAGATGTGGCAATGGCCCCCGCAAAACATTAAAACACTACACCCCACATCACTATACTCACTAACAGCTTACTAATACTAACTTACTAATAACATGACGCCTACACATCCCACACCATACACATCACGGATGAGGCAACGGTCCCTGTATGCATATACAGCTGAGGCAAAGGCCCCCGTGACTGACTGTAACGACATGGACGAGGCAAAGGCCCCCGTACGCGGTTACGGATGAGGCAAAGGTACCCATGTTCGGAAATGGCCCCTGTATGCATATACAGATGAGGCGAAGGTCTCCGTGGCTAACTGTAACGACATGGATGAGGCAAAGGCCCCCGTACACGCTTACGGATGAGGCAAAGGTCCCCATGTTCGAGTTACGCAATTTTATTTTAGCTCAAGAAATAACCTCGCTGAGCCTGTCAACAGCCGTTACGAAAATTGAAAATTGAAACGTGGACGTTGAAAAAGCCTCAAGGACTTTAACAAGGCCCTCTTTTTATTTTTACCTGTTCATTTTATTTTAAATTAATCCCGATTGATTTAAAGGGATTTGTGAATTACTTGGATGTGTTAGTTGTGTCTAAACTAGAGAAGTATAAAATGAAACGTTAAAGCAAAGTGAAATATTCTAGTGCTTGTAGGATGTTTACTAATAGTGTCTTAACTTTTAGATCAAAATTATGATACTGAAAAGCCAACGACCAGTCAAGAGCGGGTGCCTCTGAAAAGTCAGCGGAAACTTCGGCCAGGACCAATCATCCTTCTCAAGCAAACCTCTCGATGCCTGTGTTTGACGAGGACCAGGACTCTGACTTGGCGCTGATTACAGACCCCTCAACGATGGACGTGGACGCCCAAGTGTCAGGAGAGGCCGTGTAAGGTGTACCCTCAGAATGCAGGTACAAAACCTATAAAAAGGCGAGCCCTCTATGCAACCGGTTCATTCTATTGCCGTCGCTTGAAGCAAACGCTTGCCTGCTGGGGTACACGTGAGCTATTTTTCGATCATAATTTGTGGTGAATAATTTGTGTACGATTCTGTTGTAATTCTTTAAATAAATTAAAACTAATGTAAATCGAACCTTGTTATTTTTTTAACTTGTTTTCTTTGTCTCCGCTAAAAGTATATATTTTATTCACAGAAAAATGTCTCGATTTACTGCTGTAAATCAGTTTCGCGGTCTTGAAGCTGTTAACGCTATTGTAGAAGACGAAAGTAACGATGAATATGACGTCATTATTTTACCACCTGGACCAGATGTGTTAACTGACGAGGAAGAAGGCGAAGATAACTTACAAATCTCAGAACTACCACGAGATATCTTTGGAACAATCGAGGTAACATGTAGACGCCGTTACTCTTCTAAAACATCAAAATTTGAAGACAGTGACAGTCAAACAAAAAACGGCGTCGCGATCCTAGTGATGTATTACCCATATGGAAAAAATGTAAACCATCTTACCTAACTTTCTCCCAATCACCTAAAAATAATAAATGTTCATCGCAAAGAAGTCAAGTAATGTATAAACTAAAAGATCTATCACCAGTAGAAGTCTTCGATTTTTTTTGATACCGACATTTATGATTTGATTTTGAATAACACGTTGCTGTATGCAGGACAAAATAATAGGCATGGCTTTGTGTTGGATAAAGATTTGCACACTTTTTTGGGGGTATTGATTTTATCAGGTTATCATAGATTGCCAAGAGAGCGTCAGTATTGGAGTTATGACGAAGACCTCGGTGTACCCTTAGTTGCTAGGTCCATGTCCCGCAACAGAATTCTAGACATAAAACGGAATCTTCATTTGGTAGACAATAGCTTAGCATCAACTTCAAACGATAAGATGTTCAAAGTCAGACCTTTGTTGGAATTTCTAAATCAGAAATTTTGTCGAAATGGTGTCATCCATGAAAATATATCGATAGATGAATCAATGATATAATACTATGGCCACCATCCATCAAAACAATTTATCAGAGGTAAACCAATCAGATTTGGGTATAAAAATTGGGTAGCAGCTAGTTCTGATGGTTACTGCTATGTATTTGATTTATACTGCGGAAAATCTACTGATCCTGCGAAAACACCGCTCGGGACTCGTGTGGTTACATCACTATTAGCAAAAATGCCAGTAGTACTTGAAGAGCATAAAATATACTTTGATATATTTTTTCAAGTTGAGACTTGCTCATGAAAGTAAAAGATGCTGGTTTTAGAGCAACAGGAACAATTAGAGACAACAGAATAAAAAAATGTCCTCTTATCTCGGTAAAGGACATGAAAAAATCTCCAAGAGCACATTTCAATTATCATTTTGATACCAAGAATGAAATTTTGCTTGTCAGGTGGAAGGACAACAGTGTATGCACTATTGGTACGAATTTAGACACAATTGAGCCTATTGGAAAGGTCAAACGTTGTTGTTCACAAAATAGACAGAATATCGATGTAAATATTCCACATCTGTTTCTAAACTATAACAAGTGCATGGGCGGCGTTGATGTTATGGATGCCTCTATTTCAATGTATCGAGTAAGTATACGTGGAAAAAAATGATGGTGGGTTATTTTCACCCACTTGCTTGATATGTGTATATCTAATGCTTGGCGTCTGCACAGCATGAGCAATAAACGCTTTGACCAATTAGATTTCCGAAGAAATTTAGCGAGACATTACTTGCAGCGTAATAACAATATTATAAGCCGTCGTCCAACCGAGTCTGAAATAGCAGGACCAAGACCAAACAACAACGGACATAACACTAAAAAGCTGCCTAAACAATTAAGGTGTATTTTATGCCATACTCGTATAAAATGGCAGTGCAGTAAGTGCAACAAGACGCTATGCAATTGATAAAGATTGTTTCACAAGTTATTATACGTAAGCGCCCGCTGTACTAAAAAAAGTACGGCTCTAAAAAGTCGTTTTTTTTATTTTTTTTTTGTCACTAAAAATGTGTTTTTATAGTCTATAAGTACTCCATTAATAAAGATATAATATCAAAAATATAGCTGGTTTTCATTTGGGCGTAAATGGGTTAAGCAATGTGATACGACGTATGATTTGTGGAAAACATTGAAAAATATATTTGACGATTCTGGATACTCCCTTAAAATCAGTTTGCTTATAATAGCTCATTTACACTCGCGTACGAGTCGCGAGACGAGCCTCGAGACGAAGCACAAGGTGAGAGTGTAAATAGTCGCTCGCGGCTCGCCTCGCATCTCGTCTCGCGCCTCGAAGCGCTCGTATCCGGAGCGATCATTTGCGCACGAGTCAAAGAACCTCTCAACAAACGCGAGTGTAGTGTTAACATTCGCGCTCTCACTGCATTCAAGTTTTCAATCTTGTGCCGTGCACATCAACCAAAATGGGGTGGTCCGAAGAAGAAACAATTCCAAAAAGAACCAATCATGTGAGATCCTAAAAACAAATTCCATAAAAAAAGAGTTGTGTTGCGATGAATTGATAACAGCCACCATCTTCTTGGCTTCTGTCTCTTTTTCTTTTATTTAAATAATTTGCATAGCAGTAAATCTCAGTAAGCTAAGGCTTGTTGCCGCTAAAAATTCGACGTCCTCCAACCTAGCTAACTTGAACACAACTGAACTAGTAGTGGGCGATATAAATCGATACTAAAAAATATTGATACATTACGCGATAATATAGCTTCCATCCGATATTATCGAAACGCCTAGTATCGAATTGAATATCGATATATTTCATCCGATATACCAAAAATAGAATTGCTTATTCCTTTAAATGTGCAACACTGACAAATTAAGTAACAATAAAAACATTATTTTATACATTATTGATAAACTAGCCTTTGCAATAACGAAACGCATACATGAGATACTCTCCGCGACGCGGCAGCACTAGTAGTAGTAGTATAGACCATAGAATCTATTTATTATGGTCACTTCGCACGCTTAAAAATAAAAAGATGTAACACGAAAATCTTAATTTGTGGGAATCCGCTGTTAAAGTTTTGGACATTTTCCGAATTATGTTTGGTTTAAAATTATCAAATAATTACGACAGTATCCATTACTTGAATTGCTAATATTAAGTGTTCAGAGTACAGACATTTAAAAAAACAGTCGAAAATAATTAACCTAGCGTTTATTACACTAAAAAAAAGGGATCAGAAAAAAAAAGTTTCTACTTAAATCAGTTATTCCTTGTAAGCAAAACAGAATTAACTCGTGTCATTATTAGATATTTTTTTTCTAAAACCGAAGTTAAACAGAGTTCATGCTTTTTATTTTCAAAAAATAATATTTTTTTGAACTTAACTCTTACTACTAAACGGAATAATCTTGTGTTACACTAACTACGAAACTCGATTTGTTTATTAAAAAGGGAAGAACGATCTCGCATTTCGCTCATTTTTCTCGTTTCAGCGCAGCTGTTTCAGCGAACCTAATCTTTACTCGTTAAATAAGCATTTTTTCTGAAAATCCCCAAATTCACCAATTTTGAGTTACATCTTTTTATTTTTAAGCGTGCGACTTGTTTGTCTCGTCATTGGTCATTGGTTTCGTTCAATTCGTTCGTTCTCATATCCTCTCAGTGCCCAGTAGGTATGGGTCGTCGACGTATTTTTCGTCAACGAAACTAGACCGTCGAATATCGTCCGTCGACTAGTCGATAAACTAGTTGAATTCGTCGACTAGTCGAAACACGTTAACGTGTATCTACTATATAAGCCTCTAGAGTAATATCGTTCCGGTAGAGACTTATAGACTGTTCAAATACTAAGTGTTATTTTAAATGTCTAGTTTACTTCAGCTTAAACGATTCCTTATGCGATCTCCCTCTACGCATGATTGATTTTTAGAGAATTATAATCACAAAATAATCTGGATGTTCAGTTAATCTTTCCTTCATACTTTTCCAGGCTTAGGACTGGCTGATATTCAGGCGGATTTAAAAGATCAACTGATTTTATATACAATAATTAATTTGCTTTATATTTACATTTATTTACTTTTGTTTGTTTTTTTTTATAGTTTTTTTTGTAGTTTTTTTTGAAATCAATTATTTTTTAACTTGAAAATTTTTAAATTTTTCTTCCGGAGAGTTCACATTTATGAACATAATCTGTTCCACTTTATTGGATGATAATCTCGTGCGCCTTTCATTTAAAATCAAACCTGTCTTTGAAAATATTCTTTCACAAGGAACACATGTGGCCACTATATTACATTTTGTTACGAATATTTTTTTTAAATTAGGGTACACATATTGGTGTTTCTTCCACCATTCCAAAGGACATGTTAAATTTCCAGCATGATCCTTCCTTGCCAAAAGGTTGTCTGAAAGATACATGTCTACCTCCTTGATGGCTCTTGACAGTGGTGTACCTTGAAGAGTATTTGATGCTACCATTTTATCAATAATCTTCCAAGGATTTAATTCGTCATCGTCATCGTCATTGGTATTGGCGGCAGAATCAACGTCAATTAACGAAGTTGGTACTTCATCCTGAGCAATCAATGATGCTACCATTTTTTGCACCTTTTCTTTTGTTTTTCTCGCCTCCGTTTGGTCTGAAAAACCATGCACTTTAAATCGCGGGTCCATAAAAGTAGAAAGAGCAAATGTACCACTTTGCTCTATTCGATGAAATCGCTCTTGTAGCCCCGAAATCAAAAGATGAACCGTGTCTCTTGCATTTGACGAAAGATCAGTTTTTTCAAGAAGCCTTTGGCAGGCTTCTTTTAGACATCGTGTTACTATAATAACTGAACTTCCTGAAACATATTTTTCCGCGCTCATGGTGCTGGTAACTTCCTCAAAAGGACGTAAAATTTGACACAACTGAGCATATAGTGCCCAATCTTCTAAAGTCACTGTTGGTAGAGATCTATCGACTAAGCCTAAAATTGATCGAATGGGTTCTTCTAACTCGACAAATCGTTTTAGCATGAAATATGTAGAGTTCCAGCGTGTTTCAACAGCTTGAGTAAGTCGCTTCGGTTCTTGTCCCTGTTGTACTTGATATTTTTGGAGCCTTTCCGAAGAAATGGTGCTTTTTTTTATATGTGCAACTATACGTTTTACTTTTTCTATTTGGGGTTTTACTAAATGAAGGGCATTTTCGACAACTAAATTAAGACTGTGCGCATAACAGCCAAAGTGCTTCCATTTCAATACGTCCTTTATTGCCTTTGTGATGTTAGCAGCATTATCTGTTACTACAAAATTAATTTTATTTTTTAAATTGTATCTTTCCACCAACGTTTCAATCTCAGAAGCAATATTTTCTGCCGTGTGATGACCCGGATATTGGCAACATCCTAGTAATACTGTTTTAAATTCTATATTATGGTTTATATATAGTGCCCAGTGAGTGCTATGAAGCTCTCAGTTTTTAAGGAAGTCCACATATCAGCTGTTAAACATATACTTTGAACTTCTTCAGACAGTTGTAGTTGTATTGTATCATACAACTTTGTATAAGCCTCTTGCATAATAGAATTCGATACGAGTTTTCCGTGTTGGCAGCTGATACCCCGGTATCCACCGACAAAATTTTGGGAACGCCCTCTCTTCAACGATTGAAAATGGATGGAAACTGTCGGTACATAAGTCAAGTAAATCTAAAGTAATTTGTTTTTTTTGTTCATTACTAATTTTTTTATTCACAAAATTATCCATTAATTTTTGTAGTTTTGATCTCGCGGTATCACTAGAGCTCGGAAAAGAGGTATTTTCACTTGTACCTGGTATACTAGCCTGGTAGACTTATTAGAATAGATAACAAAGTTAAAATGTGTCATCTTATGTTATGAGTAACTGGCTGTACTGTGATACTGTGATACAATTAAAAAATAAAAAGTTAGTCTATGACAAAAAAGGCAACGTGTTTTAATAGGTTATGGGCGAATATCCATTATTTTCAGTTTTATTACGTGTAATCAGTGTAAAACAGTTGAAAATATTGACTTTTTTGTAGAAATATGGCTGTGAACTATATTCAAAGCATTCCGAAACTTAAGGGGCGCGAAAATTATGACGAGTGGAGTTTCGCTGTCGAGAATCTGTTGGTGCTTGACAATCTCGTGAACTATATAAAGTCGGAGCCAGAAGCTAATTTCGAGGCAAAAGCATCAGATGACAACAAAACTAAGGCGAAGCTAGTATTAACCATCGATCCTGGATTGTACGTGCATATTAGAGAAACAAAAACATCTTTGGAATTATGGGCAAAACTGAAGACTATGTTCGATGACTCAGGTTTTTCTCGTAAAATAACCCTACTACGACATTTAATCTCGTTACGGCAAGAAAATTGCGATTCCATGACTTCATACGTCACGCAAGTGGTCGAAACAGCTCAGAGATTAAAAGGCACAGGATTTACAATTACAGAAGAATGGATCGGATCATTATTATTAGCTGGATTGCCAGAAAAATTCTCGCCGATGATAATGGCCATTGAGCATTCAGGAATGCAGATTACCACCGATGCAATAAAATCAAAGTTAATTGATATGGAGGTTTCGAAGAATGACGTGGATACCAGCGGCGCAGCATTCGCTGTAAAAAATAACAAAAAACAGAAATTCAAAAATGGCGGGAACGGCGCGATGTCGTCCATGAACAAAGTGACAGGTGACAAGATAATTTCTTGTTACAAATGTAAACAGACGGGTCATTACCGAAACCAGTGTCCATTATTACAGAAAAACAAACAATCAAATGCTTTTAGTGTGGTATTTTTGAATGGAAAATATAGTACAAACGAATGGTACGTAGATAGTGGCGCGAGTGCACATATGACGGCTAATAAAGAGTGGATAAGAAACGCTAATTATACACCGTATTTATCAGAGATTACCGTCGCGAACAATATGAAAGTGCCAGTTTTGTGTTCCGGAAACGTACAAATATCGACCAATTATAACTACGATATTATAGTTAAAGATGTGCTATGCGTACCAAGCTTAACAACAAACTTGTTGTCAGTGAGCGAACTAATCAAAAACGGCAATAAGGTTGTTTTTGAAGAAAACCAATGCTACATTCGCAACAATAAGAATGTATTGGTGGCCACAGCAATATCAACAAATGGAGTATACAAGCTAAGTATTAAGGTAGCAGATCCTTTGTTGGCAGCACCTGCTGTTGAGAGTGCGAAGCTCTGGCACAGACGGTTAGCGCATATTAACCGAAAAGATTTGGATAAAATGAAGAATGGTATTGTGGAAGGATTGTCTTACCCGGATACTAATGATGTATCAATGAATAATTGTGTGACCTGTTGTGAAGGTAAGCAAATGAGATTACCATTTCATCATGTTGGACAAATAAGTACAGAAATACTACAGATAATACATGCCGATGTATGTGGTCCTATGGAAACAAAGTCCATAGGTGGTGCTCAATATTTTGTCTTATTCATTGACGATCACAGTCGTATGACATTCATATACTTCCTCAAACATAAGAATGAAGTCTTCAATATATTCAAGAGTTTTAAAGCGATGGCTGAAAATCAGCAGAATAAGAAAGTAAAAATATTACGCACAGACAATGGTGGTGAGTTTTGTAGCAATGAGATGGAGAATTACTTACAAAAAGAAGGAATAATCCACCAGAAAACAACTGCATACACACCCGAGCAAAATGGTGTTTGTGAACGAGCCAACAGAACTATTGTAGAGAAAGCACGATGCTTACTGTTTGATGCAAAACTAGAAAAGAAGTTCTGGGCTGAAGCGGCTAATACAGCAGTATACATAAAAAATAGATCAATAACTTCAAGTTTGGGAAGCAAAACACCCTATGAAGCGTGGTATCAAAAGAAACCAGATTTAAGTCATATTCGTCTTTTTGGTAGCCCTGTAATGGTTCACATACCAAGAGAAAGAAGATTAAAATGGGACAAGAAAGCACAAATAAACATTCTTGTAGGTTTTTCAGAAACGGTAAAGGGTTACCGTGTATATGATCCTATGAAAAACAGTATAACTATTAAGAGAGATATAATTGTAATGGAAGAACAGACAATATTATCAGAAAAGAACAAAGAAGATACAGTAGATTGGATACAGAATGATGCAAAAATTGAAGAGCATGAATCTCTCGCTACAATTGAAGATAGCAGAGATTCAGTGGGGGAGTCTTCAATGAATAAATCCCATCATGACTCAGATTCGATTACATCTGTATATACTGATCCGTCTAGTGACTCTGATGATGATACAAGTACTACTAACACAGAGATAGAGATCTCAAGGAGCGAGGTTCAACCAACACTAGAATTACCAATAGAAGCTAAGAGAACACGAAAACCACCAGATCGTTTTGGGTTGACCAACATGTGTACAGCTAATTCTTGTGCAGGAGTCGAACAAATAGATTTCTATGAAGCACTGAATGGACCAGAAGCTGATCAGTGGAGGCAGGCCATGCAAGAAGAGCTTCAGTCTTTCGAGGACAATGATGCTTGGGAAATGGTTGATAAACCAAGTGATGCATCAATTGTGCAAAACAAGTGGGTGTTAAATAAAAAACTGGATGTAAGTAATAAAGTGCGGTATCGTGCCAGACTCGTGGCTAAGGGTTTTACGCAGCGACGTGGAGTTGATTATGAGAACACTTTTTCTCCTGTTGTTAAACATTCTACATTGAGAATGTTATTTGCTCTGAGTGTACAGTGGAACATGGACATTACACATCTAGACGTGACAACAGCTTTTTTAAATGGTCATTTAGAAGAAACTATTTATATGTCAATTCCGGAAGGGTTTGGAAATAGACAAACTGGTAAGGTTTTGAAATTAAATAGGGCTATTTATGGACTAAAACAGTCTTCTTTGGTTTGGTATGAGAAAGTGAAGGACTGTTTGCTTAATTTTGGTTTTAAATTGAGTCAATATGAACCATGCTTATTTACATTATTTTGTGAGAATGTCAAGATTATAGTAGCTGTCTATGTTGACGATTTTTTAATTTTTTCGAATAATACTTCGGAGACTGATAAATTAAAGAATGTATTAAGCTCTCAATTCAAATTAAAAGATTTAGGACCTGTTAGACGTTACTTAGGCATGCGGATTAATGTAAACAAAGAATGTAAGACTATAAGTGTAGATCAACAGGAGTATATAGAGCAGTTATTGTTAAAATTTGACATGTCTAATTGTAAGCCTATAGATACGCCTATTGAAAGTAAGTTAAACATTGAAAAGTCTGAAAGTTCTGCAGTAAACCTTCCATATCAAAAGCCTATAGGAAGCCTTATGTATCTGGCAGTTCTAACCAGACCAGATTTGTCATACTGTCTTAGTTATCTCAGCCAGTTCAATAACTGTTATAATGAAACTCATTTTAACTATGCTAAACGAATATTGAGATATTTACAAAAAACCAAACATTATTGTTTAATATATCATAAGAATGTAATAGAGCTTTCTGGTTTTGTTGATGCAGATTGGGCAAGTGATAGTTTAGATCGTAAGTCTTATACTGGCTTTTGTTTTGTGATGAGTGGCTGTGTAATTTCGTGGCAAAGTAAAAAGCAAAAAACTGTCTCCTTATCCAGCACTGAAGCAGAATATGTTGCTCTTTCAGAGGCATCTAGAGAGGCTGTTTATTTAAGAAATCTGATGTATGAACTTACTGGTAAAAAATATACAATAAAATTGAAATGTGATAATCAAAGTGCATTAAAATTAGCAACAAGTCATCAGGCACATGCTAGGTCTAAACATATTGATGTTCGTTTTCATTATGTTAAAGATGCAGTAAAAAATAAATTTATTGATATTGAATATATTTCAACTCAGGAAATGCCTGCTGATTTGTTAACCAAAGGGCTTTTATCAAGTAAGCACTATAAATTCATGCATATGTTGGGAATTAAGGCTAAATAAAAAAATGTTTAGAAATACACATTTAATTTGTTAAGTGGGGGTATTAGAATAGATAACAAAGTTAAAATGTGTCATCTTATGTTATGAGTAACTGGCTGTACTGTGATACTGTGATACAATTAAAAAATAAAAAGTTAGTCTATGACAAAAAAGGCAACGTGTTTTAATAAGACTCAGGTGTCGCTAGAGGCGCAGAATTGGTCTGCTGAGTATTAGATTGTGTCCTTGTACTACTCGTCGACAGCGAGGAATAAATTGAAATATGTTTTCGTAATAAGTGGCTTTTTAAATTGGCTGTAGTCGACTTCCAAGCTAACTTTTGTTTACACACATTACACGTAGCTTTCCCAGAACTGGCATCTTTTTCAAAATGATGCCACAATTCACTTTTTCCCGACATATTTATAGTTTATATATAAAACTTTAGAAAACAGTGTTCACAAAATTGTCCAAAAATTACAAACGTCTAATTATTTACAATATTTACACTTTTAACTGTTAATATATAAAACTTTAAAAAACAGTATTCACAAAATTGTCCAAAAATTATAAACGTCTCATTATTTACAATATTTACACTTTTAACTCTTAGTATATAAAACTTTAGAAAACAGTGTTCACAAAATTGTCCAAAAATTACAAACGTCTAATTATTTACACGTTTAACTGTTCAAAAATCATTTAACGTACATTTATCCTCGAGCGTAAATTGTCAAACAAGAACTAAATATTCGAAATGAAATGAAAAATAAATTTAAAATATAAACAAAGCAACTGTCTCTTTCCCTTTCGCTAAACGTCATAATTGCATCCTTTTCACGATTTGGACGGACGACAAGCGAGTCGGTTGTCGTCCGTTAAAATAAAGTTGAAATTTGCTTGAAGCGACCGTCCATGATTACGCGACTATGGTTAATGGTAATATCGTACGTTGATGTCAACATGTGGACTGTGGAGTTTTTATTTAGCCGTCTACGAATTCGACTAGTCCGTCGAAGAATGGTAGACCGTCGAAACGTTGATTGTATATCAACCGTAGAATCAACTAGTCCGTTTTTTCAACGCCCATAGCTAGTGCCCAGGGGTTATTCGTCATCTCGCACGACAAATCTCGCCCGATCGGGCGACTTGGCACCTTTCGAATTTACCTAATATTTCTGTCGTCAACTCGCACGACCATAAAAATGTGAGGTAACTTAGTACAGTCAACTACAAAAATCCTTTTTAAAAACGTTTAATATTTTATGGTTGGACTTTAAAATTAAACAAAATGTTATTATATCATAATTTAGATATATTTCACAAATCAACATCTCAAAAATATAAAAACATGTTACACCAAATAATAATCAAAGTAAAACAATATATATTCTCAAAAGCACTTCGCTTGTTCATTAGCTAAGTATAAAAATATGATCAACATTAAAAAATAGAATCAACAATATCACAAAAGCATTTTGACTTGTTATTATCTAAGTATAAAAATGTAATCAAAAATATAAAATATAATCAACAATATCACAAAACCATTTGGCTTGTTATTATCTAAGTTTAAAAATGTAATCAAAAATATAAAATATAATCAACAATATCACAAAAGCATTTGGCTTGTTATTATCTAAGTATAAAAATGTAATCAAAAATATAAAATATAATCAACAATATCACAAAAGCATTTGGCTTGTTATTATCTAAGTTTAAAAATGTAATCAAAAATATAAAATATAATCAACAATATCACAAAAGCATTTGGCTTGTTATTATCTAAGTTTAAAAATGTAATAAAAAATATCAAATATAATCAACAATATCACTAAAGCATTCTAAGTATAAAAATCAATAATATCACAAGAGCATTTGGCTTGTTATAACTACTTCTTACTACATACAATAATTGTCAGTACACATCACAGATCACGATTTTTGTTCTTATTAATTGTCAAATCAAAATATTCGAAAAATTATAATATAAGAATTTCGATACATAATTCAATATTTATGTTTCCGAGTCTGAGTTCGGTAATTGTGGTAGCAATATGTTTATCAATAGCACAAGTTTCTTTCTGTTTTGTCGTAATATTTGATCCTTTTAAGTTTAAAGTTTGATAATAATTATCTTCTCGTTGTAAGATAGTCAAAAAATGAGCAATGCTTTTCGGTTTACTGTTTACTTTTTTGTTTATAGTAGCATGCCAGCTCTCAACCATATTTGTAGTACGGTGATGATTGTTACTGCACGACCATTTGTCAGCAAAAAATGAAGATTCACTTAACCATGTTTCTACAAAATAATTATTAAATTGGACAATTGTTTCATCGTTGGGGCATTGAGACATAATGTACAACCAACCGCTGTCAATAAATTCTTTAGGTAAATGTGCCAAAACAGTACATCTTTTTACATGTTTTCGAGCCAGTGCAGATTTAGTAATGCCTACTTCATCAGCCTTTCGCCACAAACTTCTACAAAAATGAAAGAAACACCCACAAATGCAAGTATCTGGGAATAAATCTTTGATCGCTGACATTGCTGCCTGCTCGAAGTCGAGTATAATATTTTTTGGATAGAATTGAGGAATTTGGCTCTTGATCAGGGAAAACAACACTTTGTAAGTTATTTTACTTTTGTTTGGCAATAATGCATAAATCACAGGTATGATGTTAGAATGTGTTTCACTGCTTCCTAAATCAACATGTAAGGTGTACAATTGCTGGAAGGGTTTCAGACAAAATTTAAACGTTCCGTCACATAAAACTGTCAAATTACAATTTGCTAATATTGTTTTACAATTATTACTAGCGAAAACCAAAATTCTATTCTTCGAGCTGTAGTAGTCAGCTAATAAAAAACTTTCGAATTTTTCGGGCACGACAACTTGCTTTAAAGTGTTAGAACATAGTTTTTTTACACCCAGTGACTTATTTCTATTTCGGTAAAACTTATTTTTAACATTTTTAAATTGAGGAATTTTTTGGATAAGGTTGGTTCCTTTGTCTTTTAGCTCAGCAACACTCTGTCGAAAAACACTTGGTATGGGTACAGTATAATCCGTCTTCACTTTTTCCATGCACTCGTTGAATTCTACTTCCAACTCATTTGACGCAAAATCCGGCTCACAGTTGTGTCTATCCTCCCGCTTGATAGAGTTATCTATATTATTTATAATAAGGTTTGCTTTGCATATACTTCGTTTGGAGCATCTCCAAACACAGGATCCGTTATTTTTCCTATGTAAATTATATTTATGGCCCGCGCGAAGAAGTACTGGCTTTCCTCTTTGTGAAATAATTGTTTTCACATCAGTTTCAGAATTAGATGGACCAGATTGTGATTCAACTCCTAAAAAAATTGTTATTATTGAAACCGGTTTTTTGAAACAAATCGTGAATAAATGTAGGCAAAGCAAAGCATTTTTTTTTATAAATTTCGCATATAACTTATTGTTATATATAACATATATTATTTAATTTATGTCTCATAGTTTATTTCAATGCCAGTCAATATATGACAAAACAAGATGGTGGCCACAAAAGCCATATTTTTAAAAATATTATCCATGCTCTGTTAGGACAGTATTAAGATAAAACTAGTAGTAATAAAATGTAAAGGTACTTCATAAAATGATAATTATTTACTTTACTTTGACTAATCAATATGAAAAATGGGCAGATGAGAAAAATTAGGCACTCATTTTTGATTTCATTAAGACATAATAACACTCTGTAAATAAATTAAATACACTTACCTCCAACATACATAAAAAACACTAAAAACACCCACATTTTAATAAAAAAAATAATTCTTATCGCAGCTTAACATGCGCGGGCGCAGTAAAGTACGCTTAAGGGAAGACTGACTGACGTCACGATGCGCCGCGATTTCGATGGAGATAAAGGTTTAGATAAAAAGAAAGAGATAGCGCTATTCTTTTGTGAGCATAAAATTGTTTAGCTCTGCAGTGTAGAAGAGCGTTGTTCTTTTGACGGCCGAAATATTTTCATTTTATTTTTATGTGTACATATATATATATATATATATATATATCTATGAAACAACAATAGTTAGTCAGTAGCTTTATTTTAAGCTTTAATATAATGTCGTTTTATTTGAAGTCATTTTTTATTTAAATTTAGTTTAAATTTTTTTACCTGGCTGTACTTTGTTCGAGCGTGCGAGTTGACGACAGAAATATTAGGTAAATTCGAAAGGTGCCAAGTCGCCCGATCGGGCGAGATTTTTTCGTGCGAGATGACGAATAACTCACCCAAGCATTGCATTGCGCTACTAACCGTCATGAATGGCGGAAATTCGTAAAGGGTAAGACTGAGGAGGGACATCACGATGCTCAGCAATGAGTGAACGACCAGAGGAGGAGGATCGATTGTTAAGTTAAATTAACGTCACGTTGTCAACTCACCAAATCAAAACGTTGTCAAATCAACGTTGTTACGACCGAGCCTTCACAAAACACTTGTTCTCGCTGTGTCCTCTCTTCTTACAAAAGAAGCAGGTATCACTAGAGGATGGTACATTGGCTGGTGGTGGATTGGGAGTTCCATTTGTTAATTTGTTGAGACAGTTCCGAACAAATTGCCGTCGCTGACCGCAGTTAAAACATCTTATGCCCGACCAATCTTTATGGTGAACTTGTTGTTTCAACACGAAGGAAGAGGAGAGACTATTATTATTTGTCTTTAAAGGCCTACTGTTAGGTTTAGTGTAGATTGCTAGAAAAGAAACTATTTGGTCGATTGCTAAGTGAGCGTTAGCGGCCGCAGCACGAACCTAAGCGTTATCAATAACGCGTATAACGATCATCGTTCTTATTTCATCACTAAGGCCCTGTACTACCTTTAAACGTAACAATGTTCTCCGCGCGTACTCTGCGTATGTTGAATATTTATCAGACGTGGTGTTCATTGCATCAAAAGGATATTCGCATGATCAAACTCATGTGGACAGCGGTTTGAACTCTCGTTTGAAATTCGACCAAGTAGGATCGTTTGATACCCACTCGCTGAGCAGTCAACCACTCGCGATAAGCATTCGTGATCAGCCCACCCTATAGCTATACACGCGCGGTCGGCTTCTTCGCACCATGCTTCGATATTGTTTATAGATGGATCGAAGTTTGAAACAAAGTAATCTTGCGATCTCATCGGTTGTGTTGTTTTAATGACTGAAATTAAAGCCTGGGCGAGAGATGAGGCATCCGAGCGGCGAGAACGTTCACGACTATGCGAACAAGCGGCGGGTTCGGCGGGACGAAGATGCGGGGGTGTTATGCTGGGCGTGTAACGTGAGCGATGATCGCGAGAACTAGAGCGCCGTGCGCGAGACCTAAAGCACCGTGTGCGCTAACCAGAGCACATATGAGAACGATCGCGAGAACGACTACGTTGACGCGACTCATTCCGTGAACAACGACTATCACGAGCGTCCAGCACGCGAACGCGATCCCGTACACGTGAGCCATTCCGTTCGCGCGACACACTTCGCATCGTTATCAACGCTAAACACTTATCCACTCGAACGTTACACTCAAATTTCACACAAATTAAAACAAAGCAGAAAGAAAAATAAGTGTCAATAATTTCGTGTACTTATTTGAAAAAGATTGAATTAAATCGACTCTAAGCAAGCTGTGGACTTGTGTTCTTTATCCCACTTCTGATTTTAGCGGAGACAAAGAAAACAAGTTAAAAAAATAACAAGGTTCGATTTACATTAGTTTTAATTTATTTAAAGAATTACAACAGAATCGTACACAAATTATTCACCACAAATTATGATCGAAAAATAGCTCACGTGTACCCCAGCAGGCAAGCGTTTGCTTCAAGCGACGGCAATAGAATGAACCGGTTGCATAGAGGGCTCGCCTTTTTATAGGTTTTGTACCTGCATTCTGAGGGTACACCTTACAATACATTATAGCCCACTGTACTTTAAAAACTGTACATCAAAATAAATCGTAGCACAATTCACAAAGTTTGCAAAAAGCTTAACATATTTTATTATTTTCAATAACGTACACTTGTAATTGAATAATATAATGCACAATTACACTGAAAAATATCTAAAATATAATAAATTAAAATAAATCAATTCACTTACCTGAGCAGTCAGCAAATACGCGCGTTACAATGTCAAAAAATGGCGGAAACGCAACAAAAATATAACACTCTTTTCGTTTCTTCGTAACACTAACTCCATCTATTATCCATTTTAAGAACTAATTCGACTTGAGGTCAGCTAGCTATTTTTTAATAATTTCTTTTGTTGGTGTCGTTTATTTAGTACAGAGGGCGTAAATGGATTAATATGAACGTACAGAGAAGCATCGATGTTTAAAATTATTTTTGCTTTCACCTTCATATCTTTTGCTTTTTGAACCGATGTAGCCGTTTCTGCAAATGAGTGCTTGATAGCATCCGCCACGCCTTCTAATACTAGCACATTTTCCGCCGCAAAACACCAATTATCGTAATTTTCTCGACCTTTCGATTTTGGGATGTTTGCTAAATAATTAATCGACTTAAACTCCGATTGCACTGATTTAAAACTAATTAACTTGGATATAATTGAGTCTGGGCCTATAACCTAATAAAACGCTACGATAGTTTGCGATCAACTGAACTTTATTTCATAAAAGGAATCATTCAATAGGTCTAATTATCATATACTGAATGAAAGTAGGTGGCGCTAGTAGTTACAAGTTGGTTACATTTTGTTATAATTATCTAACATGATAAGGGCCAATTTCCGCCCACCAGCCATTTGATGTGGCATATATTTTATTTAAAATTGTTAATAATGGAATTAATGTAATTAATAAAAGAGAACGGTCTTATTAATAAAAAATGCTTATAAAACGTTTATAACGTTCTTTATTTAAAATGCTAGATAGGCATAAAAAAACATTCGCTAAATTGTCTATTCATAAATCCTTTAACTAAATATCGTCTATAAGCAAAAATGTGGCAATTATTCGAAGTTCACAAGTTTGTCAAACATTCGGAATCGAACATAGATAATATGTATCGATCATCTAAATACGTCTGACCATAGATAATATGGCAGCTTAAAACTGTATTTTGTTGTCTACTGTTCGGAACTTCAAGTAGTTTCAAAGTTGTTTACGTTTACGTTGTTTTATTTTATTTTTGATTTGGAAAGTAGTAAACCAAAGTACCAATTATAAAAAAAGATAATGGCATCTTAATCAAACAGGAGGGTTAAAAGGCAGAGAATTGAAAATTGTACAAAAAATTGTGTCTGACCGGAAAATCAGGTTCGGTTTCGATTCAGTTTAGGCAAAAACACGGGTTTCGGTTTACGCGAATGCGTTTTCGAAACAGCATTCGGGAGTTCTCACTCTCTGATCGGTAATGTTCGGCGCGTTGAAGGCCGTACGAACCGTTCAGAGGAAAAACACGAACAAGTTATCAAAACATGTAGATATTTAGCATTTCATTTGTAGATATTTAGCATTTTGACGCCCCGCGTGGTCGAGCGGTTACCATACCGGGCTGACACTCAGTGGGTCCCGGGTTCGATTCCCGGCCAGACAAGTGTCTGAATGATGAGTTTAGATTCTTGTTCTGGGTCTGGGTGTTTGTGTATTCGTCTTGTGTATGTCCATGGCACCCACGACACAGGAGAAAATCCTACTGTGGGGCTATGAGTGTAGAAAGCGTTAAGCGTTATTTCAAACTAAGCGAGCAGGCTTCTAGAAAATTGACTGAATGTCAAACACAATGCGGATTACCAGTACCATAAATTCTGGATATTGAATTTAGATGGAAAAGTACTTACAACATGTTATCACGGTTGTTCGAGTAAAAAACTGCCATAAATTTATACAGCTTGGAACATGGTCGTACTGATATTCTGTATCCTTCGAAAGGTGAAATTATAAAGAATCTTACTGACATACTATTTTTCTTATAAAGCTACACTTGATCTGACATACGATGACGCATGCGTATTTCTTGTAATCTCTTTGACATCACTAATGAATAGAAAACTGCAAACTAGAGACGAAAATGAAAGTATACCAATGAGAAACATGAAAACAAAGTTGCATGAAACAAAGAATCGACGATTCGCATACAGTCAAAGGAAATCCTGCTATAATAACTTAAACTTATATTCCCGATGATATCTTTAATTTTATTGTTTCTGCAACTAACAAATACGCTATTGATCAAATATGCAAAAAACCTGATGCTTCTGCTGGTGCACGGATCAAACATCAGGTTACAAATAATAGGAATGAAGAAATTCTTTGGCTTGCTTCTCTTCGTGGATGTGGTCAAATTTCCAAAACTAGCGGACTATTGGTCGAAAGACGAAGTAATCGGCATCCTTATCTTAGAGCCGTTATGTCTGGTAACCGTTTCGAAATTTTGCTTCACATGTTGCATTTTTCTAAAAATGATGAAGATAACAAGTCCGATTGTCTTCACCGCGTTAGAAAGTTGACAAACAATTTGAATAAGTCTTTTCAGCAATATTTTGATGAGATTTTTGTGGAAGAATCATATTATTTAAAAGGTTAGATACCAGGTCAATTCTTAAGCAATTTATAATCTGTGCGTAGGAAGAGGAAGTTGATGGCGAGTTGCGCCGGAGTACTGTGAAGGAAAGACGTTGATAATTGTGTTAAATACTGAAAAGACGAAACTAAACTGTTTCTTGCGTGTAACGAAGTAATTTTAGTTATAAAATCCACGATTCACGCCCACATAAGTGGATTACGGTGAGAATCACAGATTAAAGACGAAAGACGAAAACTTTTGAAAACCACGTGTAACGGACAAGTGTGGCGGCGACTACGAGATTTACACTATTCCGAAGATTCTAAACACGATTGCGATGGCGAAGGAGGAAGGAGCATCTAGTTTCGGCGCATCTAGTTTCGGCGTTAGTTCGATGATGCCAGCTGCTTACGTGGACGATTTAATCCCGACGTTCAGCGGCCAAGATAGAAGCTACCCGGTAACCAAATGGATTCAAGACATCGAGGACAACGGTGCTATCTTCCAATGGACACCGCTACAGCAGCTATTTATTGCGAGACGATCGTTATTGGGGACGGCGGCTTTGTGGTTTAGATCTGAACGACTATTTAAGACGTGGGATGAGTTAAAGCAGGCTATATGTAAAGAATTCCCTGACACCCTAGATCAGAAAACTGCGCATGAAATGATGAGTTCCCGAAATAAAAGTCAGAATGAGAGCTACCTCGATTATATGTTAGTCATGCGTTAATTGGGGAAGCGCGGTAAGATGCCGGACTGTGTGGCTGTACAGTCCAAAAACCGCACAAATAAAAAATGCTAATTTTTGTTAGTTAAATTTAATTTTGAGATACATAATTAATTTTGGGGAGTGTGTACGCTTCGCGTCGACTATGTGAATTGCTCGGGCAGCGCGCTCGCGCTAGGACCACGCTTGTGCTGACGCAGCACTGTCCGTTGTACGTGTTGTACACCGTACATGCTCCCGAGACAAACAAAAAAGATAAGCTTTAACCCATTAACGCCCAAAATGAAACTGCAGTATATTTTTCTATTGTTTTTCTATTTATTAGTCCATAAGGGATAAAATATGCTATATAAGAAGATAAAATGAAAAAAATATATTTACATATCAAGTTTTAGGGGTGTACTCAGCCGTGTACCATGGGCGCTTTAGGAGTGAAATTGTTTGAAACAAGGTCGTTCAACACAATAGCGTTTTCAAACATATTTCACAACGCCAGCGAATTCTTTGGCGACAGATAACACATCGCAATGGGTTTTCCATCCGTTCAGGATTATGTTCCGACCCCCTCCCTACTGCCGCTGAGGATGACGGACGGCTTGTCCTCAACATTTGATGACTCTGGGCTGACACGCAGAGTTGGGCTACTGCGTGATTTATGTAATACGTCACTAACAGAATGTCAAAATGTGGAAGAGTACGTAAGTAGAATAATGAACACAGCTCATAAACTCAGAAATATTGGTTTTAAAGTGGACGACGAGTGGCTAGGTACTATGTTGCTCTCAGGTCTGCCCGAAAGCTACGAGCCAAGATCACCTTGAACTATTTTTTGGGTCCATCAGAGCAAAATGTGGCTTCAATAATAATCCTTCGGCACGGATGTTTTGCGCTGCTTACCAAAACTACTAGTTCATGCTCAGTTCAAAGACAGTGCTACCGGAAATTGCATTCGTCTAGATCAAATATCGGTTTTGAATTGTACTTCTAACTATAAAACAGCTATTGACGACAGCACTAATTGTAGGCGACGCTTAGAAGCTGAAACACAAGATACGTTTGATAACATTATTGATCATGACTACATTTTGTGCCCATCAACTCTCTCAGAATACGGTAAAAATGTTGTTGAGTATATAGCAGGTTTCATCGGTAAAAAATTAATGAAAACATTAAAATGCGAAAAATGTATAGAAGGTCTTCAAAACATCGGACAATTGCATGAAAAATCCTTGATAGCTATAAAAAATAGAGGCCTATTCCATCCAATATCAAATTTAAACAGAAAATGTAGTGGAAGTGACTCCAGAATGTTGTCGCAAAAAGAAAAGAGCACCAGAAACATGGAAACGGGCTAGAGAAAGGGTTGAAAGGTAAGCATTTTTTCTTACAATGGCGGGTTTTTGTACTGTCAGCGCGAAAATAAAATATTATTTCTAGATGGGTTAAACACGATTTTTGTATAATATGCAGATTTTTTTATTGGATACTAATTAAGAGAAACTTTGATAACTACACATTTGTTCACGGTATTAATTTTCGGTATGGTTCAGATTACTCATGAAAATAACTTTTTTTGTTCATTATTATCATATCATGCGGGTACTTATTCATAAGTGACATAGTGACATAATGCATGTTATTTCAAACTTAATTTATTTTACAGGTACTCTGCAAAAATGCCACCGGGTTTGCCACGCTGCAATCACGATAGTGAAAATAAAAATTTTAAATGTTGTAAATTAACTATGCTCGACATTAAAAATTTCCACGAAGAATTTTATAGAACCAAAAATAAAAAGGACCAAGATGCATTTTTGTTGAAGCATTGCCGTGTTTTAAAAGTAAAAAGACGCCGGCCGAGAGTTGGTGAGCGCCAGCCTACAAAAAATGTTACAAAATTATTTGTAAGGAAAAGAAACTCAGTAAAATTATTACGAGTCTGTCAAAAAACTTTTATACGTATCTTGGGCATTACTGAGCATAGAATAAGAAAAGTATCTCGAACATTTGCTTGTACTGGATCCGTAGTTCAAGAAAAAAGGGGTGGCGATCATACTTCGGCCAAAAATATTCATAAAAGATTCATAGCATCATTTAAGTGTTTAGAGTCACATTATTGTAGATCTACCGTCTTAAGAAAATACTTGCCGTCAACTTTAAATATTCGTAAAATGTGGGCAATGTACAATCAAAGTAACGAAATCAAAGTACGTGAATGTTATTTTAGGTCTATTTTCAATACATGCTACAATCTAGGATTTGGAAGCCCACGTACAGACACTTGTTCTACATGCAATCAATTGCTTGAACGCATAAAAAAATCAACAGATCCGGCCGAAAAAGCAAATCTAATGACACATAAAAGGGTACACATGCTGAAGGCCAAAGCATTTTATCGATTGCTAAAGGAAAAAAAGGATAATTTGATTGTGTTTTCTTTCGATTGCCAAAAAAATCAAGTTCTGCCCAAAATATCTGATCAGGCAGCATATTATAGTCGCCAAATTTATATATATAATTTTGGGGTCGTGAAATTGGTGCCAGAAAATTCGTTAAACAGGGATAACGTAACGCTGTATACCTGGACTGAAGACGAATATCGTAAAGGTGCAAATGAAATTGCATCGGCCGTTTATGACACTCTTCAAAAAACAGTGTATAATGAAAATATCAAAATCGTTCGACTGGTGGCGGATGGATGCGGTGCCCAGAACAAAAACAGCATTATGATCGGTATGTGTGCTAAGTGGTTGACTCAGGCACCGCGCCACATAAAAACAGTTGAGCTAGTGTTCCCGATTCCCGGTCATTCATTTATTCCTCCTGATCGGGTTTTCGGTCTTATTGAAAAAGAAATAAAACGTGTGGAGACTATTTTAAAACCTGAGGAATACATAGAATTATTTCAAAAATATGGGACTGTTGTACTGTTGGACAATGTAAAAGATTGGAAAACTGGTCTCGGAAATATAATTCGTCCACCGGGAAACTGGCATTTCCAATTTAATAAATGTAAAAGATTTTTCCTAAAACGAAATAGAAGTAATAATGTGTTTATAAGAGGGGAACCTAACTATTGTGCTGATGTAGGAACTTATAAATCAGTGTTAAAGAGAGGAAAAACATTTATTGACCTAAACCCGGATTTGATAGAAAAATATAAAGTTATGGTAAAGCAAGTTAAACTAAAAGATATTGACAGTCTTCTGAAAAAAACATTTTGGAGAAAATTGGAATTTAAGGGATGATTTAAACTTCTACAAACAGATATTCCTACGAACAGGAAATGGAATAGAAATTGAAGAGTGGCTAGATGAAGAAATTTGTGAAGTTGCGGAAGAGCCAGATTCAGACTTTAGAATTTAACTTCACACATTGACACTGTATTACAGTTTTATAAAATAAAGTGATTTATTGAAGAAAAAAAATGTTGCTTGTTTTGTTGACTGTACTTTATCTTTTAAAAATACGCTTAAAAGCAAACGTTCGACTGTCCTTTCACTTAGCTGCAGATTCACCACTGTCCAATGTCAGTCAAACGCAAGTTCACCACAGTCCAGTGTAACATGCAAAAAAATCACCACTGTCCTGTCTGTGTTATTAAATTTTATTGCATTTATTTAAACAAACAATAATGAAGAGGTTCGTTGTAATTAAAAATAACCTCCATAACATAAAAAATAACCTTTGCTATAAATAATCGAATGAAATTTCGCTATACTGAAATTTCATTGAATGACCGACATAAATTTTATGGACAATGGCGTTTTTGCTTTTATACCCCTCATATAAACGTTACATCATGAAAACTGTAATACTACTACTACTACTCTGTTTACCTTCCTTACAGGTGACACATTTATTTATTTATTTATTTATTTATTTATTTATTTATTTATTTATTTATTTGGGAAACAAACAATTCACCTTTTACACAAAAAAAAGATACATACAATATAAAACAAATGAATACAAACAGTTTCCACTATTAGGTAATACAAAATAAAAAATAAAAACGCAAAAAGATGTAATACAATTACAGTGACACCAAAGATAAAATTTTGACGCTAATAGAGAAAAAGGGTTGATAAAAAAAAATACACAACAGCTACTAAGACTAGAATATTAATTTAAATTTAAAACTACTGTGATTATTTTATTTTATGTCAGATTTTCTGACACATGTCAGATTTTCTGACTTTGTTGAGAAAGTTACATGGTCAGTGTTATCAGATATTTTCTTTCGACTGTTAAAATTAAGGTGTCCCATCCGTTGGTGCCATAGAAAGATATAATTTTCTTCAACATCGGACATACATGCATAGCCTCCACCAGGCATGTTCAGCCGGTACATGTTGTTAATAATACTAGCTGTTGCTACTATCTGATTTCCATTGTTCATAATAACACAGCCAGTTGTCAAATCTTACTTGGCCTCCACTGCGAATAATCTGACTTACAGATAGTAAGTTTGTAGCTAATTCGGGAACGTATAATACATTTGTAAACAGTACCTTTTTTTCTTGACCTTTTTCATTGTAAGTATTTAAGCTCACTTGCCCTGAGCATTGCACTGACAATACTTTGTTATCTGCTACTCTTATATTCATTATAACGGAAGTAGTCTCATTCTGAAGCAAACTCTTGACTTTGACCATATGTGAGGATGCGCCTGAGTCCACATACCAGGCATCACAGTGTGCACTTGTCGCAATAAATACAGCGGCATATGATGTACTACTGGAGTTTTGTGATGCTTCTTTATTTTTCCATTTGCATTCTGGGCTTTTGTGTCCATATTTATTACAGGTGTAGCACCTAGGTCCTTTAGAATGCCTCTTGTAATTTTTCTGAAACTTTTTGTTAACTGCGAATGCTTTTGACTCATTTTCACATGGTCTGACATCCTGTAATAATTTTGCCTTTACAGAATCTGAAGTAATAGTCATGCCTGAGCTTTCAATGGCCATTATATGTATTAACAAAACTGGAGTGATTTAAAAAATGATATATTTGAAACAACTCTACGAATCATCAACTTTTTGTAAATTTATGTATGTATCTTTATATGTCTAGATTGAATGCTAATCAATAATTATTTACCAATTGTTTTACTGTATATTAAAATAGGTATTTACAAGTTTGTTTTGTTGTTGGTTGTTTTGTTTCAATGTATAATTATATCCTGTAATTTTATCATTTAAAAATTGGCGCACATAAAAAAATATTTATTTGTAAGATGCTCAGTAATTATGATATAAACTAATAACATTGAGATCGTTAACTGTATCTGCGCAGCTTCTATTGTAGGGGTATTTTTTGGTACTTGGTTAAGCAGAACATTATATTTGTTTTTTTTTTGCTTTTCTTGAACATGTTATATATTTTAGACTTAAGAGGCGAATATTATTCTTCACAAAAAACTAGCCTCGCAAATATTTATTTGTTCAATAACATTACCGTTGTGTATGTATAAATTTGCTTTTTTTTTGTGATTGTTATGATGTTTTTTTTCTTCCATTGACCACTTAATATTAGTACCTAGTGCAGCGTTTACAGATTTTTAGTAAATATTTAAACGTATCCATTTTACATTCAGAATAGAATCGTTTGCAAATAATATAATTTTGTCATCCGTTCTACGAGTACATGGAAAGTCAATAATATTTAAGTCGGAGCATGAATGCAGAATGCCGATCAAGCTGAGTTTCTTCACCGTAAGACATTTTGTGGAGGCGAAATTGCAGGTGAAAAAAAATCTGAGAGATTTAGTATCAACTAGGTACATTTAACACTAGGCACTTAAACACAAATATACAACGTAGACAGTTGACAGACCAAAAGCTGCCACCTCTACGGAGGTCTACAGAGAAGTCACCGCCGCCAGCTCGGACAATAACATCTAGCCTCTATCAAAGCGTCAACCTGCCCCGATAACGCTTTAATGAAATGATAATAAATGCTCTACGTAAAAACAAAAAAAAAACTTTATATGAATACTACAACATATACGACTGATAAAACTAAATCATGTTTTATATCGACGCGAAAATGTCGATAATGTGGCATCACTACCTTGTGACAACCTACGAAATAATGAAACAGGACAGTATTATTTGTCTCTTTTCTACGCAATATTTACGTCATACGTAAAGAAGGACAAGTATATGCATTTCACTTTACACTTATAACGTTGTATCCATGTCTTTTTATACATCCATGACAAAGTCTCTTGTCAATATGGTGTTATAAGACTACTTTTAAAATTACCTACATTTAATAATACATTAAATTTGTGAAAGTACTCTAATTTTACTACTGAACTTTTAGTCAACATGAAGTTATTTTCTCTTTTAACTTTTATTCTACTTATATGATATAATTTAATAAAGTATATTTTATGAAAAAAAATAATAAACATTATTTAGTAAGTTTTCATTTTTTCCCTGTTTTTAGGTAATTTTTTATTGTAATGGCAGCATTTTGTGATTATAATGGCACCAAATTGAAATGTCACTTTGCTCTATACATTGCCAAATAGTTACCACTTTATTGAAATTATTCGTATTATAAGTGAACTAGCGACATCTGTATTCCACACCTCCAACTAACTGATTATTATCCGGGTAATTTAAAAAGCTCTATGATTCTGTTGATATCCATACATGTTACTATACATTCCATTACTGCCACTTTTTCATGTCGTGTTTCCAAGATCTCAGTACTAAGATTGTACCGCCTGATCTTAAATTAGGATTTATGACAAGCATTTTTGTTAATTTTTCAAGTGTTGAAAGTGCTTAAATTCAGGAGGAGTGTTAAATATAATTTTGTAATTTTGAATATTGCGCCTTGCAACACCAGCTCACGCTTGACCCTCTCTCTCTGCTCTGTGCCATTAGAGTTACTATATGTGTTCCCGGTAATTTTCTTCTTAGAATAAAGTTAATATTGAAATAAACAGTGTTGTGACTTATTAATCTATCAAAAACCATAGTGGATGAAATGAAAAACCCGGAAATCAAAGACGGTAAATTTTAATTTATATTGTCATTGTTAAAATAAATACAAAACGATTCTCTTACACGAAATGCTTCTCTTGTTGGTCGTAAGTTGTCGTCGTATAAATGTGCCACCGATTGAAGTTGCTCATCTACAGCACTCGTTACATCAAAAGCTAAGATTGTCTGCTTAGTTATAAGATAATTATGTAGCACACAAGCAGCTTTTGTAATTTTATCAACTGAGTCTAATTTGCACTCCAAAGGACGACGAAATACTCGAAATCGCATAGATAATATGCCAAATGCATTTTCTACCACGTTTCGTGCTGTGCTGAGACGGTAATTAAAGTGCCTTTTTTCTCTACTGTCACGACAAGCACTTTGCGGGTATGGTCTCATAAAATGTTTTTGTAAGGGAAATGCCTGGTCTCCCATAAATACGTAAGGTATTGGAGTACCACCGTCTAGTAAAGGTTGATTATCAGGCAAATGTAATTGGTTATTTTTTAACTTTTGTCCAAATTCACTGTCAGCAAAAATACCACCATCGCTAAATCTGCCCATGGAGACAACATCTATAATTATAAACCTCTTGTTGGCATCAACAACTGCGAGTAATACTATGGAGTGAAAATGTTTGTAATTAAAAAATTGGGAACCTGCATTGGGTGGGCATTTTATTGAAATATGCTTGCCATCGACTGCACCAAGGCAATGTGGGAATTGCCATTTATTCTTAAATCATTTATTCTTAAATTATCCCAAAATCCGTGGCAGACGGTTTCTACTATTCTAGAAACTGTTCTGTCGTCCACTCTATAATTATAACCGATCGTTTTATAGGAGTCCCCTGTTGCCAAAAACCTGCAAAAGATGATTTTTTTTTTATTATTCCAGTGCAAACTGCGAAAGATGAATGGAAAAAATTACGGGATGGGCATCGAGAATCATTAAAAAGAATGAAAAGCTTTACTAGTGGCCAGGCTGCTCCGTCAACAAACGTTTGGAAATATGCCAGTCTACTTGAATTTTTATTGCCTTATTTGAAAAACCGCATAAGGAGTAGTAATAAAAATGAAACCCAGAATACTACTGCAAATAATTCAGTCGACGTCAGAATCTAGCGTCATAGTATAAAATACTATGACGCTAGATTCTGAATATGTTTCTAACGCCGAGTCCATACCATCTACATCTCGCGAAAGCTTACCCTCTGAATCAAGACAATGAAAGAGAAAGCCTACCGATGAATCTTTAACTGATTTACTGAAAGAAATTGATACTGATTATGAAAAGCGCCGTCGTGAGCGAAGGGAGAAAGAGAGAGATGAAAAAGAAACAAGAAAACATCCTTTAAAACTTTTTTTTTAAAGTATGAGCGAAACAGCAGCCAAATTTCCTGATTGGTTGCAAAGAGACTTTAAGAAGAAAGTCTTTAATATAATAAGGACGTCACGGACGGTCATACGGCAGTACATGTTTTTTTTATTTCTGTGCTTGAAAAAATATTAAAACAAAGAACTTTATTGTGAAAGTGTTTTTGATGTACGCTACTTAACGCTAGGCAGCCGTGTGAGTGTGCGCAAACGCTGTAGTGACGTAAATCTAGTGTAAAAGGAATACTAAATAATCTATTACATCTTTTTATTAAACTTCATTAATTTATAACAGTGGGTAGAATAGATACAGTATCTTGCAAAACATTAACATTAACTTAATTGTTGCGCCATCTAGTGGAGTGCTACCTACATATCTGCTACCTGTTCCCTCTAGCCGTAAACAGATGGCGAAGTGTTCGGCTTGTGGTCGGTTCCTATCGCCTACAGGTGCCGCTACTTGTAGGTCATGCCCATGTATGTATCACAAAAGGTGTGTGGCGATTCCGGATTACGCTGCACCACCGAAAGACTGGGTTTGCCCAGAGTGCAAGAAAAAGCAGCGTAAAGGTGACAATGATGCCACCCCTGTGAAAAATATCACTGACACACAACCTTCACCGCCTACTTGCGAAACCCATTCTTTCAGTACCCTTTCACCTGTAGATTCTGATGTTCGCGTTCTACGTCAAGAACTGGCGGAATATATGGCCGAACAACGTGAGTTTCGCGAGGAGCTCCGTGCATCAATGGCACGTATGGGAACACGTATTGATGCGCTTGAGCAAAGACTCGATGCGCTTGAGCGGCGCGAAACATCTACGGCAGCTGAAAATACTCAAATTACTGAGCTGAATCAAACTATAATAAAACTTAAGCTAGAACTTAACGAACGTGATCAGGAGGCACTTCTAACTGACTTAGATATAGGTCACATTCTCGAGGAGAAGGGGGAAAATATCTCGCACACCGTCACTGTCTTAGGTGCACCGTATTTGAGCAAGGAGTGGTATACTCTTCAAAAGTCAGCTTCTGCTCTCCGACCACTCTCTTCCAATGATGTTTAACGCTTCGTACTGCTCGTTCCCATAACCCCCCAGCACTAGGCCAAAATGGAGCATTGAAATGCCAATCGATATTTAATTCTGCTATTTCCTGATAGAACTCCTCACCAAGTGTATATTTTAAGTCATGATATTCTTCTTTTAACATCCTGTTGGCTCCCACAAAGTTCGTCCCATTGTCGCTATATTTATGTTTGGGCGCTCCTCGCCTTGCGACCATCCTGCGAAGAGCTGCTAAAAACGCTGAACTACTGAGGTCCGAGACTAGCTCTAAGTGCACCGCTTTGGTGACCATACAAATAAATAATGCTATATATCCCTAGCTATATATATATATATATATATGTTTTTATGCCTCGTCCTTTATTGGCTTTTATTTCCACGTACCCCGTGTAATCAACTCCGGTATGAGAGAATGGTAGTGCAGGGTTGATTCTTTCCTCCGGTAAGTTACCCATTAACTGATATTTTTTTTGATCAGGTCATGCTTTCTACATTTCACGCAATTTCTTATCACTTTCTTAACTACTCTGGTACCCGACACTATCCAATATCTTTGTCTTAAATTAGCTTGAGTCAAACGTGGGCCACCATGGTAACTTGATGAGCTTGTTGTATTAACAGATTGGTAAAATTGCCGTTATAAGGTATTATAATCGGGTGCTTCATCTCTGTACAAATACGTGCATTGTTTAATCGCCCTCCAACACGTAGACAAGCTTCTATTTGAGCAAGGAGTGTGGTATACTCTTCAAAAGTCAGCTTCTGCTCTCCGACCACTCTCTTCAAATGATGTTTAACGCTTCGTACTGCTCGTTCCCATAACCCCCCAGCACTAGGCCAAGATGGGGCATTGAAATGCCAATCGATATTTAATGCTATTTCCTGATAGAACTCCTCACCAAGTGTATTTTTTAAGTCATGATATTCTTCTTTTAACATACTGTTGACTCCCACAAAGTTCGTCCCATTGTCGCTATATACATATATGTTTGGGCGCTCCTCGCCTTGCGGCCATCCTGCGAAGAGCTGCTAAAAACGCTGAACTACTGAGGTCCGAGACTAGCTCTAGGTGCACCGCTTTGGTGACCATACTAATAAATAATGCTATATATCCCTAGCTATATATATATGTTTTTATGCCTCGTCCTTTATTGGCTTTTACTTCCACGTACCCCGTGTAATCAACTCCGGTATGAGAGAATGGTAGTGCAGGGTTGATTCTTTCCTCCGGTAAGTTACCCATTAACTGATGTTGTTTGATCGGGTCATGCTTTCTACATTTCACGCAATTTCTTATTACTTTCTTAACTACTCTGGTACCCGATACTATCCAATATCTTTGTCTTAAATTAGCTTGAGTCAAACGTGGGCCACCATGGTAAGTAAGTTGATGAGCTTGTTGTATTAACAGATTGGTAAAATTGCCGTTATAAGGTATTATAATCGGGTGCCTCATCTCTGTACAAATACGTGCATTGTTTAATCGCCCTCCAACACGTAGAATCTTACTTCCATCTAGAAAAACCAAAATTTAATAACTTGCTTTTATTATGCAGTTTATTATGCTTTAACAAATGTTGAAAGTCATCGCTATATTCTGTTCTCTGTACATATTTTATTATAAGACATTTCGAAATGTCTTATAACAGAACTAGTTATATTTTCAGGAAAAAAAATTAACAACTGTGCCTGTCTCTCTCCCTGTGCCATCTCCAAGTGTCTCCATGCTATTCAATAAGAACTTGGTTTGTAAAATTTTGCTACTGCGTAAGATTGATAAATTATATAGTACATTTATAGATATCAAAAGAAAACTTTTTGTTAAAAAGTACAGAAAATATTTGCGACTATCTCACTTCTGGGCTGAGCTTTTAAATGTGATAATTAGTTTATTGTGCATTTCATTTATAAATATAATAAATAGGTAAGATATTTAGGTACTGTTTCTCCCTGTAGTAGGTGTTAGAGTTGCCTAACCATTTGAATAGTAATAGTACTACCTACATAACTACAAACGCATATTTTAAAAACATATTATAAAATTTTGAATGTGGTAGAACCAGTGTAGTTCAACCGGGAAAGTACCACCGCCACACCTATTCCTAAAGTCCGACTTTTAATTCGATGCAGTAAACTGACAGTTCCAGTGTTGCAGGTTATTGCTAATAAATAAATAGAGATGTGACAAGTGAATGAATGATATAATCAATTTTAGTTCAATATTTTTTTAGCAAAAAAAATCAATATCCCACTTTGTTATCCTAACTTGAATAAATGTGATAAATATAACCTGATTATTAAGGGGATAAGAAAAAAAACTATAATAATTATGTGAAAATGATTATTTATTCACTATCGCTTTCCGTATCGGTTACATTTATTATAAATTTGTCTGTCAAATTATCAATTAATGGATCAAGCCCACTCATTTTCTGTTCCTCTTTTATTGCATGTGATACGCAGTTACTCCATCTTTCGGGTGTAACAGTATTTACACCTTCTATAAATAAGTTTTTTACGTCTTCTAATTTATACGTAGTATTATTTTTTGCAACATGCCCCTTTACCTGCGCCCACACCAATTCAATGGGGTTAAGCTCGCAGTGGTAAGGGGGCAATCTTAGTACAGTAACTCCGTGTCGTGCGGCCATCTCATTGACCGCATATTTATTATAACATTGATTACTAGGAACAAGTTCCAAAAGAGTGGCTTTCACCATATTTTCTTCAAAAGGAATTTTGTTTTTTGAGAGCCAGTCTATTATTACTGATTTTTTCCAAGACATGTTTGGCGCCGTTTCTAATTTCCTGGAGTGGTATGGGGCGTTGTCCATGACTACCACAGAATTAGGTTTCAATCTTGGTAAAATCCTCTCAAACCATTCCTCGAAACAAGCTGCATTCATTTCGTCATGGTAGTCTTCTTTACCTTTCTTTGCTTCAAATATTAATAAACCATCTTCAACAAAGCCCTCTTCACCGCCTATATGACTTATTATGAGTCGTTTTCCTTTACCTGTTGGATTTTTCAAACCCGTGGTCATTCCGTCTAAAAAGGCCTGCCTGGATGTTGTAATAGTTTT
The DNA here is from genome assembly GCA_949699795.1 of Spicauda simplicius. NCBI lineage: Eukaryota > Metazoa > Arthropoda > Insecta > Lepidoptera > Hesperiidae > Spicauda > Spicauda simplicius. The sequence continues at coordinate 15,028,772 of OX453074.1, read as the reverse complement.
ATCAACCCAGGTTTTATTTGTAGTATGACCTGAAAAATATATATATAAATATTTAGCATAACAAATTTTAAATTCTTATTAATTTATTGCAAATATGGGTAAGTATTACATACTTACTCATTTATGGGATGGGATTTTATTAATTCTTGATGCTATTTAGCAGTTATTCGGTATAAGTAATAATAATTACTAACCTGCGTTAACCCAAGTTTCATCTTGATAGTAAACATATCTTCCTTGCCTTCGATATTCCCTAATCTGTTGTAGGTAACGTTGACGCCATGTTACAATATCTTGCCTGTCAATAAGTACACTTCTGCGAGAACGTGAAGTGTATGCAAAATTTAGGTGCTTCATGACTTTTCTCAATGTCTCTTTTGACATCTTGGGTAAGTCCGGATCATCGTTAATAATATTCAGTACCTAAAACAATGTAATTTGTATTTAATGTAACCTTGAAATCATTACATGGATAATAAAAACAAGATTAAATATTGCAATGTCAAAGATAATATCTACCGACTGACCTTTGCGATGGTTGGAGGTTCATTTCTATAAAAGAACTGGTGCACACATCGTCTAATGGTGGAAAACGTGAATTCATCAAATTTTTCCTTGAATGACAGCTTTGGGCCAGGTTTTTTGGGAGGCTTGGGGGGTGCATCTTTGTTTTCTTTATGTTCCTTTAGGACATCATAAACAGTGCGTTTTGCTATTCCTAATATTTCAGCTACTTTATTTACGCATTCATCTTTCTTGGAAACTTCAAATTCCGTCAATTGCTGATAATTTTCGTGATACACGTACTTGTAGGCGTTGCTGATCATCACTTTTTCTGAGACAGTTAAAGCCTTACGTGGACGTTTTTTTGTCGGAGACAAACTTAACGTCTCTGTATCTTCACGCGATGTGCTTGGCTGAGGATCCATTTTTGGCGAAAACCAACAAATATGGTCAAAGATAACAAAAACGTAACAACAAAACAAAAACGTAACAATAAAACAAAACTTAACAACAAACTCAACAATATAACGAATTGCGGGGAGAAAACAAAACATGCGTGCGCTCAGACTATAAGAATGAAGTCGAATGAAAAGCGAACCAAAATGACACTTTCTGCGCGCGCGTGCCATAAACAAAAAAAACGGACCACAAATATCAGGATACCGTCAGGGGCTATTTGCAATTGACGAGGCTATTTGGAATTTTCAAATAAAAAGTGTTGATCGTATATATTTTTATATTTAAGAGTTACAGGAATTAAAATAGACGCTCTGGTAATACATTGACAATATGGGTCAACGTCGCAGGGAAATTTTAACGATTAGCTTCCTTATTTATTGCACGGTTCGTAATTTTAAAAGTGACATTTCAAGTGTGTTTTTAATGTCAAAAACTTTCGTTTGGTAGACACGATATAAACAGGTACATGAAAAGTGAAGTAAAATAAAACAGAGTATTTTCTGCGCATTTCGGTGATATTGCTTGTAATTTTCCCAAATGTATCATTCTTAGTTTCTTTAGACACAGCTTCAAAAAACACGATAAGCCAAACCAAAAAAGTGTGATTCTAAATAACCCCATTCATGCGATATTTGAGGACATTAAAAAATATATATCTTAATATTTATTGACCTAAGCTTAACAGTTATGAGTATTTAGTATATCGTAAAAGCTAATGAAAAAAAAAAACATTAATTTACAGTACCTAGAATTTTTAAAACTCTTTAAACTTTAAAACAAAAAGTGTTCCAATTAGCCCCACTTTACGGTAGTTATTTATTTGTACCAGAAGGAGGATTATGTTTTTGTAATCTTTAATATAGTATTATAAAAATATTAAAAGGCGAACGGCAGAAATTGGTACCGCATGTTATTTTGTTATTGTTTTGTTAAATAATTTGTACTACTTATTGAGGCAACTAAGCCATTTATTTTCATGTAAGTGTCCCATTATTAAAAGTTTGGATTGATAACACCAATAAAAAAGATTTTATTAATACTAAACGTAATTATTTTTAGAATGTGAACTATATTAAAAACCGTTCATTCAATTTTTGAATGAACGAGCTCATGACTATTAAGAAAAATGTGGTATCATTATTTTGTTAAGTGACATTAGCTTACGTCAGTTTACTGCATCGAATTAAAAGTCGGACTTTAGCGTGTTATTGACTTCAGATAGAACTCATGGTTTGTATGAAGTTGATTACAGATGTCCATGTGCGGCAGTGACCACTTACTATCAGGTGGACTGCATGCTCGTTTGCTACTTCAGTCAAATAAAAATAATATACATCTTGCTTTTTACAGGTGCAGATGTTCAAATTCATACAAAAAAAAAAACAAAAGAACAAAAATGCTTACTCACACTGAGATGGAAATACGCAAGAAAATCATTGCTGTCAAAGTGAAATTTATAAGTATAAAAATAAAGTGCAAAGACAAAAAGAAGAAATTTTTGCAGCAAAAAAATGGCAACTAATATTTTTAACCACCATTGAAAAATATTCTTCTGTTGCTAAACTCTTATTTCAAATACTGGAGAGAAAACAAAAAAAAGTCGCAAGGTCGACGATTTACGTTAGAAGAGAAAATTGCTGCTTTATCAATATTGAAGCAGAGCCCTAAGCCTTAAGGCTAAGGGCTTAAGGGATATAGTTTCCTGAGGAGATTTTTTATTTTTCCTGCTTCATAAACCCTTTCGACGTTAGTGCATAAGACTAACGTTAGAGCAGGCATCAATAAAAATATATTCAAACAATTAAAGAAAAAAGTACAAAATATGAAATTAGAAGAAAAGTTGTGTATAATTATTATTGGACGAAATTTCCTTAAAACCGGGTGTTTTTTATTCAGAAAGAAGGGTGTCTTTTATTCAGAAAGAAAGGAGACAATCTGTGGATTTGGCGACGACGGTTTACAAAAAAGCCCGAATTTGCGAACCATGCGCAAATATTTATGATACGTGGTTTAATACACAATTATAAACAACCTGTTGCCTATACATTTTCTTCAAGGACAACAAAAGGGCCTGAGTTGGCAAATAAATCAAAGCCCTTATTAGAAACCTTCAAGAGGTAGGATTAATAGTAGTAGCTTCTGTTTGTGATCAAAGCACAAACAATAGACAAGCAATAAAGCAGTTAATTAAAGAGATTAGGCAAACACATTTAATAAGAGAAGACCAAAAGAAACAATATTTTGATAAATGGCAAATAGATTATTCCTCTATAAGATCCACCACATCTACTTAAAGGTTAAAGGAATAATTTAATAAACAAAGATTTAAAATATATGCAAAAAGGAATAACCAAAGTTGCCAAATGGTCACAGAATTATCATATAAAGAAAATCCTACCTCTGAAGGCATTAGATTAATACCGAAATTAACTGAAAGCGATATTAGACCAGAAAAGATAAATAAAATGAAGGTGAAATACGCATCACAAATTAGCCGCACTGTAGGAGCAAATATAGGAAATCTTGCAGGTATTGAAATATTGTTTCAAAAACAAATAACTGTAATATCATAGTAAAATTGAAAAGAATTTTAGAACAATACTTATTAACAACAATTTTTGTTTCAGATAAAGGAATTTCTGCCATATTCTTAGACGAGATATACCATTCAATGAAAGGTAGTTTTAAAAAAAATTAAAATGCGAAGAGCTTATTGAAAGCTGTAACACAAACATCTAGACATTATAAAGTGTGGGAAGAAGGAATAAAAATATTTAAAACGATGAAATTTATAAACTCCACAGGAAAAGCAACGTCCGTTCCGAGTATAAACTGGGTAAACTATAACTGGGTATCGACACTGGAAGCTGCAAAAACTTTAATCATAAATTTGTACTTAAATTATCAAATAAATTATTTATGGATGCGACACCTCAATCAAGATAAATTAGAAACTTTCTTTGGAGCAATAAAGAGTCATGGCTGTCGCAACAATAATCCAAAATGTACTCATTTTGAATCCAGTTTCATAACTTTGTTTATAAATCATTTAAACAGTGTCCACACCCGGCAAGCGAATTGTAAAATTGATTATTGTCAATACTTACATGCCCGCGTCATTGACGATAATTATTGTGAAGCCTCGTCGACCCACTCTGACGATTTTCAAACACTTCATATTATATTCAGTGTCAACCACACTCTGTCGATTTTCAAACACATATTGGTATTCAGTGTCAACCAATTAATGAAAAAAAGGATCCCTGAATAATAGCCCCTCTTTCTATTAAGTGGATACTTTTTGAAAAAGATTAAATCAAAAGTATTTAAAAATTGCAAACAGTGTTCCAATTCATTAATTAATAAAAATGAATTGGAATATATTAAATACCGAGAGTATACGGATCGAAGTTGGCTATATTCTCCCAGTCATCAATTAATTCAATTTGTATCCGATTGCCAACATGTTACGAATGAAATTTTAAAACAAAATTTACAACAATTATAACTCTCTGAAATTATAACTACGGCGATTTTCACTTTAGTTGATTTAAAATTCATTGAATGTTCAGAACATAGACAAAAGTAATTTAGTTCTGGCGCACACATGCATGGTGCTGTTACTATTATATACATACATCAATTTATTTATTTTTTTTTTTGCTGCTGATGGTCGCATCTAACCAATAGTTGCGTTTGATCCACGACTTTTTGACCAACCTGTATATACACTCGCGTGCAACCGAATCAACTCACCCATACAAAATAGACAGTGGTTTTATTAAAAAAAAAAGTTTATAAAAGGTATTTTTTTTATTAAAGCCTATTCTTTTACCTTTAAATTAACACATTTATCATTTTAATCCAATCACCACTTTGGATATCGTGGTATGAACGTTAGTGTAGTACTAACGAGTTGCGCTGTGCCACCCCCTATATAAACCTCCGTAAGCAACGCACCCTTATCAGTCGCTTATCAGAAGTTGATGAAATTTCTAGATATCGAATTAATAGATAAATAGTTCTCTTTGTTTAGTCTGTGACTACTTCATAGATTGTTATTTTCTATTGTCTATGTTCTCTCTCTGTGCTCGTATGTGAGAAATATAGTCACGCGTCCGTAACGAAATTTTGTTTTATTTTATTATCATAGGTTATGGGCCCAGTTTGGCCAATATTTAGGTAGAGACACATGTAATTTCTAGTTTAGCTCCTTTTTTTAGCGTAGGTCACGAGTGATAACCTGAAAATAAAATCATGACGAACTACTTGGTGAATGTACCAAAGTTAAATGGGCGGGAAAATTACACGGAGTGGTGCTTCGCCGCGGAGAATTTTCTGATCCTGGAGAAATAGGGCATTGCATGAAACCTGAGCCCGGGAAGATTACAGAAGCCGCTGATTATTATTGGACGAAATGTCCTTAAAAGCGGGTGTCATTTATTTAAAAAAGGACACAATCAGTGGATTTGTGGATGGTTTACAAAAATCCCGAATTTGCGAACCATCCGCAATTATTTATGATACGTAGTTTAATACACAATTATAAACAACTTGTTGCCTATACATTTTCTTCAATTTTTATTGGTCTCATCTTTCCCACGCAATTTCATATCAGTCTGAGCTTAATAAATTTTTACACAATGCCAAAAAGAAATATAAGACTAAGATCGAGTGGACAAAAGCGAGCAGTGAAGCTTTTGATCAATGCAAGCTAAGTCTCCAAAATGCCGTGACGTGATCTCATCCTACTACAGATGCCCCATTAGCACTCATGACAGAGAAATCCCGGATAGTTGGTTGGGTATCCATGCTGACTTGATTAATAACTTCTCGGGCCAGCGCGATGAAACGACCCTCCACAAGTGACTTCTCATTAACCACTCAAGGAGATAGATCACCCCAGTAATTTTTTGACCACTGCATGACTTTATTCAGTACTATAATGACTTATGTGACCTTACATGAAACGATACAGACAAATTTGAGAAACGTGACCTTTATAGGAAAGTAACTATGCAGGCATTCATCCGCGGACTCAAAGAACCTTTAGGATCCCGTATACGCTGTATGCGACCTGACACTATTAGAAGGCGCTTGAGTTTGTTCAGGTAGAATTTAATATCATGTGTATCACTTAATACAACAAGTAGGCGTACCCCAAGGAAGTATCTCGGGACCCCTCCTGTTTATTTTATATACAAACGACATTACACAAATAACAAACTGCCGTTGTTCCTTATTTGCAGATGACATTGCTATAGTCATTCCAGATAATTCCACTGACAATTACAACAACAAAATTAATCAAAATATTGACAAAATAATTATATGGCTAAGAGATAGATAACCTAGAAATAAATTTATCAAAAACAAAATATATCCAATTTGGTAGAAGAGGGACAAAAAAGCTTGACCTAAATGTTCGCTATAAAAACAAGCCCATCACTGAAACGGAGTCAATTAAATTTCTAGGTATACAACTAGATCGCTGGTTTACTTGGAACGAACATACAGATAACTTTATAATACTATACCAGATGAAATTAAGGACCTGCCATTTATAATGTTTAGAAAAAAAATGTTTAATTGGTTACTAATGAATAGTTTTTACTCTTTAACAGAATTTTTGACATGGAGAAAACGTTAATGATAATGATTATAATTACGATTGACATTTAATTCAATATCTTGACTTGACATAACTCTTATTTCGCTATTCAATTATTTGACATGATTATGAATTATTTGTATATTTATTGGTTCTGTAATTAATTTAATTTAATGATATTTAATATTGTAATAAAATCTATAAAATATTTCTTAAGAACCCAAAATTGCATACCTTAACTAAAAAAAAAGATATTACGGACGAGCCACCAGATAAGGGAAACTGCCAAGAAGAAAAAAGGGTGACACTGACAAAGCATTATAGAGTTGTCTTAACGCGAAGAAAGACATTTGTAATTTTTTCGTAGAATTTTACCTTCATTGCAAAATTTTGATGAAGCAAAAACAAGAAAGTTTCAAATAGCAGTTTTACAAGTTATTGATAATCTTGATAAAAATCTTCCAGCATTATCGTCTTATCATACAACATATAATTGCAGTTAGGAATATTACAGTAATAACTATAGCGGCTATCGGACCTCTTCCTACCAGTGTACTCCTGAAAAGCAATACCCATAGTCCACAAAATCTTCCATCTTTTCTTCAAGCAGCTTCCTAAAAAGTGGTTCTGAGGTGAGCTATCGAAAGTCTATGCGCTTATATTGCAAGCGCATATTGTGTTAATCAAACGGATGTATTTTTTCAGTATTTTTTTATTTTGCTGGCTAAAATCTATACTGAAATCGATCTCAGTATACATCCGGATAAAATATTTAATAAGGAGGAGACTGTATACAGATCAATAACAAACCTAGAAAGGTTATAGCTACCAAAGGGGCGAAGGCAAGCGGCGAAAAGGGAGAAAATGTGACAGTTATAGCATGCTGCAATGCTCAAAGGAGTTTTCTTTCATCCGTGTTAATTAACTATAGGTACTTACAGCAAGCCTTAATCTGTAGGAGATTTACCTCCAGGTTCAAAAGTAGGGTTGGGTTAGGTCAGGTTAGGTACCAAGAGGAAGTTGTCATGAAATCGACAGACAGCGAAGTCATCCTCGAATACGAATGATCAAATCATCCATCTTCTACCTACTTTACAGCTTCTATCGACTATACTTTTGCTTACTCAAATGAATCTAAAGCTTCGGATATAAAATTTGTTTCCAAAAGATTAAATCTTGGTACTTATTTTTATTAATTTAATAAATAATAAATATCACAACTTTAGAAATGTCTTTCATTCTATTCGCGAATAGGCATACAAATATAAGCGAAGAAAATTGTGAAAAAGTTTTCCGTGCAAGGAAACAAAAGACGATTCTTGGGACCAAATAATCATTGAAACAAATATAATTGGTAGATAAAATATGGTCAAAAAAATGCATTTGCCCGATATACCTGACGTACGTATCACAGTACACCAACCACGGTTGTGTTTGTTACGCCCTTAAAACTTTTGAAATAAAAGAATAGCAAAGGCAAGAACATATCTGGACATTTTTTCCAGATGACCTACATACTTATTTTGAGGTCAATGTCGCCACTTTGTCGCAAAATACATTTTCGTCCTTTGTTAAACAAAATTCCGAAGAACACATAGGTACCAGTAACTGGAATCCTAATGAAGTGTGTTGTAGTATGGGTATGCCTGCCAATGAATCAATAGATTTAACAGATACACAGAAAATTGTTAAGATGAAGGAATTGAAACTGGAGACTAATATTTATTGAAAAACATATGTAGATATCAAAAAAATCACAATTTAAAAGCTTTAAAAAGGACATAGGTTTACCGAAGATTTATAATTCTGTTGAAATAGCATTAAATAATTTGATAGATAACAATACTGATTTGTAGTCTATTAACATAACTATCTGAAACAACAGCTCCCCTTATCAATTCCAATAATAAACAGCAATTGACGAAACAGGGGTCCATTGACAGAAAATCCAAAAACAACGATTGAAACACCCATTAAGGATAATAATAGTATTAATATTTTACCACAGGTATTTGCAAGCAATCATACAACACCAAACAAAGTAACGAAAAACAAGAATTAAAGTCTCCAAGAAAATATTCCTATAGTAATGCCATCCACGTCGAGGATACCAGACAACTCTCTGAATACAATGACAATACAAAGTCCTTTCAAAAGTGCTTCATTTTGTATAACACCAAAAGAAAACTCAAAAAGAAAAAGAAGGAAAATATGCCATCCGTTGTAACATCAATAGAATGGCAAAAACATCACTAGGAAAAGGAAAGAATAGAATTGGAAGATGGTAAGAAAAAAAGAAGTAATGATGATCGATGAACGATAAACACAATAATGTGGGTTGGTCTGGCAGGTAACAGAAAGAGACAAAGACCCTTGGTATGACGGGCAGACAACATCAAACAATTGGCAATGCATGGATAAAGACAGGTCAAATTGGAGATCTCTAGAGGAGGCCTTTAACTAAAAGAGATACTTGCAAGCATCGTCACAATGTTAATACTAATATTAATTTTAACTATCATTACATGTAATTTGTGGTTTAAATTATAACTTTGATATATTTTATTTTTAGTTGTAATTGCAACTTTTTTGATTATGATTTTAATTATTTATCATAATTTTCACTAAAATTGCATTGATTTATTTTATAACTTTGAAGTATTTTTATTATTATGACTGTAATTTTTTTTCTTTAATTTATCTGTAAATTCAACTTAAAGTATTATTACTTTCTTTAAACCATCACAAAAGTACAAGCTGTAATTCAGTTTAATCAGTAAATGGTTTGATAATCTTTAAGAATATCTGACTCCTATCCAAACACTTGAAACAAACAATGAATATTCAAAGAATATTCAATGAGGATGAAACAAGTTTTATAATTTGCCTTAAAACTGGAAAGATAATAGCACCACATGGCTATAAATGTATGTACCACATTGTCAAGAGAATATATTATATCGCCTTGTGTTGTTTTTCCCCCTGCGTGAGACCTCAAAAAGATATTATAAATAGTATACCTGACAATTGGTTGCTGGTTGAAGGACCATCAGCCTTCATGCTGATATTTCACATTTACATATCAAAATACCTGAATTAAGGGATACAGGACAATGACATCAAAACATCAATGCTTGTCTTCATCAATGGTCATAAATGGTCATAAACCATTATGTCACGTAGTCTAAACCATTAACCATAAGACATTCCAGATGTATCGTAGTTAAGAATTTTTAGAATAAAAACCAGTTAACCAGTGAAAGGTTGTCCATTATTACCAACGAACCATTCTAAACCCAAAAGAAAAGAACCACAATCTTTTTCAACAGCCCTATACTTAACAATAGGTGTTTCACCACTAAAATTTTTAAATTAAAAATTGATTTTACAAATACGGTCTCTATTCATACAATCCAGACGCAGTTGATTATTCAAAATGTGTCCAAAGGAACTTGGAAAAAAATTAAAACCAATGCATATTGTTATAAAAACCGCGTGGCGCAGCAGTTACCATACCGGTCTGACACGCAGTGGGTCCTGGGTTCGATTCCCGGCCAGACAGGTATCTGAATGATGAGTCTTGTTCTGGGTCTGGGTGTATTTGTCTTTGTGTGTGTCCATGGCACCCACAACACAGGAGAAAATCCTACTGTGGGGCTAGGAGTGAAGAAAAGGTATTGCAGCGTATTAAAAAACCTATTAAGTCCTTGACATAAAAAAGAGTAATGCTGCAGCAAAAATTATAAAATATTTTAAGAAAGAATTGATATTGAAACTGTTGTAGTTCAAATACATTAACCCTTAACTTGGTAAGGTACTGTACATACATTTCAAAAAAAATTTACTGGTTAAATAATAATATTTTTTTGTTTTGTTTTTATTAAAAATATTACTAAATAATTTAGAATTAGTAGAAAAATATTTTCGTTGTTGCAACACTGAACAACACATGTCAAATTCAAAATGGCTTCGAAACAACAAAGTGTTGGCGGGACCCGGGTAAGTTTTTGCGTTATAAATTACTTTTTAGCTCAAAAACTAATAAAAAATGGTGTGTTATTTGATCTAAAAACTATGTATTACTCAAAAAGTGGTTTTATGCGTTACTGTCTCAATTTTTATGGCCGATTTTGGTTGAAACAAATGTATGTACACTGCACTGCACGTTGCCAATAACGCACTAAAATACTAAAAATGAACTATGGTAACCACGCTGTACATTGCTAAGTTTACACAGTTTTTGTTTTTCAACGAATCGGCAGTTTTTGTTTATTTATTTTTTTACCTTCTCATAAAAACTGTCTGCTTTGAACTTTTTTTTTTCTTTTTCCGCCTGCAGAACTTACAACTAACTCGCGCCCATAAGATCTTGGCTTTGGTACCCGCTCAAAACGCATGCTCTGACGATAGTTCCACATCTGATGAGGAAGCAAATGCTTATATACCGCCTTCACCCGATGCCTCTGATCCACCTTCAATAGCATCATCACTAGAAGCCCTTAATTTGCTTGATACTTCAACTGACTCCAACAACGAACAGCATGATATACCCATTACTTTACCACTCACACCAACATTTGATGAAGTTTTTCCATCGCCGAATACAAGTAACTACAATGTTATACCCACATTGAACTCCATCCAATCTTTGCCATCTCCTTCTGTTGAACTATCATCTCCCCAGCCTAGCACCAGCGGACAGCAGTTACTACTTACCAGGTCCAAGCGTAAAAAGACAACAAAGACTGTAGTGACCAAAAAAGTAAAGGTTCAGAAATTCGCCCTAAATTATCAATGGTCAAAAGCAGTATTTCGTCACAATGTATCTCTTGAAGAAAACTTATACAATCTCCATCAAACACAAATAGAGACAGTACTGGATTATTTTTATTTCTTTTTTTCTCCTGACTTAATTACTGACATTGTTTATAATACAAATTTATATGCAGTTGAACAACTAGGTCGATCTATTCAGCTGACAGAAGATGAGATTAAAAGCTTCCTGGCCATTCAAATCATGATGGGTATAGTACAGATGCCAGCTTATACTGACTATTGGGCAAGAAAAACAAGATACCCTCTCATTGCTGATCTTATGCCTCTCAAAAAGTATCAACAAATACGTCGATATATTCATTTTGTTGATAATACTTTGGAAGATTCAGACCGTTATTTCAAGATTCGCCCCCTAATGGAGAAAATACGCAAAAATTTTCTGAAAATTGAAGAAGGAAAATATTCCATTGACGAGATGATGATACCTTATAAAGGTCGTAAAGCAGGTAAACGAAAGCAGTACGTAAAAATGAAACCTAAGAAATGGGGGTTTAAGAATTTTGTCCGTGCGGGTGTTTCGGGTATCATCTACGATTTTATTCTGTATGGTGGCGACGATACCTTTCGTGGACTGACTTTTTCAGAGAAAGAAGCTACAATTGGTTTAGGAGGTATGGTAGTGCTTGCATTGTGTCAAACTATAAAGAAAAAGCCGGCCATTGTGTATGTGTATGTGTATGATAACTTTTTTATGTCGCCTGAACTAACATATATTCTGCGGGAAGAATACGGGATCCTTAGTCTACGAACAATAAGGACTAATCGTCTCAGAGGCTGTCAAGAGTTATTGCCAACTGACAAACAATTAAAAAAAGAAGAAACGCGGTTCTAGCGCCCAGGTGGTTTGCAATAAGAATAAGTTGGCAGTCGTAAAGTGGAACGACAATAAAGTGGTTACACTTATTAGCACCTACATAGACTCGTACCCCTTAGAAACAATCAAACGATACGATAAGGATGAGAAAAAGAAAGTAGATGTAGAATGTCCTCAAGTGGTCAAACATTACAACAAACATATGGGAGGGGTCGATTTAGCAGATATGTTGATATCGTTATATAGAACTCCCTTCAAAAGTCACCGTTGGTACTTGGGAATATTTTCACAACTTGTTGATATGTGTATAAATAACGCTTGGCTCCTACATAGAAGAGATGGGAAGAAGACTTCATTGAAAGATTTCAGATTTGAATTGTTTGATGGGTTGTCTAAGTCTAATAGAATAGGAACAAACCAAAACGTTACAGACGATATAGGCGAGAATCTGAAAATCCATAAACCAGTCTCAGTCCGACCAACTGATAGCGTCAGATTTGATAACACAGGTCATCTTCCAGAAGCAGGTAATGAAACAATGCATTGCAAATATTGTAAGAGTGGAAGAACATCTGTCTACTGTATAAAATGTAACGTACATTTGTGTTTTGTTGTGGGAAAAATAAAACGTAATTACTTTCGTAATTTTCACCTAAAATAATAAAGAATAATTTAAATATTTCCTCCTTTTTTTGAAATAAATTTATAATAACCTGAATAATGTAATTCATTATGTCCTTGGTAGTGTACACCAAAATGTACAAACAATTTATTTATAATATTTCTGTAAAATTGGCAGTGTACATTGTGATGTACTTAAGTTTTCTCGAAACCTAGGATACCTAGATTTTTATTTTTATTTATCTCAAGTTGTCCATTCATAAATTAAACAAAATTTATCAATAATTTCCTTTTTTTTCATATTTTTAGTTCTTGCCAAGTAAAGGGTTAATAAAATAATCTACAATCTCTTGGTATCAAAAATACGTATCTGATACTACGATTTATAAAGTAACTAATAGAATATCACCATCATAATGCCTCATATACAATGTTTGAACTGATTTTTTGTGGGTTTGAGCAATATAATTGTTATTACTACTAATTTTATCATAAGATTTAATAAATTAGGTATGAGAATAAGATTATAAAACACCTTACATTTATTCCACTATATGCTAACTGTAAGACAATGAACTTGGAACTTCTCTAAGGCTGACTACTGGTTATGTTACCCCACTTTTAATTTTTAATTAACTGGTCACGTTTTAATTCCATGTATCCCAACTTATTTCCCTTATTTTATTAAGAAATTAACACTATCATATTCGATACTTACGAATCTGTTTAATACTAGCCTATTACCGCGGCTTTGCCCGCTTTTACGTTTTCCACGGTAATGAGTGTCACATTAACTTTCGTTAACTAACTATGATTTAATGAACTAACTTTAAGTTCACACAAATTTCGACGAAACCCGACCAGTAGTTTTGTCGCGAAAGAGTAACAATTAAACATACATTCTTACAAACTTTACATATTAGTTATAAGATGTTGACGTAAACCGGCCCATCAAGCACTTGAATTTGTTTATAATGTAAATATCGCTTAATCTAAAGTAATTTCTCGTCATTAAGTACGTTTTAAATTTGAAGAATAAGTTCATTAACAACGAAAATGAAAAAACACTCAATTTACTGGACTAAACTTTGACATTTATTTGAGTAAATTTAGTGTTATGTTGGTAATACTGGTTGTGGTTACTACGGTAGATGTACAGAGCGCTAATTCATGGCAAATAAATAAAACTATTGCCAGTTAGTATAGTATTTTCCCGAAGCTGATTAAAACTAAGTGATATTTTTGATTTTCTTATATTATAATTATTATTTAGAATCAAAAATAAAAGATTTAAATTGTCAGTTGAAATTGTTAGGGAAACTCTGCAAGACTCATGTGGTCACATTGAGCGCAGATTAGCCAACTTAACTTGTTCATTTTCTTCGTGCACTATGGTTGTACGACCATAAATATTTATTTTTTTAAAATATGATTTATTATCTTGTAAATATGTCGTATCACATTTAAACTAATGGTTCATAATTTATGACTGATGGTTATTTGTAACTTTATTTACAGAGGCATTTGATCCATGACTACATAGTCTATGAATTGGCCAAAAATACAGTACTATACGCCATGTTGATTTGATGAAATTTGAAAATGTCATTCGACTTCGACTGTTAAATGTCTTTGGTTAGTTTGGTTTTGAGTAGTTATATTTCTCTGCGAGTTTGCGTTTCTTTGAGATAATTTCTATATAAGATTTAACAAACCGAGATTATTTTCTTTAATAAACAGTGAGTATAGTGTTAGTATTCAATAATGCCGAACTTCAATTTAAAATCTAGCTTGAAATGTTCTATAATACAGAGATAAAACCTGTTTTAAGAATGTAGCGCGTCAGCAAATACGGATATTCATTTTACCACTACGTAATTTTGGTAGTTTTTTGTATTTGTTTTTATTTCTGCTAGAACTTTTATATGTATTTACATATGAATGAATGAACTACGTTTACTGCAGTCGGAGGACTTAAAGAAAAAACGAAGTACTTAATAAACTAATTTAATTAAATTAAACTTACATTATAATGATCGATATAAGATCTACCTATCTAACAATTTATATTCAAAAAATGGTAACTATTTAAATGGTTTAATTGGGCAAGCACGTAGACATTCAGGAAGAATATTAAATGCGTCAGCAACAATCCAATTGTGGGGCACGTGCAGATTGTAGAGTTAACGCGCGCTGCGGCGTTAGCGGTCCTCATCTGGGTCATGCATATAACATATGTATAGGGTCTTCGTTCACGTCGTCTACGATGTTGTCAACTTCTAATATGTAGCTTCCCTGTATTAATGTATTCGCATATTGTTTCCAGCATGCTTCCCATACGAATGGATTTAGTTCATAGTATGTTTCCTTTTGTAAGAAATTGAACTGTATCGTTCTTTCTTTTATCGCTTCGTTGGTACTTTGTGCTTGTATAAGTACCAATTTCGTAGTTACTCACTGTATACAGTTTTCGATCAATTGTTGATTTTTATATTTTATGTCTGTGTTCATTGTCTGTCTGCCCGGTAACAACTTCCACTGTTCGTATTGGTTATCGGTTAATTCACACTCGTCCATAAAACATGCATTTCTTGCATACAAGCTTAAGTTGAGTAAAGTATTTCCTACAGGTTTCCCTGGGGCCAATGTTAGTTAATATCCTTATACACTTTTTTTGGAGGACGAATAATTTACCCACGTCAGTGCTATTGCCCCACAGTACAATGCCATACTGTAACCATGCGTGCGCGTAGGCATAATAAGCGGTCTTTGCTGTTTTTATGTCTGTTGACTTTTTTAGCTCATAAAGCGCGTATGTAAATCTGGAGAGCTTTTTTGTAATATCTTGTACATGGGCTTGAAAAGTTAAACGGCGATGTTGGTTGTAGTCCTGTTAGTATCGCATAGTTATAGTGCATTTCTACCAGTGATTTCATAATCATTGTTTTTACCACACTGGGTGGCCCGTAGAAGAATAAATTATTCTTTTTGCATGCACACCGGTCTTCCTTGCCAAAATCAGAGTATGCGATAGCTCTCTTTGTGAATTTGGTTTGGACGATGGGACAATAGATCATATATTTTTCAATTGTCCTAAATTGACATTCTCTTTATACGACATTCTCCCTCCAGATATACCACGACCTATAAACTTTCAGTCTCTTCTCACTTATTCAAATTCATCTTTTGTAGTGCATTTAATGAAATATATTTCTCTTCATGATTTAAAATTTTAAAGTCTGAAAGATATCTTTTTATTTATTCATGTAGGTATTTAGACTATTTTCTTCCTTCCAATTAATATTTTCCATTTCCTACTAACATATGTATATATTTGTATTTGTATGATACTGTTATTGTCTTTGATGTTTGTGTTCTCATTTGATGTTATTTGTTTTAGGTGTCCTGGACCAAACTCCTGTCACTTTACAAAATTAAACACCGTACACTCTCTTCTGCGTGTTATACTCATTTAATGTCGTAATTGGCCAAATACGTCTCACACACAGGAGATGCGAATGCCACTATAGGAAAAAAAAAAAATATTCTTCTTTCCCGTCCTTCCATACCAATGTCTTCTGGTTTGTCTTGCAAACGTATACGGGTTGATACCATTACTATTCAATGTGTTAATTAGGAATGATACACCGTCATACGTTACTGTGAAGTCGTTAGCTTTCGGATTTTTTCTTAGACTATATTCTTTTGCTCGCTCGAGTCTCTGTTGACTGGACTCCTGAAATACCAATGTCTTTGTAATTGATACTGCTGTCTTAAGTCTGTCGTCAAATCCTTTAGTAAATTGAATGGTAATCCCTTCAGGTGTACCGCATAATAACTTTTGAGCTTCTCCTTCGTCAAATGCCTTGTTTTGACATAGGTGCCACACAAGGTTTTAATTTTGTTGTGCAATAAGCGTATTGCTTGGATTATATACCCGTTTTTGTTGTCTCCTTTGAAAGGGGTCCTGTTCATCTCCAGGTCCATTTGCTTGTTCCTTGAAATTAGACATTTCGTTGTGGGAATTCCATAATACACCTTCATTGGTGTTAGAATTGCCTCTATCCATTCTAGAGTCAAGGATGGCTCGTGTTGACCCTTGTATTTTAAATAGATTATTTCTCCCTTCGGTACTGTAGTTTTCACCGTGTGCGTTGGCGTTAGTTCCCAGTCCAAGTCTATGAGCGACGCATTTTGCAATATTGTAATCACTTGCGGTGAGAATGTTATTATATGTTGTACGACCAGGGCCGGTAGAAATGTACTCCAAAAGACACTTAATGCATGTAATTGAACTACATTTGTATTGCTTGGATCTGATAGCCTTACCAAGTTTTGAATTGTAGCCCCAGTTTTTTGCTGTGCTGATACATATGATATGATAATGCGTCCTTCTCGTGCCCGTATGTTCAGCGATGACTTTCCAAGGAGATGGTTTATTTCTCCCTGTGTTATGTATTCTCGTGTGAATTGATCAATCCATATTAATGGAGCTGGGAATTTCTTTGGTGCTCTCAGAATCTCCTCTGTTGTTTTCAATGTCTGATGTTGTTTCGGAGTTGTCGATGTATGTGATGAGTTGTTTGACTGTCTGCCCGCTAACAACTTCCACTGTTCGTATTGGTTATCGGTTAATTTACACTCGTCCATAAAACATGCATTTCTGGCATACAAGCTTGAAAAGTTAAACGGCGATGTTGGTTGTAGTCCTGTTAGTATCGCATAGTTAAAGTGCATTTCTAGCAGTGATTTCATAATCATTGTTTTTACCGTACTGGGTGCCCGTAGAAGAATAAATTATTCTTTTTTCCCGTCCTTCCGAACCTTCTGGTTTGTCTTGCAAACGTATATGGGTTGATACCGTTACTATTTAATGTGTTGATTAGGAACGATACACCGTCATACGTTACTGTAAATTCGTTAGCTTTCGGATTTTTTCTTAGACTATATTCTTCTGCTCGCTCGAGTCTCTGTTGACTGGACTCCTGAAATACCAATGTCTTTGTAATTGATACTGCTGTCTTAAGTCTGTCGTCAAATCCTTTAGTAAATTGAATGGTAATCCCTTCAGGTGTACCGCATAATAACTTTTGAGCTTCTCCTTCGTCAAATGCCTTGTTTTGACATAGGTGCCACACAAGGTTTTAATTTTGTTGTGCAATAAGCGTATTGCTTGGATTATATACCCGTTTTTGTTGTCTCCTTTGAAAGGGGTCCTGTTCATCTCCAGGTCCATTTGCTTGTTCCTTGAAATTAGACATTTCGTTGTGGGAATTCCATAATACACCTTCATTGGTGTTAGAATTGCCTCTATCCATTCTAGAGTCAAGGATGGCTCGTGTTGACCCTTGTATTTTAAATAGATTATTTCTCCCTTCGGTACTGTAGTTTTCACCGTGTGCGTTGGCGTTAGTTCCCAGTCCAAGTCTATGAGCGACGCATTTTGCAATATTGTAATCACTTGCGGTGAGAATGTTATTATATGTTGTACGACCAGGGCCGGTAGAAATGTACTCCAAAAGACACTTAATGCATGTAATTGAACTACATTTGTATTGCTTGGATCTGATAGCCTTACCAAGTTTTGAATTGTAGCCCCAGTTTTTTGCTGTGCTGATACATATGATATGATAATGCGTCCTTCTCGTGCCCGTATGTTCAGCGATGACTTTCCAAGGAGATGGTTTATTTCTCCCTGTGTTATGTATTCTCGTGTGAATTGATCAATCCATATTAATGGAGCTGGGAATTTCTTCGGTGCTCTCAGCATCTCCTCTGTTGTTTTCAATGTCTGATGCTGTTTCGGAGTTGTCGATGTATGTGATGAGTTGTTCGTCGGTGATTTGTTCAACGACAACTTCCTCTTCTTCGCCGGGTAGCCCCTCGTCGTTGTCCTGCGTGTTGTCGCCGTCCTCGATTCGTCTACTTTGTTGTTGTCCTCCTCCCCGTTGGCTGCTGCCCATGTTTGCGAGTATTCCGCATTCATCTCGTCCATCGTCATTTGTGTGTACGGACTGTTGCTGTCTTCGTCCACGTCTTCCACTTGAACTTCTGTAGTCGCTTCTGGAACGTTCTCTTTCGGCGTCGAGGAGTATTCTTCGTCGCTCATGGTGCGCGTTCAATTCTTCGCTGGTCAGATGCGCCGGTACGTTCACACTGGTTATGATATGGTAGGCTACTTTACCCATTGTGTGTTTTTTATTTCTTCGAACTTATTACATGCCATAACATTGTTTATTTTTGGATGTCCCAAGCTCTCATTACAATAGTGCCTAGTTGATGGCAAGTGTATAATAGACATGTAAAGACACATACCTACAAACTGTTCAATTTCTTTTGCTGTGGTACAAAAAATGTTTTCGGGGCGTTTTTCAATCGCATATCTGATGGTTTCTTGCTCTATGTACTGGAACATTTCGTCAGTAAATAAATACTTAAAGAATTGTATTGGGGTTTCTAAGCTCATTATTTTGTCAGACAAATCTAAATTACCACTGAATGTGGTTTCGGTCTCAAGTTTTTCGAGAAATCCGTCTCTCCATCGAGGTCTTTCAGATCTTTGAAGGTTCTTGTTGAAATAGTTAAGGTGCCTAAAAAGATGACCAAAAATGCTAATTTCAAGAGCCATATAGGGTCAGAAAAACGATGAGTATATACTGATTTTGCATCTTGTAAGAACATTTTCAATTCAGTTCTCAGTTCCTGAACTCTTGACAAGACATTTTCTTTAGATAGCCACCTGACCTCTCTGTGATAAAGCAGATTTTGATGAAGCGAGCCTATATCTTCAGAAACAATTCTTAATTGCCGAGTTTGCAAAGCTTTACTTTTGATAGAATTCACAATTTTTATTACCTCCTTCAGCACGTCATTTAAATCAGAAGGTACTACCTTAGCAGCTAGAGCCTGTCGATAAAGAAAACAGTGGGTCCAGGATATGTTTGACATCGTGATTTTAATTTTGCAATGAGTCTGCTATTTTTGCCAGTCATATAGCTTTAGCACCATCGCTACAAACACCGATTTCTTTTTTTTTTCAATCAATATTGTACTCACAAGTACTTTCTAAAAACATATCGTACAAACACAGGCCAGTAGTGTTTGCAGGAAGTGCTTTGCAAAATAAGATTTCTTTCGTGATAAATGTGCACAGTTGAAAACATCCGTAGATTTGTCAAACTCCAAAGCAAAATGTTGGCTGTTCTTTAATTTTTCGCCTAAATATCATAATAATAATAATAATCTTTATTAGCCGAAAAATAAGGCACACATTTTATGTTAAATAAATTACAAGTCCTCTTATTTACCAATAAGGCGTGCAAATCCTTGGCCATATGGTTTATTCTACATGAAATAGTATTGTCAGAAAGTGGTATGTTTTTTAATTTGTTTGCCTCCTGCTTATTGACCGTAATTTCAACCATATTAAGTGCTGCTGGCAAAATAAAATTTTCGGCAATTGTATATGGTTTCCCTGCTTTAGCAACTCGTATTCGACTTTGTAATTCGGCAGTTGAGTCGTCGAACACGCTTATAGTCGGATTATACGAAGTCCACTGACGTTTACGTGTTGTCAGTTTTTGATGAAATAAAAATAGTGTTGAGACAAAGTGAATGATAGAAAAAACTTCTGAATTAATGAAATTGCCCCAATTGTCTGGGAAATAGTTAGTTGCCGAGCTGCCGATATCGAGTACGGGGTTTGTATTTTAGTCGTGCTTTGTATGTAACAAACGAGTTTTCGATGACTATGTTCCTATACCTATTTACCGATACTGAATACCCAGTGTTTTAAACATTAAAAAAAACATTGCAAACAAACTTGAAGACTGTCAATACATCATACAGTTGAAAGTATAGATGTATAAAATATAACAATTATAGTTAGGTAATGAAAATAAAAAAATCTCGCTAATTACATATTTTTTTTATTCATTATCAGATAAAAGATCATCACTTTCGCTTTCAGTGACATTAATTATAAATCTGTCTGAAACATTGTCGATCATGTGGTCGAGACCATACATTTTGTCTTCTTCTTTAATAATATGAGACACGCAGCTACTCCATTTTTCAGGTGTGATATGTTGAAGTCCTTCTTCAAAAAGTTTTTTTACTTCTGTCATTTTGAAGGTTTTGTTATTTCTTGCAACATATCCTTTAGCCTGCGCCCATACCAACTCATTGGGATTGAGCTTACAGTGGTATGGACGCAGACGTAAAACAATTAGCCCATGCTGCGCTGCCGTCTCGTCCACAACATACTAATCGCAGTATTCTTGTTTGTGCTGCCGTACAACGTCTAAAAGAGTAGCTTTAATCATTGTTGCTTCGAATGAAATATTTTTACTCGTTAGCCACTCTTGTATTCTAGGTTTAGTCCAAGACATTGTAGGCAGCGATTCAAAGGAAACGGCATTCATCTCTTGATGATAATCTTCTTTATTTTTTTGGCTTCAAATATTAGTAAGCTGTCTTTTACAAATCCTTCTTCCTCGCCTATATGACCGAAAATTAATCGTTTGCCTTTTCCTGAAGGCTGTTTTATGCAAATGGTCAAGCCACCTAGGAAGGCCTGGCGCGACGATAACACAGTCTGGTCACTCCATGCCTTCTTTGGTGCATGACCTTCAAGATAGTGAAAAATATCAATTAATTATTGAAAGTACAATTATTTAATGTAAAGAAAACAGAAAATTGTAATTACCTTCGTTGATCCAGGTTTCATCTTGGTAATGAATATATCTTCCTTCCCTTCGATACTCTTTAATTTTTCGAAGGTATCGCTGGCGCCATAAAATAATGTCATGCCTGTCAATTAAAATGCTTTGTCTCGATTTTGTAACATATTTGCAATTTAAATGTTTCATAACATTTCTCAATGTACTCCAAGAAAAATTGGGTAAGTCTGGGTCTTCAGACAGATTGACAACCTTAGGAAGCTGTAAAGTAATAAAAAGTTTTTGAGTAAGGAAGTCCACTTAACACTTTGGTTTTACAAAGAACATTATTGTTATTGTTGTATTGTTTACAAAACACAGAATATAATGCAATAGAAGGAATAAAGTTTAAGTTACCTTCTTAATGGTCGGTGGCTCATTTGCATAAAAAAAAATGATGTACTTTTCGTATTATAGCGGCAAAAGTAAAATTGTCTAATTTATCTTTGAAACTGTGTTTCGGTCCACGTTTCTCGGGAGACTTAAATTGTTCATTTTCTTTGTATTTTTTTAATACACTGTAAACTGAGGTCACACCAATTCCCAAAATGTCAGCTGTTTTCGAAACACATCCTTTTTTTTCGGGAGTTTCAATCGGTAATAGTAAAGCAGCTTTTTTCTTAAATACGTGTTTGTAGACGTTATGTATCATAACTTTTTAATCCGAGGTCTCTTCTTTCTTGGAGACAAGCGTTGGCTTGACGTGCTTGGTTGGGGATCCATATTGTTTGTACAAAACAATATAACAACCAATAAACAACAATTATCACAAAAACAACGTAACAAAAACTTAACAGAAACAATAACTAAATGGCGACCGACGCGCGCGGCGTTGATCGGTGTTGCCATTAATCGCCGCGTTGCGCTTTGTCTAAAAACTGATTGTAGTAACTTACTACTAGTAACAGAGCACTTTTATACAATATTATTGTAATATAGAAATAATATTCTTTTATAGTTTAAAATGATTAACTATTCACACTCATTATTTCATTCTTCAGATTGAACGAGAACTGAACTGAACGCATCACTATTACTTTAAATATGGCAACATTATTTTGACAAGTGACATTAGCTACTGTCAGTTGGCTTCGTCAGTATTAAAAATACGACTATAGACAATTCATTGCTGCGTCACGACCTTACTTTGATTGCCAAGCGTTCATGCGTATTCTAAATACTAATTGCTGTCGCTCTCTAGACTTATCTGGTATTTACTGCAAATTGCGTTGACCACCATGTCACTAACTGTTGTGGAAGCACTGATGCCAGCCATCTGCTTTGCGATTATTAATATATACTGTATACTGTACTATTAATAACCGTACTATTAATGTATACTGCACCAAACGTACGACTGGTTTAATGACACGTCCGAATCTATGTATTCTCGGTACATGTGCATTTGATTCCTCGTTGCTGGGAGTAGCCCTATAAGGCGCGTTAGCACATATTTGCGACTATAAACGCTGTGTCAATCTATTAATTCTAACAACTTGTTTTTATTTGTCCGTCCTTTTTAACACTGAAAGGACCCGTGTGGTTTTATCACCTTGTCAACAAAACATGACTACAATTTAGTAAATCGGGATGTATGAATATTTTGTTTTCCTGATTTCTCTTCTCGGAACCGATGCTAGGATTGTTATTTTCTTGTAAAAAATGTGAACTATCATAGTTAACCTGTCTTAACGGTTCGAAACAATTTCCTAGCAATCGTAAAGCTTCTCCGTATATTATCTCCACTGCACTTATTTCTTGTACTTTGTTGCCCAGTCGCTATTCTTTCCTCTACACATAAGAGCAGCTTTAAGTGAGCAGTGCCGTCTTTCTATGAGGCCATTCGATTGAGGATGATATGCGGTAGCATTTAATTTTTTTCTTTCATTCTTTTTGAAAGCCGTGCAATTAAAAATATTGCTTCTTGATCAGTACGGTTCTTGATAAATAACGGAGTTCCAAATCTTGCCATCCAAGCAGAGTAAACTGTATTGTATTGTTCTTCCTTTGATGGCTTCGTTTTCTTATGGGGCTTCTCCACTAGTCTAAAAATAAACTACGTTTTCCACTGAACGACAGTTTATCACCACAATTACACTTCAACAAAAGTCTATGGTTTCCTAAGTTTTTAGAAATACCTTACCACGACGGAGCTTAAATTCTAACTAACGATTTTATTAAAAAAATATATAATTGTGAATTTCGCTTACCTACTGTGCAACCTCAATTCGATGGAATGCACCGCGTGACGCATTTGTTTGATTACGCTAAATTTGCTATAACAAGGGTTATAACAGTTTGTACACTTTACTTGTACATTTATATGTTCCGGTTTCATAATAACTTGCCGTGTATAATATGCAACTATCGATTAGGTGTTGATTTTTGTATTTAATGTCTGTCTTTATTGTTTGTCTTCCACCTAATAATTTCCATTGTTATTGATTGTCTGTTAATTTGCATTCGTCCATGAAGCATGCGTTTCTTGCGTATAGACTTGCAAAATCGAACAGTGATGTTGATCGTAATCCCGTTAATATGATGACAATCATATGATTAATCTAATGATATCATGATCATTGTATTTCCTGTACTCAGTGGTCCGTAGAAAAACAAATTGTTTTTTCCCTGTTGGCCATACCAGTGTCGCCTTGTGTCTCTTGCAAAGTTGTACACGTTACTTAGCACAGTGTTTTGATTTTGTTATACAATGAGCGTATTTCTTGAATTATTTTCCCATGTTCGTTCTCTCCCCTGCATGGTATCCTGTTCATTTTCTAATTTATTTGTTTGTTCGTCGAAATTAGGCATTTCGTTGTTGGGATTCCATAGTAAGCCTTCAGGTAAGTAAGGTGTAAGGATTGCGGCTATCCATGTACCGTATTGTGCCTTGTACTTGAAATTGTTTTTCCCCTTTCGGTACTTGAAATTTGATTTTGTGCGTTCGTGTTAGTTCCAAATCCAACTAGATAAGCGACGCACTTTGCAACGTCGAAATCACTTGCGGTGTGAATGTTTTTATATGTAGTTTGAAGGCCGGTAGAAATGTACCCCAGAAGACACTTAACACATATATTTGAACTACATTTGTATTGTTTTGATCGAATATCATTACCAAGTTTTAAATTATGCCTCCAGTTTTTGGCAGTGCTGATGTAAATGATATAGTAATGCGTCCTTAGTGTTCCAGTATGTTCAGCGACGATTTCCCAAGGAGAGCATTTAGACCAACCTAAGCTTTTGATTGTTACCGCGCTAAAATAGCCGTCCTCGGCTCTAAAAAAACACTACCTTTATTTAGTGATGACAATAGACTCGTATATGGCCTTTAGGAATAAAACATAACATTTTAGTATTTTCACCAGTTTACTTGAAGTAAAGTACATCATTCTTAACTTCGTAGCGAGAGTAGGATTCTAATTTCCATCCGAAAATTTCATCAAATTGAAAGGAAACTTTCCACCGAGCCTCCCTAGGAAATAAATCTTTCTTACGCTGGGTAAGTTAGCATCGCAGTCGCTGACAATAGTAAAGCGTAAGCCCACGAGATAATGCCTTAAGTGCTGGAAAGCCTTAACTACAGTCAGCGTCTCCAGTTCATATGAATGGTATTTAATATCAGCTCCCTGCGTAAGTTTGCTACAGAAAGGCACCACTCCCTTACGATTGCCTTCGTTAGGGCAAAAAATCTCTTCTAATATTTTATATAATTTTTCAAGCCATTACGTAAGGTGTCATATTTAAATGTGTTTACTGTTAATTTCAGAATTTCGTAAAAAAACATTGTTTTAATTCGTTTGAAGGATAGCACAAACTACATAATATATACATATATATTCTTATGATATTCATTACTTGTTATATACTGGGTGCTTCAAAAAAATGTATACACACTTTGAACTTCCATAGAAAATTTATTTACCGTTCTACAAAGTTAAATTTCTGGAAAATAGAAAGCTGAAAGTCCAATGTAAATGAAACATAAATAACAAATGTTAATACTGTTCAAATTGGTGACCTGCAGCTTCAATACAATTCTGAGTACGAGTCACTACAGATTCTGTACATCGTATCAAAACGTCCAATGAGATTTCTCTACACACTGCTTGAATCTCATTCCAAAGAATGTCTAGGTTACGTGGTTTACGTTTGTACACCTCATCTTTTACTGTGCCCCACAAGAAGAAATCCATTGGTGTAAGGTGCGTGCTGGAAACTCGATTGGCCCCCTGCGTCCTATCCGTCCGTCCGTCCTATTATATTTTCACTACAGCTTTTTCTAAGAGTGTCTCTAAATTTTTATTACCAATAATGAGCATATTGTCTGTATCATGTTTTGTGCAGCATGCACACTTCTATCGTTGGGTTGGAGGATAACACCGCTGACTGTTGAAATTATGCGATTTATTCCTCGTACTTCGTTACCAAGAGGAACGTATTAACTAATTCGACTGAATGCTGAATGGTGAATGAATACAAACGAAAAGGTTGTCCATATATACATACAGGGTGATATGTAATAGTGTAAAAGCTTTTGGGGGGTGAAAGTATAGCTTATTTGCAGTGAAATGATAATAATATATGGTGTACTCTATCCAAAATGCAAAGTTTTGGAGTTATTAATTTTTTTAATATTTTTCAAGAAATCCCCGATTTTGTACGAAAAACTTACGCTATTAATTTAAATAAAGGGTAATTCTTTTTTTGATTGCAAAGAACAATGACAAGTTCCCATACAACAATTAACCTGTGATCGATTTGAAGCGTCTATATACGAAAAAATATAAAAAACGTAAGGGTTGTATTACTTTAACATATTCATTAAGAATTTTTATTTTAGGAGGCCACAAAAAAAAGATATTAACATTTTTATATTTTGAGGTTAGGTTATATAAAAGCAACTTTGTAAGCTACACTAAACACAAAAACATTGTTATAGGTATATAAATAACGGATAGAGATGTACAGAAGTGACTTGGATTATCCAAGTTGGATCAGTAATTTATTAAAACATCAGAAAATATGGGTGTAGGTACCTAGGCTATGTAGGATTTATCATTTTTCACAACTGAGTTTTAAAATTACTTAAAATGCTCTAGTAAAGAATCACTAGTCCTGCATTGTGTACCTAACAACATACTTGGTATTTTTAAAAGGAATGTGAAAAGGATTGCAATCCTTGGAGGCCAAATAAAACAGTTGTTTAGATTTTTAACCATTTATTCATCTTCTCTGATAACTATGTTATCCAAGAATTCTGCTGGTGCTGATATATTGCTCTGATGCCTGGCCCATCCTAAATACCATACGAGAGTCATAACGTGCGCGCAGCAACCTACAGTACGTCGACCAACTAAACAGTTACAGCAGTATTCCACTATGGCTGATCTACCAGAAATATTAGTATCAATTAAAATATAGACATAATACTGCTTCCTTGATATGTGCCGTAATTTTATTCTACCTCGTATTAAAATGGTTTCTTCACTGCTTCGTAACTTATATTCAGAGGAGTTGATATTTTCACTGCATACTTCAATCCTATATCAGCCATGGAAACGTGTATGCTCGCCATAGTAAGAGCGAGCTTGACGTATTTGATACGTACCCAAAGCGAATAAAATTAAATCTCTATATTCTAATACAGGAAAGGTCATAACATTGTTTTCGTCCGCTGTAATATTTTGAAAGTTGGCTGACCGCCGATTCATATTAAGATTTTCTATCATATTTGCCAGATTATTTTCTAGATTTATTCTTTGACTTATAATATTTAATATTTCGTTTGCATATTCATTGTTTCTAAGGCGAGCACCAAACTTTTTTAATACTGACACATAGTTACATAGTTACGTTAGTTATTTATTACCATTAAAATTCCATATTTAAAATGATCCTAGTCAGTTGAAAAAGAGGGTATCGAATTTCAATAGGCAAATTTTCACCTAAAATCATTAGGTAGCATTAGTTTATGCATTAAAAACTAATCAATACTTACCCTTCCATTTCTCCTAATCTAATATAAATCTTCATCTAAAAAGAGTATGTTAGCATATTACTTGAATATTTTAACGTTAAACATTACATTTAAGCTAAATTATTTGATTTAATATGGGGTGACCTAATTTGTTCTGTATTTCTTAGTAAAAAAATGAAATAAAACAACTGGTGAAGCTTAATTTATGTTTCATTTGTACATAACTACAGGTATAATAAAATAAAAACCAAACACCACATGTTCCCATACATTTTATTTACAGCACACATGTTTATAATAACAGGCACATAAAACGTAACCACTTACGGTCGACGAAAGTAGGCGTCGTATTTATTGTTATCAAAAGTGATCCATAGCATTTAGTATAAAGAGCTTTTGTTTACAATAACTTCAGGATATCAGCTATAAGGTACAAAAGGAGTCTCAGTGCTACATTAAATATATTTTGAATACGAGTTGAACAAAAATGTTACTTTTTTGAAGTCTCAAAATTAGGGTCTAGAAAAACACTAAGTTTTGGTTATTACCTCTTTACATTTCAAGTGAGCAATTGTTTTTTTTAAGATTTACATAGAATAAAGTAGTCGATACAATACAAATACTGAAGTGTTTCTAAGAAATATTTTAGCCACCATGCAGTTAAAGTTTCGTGATAAATCAACATTTTAGCCCAAAATTCGTAAGAAAAGTATGGACATGACTTTTACAACACAAAAAGATGAGATTTGTTTTGAGAACTCTTGAACGTATTGTTATTCATTATACTGGGTCAAATCACAGTATCCAGTTATTTTGTGAATAATATTTACATATTTATTGTACATTCAAAATTTCACACTTGGTAGAAGGTATTTTTTTTTAAGGTGAACATATTTAATGGAGCAATCCAACTGGTAATGAACAAGTCAGTCAAATTAAAAATGGCATAAAAAAACAATATTTTTTTTTTGCGCCCAGACATTGTTGGAAATGGGCTACCCTCCATGCGGAGAGGGTGGTGGTGAATGCTCATGCATACCAATACGGCCGTCTGCATTGGTTATGTGGGATGAGCACTATGCTGGGCACCTAAGTTACAGAGTTACAGACAGATGGAAGGAAGGAAGGGGAGTGATGTAATCCGCCGCCTCCACCACTAGATGGTTAGGGTAGGTTAGGTAAAAAAAAAAAAATAAAAAAAAAGGACTAAAGGACTACATCAGTTCGCAATTGGATTGGGTTCGTGCTTCGGTCGTGTACTCGGATTGACATGATGGCGGCTGTGTAGACACAGTTCAACATCTCGATGTACTTATAGTCGATCTGGCAACGCTGAACGGACTCCAGCACCGCGCAGTGTTTGATAGAATCGAAGGTTATCTCATAGTCCTCATAAGCAACACATAACGGCAGACTAGACTCCTCGGTCTTCTGTGTAATCTGCCGAAGTGTATGTGGTACATGGTGCTGTAGCCTTTTCGAATTTAGTGAGTCCTCACTAAATTCGAAAAGGCTACAGCTCTCGAAAACAACTTAGACTTGGATGGTCAGGAGCGCAAGGGTCTGATCGGCATGGTAGTAACGCATTTGTGATTGACTTCAGATAAAACGCATGTTCTGTTTGAAGTTGCTCACCGATCTCCATGGGCGGCAGTGACCCCTTAACGTCCGCATCTTAAATATTAGTACCTAAATAACCTTTGTCCGTAAAAAGTATTTTGTATAGTGTTACTGTGAAGTGTGGTGTGGCACAAAGCAAGTAAAAACGCACAAAGGCACATTGCAAGATATGCAATATACATTTGTGCGTTTTTTGCACACTCTGCAGGTGTGTCGGATGTGCTCGCGCTTGTTACCAGCCACAAGCCCGTACTGAGCTGGAAAATGGCCCGCAGATGGCAGTGCGGGCCGAGGGGCAGATGAACTTCCGGAATGCTTTGATACCAAATCTTGGATCAAAGCCTTGCGTGGACTTCGAAGCGCCACAAGTAGCCTGTTCGGGATTCGCACAGCTCGTATGTTTTTATACCAACTGATGCAGCCTTATTTTTAATAAATTGGTTAATACCTAACCACCCCTTCGACATCGTGAGGCTCTCATCCAGCGCTAGGTTTTGAGAGAGGACGTACAGAGACGAAAATTTGTTGTTAAGGTGATCCAAAATTGTTCTCACCTTAAACAACTTCGCCTCTGCTTTTTTTTATTATAACACAAAAACTCCACAGACTGATCGTCCGTGCCTTTTGTCACAATAGTTCTTCTTTTTTTTAACAATAAGTCTTTATTTCTTAGCTCCACGTTAGGCCATCGCTGCCACCATCACACTGTCGTGTGCGGTGGTGGCAACGTTGGCAATTAAAGAAATCTTACAATTACGCTTAATATATATATAGGACCAGATATCATTTTTATTTACGTGGTATGTATAATTCAGTGCATTGTACATAGATGTATAAGTGTTGTAATTTTGTTTCTTTTTTTTTTACGTATAATGCTAAGCTATTGTATATAATTCTAAGGACACTATATTCTAATTACATTGTTATTACTGTAAGTTGCGATTTAATTCTTTCCGGAGGCCACTTCGAACGTGCAATTTTCCTTATCTATGATTTTTGAGTCCCTGCTACGGATTGCCATGGAGATGTTGTAGTCTTCCAGCCTTTCATCGGTGGCAGTCATAGCTCTTAGGATGAACTGAGCTACGGCGTCATCGCTGTAGTCGGTGTAGTAAGTGCAGCTGGTGGTATGACGCGATACTGCCACTACAGCGTGGGGGACGCTGTTGTGCATGTGGAGGTGCTTTGTGGAGGCACGCACAATTACCGTCGTCTCGCTCGTTAATCCCTGTGGTTCGTGTATGGTCAGGGTGCGCGATCCCTCCCCACTCCCAAAGCCCTCTTTCTTTAGACTCTCCTTCTCGGCTTGGTTGTGTACCAAGTAGAGTGTCCTCTCGAGGGTCTTTGGGATCAGCGCATCAGTGTACCGCTTTAGCTTCAGGGATCTCATACGCGACAATCCACCACAATGACAATACGTGTCAATCCACTGGGTAATGCGACTACGACTTTGCATAGCCCCATTAGGCCGGGACTCCACCAAAGCAGAGATGTGTGCGGTGTGCTGTGTGCTGTGCGAGAAGAGATGTTTTTCAGCTCGCGGGACTCCACCAAAGCGGAGATGTGTGCGGTGTGCTGTGTGCTGTGCGAGAAGAGATGTTTTTCAGCTCGGGTGCGGGGCGTTGAGTGCTCAGTACGCATTCTGACACGAAAGGTAGACGATGTCGCTATTATTACAAAAAAAGTATCTTCTTTTACTTGAAGAAGAACTACAGTCTGAAGAAGCAGAATTGATAGCTTTATACTACCTAAACAAAAGAAAACATCGGTTTTGGAAAAGAAGTCACTTGTATTACCATACCAGTCATGGAGAATTTTTTACTCTGTTTAATGAGTTAGATGATGAAAGTTTTACCAAGTCCTACAGACTACCGAGGAATATATTCTACGAACTACATAACTTAATTAAACCGCATATATTTAAGCAAGATACTAACTACAGGAGATCTATCTGTACCCAAGAGCGGCTAGCAGTATGTTTGAAGTAAGTACCTACCTAATTATTTTTTTGTTAATGTGTGTTTGTGTTTATGTGTGTTATCTGCGTTTGAATGTGATCAGTCTTTTTTGAGTGTTTGTTTTTTTTTGTGTAAAAGGGCTAAGTGAGAAGTACTCAAAACGAGAATCAAGAAGTACGAGAATACATGAAAAATATTATGTAAACTGAGGTATGTAAGGATTACGAGAAATCGAGATCCGTTGTCTCTTTCTACCCCTCCGGGAGACTGGAGTGATGCATATTATGTAAAAACCAAATATATTTTTATATTATCTTATTTATTCATAAAGAAAACAAAAAAATCAACTGCCGTTCTGGCAGTAGCAAAAAAAACGTAAGGTTATATTAGAAACATAACGTACAAAAAAATTATAACAGTAAATCACATGAGACATATTGCTTTCTTTTCCATATAGTTACAAATTATCATATGTGTCTTCTTCGTTTCTGAATGCTTCTATCTGTTCATCGGTCATGTGCGTATCTTCCAAGCTTGGAACAGGTGCCTGTATCGAACTTGGACCCGGTATTTGTGTTGAGCTAGGAACCGGTGCCTGTGTTGAGTTAGGACCACCGGCCTGTGTTGATGTAAGAACCGGTGCCTGTGTTGAGCTAGGACCCGGTGTCGAACTTGGACCCGGTGCTGAAGTGTAACCGGGGGAATACCAATTATTTTCATTTGTGTTATACCATGTGTTTTGTAGCTCAAGTTCTTCCAATTCTAAAAGAACATTGAAAATTTTACGTTTAGCCTGAAGCTGCATATATTGAGAAAGCTTTTTTACACTTTTTGATATCGACAGAAAAAAAGTGTCCATTTCGTCAAGGGTATTATTTTTCTCTATCAATGATTGTACTTCTAGTTTTTCTTGGCGTATTCTTTCACGGTTTGCATGGTGCTGTATAAGTAAATTACTTATTTCATCCGATTTTCTTGTTGCATTTCTGCATGTCGAGGCTGAGACGCTTGATGTCGGTGACGGCGAATGTTGTACAGATGGACGATCTTCTGGAGTGCTTCTTGTATGATTGCTTGATGTTTCAAAAAACTCATCGGTTACATTACTTTCCAATGAATTTGTTTCCTGTTCATTTATATTTGTTTGTGAGGTATAATTTGTAGTCCTGTTTCTATTCGTCATATATGGTATCAAAAATTCCATTACCTTCTCATATTTCCATTCACGAATTTGTTTACCACTCTGTCCACTTCTAGTGGCATTCTTCCTTTTTAATGCGTCCCGGTGGCTGTCTCTCAACTTTTTCCACTTAGATTTAGCCGTTTTTACTGAAATAAAAATAATTGAAATCATTATAAATATTAAATGTTGACATTGCCATAGTCAAAATATACTTACCGCATTATCACTCATGCAGAATTTATAACCATTATAAATATTTAAAAAATACCAGAGTTTCAAGGGAAACCAATTTATAAAAAAAATATCTGAAATCAAACAAACAAAACGGATTGTATCTCTCGTACGTGGTCGCGGCAGACGGCGGCGTCGAAATTTGAAATGTTAATAAATAACGAGTGATAAATCCATTTTATTTGTTTGATTTCAATGTGTTGTGCTCGTGTGAATCTTAGACTTTTAATTGTTTCTTTTCTATTATTTAAAAATGGCTATAACTTTTGAACGAGTGAAAATTCTGTAAATACATAATTTCAGTAATGCCTAATCTTTTATAGTTCCGGAAACAACACGACACTGATTAAGATATTATTTTGAAATGACCCTTCTATTCTAACTGAAACCACGACACATAAATATAAATCTATATTATAATTATTACAGGTATTTGGCGACTGGTTCAAAATTTTCACAAATAGCTGAAAATTTTAGGATTGGAAAATCGACTGTTCCAAGAATTATAGAAGATGTCTGCGATGCCTTGTGGACAGTATTACAACCTTTGGTTATGCCAGAACTTAATGAAAATGATTGGAAAAAAATTTCAAAGCAATTTGAAGAAATCTGGCAATTCAAAAACTGCGTCGGGGCCATTGATGGCAAGCATGTGTACATGTTTGCACCCCCAAAATCTGGGTCCTCATATTACTGTTATAAACACAGGTTTTCAACTGTAATGATGTGCGTAGCCGACGCTACCCGAAGAATAATTATGGTAGATATAGGTTCAATGGGAAGGTTCAGCGATGGTGGTATTTTTGCTGATAGTATATTCGGAATTCGTTTGAGAGAAAACAGACTAAATCTACCACAGCCACAACCCTTGTACCAAAATGGAGAACCTGTACCGTTTGTTTTTATTGGAGACGAAGCTTTCCCTTTGATGACTAACTTAATGAGACCATATCCACGCGATAATTTAAATAACGAAAAACGAACATACAATTATAGACTTTCAAGAGCTCGTCGTATTGTGGAAGCTACATTTGGTGTATTATCACGGAAATGGTACGTATACCGTAAAGAATTTGAATGTAAAATAGAAACAGTGGAAAAAGTGATAAAAGCAACGTGTGTTCTACACAACTTTTTAATTGACAAGATGCCTGGCTATCTAGATAATAATGAAACGGGTTTGGCCACGACTATGTTTAACGACACAAACGTGGAAAATCTATTATCGAATGACAATATGGATGCCTATCAAGTTCGAGAAAAATTCTGTAGTTATTTCAACAACGAGGGCGCCGTTCCATGGCAAGACACTCGTATTACAACATTACTTGAACGAAATACTTAATATAATAAATTGCACTTACCGTCAGATAATTGAGTTTCTTTCAAAACGTTCTCCCAAGCTGCATCTTTGACGTCAGTAAGTTTATAGGTATCTATTGATGTGTTCCATAGACATGGATATTTTTTTACTGATTCAATAAATTGTTCATCCATTACGTTTTATTTAAATTAACTAATTGTTTACGTTGAAAAATACAAACTGCACAAATTATTCACGATAAAAGCGTGTGCTCGCGCGCACGGCACTATCAAGATGGCCGGCCGGCGCGCGCGCGGGGTTCTGCGGGTTGCTAGCGGGCGAGAGGGGGGAGGGTGACATCGCTCACTGCACGCCGCTCACATCTCTCGTCTCCACTGCGCGTCGTCCGCGCACAGCTCACATCTCCGCTTCCATCGCGACATACAAATATTACACATCTCCGCACAGCGATCTCCACTGAAGCTGAGCGGAGAGGAGACGTGTCAATAACTCAATTCTATTGGTTGTTTAAAAAACATCTCCTCTCCGCTCGTCTCGTCTCCGCTTTGGTGGAGTCCCGGCCTTATCCAGCATACCCGCTGCCAATTGTTGAGCATATGCGTTGGTTTCGGTAGCAATAAGGAGCATAATATCGTCATCCCATATGGCGCAGAATGCGTCATATGGGGTAACGTACCTTGTTGTTGGACAGCAAGCTTGTACGTTAAAAGGTTCCCTTCTTTGTTCAGGTGGTGTTTGAACTGAAGGGAACCCTCTCCACTCAAAACTGAAGCGCTGGTCAAGAGGTTGAGGAGGCGGAGCAGATGAAGTAGATGGGATGGGGGAAGAAGGTAGGGGAGGAGGAAGGAACGAAGAAGATGGAGTAGGAGATGAAGCTGGAGGAGGAGGTGAAGAAGAGGAAGAAGAAGGTACGGGAGGAGGTGAAGAAGAGGAAGAAGGTACGGGATGCGGAAGCAAAGAATAGCAATGATCATGCGAAGAACCTGGAGGAGGAGCCGGAGCGGTGCTGGAGTCGGATACGGGCGGCGGATTTAAGAGTTATGTTAAAATAATAATAGTAGCATTAAAATGTAATTACGGATCAATAGGAGGGTCTGTCGCTTCGACCGCGACCAGCACCCTGTCCACCACGGGTTCGCACGCCACTCGTTGATGGACCGCCACCACGTCCACGGCCACGCCCACGCCCTCGGTTTCCATCAGTTCTATTTTACAAAGCAGCAAACTAAACACACTGAGCATGCAAATAAAACAAAAAATTCAAATCTGCCATTCAGTTGCTCAAATTACTATGGAACCAGTTTTTTGTTAATAATTATACAATAATTTTAATAAGACAATATGAATTTTCATAATAATATGAATTTTATAAATTAAAAACAAACAATAATTAGG
This sequence comes from Spicauda simplicius, assembly GCA_949699795.1. NCBI lineage: Eukaryota > Metazoa > Arthropoda > Insecta > Lepidoptera > Hesperiidae > Spicauda > Spicauda simplicius. The sequence continues at coordinate 14,993,519 of OX453074.1, read as the reverse complement.
ATATTTTAAATAAAATCACAAATCAAAAAATAACGGAAAAAATGTCCTATCCATACTATTCTGTCCCTACGTGGGTCGTTTCAAAATGGCCGTTATTCTGTCAATACCCCGTCTGTTACGCAACCTTGATGCATTTAAACCCAGAATTTACATGTTTTACGACAAATTATTAGTTTTTTATGCAGTAAATAAATGCAGTAAAGTTAGATAAATGTATGACTTATTAATAAAGCCGCTGCTATCTGGAAATTCTGCATCATATGTGGTAGAGATCTATGGAAATAGTATTGCCTTAGTATTTTGTAATCCCTTTTTAAATACCCATTTACAACCTCTACCACCCATCGACAAAGAGTGATGCAACGGCTTCGATTTGCTTGAGCTGGCGTCAACTGTTTTTCGCCTTCCAAAAGAGAATCTGGCATATATGTGCGATAACCACATTGTTCCAAAAGACGGATACTATCCCTAAATCCCCTATCCAATATGAAAACATCATTCTCTCTGAAGTACAACCTAAGAGGCAATGTTTCAGCATTAAACAAGGATGTCATTACATCAGCATCTGAGGTTGTGGCTTTGTATGGACCAAAACAATCAACAATATAACCATCACTAGCAACTATTAAAAATGGTTTTAACAAATTCCTATATTTTTGAAGCGAGTAGGTATCTTTTTGAAACATGTAGTTCGAACTTTTGTTAATATAAAAGTAAGTACCATCACATATAACAATTACATTATTTTCGTTTCCATATAATCCATTTGGGATTATTAAATTGTGACTTATTAACTCTTCCCTAGATATAAAAACAATAATACAAATTATAAATAAAACAAAGAGTCCCTAGATATATGTGTTATACCTAGATATCTAGGCACAAAGTCTTGCAGAAGCACTTCCCGAACTCGATCCATTATAGTTTCAAGAGTGCGACGTGGCTTTTGTATCAAAGTTGCGATCCGCTCATCAGAGTCGCCCATCCTCATCTTCATTAGTAAGGACAAAAGCCCAAATTTACCTCCTCTTATTTCTGAAATTCTCGGAACTTCTTCCAGTAGGATATTGAATTCCGTTTTAGAGAGTCCTACCCAATATTGAAAAATAGTTTCATCCATTTCTTCTATGTTTTCGAAATCTACAGTAGGATTAAATGCATTTATAAATGAAAGTAGGTGTTGCACTTGTTCTGCATTGAAAATATTCATACTATTTTCAGATACATACAAACTGTCCGAAGAGTTTCTGGACAAGTGATCCTCACAAACACGTGATAACTTTGGCAAATAATATTTGTGACGGTTTAAAATAATTGCACGTAATTGGTCTGATATACCGTGCAATGTGCCATTATTAGTGCATTCTGTGATCATACAACGATTCCCGGTATTGGCTGCCCTCTTATAATCTGGTAATATTATACTGTCCATTGAACTGGCACTCTGGTCAGCTTCAGGATTCTCAGGCACTTGATTATCCTGTATAATGTCTAGATTTTCTTCGGGCACTCTCATTTCGTCAACACGGTTACTACGAAGAACTTCTCTCTTAGTGCGTAACCAACAGACATGACACACCCTATCTAAAGGCGTAAGCTGCAAAACAAAATAAAAAACCCCTGTAATCAAATACTTGCTGTTACTGTGACTGTGGGATAAACAAGTTAAAGGGAAATAGGGCAAGCAGGGCATAAAAGATTTTTATATTAAAATAAATAAAAATTAAAAATTAATTTGCTACATACATTACGTGGTTCTATTTTCCTTTGAGTAATATTCATCGTATTCAATGTAGTTTTGTTGGGCTGTCTTTAAGTATTTTGTCACTTTGCCGTCGTACTAATGAACATCCACACAGAAGGCACACATTCGTGTGGCCTCTTGGACTTGGTCCAGCAGGTTCACCTTCATTAGCATCTTGCTGCAAATTCTGATTTACTGAAGTCATAGCTAGTTCCCAACATGCTTCACAAACATAATCATCATTGGTAATCTAAAAAAAAGACGGAGATTGCAGTTTTGTTATATTAAGTTAAAAGGTCAGGGTAGCAACGAAACATTAAAAATTAGTATCGTACAACAAAAAATATAAAGAATACACACTAAATGGCTATTACATTTTATACGGATATATAAAATCTATAAACTTACGATTACTGGATGAACCCAGTTGCAGAGCAAGGTACAAACTCTTGTGTTTTGATCCAAAATGCGATATCGTCGGAGAGTATTGACGCAAATGTTACAATTCACGCATAATATGCGTGTAGGCCTGCTAATTCGCATCATTACAAAACCTTGAGGCACAACAGCGCGATATTGTCCGTTAGAATGCACAAGTCGTCGTTTGGGGCAGAGATTCAAGTCCAGGGGATAAGCGAGGGTCAAAACTAAAGATAACTCAACAAAAACTGCGAGAACACCGAGAAAACTTACAAGCTTTTCCAAAAGAAAAGTTGTTAGTAACGACTGTCAAGTAAACGTACTCGGAAGTTACATTATCTAATAATTACTTCTAATACGACCAATTAGATTAAAATTATTTTAATTATGTTTTACATAAAAACATTTTTTTACATAATAATAAATAGCAAATAAATATTATAGTACCTTTATTAAGACTTATTTGTACGTATTGGTATAAAAAGGATTTTATTAAATAAATTCTAGTAAATACGATCCGATTATTTTTTTAATGGTAACTCCAGTAATGACTATAATACCGAAACTAATCAGCACCGGAATGCAATCAATAACAATATTTTTATTTTATTTTAAATAACAGTGGCTTTGTCACTTGAAACTAAAACCGTAAATAAAACAAACTAATTGTATTAGTAAGTTTTTCATAAGTCACGTTTTTAGACGCTTCTAAAACACTGCCATTGTTCTTTAGCTCTATTTTGGTTCGGCATTGCGAGAAACCTTGGGAAAATCCTCATCTTTACTGGTGGAAGGTTGGGGAGATTCTACTGGGGGATTGGGCTGTGAAGTATAATCGTCATAGTACTGAGGGTCATTTCCGTAAGTGTATCAGACCGAACGTCTGATAGTCGTAATAATTATTATAATAGTCACACTGTGTAGTCAGGTTGTTCATTGTAATAGTCAGAGTAATAGTCGCCATAGTCCTGTACGTGGTTTAAATGAACCTCTTTAGTTTTAAAATAATTAGATGGAGGTGGATTACCATACCTTTGCCAATCACGTCCTGAAATTTTTGGTGTCATGGGCTTATTAATAAAATGACTGACGCCGCTCATAGGTTTAGGACCATAATTGTTAGGTGGCGGGTTCCTAGGCGGTAACCTAAAACCAGTATTATTATAATTTGGTGGTGGAGCCCTAAACATTTGCTGCGTACGAGTAAGCTGTCCAGGTATACCTTGTGAAGTTTGGTTAGGTCTAAAAGGCGGACGCCAATGCTGGGGTGCTTGCACTGGTGTAAAGGCAGGTGTTTGCCAGCTCGGTCCAGGCGGGGTTAAATTAAAACCTTTAGGCATAGTATTAAAATCTATATGCGGTACCTTAGGTGTTGGTTGGGTGAGGCCAGGTGGTCGCTTCTCATGTGCGATATTATTTCTATGCTGTAGGTACATAACGTTTAACTCCTCTTGGACAAATTCCAGAGCCTTCTCTATGGTATCGGGTCTCATACACCGCATACGTGACCCGAGAGGTTCTTTCAAACATCTGACATACGCCTGCATAGTTAATTTGCGATATAGTACTCGCTTGGCTTCCACGGTGGTAGTCACGGTCTCATGCAATGAAACGTATGTCATGATGGCGCTGAAAAGATTCTGGCATCTGTCATATAACTCTTGGGGGCTGTCATTTCTCTGAGTTACAATTGATAAATCGTTGTAGAGAGCAGTTTTGTCCCTTTGGTCCGTAAAGTTGTTAATTAACCCTTAATTTGGCAGATTTTTTTTTTTACATAAACCGATTTTTTTTATTGAAATCGAGTTTAAGACGTTTTAAGGCATTACAAAAAAATAAGAAAAAATATCTTTAGGTTTCAGTTTTCCTGAAAACTCATGTATGACACAGCATACATTGCCAAGTGAATAGAAAACCAAGGGATCAAAGTCGTGTATGCTGGGATATACATTGCCAAGTGCAGTGACTAATGAAATACCGACGGAAGTGAGTCCTAAAACTTATGAAATTTCGACGGGAGTTTATCCAGGAGCAGGAATAGCAAAAAAAATACAAAAGATAATAATAGTATAAACGTTTATTGAACTGAAATGACTAATTTACGCCTTTACATGGTAATCTAATTGACAGTTTCTGGGATTCTTCCCTGTTACGAAACATAGCCGCACTTTGCATTTCATGCACAATACAGTGGTAAGCTTCTGACATAGCTTGCACCTGCCTTGAGTGGTCATTATCATAAAATGACCAATGGCATCGTATCGTAACGATTCCACTGGGTTAGCTGATGGCACACCTTTTCTGGCTTTGTCATTTTTATCAGCACGACCAAATTTTTTCAGGCCTTCGTATATTTCGTACCTAAAATCTTTTAGAGGTATATATTGCTTGCTTGATTGAGCTTGATCCCGCCTATATAAAAGCCAGGCATTATTTATGCATATGTCAAGTATTTGAACAAAAATACCTATGTACCAACGCCTACTTTTAAATGGTGTTTTATAGAGAGATATAAGCATGTCGGCTAAGTCGACTCCCCCCATATGTTTATTATACTCCTTGACTATTTGGGGACAGTCGACATCGATTTTGCTTTTTGTCTCCTTACAGTATCTTTTCATTTTTTCGACAGGTTCTACGCCTACATATGAACTAATTAGGGTAACAGGTTTGTTATCGTTCCATCTCACTACCGATAATCTATTTTTGTTGCACACTACTTGTGAATAACTTCCTCTAGGCTTCTTTTTCATCTCTTTCTCTGAAGGCAACACTTTTTCTGCTCCTCTAAGTCTATTGTTTCTTATAGTCCCCAAACCAAATATACCGTATTCTTCGCGTAGAATGTAAAACAGCTCAGGGCAGGAAAAAAAATTGTCACAGAAAACAAAAGCCGGTTTGAATTTTATGCTTTGACATAAAGCGATTACAATTCGTCCTCCGAAACCTATAGAAGCTTCCTTATCTGAAACCGTGTAAAATCTGAATGTATCTTCGCCACCATAAAGAAGAAAATCATATACCATGCCTGAGACTCCGGCGCGGACATAATTTTTGAAACCCCACTTGTTGGGTTTGTCCTTCATATATTGACGGCGTTTTCCAGCTTTGGTTCCTTTATACGGAATCATCATCTCGTCTATACTAAACTTCCGTTCATTTTCCTGTGCTAGACAATTTTGTCTTACTTTCTGCACAAATGGCCTCACTTTGTAATATCGGTCGGAATCCTGTATATTATTGTCAACGAAGTGCAAATTGCGACGTATTTGTTGATATCGTTTTAGTGTCATCAAATCTGCTACTAAGTTATACCTGTATCGTAAACTCCAAAAGTCCGTATATGCTGGCATATTCACGACCCCCATTATAATATGTATGGCTAGAAAATCGCGAAGCTCATCTTCCGTCAAACCAAGTGAACGTCCAGTGTTTCCTACTGAGTAAGAATTTGTTTGCTCTACGATATCTGTTAGAATGTCTGGCGAAAAAAATTTATAAAAATAATCCATCGCTGATATATCCGGAACATCTGTATAATTGGAGTCTTCTTCTATAATAGCTCTGTGTCGAAAAACGGCTTTTTTCCACTGATAGTTCAAAGTAAATTTTTTCATTAGTCTCGGTCTTTTCAGGACAGGAACGGTGGGCTGACGACGTCGGGATCTGGTTTTTGGATTTGGTGGATTTACTGGAGTAAGAGGAGTTGTTGGGAGTGACGGAATATCACTCAGCACCGGTACTTTATTGCAATTTGGTTCTAAAGACGGACTTGAATATACTGTTTGAAAAATAGGCGTAAGTGGAACATTGTCGCTGTTGTAATGTTCGTCATCATCTACAATGTTTAGTCTTTCCAAGGAAGAATGAATAGAAGGTGCTGGAGAAGAAAATGAAGAAAGCGGGGTGCGTACACGAAATTCCTCTTCGACATCTGAGCGCTCGCTATCGTCAGAGGGTGCATTTTCAGCAGGCACAAGAGCTAATATTCTACCACCTCGAGTTAGTAGCGTTTGCTGGCAACAAAGAACCAAAAAAACATGCTTCAACCAAAAATAAAAAGCAATCCCAAATCACAAATACATGCGGTATCTTGCAAATCACAAATAAAGCATTTCATTACAAACTTGGCAATGTATGCTGTGTCATACAGATAAAACGAAGGGTCTTTCATTACGAATTTGGCAATGTATGCCACAGCATACATCAGTTTACCGACCAAAATAAACTCAAAACACAAAGTCACCATACACAAAAACATATCAAATCCATTCGATTATACTGTTATGCATAAAATATAGTTCATAAAAACACCACAAACCATGTCAAACCAAGTTAAAATAATATAAATACCTTAGTCAACCCAGATGAGCTACGCCGGGCCGCCATTTTCGAGACCGAATGTCAAAATAAGTGTTGCCAGAGACGCGTTTTATTTTTCCTTATAAAAATAATTAGTATTGCAATGAATTAAAATGATTTGTGACACAGACATTTTTATTATACTATGTCAAATATTTTTACAAAGTTAATGTATGCCAGTACATACACTGCCAATTTAAGGGTTAACGCATTCCTAATGCCTACCCACTTTTCTGGTATCCTATTTGAATTAATAGTCCCAGCCGCGGCACCGGTAATTTTGTTTAAGATGCCATTTATCAAACATAAATTGGATAACTCGCTCCCTGGATCATTTTTTATGTACGATTGCCATCAAATTCGGGTACTGGGCGGAGAGTCTTGAAAACCGTATCCGGGTCCATTATTAAATTAGTATCTAACGCTAAATCAGAGTCTACTTTAAAACTTAACAAAGATGAATTACTTATATCTAAGTCAGAGACGTTTAAATCCCTATTCTCGTCTATAGTACTGTTCCTATGAATCTGTCTTGAGGAGACAGATTCCTCCCCGAGTTTTCTTGGACGGAAAATGGTGGGAAAAGGAAGCAACACTCACATAGAAAAATTTGGGCCTGGGCTGCAGCGGGTCCGTAGATCTGGATACTCGATGATGGTGCTTGATAGCCACCCGGGTGACTCGCGACGCGTTTCCCGATATGAGAGAGACTTTATACCGTTCGCGAACCTACCCGCGAGTATTCTACCGACTGCGCCAATTACGTTTACTGCAGTCGGAGGACTTAAAGAAAAAAACGAAGTACTTAATAAACTAATTTAGTTAAATTAAATTTACATTATAATGATCGATTTGAGATCTACCTATCTAATATTCAAAAAATGGTAACTATTTAAATGGGTAACTGTAATATGACTCAGCGACATCTCCATTGGGCAAGCACGTAGACATTCAGGAAGAATATTAAATGCGTCAGCAACAACCCAATTGTGGGGCACGTACAGATTTTAGAGTTAACGCGCGCTGCGGCGTCAGCGGTCCTCATCTGGGTCATGCATATAACAAGCTATTTAACCATAAAATAACAACAATAAACTATAAAACAAGGTAACTATAAACATTAGAGCTATAAACAATGAAATCCTATTATTCAATACAATTGAATGCTATTTCTATAAGTTGTTAATTAGGCGTCGTCCTGCACATGGTCTGTAACTTTATTATTATATTTGTAGCTTTACTATCAATATTTCTTTTAAAAAAAGTATATTTTTGCAGATATACACTGTTATCCTCTTCAAGTCCTTAAATAAAAGGAGTGTGTTGTATTGTAATTATTAAGAAACAGTTTAATAAGCAACTTCAAAGGAAATTATGTTGGGTAATACATTTCGCACACCTAAACTTATGTTATCAAGCGAATTTTGTGTTGGGTCTTGGTTAAATGTCTGGTAAAAACGCTGTCAAGCAAGTAGTTTTGATGCAAAATGTAACGTAGTCATTGCATACCCTCTATGGTTTACAAAATAATAATAATAGTAACTGAAGGCACACCTTTGAACAATTTTCATTTTAATTTCATTTCCTTTTTCTTTTGTTATGTATCCATACTTTGTAAAAACTTATTTGCACTATACCAAAACCTACGCTGTGGTGTATTCTTAAGGTGGGTACTGACCAACGTTACGAGGTGTAATGTAACATTCGCATCGAGCGTGTACGCATCGAGCACGTTACGCTGTGTTCTAAAATCGGCGTAACATGCTCGTCAAAACTCTGTGCTCCATATTCGCCGCCAGTTCACTCAAGATGGCCGACAGCGAGGCCGCGTTGGTATCTTTGATTCTACTTAATTATTGTTTTATCCAAATTAAGAAGAAGAAAAAACGTTACTGGACATCAAACTTATTTAAAAACAGAGGCGTATGTGGTGGTTTGTCATTGATAGCAATTTTAAAAAACCAAATGATTACTGGACAGTATAAAAACTTTGTACGTATGTCTCCGATCGAGTTTGAAGAACTCGTGAATTTAATTGGACCAAGTGTACATAAAAAGGATACAAATTATAGAAAAGCAATCAGTGTCACCGAACGATTAGCACTAACGCTTCGTTTTTATGCAACAGGAGATTCCTATACTAGTATGCAATATCTTTTCAAGATATCAAAGCAACGAATAGGATTTATAGTAAAAGAGGTCAGCGAAGCCCTTATTGGAGCATTAAAAGAATATGTAAAGGTATGTAGTGTTTTAATTAATTCAGAAAAGCAGTCATTACATATCAAATTATTTAATCAATTAAATCACCAAATTCTGATAAAAATCGTTCACTCATAGCTGGTGACCCATAGTCACTTTGATGGGACGTATTTGATGCAGGTGTTTCAGGGCTTTGCTGTGGCATCGGTTGGCTTTGCTGTGGCATCGGTGAGGCTCTTGAAATTGTTCGTGTAGAGTATCCTTGTGAATAATAATTGTTCGTATTCATGCCAACATAGTCATATTCTCCGCGATCAGCACTAAACAATATATTAGATATATAATGTTGTACATGCATTTTTGTTGTTTTTGAATACGATCTTAGTTTATTTGCCAAAAAAATACCATAGGCTTCACATTCGTCAATTTTGTGCGAAGTTGATTCCGTTTGCTCGGTTTTCTTTTTTAAAATGTTGTAAGTAGATGCCATTATTTCCTCTGGGCTTGGGACAACTGCTTTCTTCCTTTTTTTGGCAGGCGGAGGGCAATCATTGTCGCTTTCATTGGCAGGCGGAGGGCAATCACCAAGCGGTTGTTCTGAAGCACCTTCACCTTCACGTAGCTGAAAATAAATATAAATCATTATTTCAGATGCCAGAAACACCAGAGCAATGGCTGGTTGTAGCAACCAGGAATGCTCTCCATGTCGAAATTTAAGAAAAAACCCCCGTAAGGTTAGAAAAAGTTTTTTTGTTCACTAAAATGGGCGCTAACCTGACCCGCGACTTGTCAAACTTTAGCCCGTAAGATTTGAGCCCAACTTTTATCGAATCTACCGAGTAATTCCTCTATATTTGGGTATCCAATCGCGCATTTAAATATCCCGGGAATCTGCGTAAGAAATTCTCACCGCGCGCCGCATAATAGAACTTAAACGAACCTCTCAAACTGGGGGGTCAAAATGGCGGCCGGCGGTGAATCAGCTGAGCGCGCAAAGGGTCGTTTGGAGATAAAGATAGACAACAATGAATGATAAAGATGGCAATAAAACAATCAATATACTGCGAGTGAACTATTTTAATATTTCAATTATCATCGAGCTTAAAATAACAGTTTCTATTATAAAAATAATAAAATATTAATTACACCTCTAATCTTATCGTTAGTTTTCGGCAAAAGTCAACATTTTTTATTTGTTTACATTTTTATTAATAACTCACATTGTTTAGTGTACCGTTCACATCACAATGTTTTCTTCTTTTAACACTAGGATGCGGTACTTTCGGCAAAAGTGCTGCCACTGTAGTTCTTTCTTAATCTCCATTTTAATCTCTATATTAATTATTAATCTCTAAATAAAATTGAGATGAAATATATGTGGTATCAAACTGTTCGTCATCTGGTGGGTTGAATATATCATAAACATAAAAATATATGCAACTCTGGTTATATTTCTAAATTCGCTACAGTAGCTGTAGCTATAACTGCAGCAGTAAAACGCTGTAATAGTTGTTATTTTTTACTACAGTAGAGTAGACATATCTGCATGAGAAATTTAAGTATAAATTCCTGAATGTGCCACTGGCAGCTCTGTGGCACATAATATTTTAATGGAACTGTAGTAACTACTGCTACTGTAGCGAATTTAGGAATATAAACTCTATAGGAACTGTGCGTAAAATATAGAGAGGCAGTACTACTGTCTGAATAAGCGCTCTCTAGTGTCTTATTTGCGAATATAGTGGGATCGAAACAATCATTTAATAACATTGGATAAAATGGAAATTAATTTATAAAAATGAATAAGATAATTAAATTCGATTTTGAACCTGTTATTGAAATTATTATATGTGGCTAGAATTATGCCAAAAACAAAAGTTAATTTACATCAACCCAAGTCTATGGTGTTATTGAAATAAGTAGTAATCGTGAAACTGTCATAACCGCAAAATCGTCTATTCATTGTTTACGTTTGGCTATTTGAGCCATGAGGCTCCTAATATGCCTTCTGAAAATTTGTGAAATTTAATTTTCACGCCAAATTTTCGCTCTCGGCGTGATGTATTCTTACATCCAAGGATACAACAATTTTTTCTTGAAGTTGACATCGTTTAAAAAATTTTAATATATTTTATTTTTAATTATTAAACGGTAAATCACGTTTGTTAATAATAAATGCATGATGCCAACTACTTTGGATAGTTGCCACTAGTTGGCGTAAACATCTAGAAGCGCGGTCCCTATAGTTAAGGTATTTCTTTCCCGACATATAGTTTATGCTGCTGTTGTCTTTTTCGCTCGCTAGTGCTGCTTCTCTCGCGGGCTATTGCTAACTCACTTTTACTTATGGCGGTTTTTGTTTACTTTACTAGTTTATTGATAATTTCTCAAAAACTATGTGGTGGAGAGTTCCTCAATTTTTTGACTCAATTATACATATATTATTTTAATAAATATTAGTTTTCTAAAAAGTTCTTGATATCCCTTCAATACAATAATAATAAAAATTCACGGTTTTCTCTCTCTTCTCCTATACCGCCCGTGTTAAAATGTCATTTAAAACTGCAATTATCTCTTGTTAGACATGGTAAATCATCTCCAAATTTTTATAGCAGACGTATTATGCACTTAATTACTTATGTTTCAAATTTCAAAGATTTCTTGAAATTTTGCTTGTGCGACCGTAATACCTTAAGGCACGCGCGAATTCTAAGGTGTTTTTGTTGAGATCAGACAGTGCAAGCGCAAAATGGCGGGTACAGTACATATACTATAGTAATACTGACTAAAAAATATTTGACGGTATACAATGCGATTTGTACAATATAATAAATATATTAGGTAATGCTTTAACTGTACTTAGTCTAACTTAAGATACTCAGAACTTTTGTCGGCTGAACATGTTCATTTGCTCAATACTTCAGTGCCGCTGCCTCCTATGGAGTAGTTGAATCAATTTTAAATACAAGCTACGCTGTTTGAGGTGTTGATTTCTTAACTCGATTAGGGCCTGTATTATGCTATTCAGATTTTGAGAAAAAGACGCCGCCTCACAGTCATAGGTGCAGAAATATTCTAAAATCTGTTGGAATTCCATATCATGTTCGCCCTCTAATCTATTGGCTTCTGGAGGAGAAACAACTTCATCAGCTGATGTGAAGTTTGCAGACGGAATTTGATCTTCGTTATGATATTGGCGAAACTGATTCTGCTGAAGTGGGTGATTAGTATTGCACTGGATCAGAGGAGGCTGTGTGGCTAGTTGTTGATGCGGCGGAATTATAGAAGGATGTTGAAAAGTGTCAATAATTGGTGCTGAGTTATAGCGATTGGGCTGTGGATGTAATGAAGCCATATGCCCAGAAGTGTTCGTTTGATATAGTGGTGCTCCATAAAGAGCTTGGTGCTGATGAGTTAGACCCGTAGGCCCAGAACTGAAAATTTGATGGGGTTCCACATGAGGAACTGGGGGTCTCTGGTGACTCATTGTATGATCCGCCGAATGATGATGAACTTCTGCAAGCTCGGGCATTTGTCTTCTGGGCTGTGGAACTTGCGGAATCCTGTAGTCCTGAGACGGTCCTGAGACGTTTTCTGTTTGGTGGACTGGCGTTGATGTTCGTCTTACCTGAAACAGGTCAGCAGAGGTTGCAACAGGACTTGGTACACGCTGAGCCTGTTGCGACTTAGAAGATGTACCGTGAGCGCCAGAGCTATTATTCACGCAAAATCCTACTACGTCCCCTCTAATATCAAACATTGGTTCCATTGTTCTTTCGCTATCGCAGTCTTCTTCCTCAATATCATCATCATTCTGTGCATCGGTTGTCGTAGAGTTTGTGGTCGTTGTGCTGACAGCGCCCTCAAATATTATATTTAACAATTTATCCACCGGGATCCGCTTGAAGAGAGCCCTAACCTCTTGATTGGTTTTATTTATCTTAACACAACCTTTTTTAGCAGTCTTTCTCATGTTTTTCACTTGCGAATCTGAAAATAAAAAATTGTATTATTACCAGGAATATTAAAACCGTAATTTCAAATTCAAACTGCTTTTATCATAAATACTTACCATTTCTTTCATTATTTTTCTGGTTAGAAGGGCTGATATTTGATTTTTCAGCTATTTTCCTCTGCGTATTTTTGTGAAAATCTGGAATATACGTTTATAATATAGTAGTTAGTTAGTTTGTTCTGTTTTGATTGCATGTCCTTTTCGGATATTTGCAATTTCCTCACAACACAAATTTACTTTTCTTATATCCCCTGCCCCCCCGAGTGCGGCTGCGGCCGGCTTTAGATTTTTAAGACTGTACCCGCATTTGCCCTGTGCCCCACCCTAGCACAGTAACCAAGGAAAACCGCAGAAAACCTTTTGGTCTGGTATCGCCCGGCCACCTGTGCGACCCCTGACGGGTGTTAAGGAAATTAGTCCTACACTCCCCGGGAATCGAACCCTCGCCTATCCAGCCCAATGTACGACCAGCCTAAGATACTATGCCTTAGACCACCAGATATATATAAACATGTATACAAAATATATTTCAACATATATTATTATTATTATGTTTTTATGGGTCTTCCGCTCTGGGTATACCAGGATTTTTGAAATAATACGGGCAAATATTGCCAAGTATTATCTCATTTTTTAAATGAATGAATTATTATTAGACAATGATAATTAGTTATCATTATTATGATAACTAATTATCATTGTCTGTGTCAAACTGTAGAAATTTTCGAACTAACCGACATGTATTTAGGATTGCAGCTTTTTGTAGCGTAACATATGTAAATTTTGGTAAATCTAATATTTTCAGTGCTTGGGATAGCTGTTTCGGTATCACGCCCGTGGATGAGATTACTATTGGGACTATTGTTACTGTGTTCATTTTCCAAACTTTTTTAATTTCCTCTTGTAATTCAGTGTACTTTCTTATCTTTTCAACTATTGTATTTTGTATATTATTTGTATTAGGTACAGCTACATCTATTATAAATACATTTTTATTCTTCTTATCTACAAAAGTGATGTCGGGTCTATTATTGTATATAGTGTGATCTGTAAGAATTGTACGGTCATAATATATTTTGTGTGTTGTGTTTTCTAGAACTGGAGGAGGTGAATATTTATAGTAAGGTGTATGGGGCTCTTTTATTAATTTATGTTTTCTGACTAATTTTTGGTGAATGATGTTGCAAATCTGATTATGCCTGTGTGTGTAGTCGTTTTGAGTGAGTTTGATACATGCGCCAGTTATGTGCTGTATAGTTTCCGATTTACTTAAGCATTTTCTACATAGATCGTTAACTATAGTATTATCTTTTAATATATGTTTTCTGTAATTCTTTGTAGTAATTACTTGATCCTGAATAGCCGCAATAAACCCCTCTGTTTCAGGAAAAAGTCCGGCTAACTCCAACCATTTATTAGAAGCCTCTTTGTCTATATGTGCTTGTTCTAAATCGTTTCTGTGTCTTCCATGTAGTTCTTTTTCTTTCCATTTTTTATGTTTCTCTTCTGTAAGCTTCTTTGAGTCGACTATTTCTATATGTTCCTCACTAAGGTTTAAGGGCGTATATTTATTGTCTATTTGTATTATTGTTTTATGTAAAAGACTATTTTCCTTTTTACTGTTGAAAAATACCTTCATGGTGTTTATTTGTTTATTGTGTAATTGAGTGATATCTATAAGTCCCCTCCCTCCTTCCTTTCTAGGTATACAAATCCGTTCTATAGCAGATTTTGGATGATGATGTCGGTGTTGAGTAAGAATGGTTCTTGTTTTAATTTCTAATAGTTTTAGCTCAGTGTTTGACCATTTAACTACGCCAAATGAATATGTTAGTATTGGAATAGCATATGTGTTTATTGCTTTGAACAAGTTTTTACTGTTAAGATATTGTTTACATACTACGTGAAGCCTGCTTATGTATTCCTTCTTTAGATTTTCCTTAATAGCTGCATGTTGTAAAAGACGTGATTGATTATAACCTAAATATTTGTATAATTCGTGACTCTCCATTGCTATAATTTGTTGTTCTTCATTGATGTTATAATCACCACTCATTATCTTTCCTTTTTTAATATTTAGTCTTCTACATTTATCAAGCCCTAAATCCATTCTTATGTCGGTCGTAAATCTAATTGTAGCATCTAGTAATCTCTCCATATTAATATTTGTATTAGCATATAGCTTAAGGTCATCCATATATAATAAATGAGTTATTTGATGTATAGTCTGTTTATTATTTTTGATCTTGAATCCGAATTTTGTATTATTTAATTCCCGTGACAATGGGTTTAGAGCCAAACAAAACCATAAGGGGCTGAGCGAGTCTCCTTGAAAAATCCCTTTTTTAATTTGTATTTCTCCCGTATTTATTTGGTTTTTATTAGTATTTAAATAAATAGTTGTTCTCCAAGTAGACATTACATTTTTAAGGAAAGTAATGATTGTGTTATTAATTTTATATATTTTTAAAACTTGAATAAGCCACGAGTGCGGGATACTATCGAATGCCTTCTGGTAATCAATATACGCAACAAAGAGATCTTGTTTTGATTTTTCTACGTGTTTTAAGATAGCAGTGTCAATTACTAGTTGCTCTTTACAACCCATATGATGTCTTCTGCACCCTTTTTGTTCCTCTGATAAAATATTGAAATGTTCTAAATGTTGGTAAATTCTGTTAGCAATAAGTGATGTGATTATTTTATACAATGTAGGAAGGCAGGTTATAGGTCTATATTGAGACGGGTCTTTAGTATTCTTATTTTTTGATATTAGAAATGTTCTTCCTTTACTTAAAAAATCTGGTAGTAAAGTAACACCTTTAATGACATCAGTAATTTGTTCCGCTAATTTATTATGCACTACAAAAAGTTTCTTAAACCAGTAATTGTGTATTCCATCTATTCCTGCTGCCTTCCAATTATGAGTTTTATTAATTATACATTGTAGTTCTTTATCATTTATACTATCAAATTGCATATCCTGAATATATTTTGACCGAGCTATTTCAGAACGAATCCATTCAGCATCTCTGTTATGTTCAGTATTATGTGCCCATATTTTTGACCAGAATTCTTTTAAACACATTTTTGAGGGAGTTTCAATCACACTGTTATTGGTATTTTTAATTTTTCTATAAAACTGCTTTTCATTTGTAGTAAATAATCTATTATTATCTTTTCTGTTTTTAGCTTTCTTGTATCTAGCTAATCGATGACTTTTAACTGCCAGTTTTTGTTTCAGAGTATCTAAGTATTCATTTATCTTTATATTTAATTGCTCATGTGAACTATGTTGTTTTGTCTTACCCAAGATTATTTGTACATTTTTAAACAACTTTTTGGAGTTATTTCCTGACTTATATTGTGTCAATCTGCCTATATCCCGTCGTAGCTCTTCTATATTTTTCTCTAATCTAATTTGCCAAGCAGGTTTTGAATAAGTATTGATACAGTCCTTATAATTTATTTTAATGTTTAAATGCTCTGCTATTGTGAGTGCTGTACAGTATATTAAGGTGTGTGTATCTGTGATCGTTTCTATTGAATTAAGTTTGGCTGGCAATATATCTTTATTAAACTTTCTAATTAAATATGTTGTATACCTCGATGATTTAATTTTAGGTAGAATTGGTCTGGAGGTCGGATCCGTTCCAGTGTATTTATTTATATTGGCCTCTAGTTCTTTCATTAACGCTTCTGTGCTTACTTCACTCGTTGTTTCGTCTTTCTGCATAAGCTGTGAATCTACATTTACATTACTTATAGGCGTACTAGGAATTGAATTATTTTTTTGATTACTTTTATTTTGCCTTTTACAATTTTTATGTGTTGTGTTTATATTTTGAAATGTATTTGGTATTATGTATTGTTCGCTGTTCAGTTCCTCTTTTTCTATTTCTTTTGCTACTTCATCCCTAATTTCTTTAAGTTCTTCATCAGATAGTCGTTTGTTTCTAATTATAAATCGTTTTTGGTCTGATATTCTTTGTTCTGTTATTTGGGTGTTTTCGTATTTTTCTATGAATTTTTGATGCATCTGTTGTCTATAACTTGTCAAATCAGTTTCTAATTTTGTAACACGGTAATATGTACGCATTATGAATATGTTTATATCTTTGTTCCACTTCATGCGTACACGAGGTTTGCCAGCCTTGGTGGTCGCAGGTTTCATTGCCGAAGCTACTTGCGAAACATCCTCAGCCAGTAGTAACTCGGAAGATTTCGTTGAATTATTTATTTCCGATTCAGATGTTAAGATGTTGGACCGGGTATAAATAATATAATATTTACGACCTCAAATATTGCAAAGTCAAATGGTAAAAATAACAAATCGGCTTATGATTAAAGTATGCACCGGATAAGGTAAGAAATATTTAACAGTAAGTTGAAAGAAAATATAAAAGCTTTAAAAACATAAACATATTCTTACCTTGACAATAAGTTTAAATTTTATATTTTCTTCGGTTTTAAGAACGACAAGACTACCTCCTCCTTACGTTAACGCGTGACTGGTCTGGAGCTGTTGGCAAATGTTCCGTCTAGTTTTATTAATTTATTTTTGTGCATTGTGTTGAAAAGGATGTTCGATGCTCGATACTTTATATCGATTCTCTATCGTAAGTTCCGCAGGACTAAGGCTCATAGTAATTAACTATTTTAAACTCGCAAGGAAACTGGTATGCTTATGGTGAGTAGTATAAAGTATAGCCCTTACACCCATACGTATACTGAAAGAAATATTTGCTTCGTACTTGGTAGAGTTTTTAATTTAAAATAGAATGTTATTAGCTCGATGCTGTAATGATCATCTTGCCCCTTTCCTAAATCATAATTATAATGCACTGGCGGTTTAAACTGCCCTTCCCCTTACTCTGTTCCCATCTCGGTGTAGGCCAGAGAGGGAGATAAAATAAATATGGCGCGTAACAGAAAAACGTGACGGTCCATTTCTCTCATATCTTACTACTTTAGCAAAAGAATTAAAAACCTTTCTACAACCCAAGATATAAATAACTAATTTACACAATTTAATTTACCTACTTAATTAATAATTTTCGCGAGATAATTAATTATTTTTAGCCGCACAGATTATCGTCTGATATATCTTTATATTTGTAAAAGAATAATAACACATGACACTACAAAGTTAAAATATCTACACTATATTTACCTTTCAATATATTTTACGCCTCGATTTTATAAAACTGTTAACTCGACGTGCCAACTGCCGGGCGTGTTAGCAACTAAAGTTAGGTCACCGCTGTTCGGCTTGATAAAAAAATCGCACTAGTGATGGAAAAGAGTCGATATTTTATATCGGTATGTAATAATGCCGATACATCCGGTAAGCAAAACTATTCTTTTTTACGGATGACTGGTATACTTATGGTGACTATACCTAAGTATAGCCACTACGCGTATACTAACAAAAAATACTCTCAAGCATAAACTATACCGTTATGAACGTAATTATATACTTATGTATACTCTCCCTTCGCAGTAGCCAATAAATGATAAACCAAAATAATAAATTTTAATATTTTGGTTTGTAGAAAAAATAAAAATCTACGATTTTAACCGTTTAAAAGCAGCTTGTTTTTAAGTATGAATTTTTAAATTAAATGCTTCTAAATTTGGTAAATCCACATCAGTAGAACAAACAATTTAGGCTTTTAGTAATCAGTTGATTCTAGATCAAATTGGTTTTTGTTAATAATATAATGTTGGATATTATTGTATCGACTGTCCCATCCTTTAGTCAATCACAGCTCGTCTACGCACATCAATACGTAATGAGCTAATGAATAATCGGTAGTCTAAATTCAGATGTTTTACGAGCTTAATAGTTGAGAAATATTTATCAACGACAAAATGATCTGAGATGGTCTTGAATAGGTAATAAATTTTGCTAAGAGATATTTTAACTGACATTTTTACATTTTTTTACAAAGATGTTATTGTTCGATGATAAACAAGGGGCTACTCTGCGTAAATAATAACTGCGTCATTCCAAACATCTAAACACGTTTTATGCATCGTGACAAATTAGTGTTATTCGGCCATGAAATGCAAACTAAACCATAGAATTAATTTATGAACAGAAAAGACTCGTTATTAAAATAACTAAAACATTTTATTATTAAATTTTCCTGTTATTGGTTTTATTGGGTCAGAATATATATACATAGAAACTTTATATTCTAAACATCAAACGCATACTTACGATTCTTTAGCATTTTTATTATTAAACACTAAAACCATATAATGAGATTCTAGCGGAGCCGGCTTTTATGCATGGTTAGATAGTGATTCTAACCATATTGTTCTCTCCGTGTAGGCAGGCATTGGTGTAAGGGATAAATAATTTTTAAAAATCAATATTATTGACTACTTTTATTGAACCATTAAAAAATTGTACTTATTTATTTAAAAAAATATTACAAAGATAAAACAATGAAATTTCTATTAGTAGAAATATTTTTAATAGTAAGCAAGCACTGGGACTTTTACCTTAGTACTTTGAATAAATCTATATTTAATTTATACTCGTGTACAGTGTTGAGGAGTAAACTCTAAACATGGAATTTATATTCAAATAGATTTAACAAAATACGGGCCAGTTAGTCAGCTCATGAGGTTATAGGAAACATTTACATGAATTATGTGTAGCTTATTGTATCTTATTTTCTTTATCTTCCTCCTCGTAATCGCAAAAGCCGAACATTTCTTCCTTTCAATAGAGTTCGACGTTGATATCTTCAATAATGAGTTCATTGCAAGCTTCAGAGCACGTAGATTCATAATATCTGCATAAACCAAATTACGTTTCTTTCATCATCAAACAATGGCAACACCGAGTCAGTTGAGGGATGACAATGCATTTTTAATGCTCTATCACTTAATTTTACGAATTTCTTTAAGCTTTTTTTATCGAGGACTACCGAGAAATATCCACTTTTTCTTTCATTGTTAGTTTTCGTAACTGAAAATAATAAAATTAATTTTTATTATAAGCTTGACTAAACTTAAACCAGAAACTGGCCAGTTTTGACTAGAGATGAAATTAAATATGGCGGCCTTATTAACAAAACAGTCAACTTAAAATTTTACCTTCCGAATTTATAATTTATTTTTATAATTTTTTTTTTTTCTATAACTATTATACTCGATTTTTATGAGTCTGATCCATCTTTTTATGGCAGTTACTGGTTTGAATCGAGTAAAAATTTGATTATTTCTACTAGGATAATGCCATTTATTTTTATCCGTGCGAGAAACAAACTAATAATTTACCTATCATAAAAGCACTTACCATTTTTTTGCACAAATGCTGGTTGTGACTCACCACGATCAGTTTTCGCGGCTAATTTACGCATTGCATCATTGTAGTTATCTAAGAAAAAGTTAAAAACACTTTGAGTAAAAAAAATTCACCTCAAGACTCAAGAGTAAAAAAAAAGACACCTCAAGATATAAATAACTTATTTACATAATTAAACTTACCTGCTTCATCGATAATTGTTGCCAGATGACTGGGCCATTTTTTTCCGGGAGCTTCTCCCCGTGCTATCCGTTCCTTTGTGATAGCCAAATGTTCTTTCGGGTAGGCAACCGTGACCACCCCTTTTTGCAGATGGTGTTTCCTCACCCACAAGGATGGCACACATACGTTTCTATCATCAAATATAGTATTATCATGAAAACGGATGATGTAAAACGATTTCTTCGATGCCGCACGAGTGTTCATCTAAAATTGATTAATTAAATTAATTAGTATAACGTTTTGATATGTTAATATCTGTAGAATCTGTAGAAGAATAATAATAAGTGACAGTGACACTAAAAAGTTATAAAATCTCTACTCTACTTACCTTTGAATATTATTTACGCGTAAATTTCGATAAAGTTTTATCGCGACGTTGCATCAACTGAAGACCGTGAAAACAACTAAATAAAATTACGGACGTTCAAGTATAAATAGGATCACTAGTGATGGGAAATAGTTCATATCGATACAAATGCCGACATATTTAACAATTTTACCCGGTAACCAAAACTATTCCCTTTTATAATAAGACTGGTATACTTTTGGTAACTATACCTAAGTATCGATACCACGCGTGTACGCTTACTAAAAAAAATACTCTAAGCATAGACTATTGGTTGGATCCGGAGTATATGGTGGGGAGGGCTGGCGCTGATTGCCACTTTTACGTGTAATTCTTATGGGAAGAGGATGATTTTATGCTAGTGGTGGCCACCGTAACTAAATTACTCCGTTTCATTTAATCTACCTGGCCAATTCCGTTATGAACGTAATTATATACTTACATACACTCTCCCTCCGCTGTAACTAATAAACAATAAAAAAAAAAAAATATTCATATTTTGGTTTGTATAAAAAATAAAAATCTACGGTTTTAATCATTTTTAAGGCATCAAATAGTTTTTAACTAAAAATGTTTAAATTCAATACTCTAAAATGTAATAAACTCCAGGGATAAACATGCAATTTAGGCCTCTAATAGTCAGCGGATTTTGAAAATAGGTTAGTTTCTGTTAATAAAAAATCGTCGAATATTATATATATCGATACGTCCCATCTTTTTTTATGCAATCGATACTCACTCACACAACAACAAGTGAATAATGAAACGTAACGATGTAAAATCATCTATTTTACGAACTGTCCAGACAATATTAAATGTCTTTATTTTGATTTTATTTATCAAGTTTGTATAGACAGCTTATGAAATTTTACAGAATAACCCTTTTTGGTTAGGACACGAGTGCATTCCATGTAGCTGAGTGCCATCTATCAGCACGTTTATTACCTGGACTTTTCATTAATATATAATTCAAGTATATGTCTGCAACATGAGCAGGCGTGGATTGAGGTCACCTGAATGTTAAACAACAGTATCTATAGGCAACCACAGATGCATATATATAAGACTTAAGAGATGCAGAGAATAAATGGAAAATTTTCACATTAATCACAGACAGGTACAGATAGAGGTTACAGAGGATATTGGCCTACGCCGACACGAATCAATTTATTTGCATAACAACTGCGTAAATCCAAACACGTCGGATACGTTGGTGCGGGCCGGGTTCGAACCCGGGCCGCTGCTACCGAACGCAGGCACCGAGCCGACTAGGCTATTTAATATCAACACCTTTCTTCAGTTCTATGTTATAAGGTGCCGGCAATTTTTATCATTTTTTAAATGTTGAATCCCAAACCGACAGCACTACCTTAATACTAGCCTGACTTGAGATTATGCCTTTGTTGCAGGCAGCGATGGATAACCTGCAGGACTGCGTTCACCGGGACGTTTTTAGTGCTGGCTCTAATGGCCTTCGTGCTTTTTATTTACTGCCTGATGTATCTAATAAAAATATATTATTAATAATTTCAACTTTAATAAAACTTTTCTTACAACAATGCACAAGTTTTAAAGTCTCTCTTACACTATTAAGACCCCAGAGGTCTTCTTAGCACCTAAAACGGTCCTCTACGGAACCCACATCACGTCACAACGCTCAGAACGTCAATTGTCTGATAAAAAATCCACATCAGTTCTAAAAGTCCCTCACTCAAAACCTAAAACCGAACCCTAACAGGAGGTCGAGCATCTTGGTATCGCCTCGCTTCCTCGCGACCTGAAAGGCCGTCATCCTCCCGTAATCCTGGGCCTCCAGGTCGACGAGGGTCTCCCTGCAGATCCAGTCCACCAGGTGGTAGTCCTGGTGAAGGACAGCGAAGTGGAGCGCGGTGGACCCTGAGAGTCTGTCGGGCGCGTTGATGTCCGCGCCCAGCTCCACCAGCACCTTCATCAGCTGGACGGCCTTTGGGCCCCTGTGGTTCCTCGCCACGATATGGACGCACTGGTACCCATTAAAGTTGACCGTCTGCAGCAGGTTTTTGTTCGTTTCGTCTAACCAGGAGCCGAATCGTAAGAGCAGGCGCAAGCAGCCTTCCAGGCAGACGTCGTGAAAAAAATTGTTGCCTGACTCGTCCACTTCGCCGAAGATGTGGGTGAGTACCAAGGACTCCATCGTTGCTTAGGTTCCTGTGATTATACCGAGCCGAAGCGGTACCGAATGGAAACTGGCGGCTCGGACTGTAGATAAAGTTATGCGGTCAATATGCTAGCGGTTGGTTTTCCCAACCATATCAGCAAATGCTTTTAACCTGTCGTTACTCGCGCTCTTTTTAGTTTCTCACTCACGCTCAAGTCGTAATCTATAAGTTGAGTCGTGTCAGTGCGGCGCCACGCTCATAGCGCGAGTAACGAAAGGTTAATAAAATGCAACAATACTTCAATGTTTTCCTTTTGCGGGATATAAATAGCTCGCGTTATCGCCTGGCACCTATTGTAAGCGACGTCCATTAGCATTTTGACGATTATATAATGGCTGACACTTCCGAATTAGGCATAGCGATTTGGGTCTAAAGAGGCTTCATTACAATCCTAGAAGGCATCGTCAACTTGGTTGTCTTCCCTTTTGTCTAAGTAATACTGGGCTATTCCCAACTTGCCTGCGACGTAGAAAACTTCGTAAAATATTTTAAAATTATGAGCGATCTGAAAATAGCCCCAATTTTATGCCTACCACGCGTCGCTAAAATTCACTTCAGTGGCTATTTCAGTCGTATAACTGAGAAATACCCAGAGTCCCATGTTTATATTTTATTTGTATTGAAATAAGCGAGCCGACGACTGAAACCCATTGGTTTTTTTCGCAGGAATTCGCTCGGCTAACATCACCCGCCCGTATCTGTTAGGTATAGGGTTCGAATCGGAGCGGAATTCCACGCTGTTTGCCTGTTTATGCTGCTATTCTTATCGGGATTTGAATTATGCCTACTTCTTTGTTGTTTTCGAACTTTTGGGGACTTGATGAGGGCCTGCTGGCCCCTTCCGAGTAACCCAAGAAATTCGGGGACCTGCAATTGCCCTGAGAGTATGCCGAGCCTGGATTTGTTCGGGATTTTAGTTCGCTTTGTAAAAAGCTAGAAAATGTCAAAGATAGTCGGCGTTTGTTTGGGTCTAAGGCCCAAACAATGACTCATATGTTCACGTGGTCAATTCACTTACGCAGTTTATCAAAACAAACCTTTGGGTCATCGACCGCCGGCAGTTGCATCATAGAAGAAAAAAAAATGGAAAAAAATTCCAAGTCCACTAAATTTCGAGATCGCGAGCTTTACTGGCAAATGACTATGATACTTTGTGGAATTTTCCACATTGCTTAGGCGCAATCGACGGTAAACATATTTTATTGCAGTCACCGATCAACAGTGGAAGTGAATTTTATAATTACAAGGGTTTCTTTAGCATCGTATTACTGGCAGTTGTTGACGCGAAATATAACTTTTTGTATGTAAACATTGGATGTCAAGGAAGAATATCTGATGGAGGGGTTTTCAATAACTGTGAATTAAACGAAAAACTAAAAATTAATGCATTAAACATCCCTCAACCCACTGCGTTGCCAGCAAGAACAGAAGAAATTCCATTTTACTTTGTTGCCGATGAAGCTTTTGCTCTTTCCGGAAATATGATGAAAGTATATGCAGGATATCATGAACGTGGTTCTAAAGAAAGAATATATAACTACCGACTTTGCAGAGCTCGTAGAGTGGTGGAAAATGTGTTCGGCATATTGTCTGCAGTGTTTAGAGTTTTGCGGAAACCTATGTTGTTAGAACCGAAAACCGCGACATCTGTCGTAACAGCAATAACATGCCTTCACAATTTTTTAAGAAAAGGTAATAATGCTCAGGTATATACCCCTGCAGGTAGCTTTGACGAAGAATCGAACGGCCAAGTCAGATTAGGAAACTGGAGAGAAGGTAACAATGATATGACTAGTATGTTACCCTTGCAAATAAGACCGCGAAGGGCTACAAGATCTGCTCACAATGTTCGTGATGAAGTTGCTGAATACTGCATTCAGCAAGGGTCTGTAAGCTGGCAAAATAATTATGCTTAAAATGGACTTACAGTATCTGTTGTAGCACGAGGTCTATTTCTATCAAGTAGAAATATCATGGCTTTGTATGCAAACCAACTACTATGGTACACTTTATCTGCACCTGAAATTAAAGTTGCAATTAACAAACGTCGACCCAAAGTAGTATATTTCGTGAATATCGTTATCTATGCTAGCAAAATAATTGTATTTATTTTTTATAATAAGTAATTGTATCTGTCACTTGTGGGCCTATGTACTTAAAAACTTAATAAATAATTACGTACCTTGTCCTGTACTAGTTGATTGTTTAATTTTTTGTTTCTCCCTCCTCAATGATGCCAGTAAACTGGTCATTTTTTTTTACATGTTTCTCTTTCACTGTCGAGTAACAAAGCCAATCTATTCCAAGCGTCTTCTTTCTTGAGTTTGTTATAATGCTCTGGATGAGCTACATTCCACAACACTTCCTCATCTCTGTATTTTTCTATAAAAAACAAAGTTTTTTCTTTGTCCCACTCCATTTTTTAAAATATAGATGAACGACGTTTGATGATTCGCGACGCGCGTGCGCTCGTGACTACTTGCAAGAGCGTACTGACTGAACCGCGTAACACACAAAGGGTTCGCCAAAAAACCGACAGCCGGGTGGAGCACTCGCAGCGAGCAACGAGCGGCTCGTTGCTCGCTGCGAGCGCCTTGTTTCTACGTACTGACTGCACAAATGCTCGCTGTGTAACACGTTACATTACACCTCGTAACGTTGGTCAGTACCCACCTTTAGGCATTGTCCTAATAGAACGCGAATGCGCGATGCGAGCGATGCGACCATCGCGTGTTCGCGCGACGTCAAAAACTGGGTGTCCTAATAGAACGCGAATAAGCGATTACGCGAATCTTGCTCACGCGATTTGACGACGGGAGCGAGCGTGACCGGGCAGTGGCACGGTCGATACCCACAACCATGGACGTAAGACACGCAAAATTTTTGCTGTCGGGAAATATTTGGATGACGTTTTGTGCGGATTTAGATGGAAATGAAAAAAAACAACGTGGGACGCAAAGTGCTTTGTTAAAAATGAGACTAATTCGTGGTGAATTTCACAATCAATATTTTGACTTACGAGAAGATGAGTCTGCATTTTATGATTATATGTCTATGTCACCAGAAGCATTTGACTACCTATGCAATATGATCAGAGACGATTGCAATCATGTTGTTACCAACTACAGAAAACCTATAAGTGTGGAGGAAAGATTGGTGCTGACGATTAGGTGAGTGTAATTTACTAGGTACTTGTTCAAATATACAGGGTGTTAAAGTAATTGCGTGCAATAGCTTAGGGGTAGACTCAGTATCGATAAAGGAATCAAGGAAAAAGAAATCCAAGAAAAAAAAATTTAAATCAAAACAAAAAGAAATCGAGTGATTGTATGTGAATCAATCCTCTTTATTTGATGAAGTTGATAAAACTTGAACAGTTTATCAACTTCATCAAATTTATTATAGAACACTACATCATGCGTATAAAAGTCACACAATGTGTTACGCTTGATGTGCTCTTGACTATGTACCTTTTCGATTTTATTGTTTTTTTTTAATTAAATCAGTCAGCCAATTTCTGCAGAACATTTGGGAACTACGCACTTTGTATAAATTATATTTGAGATTTGAAGTCTTTTGGATTTGAATTTCGCTGACTAATTTAATTTATTGAAGGAAAGGAAAACAAATTACGTAGGTATAAATTAAAATGAAGGTTTATTTAAGTTCAAAGAAAAAAAAAACAAACAAACTGCAAAGTTAGTAATCATTTACGGATAGCTCAGTATCGTACTCGTGTAGACCTAGGGGATCATTTTCGTAGTTCCGCACCGAAGACATTGAATGATGTGACGCGTTTACCGGAGAGGGTAATATAGATTGCGATACTGGCGTAGATGATGTTGAAGAGGGAGTGAGACTAATTTCATCAGCAATAAAAGTTTGAATTTTACTTTTCAGTCTTAGTTTTTGTACTGGCGTTAAATACTTGAAATATGGCGCCAATGATTTTAAGAACAACATGTCTTCATCGTCTTGTTCTTTGTTTTTCTCAAAGCTTGTATTTTTTGTTGTTCCACTTCAATCATTTTTAGTTGAAAAAGCGTCAGTTCTGGTTTTTTTGCCTGTCTTTGCCTTTGCCTGAACTCGCTTGCTCTAGATAAACCAGACTCGCTGTCGTCTGTCGTCGTAGGGAATCTATTTCGGGGGATCAAATTACCACTAGCTAGAGAACTTGCGTTAACAGATTCCGAAACAGGTTCTTGATTTTCCACCACTTCTTCAATTTGATCCATTTCTGGAGTCTCAACTTGATCCATTTCTGAAGTTTCAACTTGATCCATTTCTGAAGTTTCAACTTGATCTATTTTTGGAATCTCAACCGTGTCTGAATTTTGAGTTTCATTGTTATCAGATCCCACATTTAAATCCTGAAAGTTGCTTTGGGTGTGCCTAGGTTTCACTATAATTTTTAAAAAAGATAGTTCCTTAAAAAAACACCATTTGCCTATATAAGTCTCATCGCTATTAGGACTGCCTGGGTCACCCGATCGAGGACGACGTACTTTCTTGGCTTCCTTCATGAAGACGTCTCTCAATTTTTTCCACTTGTTTTTGACGTCGGCTTCTGTAACAATCATAAAAATATTAATGTGATAAGAATATACAAATATTTTTTCTTTATATAAGCAACCTAGGTTGAATACAAAATAAGTTTTAAAATATTACATTCTAATAAAATAAAAATATTTCTCTTTTTACTGGTACCTAACAACAGGAACGTCATTCCGGAAATTATCAGTACCTTTCCGTATTTCAAAAACAGCCATAGCAAGCATTGTGTTGGAAGTTTGTACTGCTATTTGGAACAATATGCATAACAAACACATGAAATTTCCCAGTACTGAAGAATTTAAAACTATAGCAGAATCTTTTTCAATGAAAAATAAATTCCCACATTGTTGTGACAATTTGGACGGCAAACACATTCGTGTCAACAAGCCGGCGAAGTGTGGCAGCATGTACTACAATTATAAAATGTACAACTCCATTGTACTGTTAGCTGTCACAGATTCAAAAGATAAGTTTATAATTATTGACGTAGGTGCATATGGAAAAGACAGTGATGGCGGTGTACTCAGTAATTCAAGTTTCTATCAAAGGCTGGAAAACGGAGATATTCAACTTCCTCCCGCAGAACCATTACCGAACTCTAACATTATGGCACCTTATGTGTTTTTAGGAGACGAGGCATTCCCACTAAAAACATTTATAATGCGACCTTATCCAAGAAGGCAAGCGACAGATGTCACAAAAATAAGATTCAATAAAAGATTATCTGCTACGAGAGTTGGCGTAGAATGCACATTTGGAATGATGGCCTCGAAATTTCGAATACTTTATAAACCTATAGAGACCTCGGTTGAAAACATTGTTTTATATTTTAAAAAAATGTTTTATTCATTGAAATTGATTTCTGTATTCATTTTTAATTAAAGTCTATAATTCAGTCTAAGAATTACATTTATGGAGTAACTAATTACTGTCCGTCCATGTTGGATAAGTGCTGAAATCTATGTTTCCTTGGGTAACCATATGAGTCATATCGACTTTCATACTATTTTCATACTTATCGATTTTCGGAAACTTACGCTTTGTGCATGTAAAATATTGATTATAACATTCTGCACTGCTGGACATAGGCCTCTCCTGAACTATGTCGAACAGTGGACTTTAAGTCTACTGGATAAAGATAAATATTATTATGATTTATATTCCACGCGGACGAAGTCTCGAGTACTGCTTGTCTTACAAGAACTCTTATAAGAACAAGCAGATTTAGTGATGATGACACATGGGACACTAATTGGTCCTTCATTTTTTTAATTTATTGGGATTCATATGGCTTTGTTAACTTTTAACTAGCCTTATTCCTTTATATGCTGGATTGTCCTCATAAAGTTTTGTTATGTGCTCCCGTTTTACAACCATCAATACTACTCTTTAATTTTTTCTGTAGTAAAATGTTTCGGATTCGCTTTACTATTATGTAATAAATGAAGTGAAACTTGGACAGGAACAACCTCCATGACATCTACTTCAAAGATATCTTGTCGTAAATTGTTATTTTCATTTCTTAAATAATCGGCCCTTGTATCCTCAATTAAAATGTTATTGCACTTGTGTGTCAGCGCATTGGTCGCAAATAATAGGTACTAACAAGAATCAAACGTAGGGTAGACTGGGTACGGTAGTGACAATTTTCAAATGATTGCCTATAACTTTTTAATTATGCTATTAATCTGAACAAAAAATGTATTCTAATGAAGTTTATTCATTGCTTAACGTATAAACATGAAAGTTATATGTCTAAATCAAATGGTTAGTTCATAAAATGAAATTTAAAAAAAAAGGGAAATTGTCACAACCGAGCCCACCCCAAGGGCGGTTGTGACAGTACTGGGGGTCAATAGTGACACGATGAAAATACTGTAATATGATCACAAAATAAGATAAAAATACTCTAAAATGCCAATAAAACACTTTAATTGCAAGAAATATTTATTTATTTTTATATGACAATCAACTAAATTATACTTTCCTAACAAAAGAAATAAAATCTTTGAACATTTTAATCTCTTACAACATATAAGGCACTATAGGATCTTTGGTTACAATCAGTAGTCTTCATTAGTACAGTCAGTCTTCATTTATACCCACTATTTAAGTACCTTAAAGTATTTATAACAGTCTGCACTTAAAATTAGTTAAAGTGGACTTAACAAATATAATATATTAATCATGTTCATAATCACATTAGAACTTAAACTCTATTCTATTTTGAAACTAAACTCAAAACATAACAACGTGCTCAAAATCTTTTAAACAGGAACTCAAATATTTTTTTAGAAATGTAGCATGTGAAAATTTATAAAAGTAAGTTTGATAACTAATCTAATCCGACTCATCACAGTTGTGACAAATATAATACCGACTACCATTTGTACAGTCTACATGGGCCCAAAGGTTACACTTTCCTTGGCATTTAATCCATTTTTCGCCAGGCCTACTTTCAGAATATGGACCAAAGCACACCAAACAAAAATATTCTTCTTCATCTGATATTGATGGTGATTGTTTCCTTTTCGTTGCTTTACCTTTTCCTTTTCCTTTCGGCTCATTGAGATTTTTTTTGATGCCCTTTGCCTTCAGTCGTTTTTCTTTTGCTTCATATTCTTGCCTGACTGCCTCTTTTTCAGGCGTGTCCGTGTAAATCGTAGACTTCTTGGTTCTAGATCCTCGCGTTTTTCTTTGGGAAGCTTTTGGAAAGGGCCGAATAATTTCAGGAGAAAAAACTGATGGTATGGCAGAAGTAGATGGTTGAACATTGCTAAAATTTTGGCTTGGTGTATTGTCTAATATAGAAGGTGAAAGTGGACTTTTATTATTAGGTCCAAAATTCTTAATAGCAAAATTTTCTTCTTGAATACAGTCAAGGTTGGCAATATTTACTAAAAAAGGTGCTATGGGAGCATCCTCTTGATTGTCAGGGATTGGTCTGCTTATTACAGATGATGGTGCTGCAGGAGAAATATCTTCGGTGTCTGTTCTGCTTGTTGTGTGAGATGGTATTGCAGAAGCATTATTTTCAGTGTCAGGACTTGGTCTAGTTCTTCCAGGTGACGGTACTGCAGGAATATTGTCTTCAGTATCAGGGTTTGGTCTGTCGGTTACGAAAGAGGGTGCAAAGTCAATATCTCCGAACAGATTACGGTTGTATGGACAGATCCCAGTTTTCATAAAACCAGCCTGTATGTTCGCCTGTGTAAGAGCCAGAGGCATAGCAATTTTGATGATACCTGGTATATCATATATTGTCATCGTTTTACCAGGGTGGCTTCGCATCCATCCATCGCAAGCAGTGTTAATAGCTTTTTTTAAAGGTCCGAAGACAGACCGGTCGAGAGGCTGAAGCTTGTGAGAGCAATGTGGGGGAAATGAAAGTAAAGTGATCCCGTTTTCTTTACAATAATCTAAGGTGTTAATATGAATGTGCGATGAATGATTATCAAGCACGAGTAACACTTTGTGAGTTAGTGAAACATTACTAAATTTCTTAAAATGTTTAAGAAATTCTAAGAAGGATAGATCTTGCATCCAGCCGGAAGGGTTTGCAGCTCCAACAGATCCAACTGGTCCGTCCCTCACAAAGTGGTCGTGGTAACGAACACGGGGGAAAATAAAAAACGGAGGCATGGTATTTCCCAAGGCGTTCACTGCAAAAGCTACCGTAACTAACGTGCCCCGTTCAGCAGAAGTAACGGCTCCCACTTGCCGCGTACCACGTCTTGCAATGACTTTATCAGGTTTTTGGACCGTAGTGACGCCTGTTTCGTCGACATTGTAGATATCCTGTGGCTCGTAAGGATGTCTATCCATAACAACTTGCAAGTTGTCGTAAAAAGCTTCCACATTTGTTTTATTAAAACTTGTTGCCCTTGAAAGGCTTGTAGCTTGAGCTACTCGAACAGATAGAGAAGGATTTCTATTCAGGAATGAACGGAACCATTCTTTGCCTGCCATCTCATTCTCATCCCAAGTAGCAGGTCGCTTTAGGTTATATTGAGTTGCAAGCTCAAAAGCCAACTTCCGCACCTCTTTTGGAGTAAGTCCGAAATAAATGTCCGCGCAACGCTGTAAATATTTTGACAACTGCTGCTCTTGTTGTTCGGAAAACACTTTATTGTGAGCAACATACCCCATGCTAATGCTATTGTTTTCATTATCGCCCGTGCTGGCATTATCGCGTTTTCGAACATACCTTAATAGTGACATGCGATTAACACCATGCATTTCCGCAGCTTGTCGCAAAGAAGTCCCGCGTTTAGTTTCATTGTAAGCATCTTCATACTGATTCAAGTTGCACTGTGCTCTTTTAGTCTTTCGTTTGCGTATTCTAGGCATCTAAAACAATAAACAACAGCTTTTACTTATGTCACAACCGTACCCAGTAAAAATGTCACAACTGTACCCACAGATCGTTTTAATAAAAGAAACACCACCACGTCAAAACAAAATAACCTACAATAAATGTAACCACTGATATTACACTGCTACTATTTGATTTATATCGATGAACAACACTCAATACCCTATCAGTATACATCTAATAGCAATTACGAAATAATAATGAATCAAAATACTTACTTTTTGCGTTCGAAAATCAAAATGTGCTCCTGGTTACGTACACTCTTCGCATCGGATGACGCAACACTGTGACACAGGTTGAGACGTGCAAGGCGCTCGTCTTTCCCCTTGCACTTCCCCGCTAATCCCTATATTTTCGATAATATAGCGACTGTCACTACCGTACCCTGGCACAACCGTACCCAGTCTACCCTACCTCATATAATTTGCGAATGATTTCTTTTATCATATTTGTCAAATAAAATTTACTGGTGCTGCCACAACAAAATATGCAAACCACAGGCTATTTATAATTGAATTTATTTTTGAACTCCTCTGATCATAAAGACCAAGTCAAGATCAGTCAATTCACTTTGTCTAGACTTTCCATCGTCAGTGAACCCAAATATTAAATCTTTTCTTTTGCTATAAAAGAAGTTTGAGGAAATAGACATTTCATCAAATAACAGAAAGCATAATTTTTCGTTTTTATTATTTATACATGTTCATTGATACATGTGTATGTAGAAAATTTGATAAAATGTACATAACTCCACATACCTCACGCGTAATTTGTCGAACTAAAAAGTAATAATTGTTATGACCATCATTGCAGTTCTCATTATTTCAGACCCCGCAAGACGTGCTAATTAGTTATGGGTTGTTTTTTTATTATTTTATGACAGTGGTTCCTAACCTTTTCAATGTCACTACCCCTGTGAACAAGTATGGGAATTGAGTTTACCCCTAGCCAATTTAAAATAATTAAAGCCGCACAAATTCGAACGAAAATATGTTTATTATCTAACTAAATTCTAAGAAATTGCACGTTTAGGTAACTAGTAAAGTAAAGTAATATGTAATCTTGGAGTTAACTAGTGTGAAGGTTGAAATTGCTTTGCATTCGCAAGTTTGACAATATTAGGTTCGGTTTCACTCAACGCGTCATGTCAATGTCATGCTCAACATTCAGACGGTTTCTGCCTTTGGTTTTTAATGTAACAAGAGTTGAGAAACCAGTTTCACATCTGTAAGTTGTAGCAAATGGAATCAACATTTTTAAAGCTCTGTCAGCTATAATGGGATATTCTGCAGCTGCTTTTCGCCAAAATGTGCTTAGTTTATCATTTTGAAAATCAACTTTCAATGAGTTATTCTCACGCAGCCCGAGAAACTCTACTTTCGCTGACACATCTTCGTCCTTGAAAATATCGACGCAAGTAGAAAATGGTCTTAAAATCCAGGAGTAGGACTCACGACTGTCCATGTTCGGAAAATATTGCTGCAGTGAGTCTATCACGGCAGTTAAATGTTGAACCACGGAATTTTCAAACGTGATTTTCTCTTGTTTATTATTTACTAATTGCTCACTTAGTTGTGTAAACATTGACACATCACCAGCTTGAACTCTGCGTTGGTAAAGTTCCAATTTGCGCAAAAAACTTGCGATTTTATCCTGCAACGTCAAAATATTCGTTTCATTTCCTTGCAGTGAAATATTCAGACTATTAATTTCAGTGAAAAAATCAGCAAGGTACGCCATTTTTAGAATAAATGTTTGGTCTTTAATTTTTGCATAATATTCTTTTTCTTTTTGTGTTCTCTGATTTTCAAAAAACAATCCAATTTCTTCTTGTAATTCGTAAACCCTATTTAGAACTTTGCCTCTTGATAACCAACGTACCTCTGTATGGTACAAAAGAGCATTAAATGTAGCACCAACTTCATCGCACAAAACTTTGAATAATCTTGAGTTAGTAGCGCTGCCTCGAATATGATTAACAATTTTTACTATGTCACTCAACGTGTTTAGCAAATCTGGTGGAAGCGTTTTCACAGCCAAAGCGTAACGGTGTATCAAGCAATGATAGCCGAAAACTTGAGGAGCAACTTGTTTCACGAGTGCCTGAAAACCAGAACGGATGCCCATCATGGAAGGCGCCCCGTCTGTACAAGTACCAATCCGTCTGTACAAGTCTTGTTATCCACGTTAAATATATTGTTTCAAATGACCATGGCAAACTCGTCTGTTCTTATAAACATAATCAGGTTGAAGAGAATCACTAACAGTTGGTATCCGCTCCAGAAAACGGTTCAAAACTGTCGTTGGATTAGATAATGAATGCAGAACATCATACAAAAAAATAACGGTTTTATTGGCATTAGTTGGCGTGTAACAGCGGGACACCTCTGGTTAATTTTCCTCGTCCTTTTTCTTTGATAGCTTCTTTTAACCGCTCCAGGATTATTGCGTAATGTTCTCTGGTTATAGAGACACCTTTATCTTTATAATCTATTAACAGGAGGAGGAGGTGGTATTTTAGGAGTTGCAGTACCCTTTTTATGCCACTGCATGAAGTCTTGTTTAGGCTGTTGTTTTTGAGGCGGTGTGAGCATTCTCGGCACCCACCGCGCGATGACCTTAGTCATGTCAAGATGGTCATGCAGAATCTTAAAACTGGTTGTATCCGATACTCCAACCATTTCTGCAAGCTGTTTCTTCTTTAGCCGAGCATCTTCTAATACTATTTTTTCGTATTTCGCTAACGTTTCCGGAGTGGTCACCTCAACAGACCGTCCTGGTCGTGGGTCGTCTTCAAGTAAATCCCGGCCTTGCTTAAAAAGTTTGTGCCATTTGTAAACCATCGGTTTTCCAGGACAAGAGTAAACCGTAAACCGATGACAAAGGGTCTACCTTCTAATAAACGCTTAAGCATACTTGGAACGCAAAATTTGTAAGCAAACTCCTCAAACAAAATTATCTGATGATAACCATCTTTAAACCCCTGCATAAAAAATTACCTACACCTGGATAGAACACATACTTCATATTATTACGTCCAATCAATCTTTCTACATACGTACTCTTCCCAACATTGGTAGGCCCATGCAAATACAATTGCTTGCGTTTCAAACCGGTTGTACTTATTCTCTCATTCCACCAAACAGCCACTAACATAGCCCAATTACGATTCGCTTTCTCTACCTTACGCAACTCAATACTTACCTTGGGGCTCTTAATATCACTAAACATCTTTGCAAGGAAACGATAAAAGAAACGGTGGTCCATAACAAAAGGGTCATCATAGCGAAAAGTTTCCGTACCATTCGCCCACAAACGGGCACGCAAATTAAAATGAAGCTTAGATTCCTTGACATATAAAGGTTCAGTATCCTCTTTAGTTATATACTTAATACAAGAATCAGCGAGACTTACAAGATTGCAAATCAAAACGACTATCAGGAAACTTTTCGACTACAAAGGCACGCAAGTTTTCGAACAATATAGGCTCTTTAAACTTGAAATAACTATGAATATGATAACTCACTCGAGTAGACGTCCGGTTTTTCTCAATAGCAACACAAAACGCATCCACCTTATCAATAAAGCACGCCAAATATTCGCGTCGTTGATGCAAAATGGATTCATCTAATAAATCGAATATAAAAAAAATTATGTGAACTGGGACGTACAGACGTCTTACGCTTGCGAGGACCAATAAGGGAATGACTCGTAGACGCTCGACTCGTAGACGCTTTACAGCACGCTTTACGCACATTACAGAATTTCCTTTCAACTTTATTTATTTAATTCATTTATTGTACCGCTATAAAATAAAAGTAACAAAAGGCCAAACTTAATGCCTAATGGCATTCTCTACCAGTCAACCCTGGGTGGCTAGAAAATTTGCAGCAGATGTTAGAATTAGAAACAAACGTTTATAATATGTAATATACTAATTAAACACATACCTATATATGTATACATACAACACACACAATACATCTCTATTATATTTACTTTCATCAGTGTTAACCTTAATATATCATATTCCAACATACCTGTAAGTTATTCATCCTAATTCTAGTACTCTTTTTACGACCAGCTTCTATAAATTCTCCCACTTGAGCCTAAGCTGTTCGGGTGTACGTAGGCTACTGGAAATCAAACTATTGAACTGGTCTGCGATATGGGACCAAGTGCTTTGTTTCAATTGATTATTGCTGGCATTAGTAGCTTTGCTGTATACAACAGGGTTCGCTTCTATAATTTGTACCAAATTTGCCACTTCTGTCGTCAACGCAATGCTTTTGTGCTAAAACTAATACAACGTAAAACGTTATCCACAGAGTAGATTTGTGTTTACTGAAATAAAGATCAAACTCGGCATAAATAATATTTTTACTTCTGGGAAAACACTTCGGAGAGAAATCAACAATTGCAACTTCGAAGTCCATGGTGACTAATGAAGGGTTCCACTTTGATATCTGACTTTTGACAAGTTCAAAAATCAGCTCTTATGTAGCCCTCTTTTTGTCAGGGACAGATTTTAATGTCCGGTGAAGTCTCTTAATTTTTTAAAATGAATATTACTCATTTGTGGATCAGCGAACATTAAATGCGTTTTCTTTTTTATTTAAAGTCAGCAAGCAGTAATTGATACTTAAATGGCAGTTCTACATCGAGCGCTTTATGAAAGGTGGCTTTCTTTGCTCTGATAGAGTTATGTCTTCTCTTACACTGTCACCTTTTGACATTTTAAAATAAGGGTAATTTCGTAACAAGATTCCCTTGTCATTGAGAACTTGCATATTTTTTTCAAATATTTAAATGATCGGCACACTTAAGTTGTTTACAACCCCTTTTGATCATATTTGCATTCGATGATTTGTTTCGCTTTTTTCTAAATCATTGGACTCATGACTGTGAGCAGTTACGTTTGAAATTTTCATTGGATCATTTCTAGTTTTTATTGTAGCATTGTAAATATTTTTTTCGCACATCGCCACAATTTAAAGCCTTTTTCATTTATTCTTTTGAAACAATATTCATAACCAGCTCTACATAAACGCGCTTTGCCCTTTTGGGTGGTGCCAATATTAAAGTTTCCAATTAGACCAGCGCTTGTTGAAGGACCTTCTTTATTTATTTGACAACCTTGACAACCCTAAAAACAAAACATTTAAGTACACGTAAATTTCAACGCTAAGCAGTACTCGCAATTGGAAAAAAATGATTGTTATATAGAATATCCACTGATGTATTGAAGGGGGGCCTATTCTTGTGTTATTCTTATTTTCTTGCGTCGACATCTGAATCTCGATAACATGTTTTATATCTTTATTTGCAGGTTTTATTAACCTCACAACTATCTCCAATAATAAAATATTGCAAAGAGTCTCGGCAATGTTATTCTTACAGTTAGCTCTATGCACCTGGAGCCCTGTATGCTCGTTAAATTGTTTATTAACAATGTTGCAAACGCAGATTATACGGTGGGATTGAAGTTGCGGGCCCCATTGCTACGTGTAGGTCTAAAAAGTTATAAACAATCTTGGTTCAGGTGCAGCATCCAAGGTGACGTTATATTATGTTCAACTTTTAATTTAACTTGAATATATAATATTTTGAGGTTCTGTCCTACAAATTTCATTGTGTTTAATATTCTTCTATTTCTCTCTATTTCATCTGGTGATGATGGAGCTCCAAATAATGGTTTACTATTTTCTTACTCACAAAACTCAGATTAACGGATTAAGCAAATTGGGCATAAACAGGAAAAAAATGCATGCCTCTGGCACAATTCCTTTATCTGAAAACAAAAAAACATATATCTGAAAACAACACTTTTTAACTGATTTAATTAATGAATTAAAGTTAATTCATATCTTCTTCTTCTTCATTACTAGACATGTCTTCAGTTTCTATATCCTCTGTCGAGAATAAAAGGGATATGAAGGAACGTATTGTATGGTGCTGGCAAAGAGCGACTACATTACCTGGAATATACAGTAATGGTCGACCAGCCACTGCTGTCAATTCGTCGCTTTGTAGACAACATAAAGAGGCAAGCATTGACCGCTCACGATGGCTGTTAACATAAGAGAAATATTTCCTTTGGTAGAATTAGCTAATCTCTCTGGGATATCTTACCCCACGACGCATGTCTGCATTTAGAAGATCCTGGATTGTCAGGCAAGTTAGTTTCATCTAGGTTTATAACATTTGAAGCTGGTATGTCTTTAAGTGTAACGCTTACATGATTAAAATAGTTAGCTATTTCTTCTGGTCCTTTTCCAGTTCGCTTTTGAAATATTTTGTGTTATTCCAATGCTTAGTTCATCAACATGCCTAGCCAAAAAGCCCTGCATCACCAGAAATCCTATTCTAAAATACTGAAATGATATTATATATAATATCTTTTTATTTATAGTGCAATAAATACATTAATTATGATTGAATTACTTTGCAGCGTGTATCTCATAACATACTCGTACAATAGAATAAACTCACCTGTGGATTCGGCATGATATTTAATTTCCAAAGTTATTTTCAAAGAGATTTGCCCGCAAAGCCCCGTGGGACTCCAGGCACTTAACGCACCTGGGGGTCGCGGAGCAGAATGCCGCTGCGTGGCCATACAGCTGGCAGCGGTGACACTGCCCTGGATAGCCCCTTTTGTTAGGAGCCTCAACCTTGGACAGCGTGAGGCCGCACACCTCGCTCACATCTTTAAAGATGTTTCGAGCGTTGTCGCAGTTGGTCAATATGACCAGTGCGGGAGGGAATTTTTTCCCGGTGCGGCTGTGCAACTTGTGCACTGCCTCTACCGGGAAGCCCTTAGCTATCAGGTCGCTTTTGATGAGCTCATTGTCGAGCTCATAAGGCAGTCCACGAAGTACTGCTCGGACCTTGCGTTCCTCAGGTAGAGCGTATGTATGATACCCAATGCGAGTTTGGGTGAGGAGCCTAGTCAGGATCCGGAAGGCGTCCGTGGACGCGACCGTTACCTGTATGGCCTCACCCATATTACGCGCTTTTGTGTAGTGCACCCTATTATTGGTGCACATTTGCGCGACAGCCGGCCACTGGGATTTATCCCTAATGTAGATTGGCGGTGTCGTCTTGGCTTTGGAGAGAACGGGGGAGCAGCGGGACGCTGATTTTTTGTCGATTCCGGGGGAAGAAGGTGTCTATTCATGAGCGGCCCGGACGGACGCGGCGGCCCAGCCTCACGCGACCCAGGAGGGCGCGTCGGCTCGTCGGCACACGGCCCAGACGGGCGCATCAATGCTTTTGCCTGCGACCCGGATGGCCGCGGCGAGTCGGCGGTGCGCGACCCGGGTGGGCGCGGCGGCTCGACTGCACGTGACCCAGACGGGCGCGGCACTGAGGCTTCTATTGGACGCGGGAGTCTTGATGGCCGGGATGCAGCGTGATGGGCTCGCTGCGTTGAACTCGCTCCCGAGGCGCTAAATTCCTCCGCTTTTCGGTCTTCTTCTTCCTCACCTTCCCACACGCGGATCACTCTTGCCGTCCTGCGGGTGCCGGAGCGCCCGCGGATTCCCGGCGTCGCGCGTTGCGGCGGAGGAGGAGGAATCGCGGGATTCTGATATTTCGGGCATCCCGTACCTTGCTGGGCTAGCGTCGCGGCCCGCGTGGGCCCAGCGGCGCGGACACGGATAGGCAGGTGCTCCCCGCGACGGATTTCGTTGACAGACGAGAAGGGAAGTGCTTCCCTTAACGCGGTATTGGTGTGCGCACGTACAAGGAATTGGAATACGAGATGTGGCATTCCATGCCACAGACTGCGGCCACAGGTTGTTTTTATAGGCGAGAGGTGGGGGTGATAGATGAAGTAAGTTGTTTACGCTAGTGGGAACACGTGGAAAATGACACTGTTTATGAAATAAGAATTGCGTGTTCTCTTTATGTCTTTATTTGTATAGGCCTGCGGGGGCACTTACTAATTGTCAGTTACATTTTTGTTTACTTACACTACCACCGGATCAGAATACGACCTCCGGCAAGAAACTCAGCGGATTTGTCTTTTTTTTCTTATTTATCCATTTTTTTGAATATTATTACAATCATGTTTTTTTTTACATGGTAAATAGGCATAAGTAATGTTGGTTGCAAAAGGTAAAGATGCCAGGTTTGACGGTACTAATTTCGACAAGCTTCTACACGTAACTAAATGAGCTATACGGGCAAAGATACCTTCGTTGGCAAAGTTGGCGTATATGACGGTCCTAGATATTACAAACTACATCAAAAGCTTACAAATAAAATGAACTAAAAAATAGGATAGGTACGTTTTTAGACTTCTATTACAACTTCAAGCAACTATTTTGTTATAGAAATATTAAAGTCTGTACATAAGAAATTTGTAGATCGATAGAACCTATAATAATATATGAACCTATAAAATAATGTTCACCAATTCACACTTGGCCAGAGCGGTGGCCTATGGCCTATAAAGCCGCGTTTTCACTAGGCGACATGTCGCAGATACTTATCGCTCGAAATTCACGTAGTTGTCTCTGCAAAACTTGTAGGACAATGTCCCGCGACATATGACTTGTTCACATTCGCCAATCGCCGTACTTACTACTTAACATATTATATTGATAATTAATAATGAATGTTAATCTATTAATATTATTCTTGAATTTCAGACTCCAACCAATGTAAACGAATGGAAAGAGAAATCTCGCAATTTGGAAGTATTATGGAATTTTCCTCACTGCATCGGAGCGATTGACGGAAAGCATGAGTTACTAGAAGCTCCACTTAATTGTGGCAGTGATTATTATAATTATAAAGAAAATTTTAGCTTAGTTCTCTAAGCAATTGTGGATGCTGAGTATAACTTTGTATATGTTAACTGTTGTGCAAAAGGGAAATCGTCTGACAGTGGAGTGTTCCAGGAGACTTCATTTTATGAAGCA
The DNA here is from genome assembly GCA_949699795.1 of Spicauda simplicius. Taxonomy (NCBI): domain Eukaryota; kingdom Metazoa; phylum Arthropoda; class Insecta; order Lepidoptera; family Hesperiidae; genus Spicauda; species Spicauda simplicius. The sequence goes on along the minus strand of OX453074.1, from coordinate 14,952,827 downwards.
CTTAATGAACAGAAATTGAATTTACCAGATCCCGAGCCATTGACCCAAGGTGGTCCGAATATACCATACGTTCTGGTGGGAAATAGCGCATTTGCACTATCTGAATATATGATGAGCCCCTATCCGGGCATTCATGAAAACGGAAGCTTAAAACGGATTTTCAACTACAGGCTCTCAAGAGCAAGAACAATAGTTGAAAATGTTTTTGGCGTTATGTCTGTAGTGTTTCGTGTATTTCGTAAGCCTATCCCATTACGTCCAGTAAACGCTGAATTAATAGTAATGGCTTGCGTGTACCTTCATAAAATCCTGCGACGTAATAAATCTTTAACCGCACTTTATACACTAAATACCACTCGCTGCTCGCTGACGCAGACGCTGCTCATTATCTTGTGGAAGGTTCGTAGCGAAGAGAATTGAGAAATTATAATATGAGAAACATAAATTGTCAAGGCAGACCTCCTCCTCAATCTGCCCAGCTAATGAGAAACCACTTTGCTGAATATTTTTCCAGTGCTCAAGAAAGTATCCCATGGCAAACAAATCAATCATAGTCTGACAAAAATTTGAATGACATTTTTTATAGTCTAGGTTTTAATGACCAAGGAATAAATGATAATAATCTTAGCGGCCACTAAGTTTATAATTTTTCATTCCTTGGTAAACTTATAATATAGGAACAAGTTCTACATATAAACTTTATCTCACCTATTATTAAAACATATGGTATTCTGATGTATCTCTCTAAATATATTTTTTTATTATTTTTAAGTATTTATTTATTACCCTTTTTTATATAAATGTTTATAAAAGTGACAGAAAAACAACATTATTATTATAATTATTCTTTGTTCTGCGTTTCTGATTCAAAGTGGGAAACTAGTTCCTGAATGTTCTCAAATTGTCGTAATTCTGTGAGATATGGTTCAGCAGATGCCCCATTATTATTATTATTAACATGAGAGTCATTAGCAGTAACAATATCATCATTAACAGAATTTGTCGAATAGGATAATTGTTGAGAAGCAGAACGGTATCGATAACTTTGTCGATAAGTACTTCGCCTGTAGCACAGCATGTTCATTCTTTATATTTCTAAACTCGGAAAAGCAGCGAATCATACACAAAACTATTTACTCTTGTGAACATCTCCACTTCCAGTAGATTTTGAGCTCGCAATTTTTTTTTCTCTCCCTGAGGAACTGAGACCTTATGTTGTGTATTTTCCCCTCGACGACTTTCTTAGGCATATCTAATGTAGTCGCCATATACTCCCATGCATCATTTTTTTTATTTTTGTTTTTATAATTCGTATGTGAAGTGTCCCACAATAATTGCGAATTTTGATACAACTCGATCAATGTCAATGTATTCTCCTTGGACCACACTACTGCCATTTTCACAACACAAAGCGACACACATTCTCACTACGACGACTGTCGAGGAAGACGCGAGTCGACGCTCGCGGACGTTGCGTTGCGGGAGTTGCGGGACCTGTAAATGTCCTAAGCGACATATAATATTTAATATTACTCATTATTTTTCATATATGATTGTATACTACTGCTCAGCCTGCTGAAGTTTTGCGTGAATTCTTCCAATAGACCAATCCTCCTTACATTCATATCCCTGGTCTCCGATTCATATGCCCAGCGTGGCACCCTCTCGTCGCGCATTACTGAAATGTATAAATAATATGTGTTAAAATATAGTTAACATCCTAGTGAAATTTAAATATTTGAATGAGAGCCCGGTATGGTGCTACAATATAATACTGACCTTGCCTTAGTGACCTCGTCCTTCTGGAACGTGAGGATCGCTGAGAATGTCCTGTAGAATAATACCATTTATAATTATTTTCTATATACACGACTTAGAAAACATACATTTCTATTATTCATTCATCATAACATATCAAATCTTATGACATGAATTGATTGCTGTGGAATCTCTATCATGTCTTCTACCTTAGGGTTTTTTAATGTTCTTGTGGTGAATTGTGGGAAGAGGCCACTACTTCCTGTGGCGGCGCGGGGATAATAGGTGGTACAGGATTTTGAATTTGAACTCTCAATGGAGGTTGACTTTCATCAAGCCATTCTTCCTCCATGTGTGGCTCACTAGATATAGTTGTCGGATCAGGTGCCGTTGATGTACTGGGTCCGTGTTCTGCTGTTAAATGGTCTAATGCCTGTAAATTGATTTCATTTAAATTATATTCCATTTGTATTTATATCGTGGTAAATTAATGCATGGACAAAAAATGCTTGTAATAATTCTAAAAGTTGGACTTAATAATATGTAGGTATTTTTGCAATATTTCTTTAATAAATAATTAATATATTATTTTGCATTACATAAAGTATAAAATAATTGTTATAAAAATATTATAAATGATCTAACTTCAACAGGTATGCGAACACCAGGTAATCCCTCCACTGCTGCAGGACTTAAAATAGACAAAACTTTCTCCTCTATTTCATTTAAAGGTATAAGTTTTAAGGCTTTTAAGGCTGTGCGTAATCGATGCAATCAGATGGTACGAATAGCTAAACGCCGATATATCCATTCAAGAATTTCTATGTCATCTACCGCTGATATGTGGAAATTTCTCAAAACACTTAGTATAGGCAAACCCTCTTCTTTGAATTACTGTTCCCCTCATTCTTTAGATGACTTGAATCGTCACTTTATCTCCACAACTCCCTTAAATAATACCATCCGTTCTGAAACGATTGCCTCCATTGCTTTAATGCCACCTTCTCTTGCCCCTATCTTTGTTTTATCTCCTATTACTCAGGAAGAAATAAAAAAGACTATTCTAAGTATTCATTCAAAGGCAATGGGATGTGATGAGGTGAGTAGGGTTATGATACACAATGTCTTTGATAGTTTCCTTCCTGCCATAACCCATCTTATAAATTTTTCCCTAACCTCTGCTCAATTCCCATCTATTTGGAAAAAAGCTTTTATACGTCCTCTTCCTAAAACACCCCACCCTGAGCATCTTCATCATTTTCGGCCAATATCTATTCTTCCTTTCCTTTCTAAGATTCTGGAAGCCTGTGTGTACAAGCAAGTCTCCACTCATATATCTAAATATAACCTGCTGAGTTCTTATCAGTCTGGGTTCCGCTCCGGACACAGCACCACCACCGCCTTAATTAAAGTCTGTGACGATATTAGACAAGGTATGGATGACAGAAAGTTTACGGTGATGGTGCTTGTCGATTTTTCAAATGCTTTTAACACAGTCGACCACGATATTCTTCTTGCCATCCTATCCCACCTAAACTTCTCTCCCTCTGCCTTGGAATGGTTTTCTTCCTATCTTCGCGGGCGCCAGCAGTCTGTCCGTATAGGAGACATATCCTCGGATTGGGCTGATTTGGAAGCTGGTGTTCCGCAAGGCGGTATTCTCTCTCCGTTATTATTTTCTCTTTTTATTGATTCTCTCACTCCTGTTTTCAATTGTTCGTATCATCTGTATGCCGATGACTTACAACTTTACACTCAAGCTGACGCTAATAATCTCCATAGCGCAATGAATACATTAAATGCTAATTTAGATTCTCTACACAAGTGGTCTTTGCGTTATGGAGTAACTGTGAATCCGGCTAAATGCCAAGCAATCATTATCGGCAGTTCAAGGTTGTTAGCTAGGATAGACCGTAATTCACTACCAGCAATTTTGTATAACTCTAGAAAAATTCCGTTTTCGGAGTCGGTGAGGAACCTTGGCCTTTATATTGATAGCTCCTTAAGTTGGAATGTGCACGTTACTGAAATATCTCGTAAGGTCAACGTCACTTTGCGCTCATTGTATCGTCTAAAACACTTCCTTCCTATCAAGACCAAATTGATGCTTGTTAATGCCCTTATTCTGCCTATTATAGACTATGCAGATGTGTGTTACCCGGATCTGACCGAAGCACTTCTCAATAAACTAGAGCGCCTTCTCAATAATTCTATCCGATTCATATTTGGACTTCGAAAATATGATCGTGTCTCTCAGTTTCGTAGTCAACTAAAATGGCTTACTATTCGCCAGAGGCGCAATTCTAGGATTCTCCTTCTCCTTTATTCTATCTTAAATGATACCAATACTCCTTCCTATTAGAAGGATAACTTCCAGTATCGGTTCCTAACACATGACAACATGCTTCGGTCGTCTAATAACTTAAGAGCAACTATTCCACCGCATACTAGCGGTTTCTTCCATTTCTCATTTACTGTTCAGGCGATATTGCTTTGGAACGCCCTGCCCGCTCACATTAGGAAAGCACCCAGTAAGTTCATCTTTAAAAAGCTTGTCCGAGAGCATTATCTGAACACTGTCATTGATTCTTAAACATCTTTTATTTAACTTTTATATAATATGTATTGTTTTTGTGTATTATATGTATGTATGTATTATATGTATGTGTGTATTATATGTATGTATGTATTATATGTATGTGTGTATTATATGTATGTATAATATATTTAATGATATAGTATGTATATGATGTATTTATAACATATTAAATATCTATAATCTTTGTGTTTAAAACACCTGCCGCAAATTTTCCAGCCACCCAGGGTTGACTGGCAGAGAATGCCATCAGGCATTAAGTTTGCTCTATTGTAACTTTTTAAAGGTGCAATAAATATGTAAATAAATAAATAAATAAATAAGTTTATTGGGCCCGCCACCAGCTTGAAGATGCAATGCATTTAGTGTCTGCTGCCTTTGATTTGGTTCTTGCTTTAAACTCTATCCAGTACTATGAGAAAAATATGAATAATGTTTACAAAAATACTTTTAGTATACAAAACTAAGGAACTCATAAATGTTAATTATGCAACATGAAGTACTTGATAAATTGGAATGTGAAGTGTTTCAAGAGGTCTCAAACCACAAGCTTTTGAGAAATCCTAAAACTCAAGTGGATAAGTGGGTCATAAATATTCTAAAGCAAATTTGTACCTTGTGATTTATAATAGACTGAGTATAAGTATCAACATTAGTTACATAGATAATTTTTTAAGACAGTAAAAACATTGAAAATAAGAAAAATCTTATACGAATATTAGTAACTAGCGGAACCAACGCGACTTCGTTCGCGCAGACTATAATAAAATAGGTTTAGTAGTTTTCAAGTTAATTCATAACAAATATACAAGGTTTTCCTCTTAATTATATTATTAGTAATAGTATAGATAAGGATTGAAGTAACGAAAAATAAAATATACATATATTAACTTACTCTGCGCCATTCATTTGGAGTTTTAGTGGAACCCTCTCCTATAGCATTTAATTTTAATGCGATAGATTCCCAAGCCAATTGAGTTGCTTGTCTAGACTGTGGGCCAGCTGGAAAGCGACCCAACGCAATGTCAGGCTGGGTCTCTGCAAATTCTACCAGCAACTCCAATTGTCTAGGAGAAATCTTTTTTCTTGCAGGCATCTGCAAAATAATAAGTATCAGAATCAATAAAATTTAAATGATTAACATGATCTATTAAACAATATTGCTACGTATTCATTGAATCAAATTAAAATAACATTCTAGGAAACACTTTTCATGAAATATAAAGTCGCTATATAATATTGTACGAATAAGTAATTAAATTAAAAACACTGAGTGGTTTTACTGTTATACTTACATTGTTTAGTAGTTTCACAATAGTTTTAAATTTAAACGTATGCAATATTATCACTATTTAACAGGACTAATTCAAACCAAGTTCGAACTATTTATGAATTTAGCGCCAAATGAAGGAAATATGTCAACTCTCAAGTATCCCGGGACAATATAAGAAGAAAAATAAAAAAGTCCCAAAATCACATTACGTTAAGCACAGCAACGTGTTTTCGTTATTCGGTCGCATAACGTCGATAAGAATTAGTGATTTCAAGTGGTGTGTTGAAAGGCACCGTTACGCACCGTACCTTGATAAACACTTAATATGATACTCAATACCGATCTTAACAAAGTGTTAGGTGTTATAAAATTTCGGTGTGCATCATAACTTAGTTAACCACCCAAAGTGTCAAAAATACGCAATAAGGCTGCTGCTCTCACTACTCCTGCGTACGTTGTCCTATCCTCCAGGCTCTTCGTCACCTCTTCCTTCAACCTTATCAGCTCCTTATTATGTTCTTTGAGTAACTCAGCGTGTTGTTGGAGTTCTTTTATTAGCATTTTTTGACTTTCTGTTTCTTCGCTTTTCTTAGCTACCATCTTCCCTATCTCCTCTCCCTCCTCTCTTCCTACTGAGTCTCGGGGGGCGCCGCCCTTCTCCTTCGCCTCCTTGTACAGCCTGGAGGTAGCTAACGGCCTGTTTTAGTGTCTCCTTTAGGTCTCCCTTTAGGTTCCTCGCCTCGGTCAGGGCCTCTTGTCCCTTCCCGAACCAGGAGCATGCTAATTTAGCCCGTTCCTCCGGAGATGTTATTTGCTGCCAATTCAGCTTTGGGGAGAAAGCAGCTCGCCCGGATTTTGCTTGTGACTCTTTTCTTGTCGCTTTTTTGGTTCCGAGTGGATTTTCTCTTAGGGGCTGTTAGTTTATGTAATATATTTAATTTATCAGTAACAATATCAGACTTTACCTTTATCACAGATCCTGGTTTCTTAATACCAAGAATTCTTCTTAATCCTCTATCAAGATTACTGTCTGGAAATATATCAGGCAACGTTTTTACTTTAGACATAAAAACTTTTTCTTTGGTTTATTCTTTAATTGAATTAATTTCATCGCTAATCCCAATGATGGTACCATCGTCAGATAATGGATTTTCTCTAAATATGTCTTCTGAAGCATCTAATTGAAATGATGGTAAATAATTTGTAACCTTTGTATCTAAATCTTTCATATCACTTTCTATCACTGTTTGTATCTTGTATCTCTATAAACTGTACTGCGTCTGTGATATGTACTGCATATATTTTTAGGATGTGCTGACCATTCTATTAATTTTTTTAAATATTTTTCATACCACGCCGTTTCCCTATTAATAGGACCAATTCCATCTAAGGGTATATTACCCGGATTATCTATTACAGTTTCATAACTTACTTTACTACTATCAATGTCTTTTGGAGGACTACTCCCTGTTAGTTTCTTCCACAGATTACGAAACATATTAATCGAACGGTTAAAAGAGTGTAAAAAAGGATCCATTTCTAACGATAATTATTTTTGTAATGTGAAATCTTTGTTATAATATACAATCACCGGATCCGGTAGAGGTCCGGATTACAAAAATCTACTCCTGTAGCCTCGCGTAGTTTTAATATTTCACTAGTAACTTCGGAGGTAGCGCGAGTAATTCCGAATCTATCTACAGAACATTTCAAAAATATAGCACTTGCCAATAATAACAATTTCTTCGCCGGCATGTCATACGCTGACTGCGACACAGCTTTTGTTCCTACTACTCTAGTAGAAAACGATTTAGCGGCGTGAAATATATTTGCAACTGAAAATTTATTATGGTCAAGACCGTATGCGTACAATATCATTGACCAATTTCTTCGGCGCTTCAAGTCTGACCAAGCGCATATGATTTTCATTGCTATCATAACCCTCCGCTAACCAATCGTAGGTTTGGATTAAAACAGTATCAGCGTTATCGAACCACAAGCGCATAGTAATTTCGCCTGGTAAAACATTTTTAGAACCATTCTTAATAATTTTAAAAAATACAATTGAGTTGCGAATAGAAAGAATATTAACGAAATAATGTTGTCCATTAGAATCTTTTATAACAGGATTTGATAGTAAAGCTAAATATGTATCCAATCTGTGTGTGTATGACCATGACGCGTCACCTTTAAATAACCATAAATAGCATGTCTAACGCATTAGTACTAATCCAGTGAAAATTATGAAAATGATACAGGACATTGATTTTTTCGAATTTTGATAAAAAAATGTTAAAAAACTAAATTTTCTTACTAAAACACAAAATGATGTATAACTCTGCAGGGGTTGAACTTAAGGACCTCCCGTAGAACATTTTTTTGCTGCTGATGGTTCCATCTAACCACTAGTTTCGTTTGATCCACGACTTTTTGACCACCCTGTATAGCATTTAATTTTAATGCGATAGATTCCCAAGCCAATTGAGTTACTTGTCTAGACTGTGGGCCTGCTGGAAAACAACCCAACGCAATATTAGGCCGGGTCTCTGCAAATTCTACCAGCAACTCGAATTGTCTAGGAGAAACTTTTTTCTTGCAGGCATCTACAAAAATATTAAATATCAGAATCAGTAAAATTTGATTTATTCACACGAACAATTAAAAAAAATTGCTACGTATTAGTTGAATGAAATTAAAATTAGATTCTATGAAACACTCTTCACGAAAAATTATTATTTTATATTGCATTAATAAATAAATATTGCATTAATAAATAATTAAAAGCGATAACATAAATACGTTTATTTAATTAAAATAGGTTTTATTGTTATACTTACATTGTTTTGTAGTTTCACGTAGTTTTAAATTGAAACGTATACAATTATAACACTTTTAAACAGGACTAACTCAAACCAAGTTTAAACTATTTATAAATTTAGCGCCAAATGAAAGAAATATGTTAACTCTCAAGTATCCCGGGAAAATATAAGAAGAAAAATAAAAAAGTCCCAAAATCACATTTCGTTAAGCACAGCATCGTTTTTTCGTAATTCGGCCGCATAATGTCGATAACAATTAGTGATTTCAAGTGGTGTGTTGAAAGGCACCGTTACGCACCGAACCTTGATACGCAATACCGATCTTAACAAATTGTTACATCATAACTTAGCCACCCAAAGTGTCAAAAATACGCAATAAGGCTGCTGGAGCTGGTACCCTCACATTATTATAACGGGTCCAACTCAAATACCACAAGATACACATTACATGAGCACAAAAACCAACTGTTCTTCTTCCAACTAGACAAGAGCAGTAATAACCAGATATGGCGGCTAATGATTTATTTATTAACAAGTATGTATAGTATACTTTGCTGAATACATGTCTCGATTTTATTCTTCCACGAACTAAGTAATTATTGACTCCTAACATCAAAGGCAAATCTTCTTCAATTTCTCCAGACACTTCTATCTGATATCTACCATTTTCCTCATATGCTCCCCATAATAAGATCTAGCTTGCTTTATTTGGTAGGTACTTCCCTAAGCCAAACCGCTTGAAACTACTCATATCAAACTTGGGAAAGTTACAAAAATGTTGAATGTTACCACCAACAGAAGTAAAAATAGCTCTCCTTCTATTAATGTTCTTCTTAATAACGAAATCGCCCAAATGATTTGGTAAATCCTTCCTACTTTTGGCATTGTCAAGATATTCTTGGTCTTCAGGGCGATCTTCAATTGTCTTGTGGAACTTATTTAATAAGGCGCATGCTATTTCAAAATCATGCATAACATTTGCCATGGCACGATTGAAGAAGTCTTGCCTTAACAATTTGAAGTCTCTTTTAATACGTCCGTTTACAATTTCTACCACCCAGCGACACATAGTGATACATCTGGTGTTATTACTTTGAAGAGTTGTTAGTTGATTGTGTCCTTCTAATAAAGATTCAGGCATATGTGCCTTGTAATCTCATGCCTCTAATGTTGGTAAAGCATCTTTAAATCCTCTGTCGAGAATAAAAACCTGAGAAAGTGGAGCTATGGACAGCTATGCATGGCCGTGATTATTATTTGAATAAGATACAGTGTGAGATAAGAGTGCTATGTTGTCCCCTATTTTATCGGAAAATGATTCCTTGTGTAAAAGGGAATTATGTTTAATAGAACAATATTTGCAATGTGATAACTTGCAATGCTTATTTGAATGACCTGGACGTAGGCAATGCATACAAACGTTGCTTTCTGACGCTTTTTTAATACGTGTATATCAAGATTTCTAAAGGATTCACAACTAAATAAATAATGAGCTTGATAACACATAGGACATCTTGTTTCGTTTGATTTATTAATAGGTTTATTTTTAGTAGTGATGTTCCGGATATCCGTATCCGTATCCGCGGATATCCGCGGGTGAAAAAAGATCCGTATCCGTATCCGTTACTTTTCTCGCGGATCTTTAACGGATCTTTTATTTTATAAATGTTTAATTTATAGAATGAAATATATATAGGTAGTAGATTAGGTAGAGGGAAAGAAATCATTTACAGTTTTTTTTATTTATTAAAATCAAATATTTGGCAGTTTCATATTGCAAACATTCACCGCAGTAAGTTACTATACCAATAGTACACTCAAAGGAACTAAATTAACTATCGTTATAATGAGATCAATATTATAGAAAGAAATAACATCACTTTTAAGAATAACATAACTGTAAAAAAATGGGTAAACCAAAACAGTTCGTTCTTTTATAATAAAATTATAAGATTATACTGAGATCAAAATAATAGAAAGATATCGATAACAATGAAAATAACTTGTAACTGAATAATTATTCTAATAAAGTAAATTAATACTGAGTGAAACATAAAGTTTAATTGGATTATACGCGTAAACACAAAGAAAATTTAGGGAACTTGAAAAAAATATTAATTATAATTGAAATTCAGCAATGGTAAGTTATATTTTAAAAACAGTAATTTGGCAGCTTTGTCCCCCAAAAGTCTGTTACGATGAGGGTCATACACAATTCCTGCTGCGCTAAAGAATTGCTCACTTGGAACGCTTGTTGCAGGTGGTGATAAATATGTGCGAGCAATGTTACTTAGACCTGCAAATTTTTTACAATTAATCTTCCAATATTTTAAATGATCTTGCTCTCTTGTTAATCTTTTTTCTGATATGTATTCATTTAACAAATTGCCTTTATTATCTGCATTTTTATTTTCAGATTGGTCATCGTCACTATCTAACATATTAGCTATGGACTCTTCTAGACTCTGGCAATGTTCTTTTCTAACAGTAGTTGGTTTGATTCCAGTACTTGCAGCTGTAGGATGATTTTCAGTTTCTAAAGCTGTTAGCAATTTATCTTTTATTTCTTTTATAAGGATATCACTGAAGAATTTACCTTTGTAACGCGGGTCTAAAAATGTGGCGACTTGAAACAAAAAGTTTTTATCAATTTCAGAAAAACGATAATCTAAGTTAGTCTTCAAAGCAGATGCAAACTCCAGGACAATGGATTTACTTATATTGAAACTCTCCTTAATCTTATCGTCATCATAGATTTTATTTAATGCTCGTACTAGAGGAATTACGTCAGATATACATGTGTTCTGTGAGCTTAATTTTTTTGTAATGTCTTCCAGAGGCTTCAGCACTTTTACTAATTCTTGAATTAAAGTCCAATCATCAGCATTAAATTGTTCAATTTTGTTATTAGAAGCATAAAGTGACAGCGAATCCTTTATGCAATCAAGTCTCTCTAACATATGATAGCTCGAATTCCAGCGTGTCGGTGAGTCTTGTAAAACTTTCAAAACTTTTTGATCAAGTCGAATTTGTATTTTTTCTAGTTCTTGCTTTGCCATTGTGGAATGGTTGAAATGTCCTGCAATTTTTCTACATTTTGCGAGTAACACGGAGATTGTATCAACTCTTTTGATAGCTTCTTTAACCGCCAAATGTAACTGATGCGACGTACAGTCAATACTATGTATTTCAGATATAGAACAGGCACGCTTTATATTGGATCTCCCATCTCGTACCATACAATGCACATTTTGTTTCTGAATTCTCCATTCTTCTAACATACTTATAAATGTTTCCGAAATATAATCTCCCGTGTGACGTTCTTCAAGAACTTCCGCTTTCAAAACGATATTTATTCGATGAAAATCTATGGTAATCCCATGGCATGTTAAAGATAACAATGAAACCCCTGATGATGAGTATGACCATATATCTGATGTAAATGAAACTTTTTCAAAATTTTGTAGTATGTTTTTTATTTTTGATGACACTTTATCGTAAAGCTCGCCGCAAACGAGTTCCGTAAAATATTTTCTGCCCTTCAAAACATAGTTCGGAACTATATGGTCCATCAATCGTCGGAAGCCTAATTGTTCTACGTGTTGAAAAGGTAAATCTGATAAAGCTAACATTTCAGCCATTAAATAGTCAATTTTTATCGATTTTGGGTTTGTATTATCCCACATTCTAGCTTTTTCCATATATTCTTTAAAAAAAGTTTGTTTAAATTCTCTTTTTACCGTTTGCAAAGAAGTTCCCGGCCGTGATATTTCATCGGTACTCTTCTTGGCGGAGTCTTCTTTCGAAAATATAGCATATTCTTCTAGAAGTTTGCTCTGTAAATGATTTTTTAAAGAAGTTGTGCCTTTGCCCTTACGTGAATACTTTCCGTCACAAATTTTACACTTCGCACATTCATCATTTATTATCTCAAAATAATTCCAAATTACACTAGAAAACTTCTTAGTAGACATTATTTTAACTGTACCAAACCTACACACAAACGTTATCTACGCGGTCCAATGTCATACTAAACAAAAAAGAAAATATAATAACCACGCAATGCAAGTTAAAACATGTCCGGCCTGTCCTTGCGGCGGGCGTGACTATCGTTTCAAGGTCTCACGCGCCGACACCGATTGAGTAAAAAATGAAGATCCGTATCCGCGGATCTATTATTTGATGATCCGGCACATCACTAATTTTTAGTAATTTAGTTTTGATTGTTATATTTGTTAGATGTATTATTTTCGTAGATATTAGTATTAGATTCATTGTAAGTGTACTTTATGTTTTTATTTGCGTTTAAAGTCTGTAATAAATCAGCTCTGTTAGATAAGAAACGTAAGTATTGTTCTAGGCTAGCATTGGCGATTAGTGACCGTGTCTAATTTTTTGGGCATCTTATACTCGTAAATAATTAAGGTATCCTAATGCTCGATGGGCTGGCCAAGTGTGCCAAGGGCCCTTAAAATTTTATTGGTTACGTCTATCATGTTACGTAATGACGCACTGGAATCCGCCTTTGAATTAATGTAAAGTTAAATAAGGCCTGAATATGATTATTTATGAGAAGTCTCTGATTATCATATCTTTCCGATAATAATTGCCAAGCTATAGCATAGTTACTATGGTTGAAAATACATACATGTCCATTCATGAACTAAATATTTTCCAGTTCTGCTAAAATCTATACACAAGTATGATTTATTATTAAAAAGTAATAATTAGACATGTGTGATGATTATTCTCATAATCAACAGATTTAGGATTTTTCTAAAAAAAATAACTGCATACTGTACTAATAGTGTTGGGCTAAATGGATGTACATACATTATTATTTAATTTAAAATATACTATGATATCAAGGGTAATTAGATTTATTATGTGAAATTTATTATTTAATATTATAAATTCATCATTACGGATTTAATTGACTGAGTTCGATTTGAAATTGATTGAGTGTATACAAATTCGCACTTGGCCAGCGCGGTGGACTATGGCCTAAACTCTCTTATTCTGATAGAAGATCCGTGCCCAGCAGTGGGACAATAATGGGTTGACGAGAATATCACATTACATAAGATACAAATGTTAATTTTAGTTGTTGTCTCCTAAAAATAAATACACACATTCCTTATATTATGAAGTAGCAAACGAGCATGCAGTCTACCTGATTGTAAGTGGGCACTGCCATGCATGAACATGTGCTTTTGTATTAGATCAACAATTTTTATTATTGCCATTTGAAGTCTGTATAAATATACGATATAATCTTTGAACAATAAAATAATGTTTTTATACTTTTTTACCTGCCAGAAATCCCATTGTAACATTTTCTCAAATTTATTGGGATTTACGTGGGTATTAGTTAACTTTTTAACCAGCCTTATTCCTTTATATGCTGGATCTTCCTCATAAAGTTTTGCTATGTGTTCCCATTTTGCAATTTTTGTGACACCATCAATACTACAAATTAAATTTTTTTGCAGTAAATTGTTTCGAATTCCCTTTATTAAATGAGGAGGATCATAGACAGGAACAACCTCCATGCCATCTACTTCAAAGATTTCGTGTCTTAATTCTTTATTTTCTTTTCTTAAATAATCGGCCCTTGTTTCCTCAATTAAAATGTTGATTGCACCTGTGTTGGAAGTACCTTGGTCACAAATAGTACCAACAACAATCAATCCTACTTCATTTAGCTTGCGAATGATTTCTTTTATCATATTTGCTAAATCAAATTTACTGGTGCTGCCACAACAAAATGTGTAAGCCACAGATTGTTTATAATTCTTTTGTACACCTCTTATCATAAAGACCAAGACATGATCTGTAAACTTATTTAGTCTAGTCTTGTCATCATCAATGAACCCCAATATCAAATCTTTTCTTTGGCTATAAAAGAAGTGTGGCGAAATAGACATTTCGTCAAATAACTGAAAGCATAACTTTTCGTTTTCCTTCATTTTTAATGCTCTTACTTTTAATTGGTTGAAAATGTTGGCATTGAGACCTGGTTTCAAATTGGCTCGTGCTATTACTCTATTTAATGTCATCGCTGAAGGTAATACAAATATTTTTTGGAGCCATCTATATGTTCGTGGGCTGCGTTTATAAAGGCTCAATGCCATGATTTTTTCTGGTCCCGTAAATCGATGTCCCATTTTTTTTTCCCCAATTTCACGGAATTGCATAATTGTGAATATAGAAGCTAGGGTAGTAAATTGTTTAAGGCTTCTTAAAAAAGTTGGATTTTCCGATAAATTCAACGCTTTCTTAAGCCTTATTGCATATCTATCTTTTTTCGCTTGTATTTTCTTCATAGCAGTTAGTAATGCCTTATTCTCTTTATAAAATATTTTAGGTTCACAATTTTCACCTAATTTGTTTTTAGATTGCATGCTTTGTTGTGGTTGTATGAGATCTGTAAAAATATAAGTAAATAATTTTTTAACATGATTTAGGACAAAGCTTTATGTTAAACCTAATCTGGCTTGCAGAGTAATTGAATAACAAATATTATTATTATGTTTTTACCTGTTGATGTAAATGGACTGACAGGTATGTGCACTCCTGGCATATCAAATCCTGAAATATAAAGTATTGTGGGATTAAAAAACTATAAAAATAATCATTGTTTATTTTACCTAATGTATTTTGACCTTTACCATTAAATTGAAATTGCAGCATATAACTATAGCCAAAAATAAGCAAGTAACAATTATGAAGTAACAGATCTACTTCATAATTATTGTTACTACCCGTGCGCGACAAGATGAGACCTGAGCGAAGTGACGTTACAGCAGTGTGGTTGTACGGTGCACAAAAAAGATAATCTATTTTTCGCCATTTTTATCATAATTTGGGTTCGGTGGCATGAATATCTAGGCGAAATAAATATTTTTATTACGTGTTATGTATGTACTCATGACGTATTGTGGAGCAAATAATATTAATTAACCTTCCCGCTGACAATTGCACACATGTGTGCTATATCTTAAAACTACCGCTGGCTGGACTATAGCACACATGTGTGCTATGACTACTACATGTTACTAAACCCGCTTTTTTATATTTATTATACATTATTTCTACTACCTGTCTTGGGCAAATATGAAGATAAATAAATTATACACACATTTGTATTAACAGATTTGATGCATTCATATAATATTTTGTATTTTGTAACAATTAAAATTGTATGCTGTCAACATCGTATTTAGCATAGATTTATTTGACTCAGTGCAATATGGCGGGAGTTTGAAGTGTCATGGTGTGATTTGTTTTGCGTGTTTATAAATTGGAAAAGTAAGTAAAGTGTCGTTCATTACTCATTATAAGTATTTAAAACTTTAGAATAACTATTTATTAGTGTTTTGTGTAAATATAAACAACAAAATTGTATGTACTTTCTTAGAAATAAAATAAAATTGAGTTCCATTGGAATCTAAACAAAAACAAATGTCTGTGAAAGATGGGATAATGTATTTGTGAAAATAATAAATATAAATCTAGAAAAACAAATTATCAAAATCATAGAATACTTTATTTTAAAATTTCGTATTGCAATATTTCTATATAAATATTAGGGATGTGCCGTACTAATAAAATTGTCTTTACGGTTTTTATATTAGGTATATCGGTATTCATAATAAATATAAATTTTAACATTATTTGAAAGAATTATATAAAACATCTATAATTTATTATAAAATATTATAAGTATAATTGCAATTGCAAAATATAATTTATGCTATAAAATTACTTATGTTATTTAATAACAACACTGAATTTTATGAATATTTTTATTTTTTTTAGAACTGGGAACCTACAGAATTTCTTTTCAAAAGGTTTCGGTGCGGTTAATGTTGGAAATTATGAGAATTCTGAAGCAGAAAACATCAGATACCGGAGTGTTCAGAATAAATTAATTATGTAGTAAGTAAATATCAATATGTTATTAATAGATATAACGAATGGATAAAATCGATTTAGATGTATTTTCCTATCTACTTTAATTTATGAAATTATGTTATTTTCAGACTTGATTTAAACCAAGGCTATCAAAGAGTTAATAGAAATACGCACGTGTTTTGCTTTCAAGAAGGTCTGCGGGTCACACGTTAGTGGGATGGATTGTAATCAGGCCCTAACGCAACTGGAGACTATAAATGCATTGGCGGGCCACATTGTGACCCGTGGGCATGAGGTTGGACAGCCTTGATTTGAACGTGACTGAGCTTATCCGAAAAATTACAAGTTTGCTAAGTAGAAGATGTCAAACAAGCAGACAGGCAACAAAACAAAACCAATATTCAAACAAAAAATAAAAAAGAAAGTGTGCGTATTATCTTATGTTCACGCGTTACACTTCTTTGGCGCAACAAGATAAAAATCTTTAAAAAAATATATTTCGCCGTATTCTACGTTTGTAGAAAAAACGACACTAACAATAGAAAAAACTGAAATGTTGACTATAGCTAATTTCAGGGTGTCGGTGTTTCGTGACGGTGTGCGCGCGCATGGTGAAAAATTTACTCTCATCATTTTTCTCTCACGCGCCAAAAGAAGTATAACTTCAAAAATATTGTTTACTGTTTTGTATTCAATTGTTTATGTATAATTTATGTATGATAAAAAATATTTTATATTTGTAAGTATTGTTAGAATAAGTATCATTGATCCGACATTTTATGACACTTTTAGGCTAACGCGTCTAAACTAAAATTATACGTCAGTTGATGAAAATAAGTTGTTCATAAAATTATGTATCTAGTTACTTATTACTATTATCATCAAGCCGTTTAAGCTGTAGCGCATGCAAAAAAAACATGACTCTCCTTCTGACGCAGTCGGGCAATATTATAAATATGATTTGAGGATCTTATAATTCTTATCTATGGAAGGTGATGTAGCTGTGAGAATACAGGCGCCAATTTTTGCGCGCTTTTTAGAGTTTAACAAATGTCTAATATAAAAATAAATATATTTTCATTTATTAGCCAGTATTTTAATATAAATGTGGTACAAAAATAATAAAATTAATGTGAAAATGTTTTTCGTACACTCAGATATACAATTAGGCCAGACTATAATATTACCGATTTATATTTTTTACCGATATTAGTATGGTCACATCCCTAGAGAACAAGCTCTGTGACTATAGGTACATTTGTTTTGGCGGGAGTACAGTAAAAAAAATCGTGTAAACATAATAATAATGTTTTAGTGTTATGGACGTGTAAATTGTTATATAAAATATGTAATAAGTTCAAAATATTTATTTAGTTCGTAAATAACGAAAGGTTTTTCTATTACCAGTGATTTTTCGATGTAAAACGGATGTGAGTGTGGAGTGTTGAGGTTTTCGATCTATTGTGTTACTGGATCAATGTATTGTAAATAATTTTCTGTAATTTCGAATGAATAAAATGCAATGTTGTGTTTTTGTGTTGTCTTTTTATTAAAATATTCTTAAATTCATTAAATTGATAACCACTAACGGGCTAACCACTAATTGATAAGCACCGTAACATATTGTTGCTTTATTATTTATACATTATTTCTTACTAAATAAAAACATAAAATGCTAAAATTGCATAGAATATTTCATTATATATTAGGAAAATACATAGTCCAACAAATTATTACACTTTTACCGCATATTTTGTAGAAGGAGTCGCGTCACAGTATTATGTTAATTGCATCTATAAATATTATTATTCATCATCATAATTTTATATGTAGGCGTAAAACGCCTAATATAGGAACGATTACTGTTCATTCTATGCAGAAATATCAATTTATTTTCAAAGATTCCTCCAATAAACGAAATAAGAAAAGTGGTAGCCATTTTTTTGAAACTCGTATTTTCGGGTGGCAGTCAACTGTAGGTAAGCTGTCATTGACAAAGTCAGCGGAAGTGTTAACCAATGTACATAATAATAAATAAATGATTATAAAATTGGCTTAATACATAATATTATATGTATATATATATATATATATATATATATATATATATATATATATATATATATATATATATATATATATATATACATATATATACATCCCGGTTCCGTTTCAGCGTCCTCCCAGTTTACATCAATTTTGCGTCCATGTGTTCCAATAGCATTTGTCTTAATATCTTTGCATATATTGGTTTATAACCCTATATTGTGTTGTGTGATGAGTTTATCATTACAAGATTATAGTTATTTATCAATATACAATTTCTATTCATTCTGGTACCTATTTGGACCCACGTTTATATCTACTCCTATATGGCGTCATCGTATATCTCGACTATTCCCCCTACTTTTATGAACGATTGACGTCCTTGCTGTACATACTTTGTTGCGTACTGTTATGAAACGTTGTAATTTTTTTTTTTACATAGAACTAAACCAAAGGCAAAGGGTATGGGGTAGGGGAGGAGGGGAGGATATTCGTTAACTCATCAAAGGACTGAGACAAATCCTAACATATAACATCATCAGTTAGTTGCTATCTAATACACCCTGGTGAGACAACGTCCAAAGTATCTACCAAAACATAATTGTTGTTGAAAGTAATCACTGCTTCGCGTTTTTTTAAATATGGCGTATAATGAAGAGGGATGCTGGGCTCCTCCAAATTCACTGAATCTCTCAGACAGAACTGACCAACTAGATGAGTAAACTAATTTTAATACATTTATTTTTATTTCAGAATAAGATAACATTTAACAGCATCACATACATTGTTCTGATCCTACGGTAGGTAGAAAGCATAATCAACGATAGCAGATGACAAATTACACAGATCCAAGGAAATAAGGATAAATCTATATTATACTGACTCGCCCGGAATCGAACCCCAGACATAGAAAAATGACGCGATGTGAATTCCAACATATTCACCTTTCAGAATTGGAAGTCCTCAAATAACTTTACGTTGGCATTATTTATACCAATATTATAAACAGTACAAGTTATGTATTTTTTTGTCAGTAATTCTTATATCATTAGAATGCTGAATTTTCCCTGAGTAACATAGGCTGTTTTTAGCGGCACATACGCGAGAGGAGCCGCGAGCGATATTCTAGTAATTAATAAGTTTTTAGTTTGTATTGCTCCCGAAGGGATCAAGTCACAAGTCTGACAAGTGGTTATAATAGACAGAGTTAGTAAATATTTACTAGCTCTAGAAGTGTGCCGTAATTAACAGCTATTAATTTTGTTTTACAGGCGCAAGCAGCGTAAGCAGTGCAAACATCGAGATGCACCGGTCGCAATACATAGAAATGATGCCAGAGCCCGAACCGCAGCCCCTAACGATTCAACCCCAGCATCTACAACCCAGCAGAGCAGTAGTGATGCAAGAGGGCGGTGGGCTAGAGCCAGCTAATGCAAATATAAGCACTATAACTGTAAATACTATGACTGTGAATGTTGCTAAATTCCGGCGTTTTATATTATTGTTTGTTTTTTTGACGATTAATACCTTACTATTAGATTTTGTATTGATAATAATATTAATTTACTCATGATTTGCAATATTTATTAACATTTGATGTCTAAATCGTTTATTGTGGCGTGAAAACCAAGCAATAAAAATGTTGATTTGTAAACATGATGTTATTACTCTCCCTGCTCCCTATCTTTTGTATTTTAAACACTCGGAATGAGGAACCAAATAACAACGGAATTAGGATTTTTACATCAGAATAAGATGGCTCCGACTTTTTATATTTTAAATATATAGCATACTAGCTGGTGCCCGCGACTTCGTCTGTGCAGAATTAGAAGAATTCAACAATATCATTATAATTTGTAGCCATATGTCTTATTCTGATGTATAAGCTATATTATTATAAAGTTTCATTAAAAACCATTCACTAGTTTTTACGTGAAAGAGGAACAAACATCCATCCATCCATTCATCCATACAAAGTTTCGCGTTTATAATATTAGTAGACTTAGATCAGTTTTAAATGATCAGATTTTTTTTTATTTCAAGAGCATAATCATAAAGCAAAGCAAGCAAGTGAAACTTCTCAATGCACTGATTGCCAAGGAGCCGGATGTGGACATATTTTATATGCCATATTCTGAGTTCCTTAATCAGTGCATTTGTACGAATTTTATATAAATACGAAGTAAATAGATTTAATTTTTAAGATTATTAGGCTAGATAGATATTAGATATACATATTATAGATAGAATTATACATATTATTATGTAATTTATAACTTGCAGTGCGCTTTGCCATAAGCTGTAAGCACTGCAAGTGGGATGAAATAAATAAACACGTCTGATAAAAATAGTCAATTTCACAAAAAGGTACTCTAAATGCTTAATTTTTAATGTTCTCTCTAGTTATAGTGAAAATACCGCGGAATTAGGTGCTTTTACTTTAATAGTTCTAAGAAATTCGTTTTAAACTGCTGTCTTCATCAAGGTCAAGATGTAGGCATAATATAATACCACCGGAGTGGTAAATGGCTCGAGTAAATTCCAGCCACAACCCTGGAAAGCTCGAAGGGCAGATGGGAATAAAGGGAGTATGGTAAGGGTCAAGGTATCGTAACAAATATTGCAATATCTTAGTTGATATTAGATAATAGGAATAAGAGATATGACCTATTGATTTCTAATAATAAAGTTTATTTACCAAAAAGACTATCAAGATTAAAAACATAATTAACAGAGTTAATTAACAAAATTAAGCTAGATTGAAAATTTAAGATTGGTTTAATTAAATTTACTCCAAAACCAAACTTAAACTTAAAAAACATTCAACATTATTTTTCAATTATAACATTATTATTTTTCAAATATCAGCTATCGAAAGCGATAAGGTACTTAAACACTGCATTAATTAATAGAATAAAAGTGGTTGAAGTAATAATACTGAACATATCTATACTTATTGTTTTGTATATGTATTCTGTACAAATACTTTAATTTTTAACCAATCTTTATTGTTTAGAAGTTCTGGATATTGACTTCGTAAGTTTTCACATTCGTCACGTTTTGGAGGTTTTCTAGATTTGATGTGTTTCGAAAAAAAATTTAAAACTACACGTTTTTGTGGTGTCTGTCCAAGGAACTAGCACACGCTTCTTTTTTATTTCCTTTTGTTCAACTGATGTTTTAGAACAAGATGGGGTTGATTGTTTAGAGCATTTAATTGAATTAAAGGAAGTTTCGTTTATAGGAGTGGGTTCTAACATTTCGAAATCGAGAATTTCCTCATTTTGAATATCGTCACCAATTATTTCTTCTTCTAAATTGATATTTATTTCGTCTAAAGTGTGACCTTTATACATATCCGCATTTCCAGTTTCCATTAAAAGTAACAGCTTTGAAATTTTAGCGGTTTGGAACACATCATCTGGTAATCTATAATTTTGTTTATGAATTGACATTGTATGGCCCATAAATGAAGCCAATTGTTCCATGTCATTTTCGGACATGTTAAAAAGTTGGGTTAAAGTCGCTAAATGTTTGCGAAGTCGAGTCGAAGTTAAAGCTTTTGGATTTTTTGCACCACAAGGTTTTGCGTATTTTTCTATGGTCTTATAACCACATATAATTGATCCCCCAGCTTTAGAAAATAAGAATCTATATCTAGGTTTCTATATCTTTTTGAACATCTTTGCTAAATAAAACTGGAACTCCTCTCCCTCTTTTCCCTCGAATAACAATTCGTTTCAAACTATTTACTAGTATTTTTTTCCGTTGCTGATAGTACTTTATCAAATTCTTCATATTTATTATTTTCGTTATCTTTTTTATCATAATTTTCGTAAAAACTCAATTGTAATCTCTGAAGTTCCCCGGGACGGCGTCGGTTTAGTAACAGAATTCGGCAGAACACTGACTCTAATAATTCATTGAATGCATTGCAATTTAATGAATTATTTGATTCCGTTAGCTTGACTACTGCGTGCGCAGCAGTTTTATTTAAATGGTCTTTTAAACATTTTAAATCAGATGCTAATGGGACAATTGTTGTTTTATTATATCGTTTCATATTTAAGTCGTCAGCAGCTTGGCTCGAGATGTCAAATTTCCAATTAGATTGAATTATACTTGTGAGTGTTTTAAGATCTGTTTGAATTTCTGTTCTATTAATACCAGCTTCCGCTTTGTAAGACTCAAGTAATGCTATATTGCAACATTGTTTTAGCGATGTTGCAATATTCATGGCATAAGTAGGTGAATCGTAACGATCTTTAGAATTATTGAAACTAGCTGCATTTTTAGTAGCCAAGGCTAGTGTTCCATAATTTTCCGGCTTCAAGGCGTCTAATAAGCTATTAATATTAGGTTTAATTTTTTTTATTCCTATTAATAATTTACCAAGCTCACGCATTTTTCTAGAAGTTACATTAATAAAATGTTTTCTCTATGTGTCCTAAGATATTGGAATCCAAAAGCACAGATCAAAGGATCTTTTTTCGCAATCATAGATATTTTGTCCGGTCTCATACGTGGAAAAACATCATCTTTTAATTTTTGATTTACTTTGATGTTACGAAGCAAAAAATTCTGTGCATCTACTTGAACATTTGATGTGAGACTATTACTATCACATAGTTTTTTGTGCTTCCATAGTTGTTTTCGAGAATAAAATCCTAAGCATTTAGTACAAGGTAAATAGTCGTCATTTGTGCTGTATTTGTTTTTTTTCATTGGCTTAAACGAAGAGTTTTGAGTATTGGTAATATAATTTCCTTTCTTACGCAAAAGTGTAACAATTTGTTTACGAGATTTACTATTTTTTGGCATCGATAACGCCTTTTGAACTTCCGGTTCATGAGAATGGTTTCTTATAGCATGTCTAGCGAAATTTAATATTAAACTTTCACAATAGAAACAATAATCCCTCTTTCGTATCCTCTTCTTATCACCCTCTTCCTTTTCTTCAGTAAAAAGATCTTCAGTTTGTTTGTTTTCGGAAGCTTCATCGTGAATTTCAATTGAAACCTAAAAGAAAAAAAAATATTACAAACTTAATCAATGGATAATGGGTACATAATATTTCACGTGTGTGCTCACTTATGCATGTCTAGCTTAACGGTTAAGTTTAACTGAGGATTTGCAACGCGAACTTTAACTTTTATTGCTTATTTTTATAATAAAATTAATTTATAAAATTTTCTGGGTCCTTGATAAGTATGTAAAAATAATTAATTCGACGTTAAAGATCTTGAAAATGGAGCAAGATTCCATTACATACATACAAAAGCCAAGCTAGTAAAATCGCGTTAAAAATACAACTAGAGAATACTGTAGTTATTACTTTCGGAAACTATCCGTCGCAATATGGTAAAATGGGGCCGGTTTCGTGTCATAAATCTGTATCTTCTTTATTCCTAAAGGTATTTCAATGATATTTGAATATGATGATATTGAGTGTATGTGCTTACAAATAATATTTTTTTTTATTATAAATATTTTTTTGTAGAAATAAAATAATATTAAAAAACATAGAATGAATAAAATAAAAACATAGAATGTGTAAATTATCAAAACTTGTATTTATATTAATTGGATGTACCTTTAACGTATTGTTGTAATATTTGAGTTGTACCATATGATATCTATCATATTTTTATAAAGAATATTCTAGTATAATAAGTAAAATCATCATCAATCATATGGCGCATCAAAGTCGCAAGATTTTTTTTACTATCCGTAAATTATAATTATATAACCTACAAAAAAACAGTACTCGGCAAATGTCGAAATTTTAATTGAAAGTTTAAAAAATGCTAAATCGACTTGTTATGCGATGTACGTCTCTGGTAACTATATTTATGAAGAAAACGCCTATTTTCTTTTTTCATTAAATTGTACTATTATTGAGCTTTCTAAAATGGTATAATATTAATGTAATTACTTTCTCCATATTACTAAAAATCATGCTAAATAATCACAATTTTAGTATTAATCTTCGAAAGTTTTTAATGTTCTGTGTTTCAAAGCTAATTATTAATAAATGATAATGAACATAACCATAACCTAAGTTTGATTAAAGATCCAAGTTTTAGCTACAGTTTCAGGTATAATACATACATATATCTCTGGAGACTTTCGACAAAAGTATTTTTGGCATGGCCTTGTTAGACGGTATCCCATAGTGCGTCGTGAGAGTCTGAGAGTCGTGACAAATTAGTGTATTTATGTTTTTTTTACTTACCTGATGTTTCTGCTTAGAGTTGCTGATAACTGAGGTCGCGTCATAAAAATCTGACTCATTATCAGATTCGTCAGTGGTTTCTGGTATATAAAGATTATCGCTTGAATCACCAAAGTCAGCATCGTCATCACTTTCTGGCACATTAAAAGATGTTCTTTGATTTTCTTCAGTGTTTACACAGCATTCAGGACTACTTGTAGTATCAATTATATCACCCTTTTCGGTAGCTACGTGATTAATATCTTTATCAAAAACGGCACTACTTATGGTACTATTTTCACGTCGATGTCCGGCGCTAACGTGATCTGTATCGCTGGTTGAAGCTACGCTTATTGCTGTTCCTTTTTCTCCAAATTGATCCTAAAAAAACGTAGGAATTTAATTTATATAGACATTTTTTAATCTTTTTACCTTTTGTTTTCGAACACAGGTATGGCGTGATAATTAAAAAAAATGAAATAATAAATGAATGTGTTTACACACATAACATACATCCGATTACATATAATGTAATCGGATTAATATTACATTATATGTGATCATCCGATTACATTATATGTAATCGGATTGACTTATGTATGTTATGTTTTAATTTAGTTCCCCTACATAGTAGTTATTAGTTTTGAAACTGGCCTGAGCTAAAAAAGTACCTAACAAGAGTTACAAAACTTATGTTATACTTATATTTGTTCCATACAAGGCAACCTGAAAAATATTACAAAAGACAATTTTACAACGTGGATACATACCTTATATATTTTTTGTATTTTGATTTTTTCTTTTAGATACTGCAGGGATTTGTCAATATTTTCTTCATAATTGCTTACATTGACCGCTTGTTTGTTTTATTGCTTCTCGTGTTAAATGCTTGTACTTGACCTAAAAAATAAATTTAATTTAGTCACAAAATATGATGATATGATTATTACATAATAAAATATAGTAAGTAGGTATTGCTATCTTTAATATTTACAAATTAGAGTCACCTAAGATCTAACAATAAATACCTAGTTTGCCTGATGACAATATTCGCACTCATCTTCTGGGTAATGATCGTACAGAGCAAAGGTACAGTAACTGCACCAAAACCATGATTGTTCAAGTAATATGAGTACATTATGACCAAAATTTAAATCAATAATCATGTGTTGTGGTTGCGTAGGTAAAATATTAACGTCATTTTATCTTCAGGAAATATTACGCCAAATCATAAGCGAGTCGGCACACATTTTAGAGAACAAATCTATGAAAGCCCAAATAAATATAGAAAATATAAAAGAGTGGAAAAATGTGACAACAAAGTTAGTACATATGTATTTACAAATGAAAATTATCTATAAACATCGCTAACGGCTAAGTTATTCAAAAAGAAGCTAAAGTAGGAAGTAGTAGTAGAATGTAGTAACCAGTGTTTGTAATGTTTTAGGTTTAATGAAATAACTGGAAATAATCGATCCCATGGTCATGTGAAGCTGGCTTGAAATTAAATGCGAAAGCGAACTTATCTTTTCATAGACAACAGCAGTCATATACAGGTGGTGGGCCCAAGCCTCTATCACCGTCTCAGGAGGACTTAAAGATAATGGAGATTGCTCCCCACGATTTTATAGTAGACCACAACTACTATAATAGTGCCGAAATAGTGCATGTTGGGGTAGGTACATTTATACTGTCCTATTATAACATTGTCCACCTGATGGTAAGGGATCACTGCTGCTGATGTAATGTGCAGCTGTGATCAAATCAAAGATAACAATCCTACCTGAGGTCCACCACAGATCCGTTGCTGCCCCTGACGACTTGTTGGAATGCCGTTGAAAAAATATTTCTACTTTAGTACTTGACATATTTTTTATTTATGATTTTAGTTATATATGGGAATAAACAATGCTACAAAAATGTATTAAATATTTTTGTGTGAACTTTTACACAGTTAATGAATCTCATGACATATATTTAATTCTTGATGTTACACATAAGCCAAGCTATGGATAAAATTGACATCCCTAGCACTTCATTCAGCACAAATACAGATCCTCTTACAATAGTAGAAGCAATAAGAGAATCACCCTCTCCAGCAAAGCAAGGTTATAAATTACATTACACTTAAATGAAACAACAGAATTGTCTCACAGATAATGTATTTAATGATTAATTTTCCTTGCAGATAACTACCTAAGCAACAAACAAAAAATAACGAAAACAATCAAAAGATTCCTGAAAATAGACAAGTGTATGATAAGGTTTATACTACAAGCATTATAATTTTAATCACATATCTTATTTTACATGAAATGTTTGGTTTTACAGGGTTCATCATAATATGAAAAAGTTAATTATGGACAGTAACATAAATTATAAACAAAGACATTTAGAAATGTTACAGGTGGAGCATGAGTATAACATTAGAATTGCTCAACTCAAGATAGTCGTAAAAAATTGGAGTTAGAAATAGCTCAGTTGGAAAAAAATGATAATTAATAGCTAAAATTGTTTAAATTAATGTTAGTTGTTTTTGTTTATTTTTAATAATATAAGTAAGATATAACATATTGTATTAAGAAAATTGTTTTCTTAAAAATTTACCCCTTAAGTTTCCCATGAGATGTTAATCTAATGGCACATTCATATAGGTTTTTTCAAAATGAAAATGTATGATGAAGTTTAGATTTTATCAATACTATTGTTTTGGATTTGGTCATGTATGAACACTTGAAATATCATCTATGTATCTTGAAATAACACAAGCCCAACTAAAAAAAAAATGATCTTAAAAATATCTTTGTATAAATTGTTGTCTTCTAATATTTCCCCTTAATGTATTTTGGACATTCTATTGTCTATTTGCAGTGGGTTGAGAGAGTTGCTCTATATTCTCGACAGGCAAATGTTCTCATTCAAAGCCATGGCAATGTTGTGTTTTGGCATACTGAAGCAAAGGTTTCGTTGCTTGTGACATGCGCTGTTCTACAATTGTAGTTCTGGCTGTGTCGACATTGCAATACATGCATCTTAGCAAGCAACGAAACCTTTGCTTCAGTATGCCAAAACAGCTCTCAACTGTATTTCGGGTCTGAATGTGCGCGCCCTATCTAACATCGACTCGGTTTCACACCTTTAGTTTTAAGACAAAATGTAGTTGTAATTTTTAGTTTAAAATAAATGTTAAGTATGGTTTTGCGTTTCTCTGCGACCTCCGGCCGCCACCAACATAACTCGTAAGTCTCTCCATTCCGAATCCAAAGCCGGTATGTCTTTGTTATTTATTAGCATTGGAAATAACAGCGCTGTTTCTACTATAGACGATATTTTTCGAGACTACAACTTCTGGGTCTAAAAATTCCAGTTTTATGGCTACTTGGTCATCAAATTTGTATCTAGCTTTTATTTGCTTCGCTCCTTCGATGTAAAATTCGAGGCAGCGTAGCTTAAATACAGTAGTATCGGTAGCAGTTATTGTAGGATTTGTTGCTAAAAAAATTGCGACTTTAGCGCCGAGATAAATCTCCTCGATAGGTTTAAAATTTCTTGGATTAGTAAAATCAACATTCTGCAAGTTTGTACCAGATAAGTGCAAATCGAAGCAATCCAAACGATTTCTGTATGATTTGCAAATATTTGCGTGTAGTTGGCGTTCAGATTGCATCATTTTGTTTAAATTATAAAATATTTCGAGAGAAAACTCTAAAAATTCTAAATAGTGTTTGTTATATGGGTTTCTTAACATATGCAATATATTATCTGCTGCCCTCAATCGCTCCGTAGATGCAGCGTCAGTAAAGAATAAAATTAGTACACCATACTGCTCCAACAGGCGTGAAACTGCAGCGCGAAGTGATAGCCACCTTGTCTGACATGGATGTAGCATCTTGTGGGGTTTTATGTTTAACCCTTAATTTGATAATGTATGCCCCAACATACATCATCTTTAAAAAATATTTTGTATTAGAAAATACATAAATAACGTAAAATTATATTTTTATCACCTTGCAACTTAAACAACTTTTAGTAGAAAATATAAAACAGGCATCTGGTATCACTACTTTTAACATTAGTTGACGAAAATGGCGTACCGGCGGCCGTCAGCTGTTCTCTCCAAGGTATTTATCTGTCGAATTGTTGCCCGGCGACAGTGTCAAAAGTGGTATCTGTCGAACTGTCGCCCGGCGACAATGTACCCTTTTGTATGGGTGCCGTTGATTTCGAGTCTTATTTCCGAGAACGAAGCTCCTATTTTGCTTGAACTCTTTTGAAACCAATAACAACGAACTTGGCTCTACGTCAGAATAATCCTTTGCTTGAATTAACCAATCAGCATTTAGAAAAACACGACTCAATTGTCACTAAGTCACGCGAACTTCAGTGCGCCGCCATTATCGACGCCGTCGTTGTTTTATTGTTTATTAGGCACGATTTTGTTAGTATTTCTATTGAAAACCATAGAAAAACAACTGTAGATTAATATTTTTGAGTGAGACTAATGCACAGTGATCATTTTATGTGGAAATTTGGCCATTGAAACTCGACACCTCCCCTTGTGACGTAATCAAAACAAACGAGGATCGTATTTCATAGTGGAATTTTAATGGTTTTAAGTGACTAATCTACCTATGTGGCGTTATTAATAAGTGATAAATATAACTAGTGTTAGTGCATTATAAAGAAAAAAGGTGGAATACGTCGTAAAACACGTAAATTATTGGATATAGTGCATCCAGTTCGAGTTGACAGGAGTTTGAATATGACGTAAGTAATCAATTTTGGATAAGACATACGAATTTTTGTTTGTAATATTTTTGCATATAATGTTTAAATAAAGTGTTTTGTATTATTATGATTTATAGTATAATGAATAATAATACGCATGTAGCTCAAAAGTTCACAAAACAAACACATTATTCACAAGTCATATCCATGATAAGGTATTGATTTTATGACCTAAATACTAAACTTTATCTGCGTGGTGTTTAAAATATTTCTTAGAAACACTTCGGTATTTGTATTGTATCAATTACTTAATACTATGTAAACCTTAGAAAAACTTTTAGTCATATGAAATTCATAAAGATAGTAACCAAAACTTAGTGTTTATCTAGACCCTAATTTTGGGACCTAAAAAAAGTATCATTTTTGTTCAACTCATATTCAAAATATATTAAACGTAACACTGAGATTGATGTTTTACTTTGTAGAAATAATCTTATAGTTTAACATAAACAAAAGTTCTCGATCGTAACTGCTATGACTCACTTATCTTATCAAGATTTACGACGCCTATTTTCGGCGAGCGTACGTGGGTACGTCTCAAGTGGCTGATAATGTAAACAAGTGTTCTGAGAATTTATTGCATAGGAACAAGTGGGTATTTGGTTTTTATTTCATAACAACGATGCTTAGGTGTAATTAAAACATAAGGTTGGGTTCACATGTTGTTTTATTTTATTGTGAGCCGTTTTTTTTACTACGAAATGCGCCAAAATTTCGGTTACCTCATATTTAATCGAATAATTTAGCTTCGATTGAGTATTAAAGTAGAAATGTGCAAGTAAAATGCATAACATACTTATCTTAGATGAAGATTCTTATTGGAAACATACAAAATTCCAACTAGATTATGAAAAAATCCATTTAATGTAAATATTGGCGCGCGAAAAAAACCGTTTTTTTTCGGCGCCAAAAGGGCTCGACAGATAGGGGTTTTACGGATTTTGACAGCAACAGCCGAGAGGGTAGGATGTATAAATTAGATACCTTGTTAAAAAAAAAAAGTAATGTCTATGATTATTAGCTGTGGTACGTAGGAAGAAGGGGAAGGGTATGGAGATTGCGAGTAATTAAGATGGAAGACGTGTTATGTGTAGTAAAATTTTTATTAAGTCGAAGAATAAGAAATAAAAGAAAATTTGTGTCAGTAAGCCGAGTATTATTTAGACCATCCTACATTTATATAATTTTATTGATTATTACCCAGTTTGGGAAAAGTTGCACGACTGAATCCTATGCTTAATATCATGATTATATAATTTGTTTAGTAAGTTTGTAGTTCTAACTTCTTACATTGGTGTTATTTTGGATACTAACATGATGTATGCTGTGACATACATTGCCAAGTTTGTAAAAAAATAGCCCTATTTAATTTGTATGTCAGGCCATACATTGCCAATTTTAGGGTTTTGCTTTGCTTAGTTTGTATATTAGCATTTTTTTCTTTGTCTGCAGCAAAAGCTTGAAACTCGTGGTGGTAGAATTTTAGCGCTTGTCCCTGCTCAAAATGCTCCCTCTAATGATAGTGAACATTCTGATATTGAAGACGAAATACGTGTGCACACACTAGCTATGGGCGTAGAAAAAACGGACTAGTTGATTCTACGGTTGATATACAATCAACGTTTCGACGGTCTACCATTCTTCGACGGACTAGTCGAATTCGTAGACGGCTAAATAAAAACTCCACAGTCCACATGTTGACATCAACGTACGATATTACCATTAACCATAGTCGCGTAATCATGGACGGTCGCTTCAAGCAAATTTCAACTTTATTTTAACGGACGACAACCGACTCGCTTGTCGTCCGTTACAATAAGGTTGAAAGTTGCGTTGCAAAGGCAGCATTCATTAAAGAAGTAGAAAAGGATGCAATTATGACGTTTAGCGAAAGGGAAAGAGACAGTTGCTTTGTTTATATTTTAAATTTATTTTTCATTTCATTTCGAATATTTAGTTCTTGTTTGACAATTTACCCTCGAGGATAAATGTACGTTAAATGATTTTTGAACAGTTAAACGTGTAAATAATTAGACGTTTGTAATTTTTGGACAATTTTGTGAACACTGTTTTCTAAAGTTTTATATACTAAGAGTTAAAAGTGTAAATATTGTAAATAATGAGACCGTTTATAATTTTTGGACAATTTTGTGAATACTGTTTTTTAAAGTTTTATATACTAAGAGTTAAAAGTGTAAATATTGTAAATAATGAGACGTTTATAATTTTTGGACAATTTTGTGAATACTGTTTTTTAAGGTTTTATATATTAACAGTTAAAAGTGTAAATATTGTAAATAATTAGACGTTTGTAATTTTTGGACAATTTTGTGAACACTGTTTTCTAAAGTTTTATATATAAACTATAAATATGTCGGGAAAAAGTGAATTGTGGCATCATTTTGAAAAAGATGCCAGTTCTGGGAAAGCTACGTGTAATGTGTGTAAACAAAAGTTAGCTTGGAAGTCGACTACAGCCAATTTAAAAAGCCACTTATTACGAAAACATATTTCAATTTATTCCTCGCTGTCGACGAGTAGTACAAGGACACAATCTAATACTCAGCAGACCAATTCTGCGCCTCTAGCGACACCTGAGTCTAATATTCCTACTGCTAGTATACCAGGTACAAATGAAAATACCTCTTTTCCGAGCTCTAAGTGATACCGTGAGATCAAAACGACAAAAATTAATGGATAATTTTGTGAATAAAAAAATTAGTAATGAACAAAAAAAACAAATTACTTTAGATTTACTTGACAACTGTCTGAAGAAGTTCAAAGTATATGTTTAACAGCTGATATGTGGACTTCCTTAAAAACTGAGAGCTTCATAGCACTCACTGGGCACTATATAAACCATAATATAGAATTTAAAACAGTATTACTAGGATGTTGCCAATTTCCGGGTCATCACACGGCAGAAAATATTGCTTCTGAGATTGAAACGTTGGTGGAAAGATACAATTTAAAAAATAAAATTAATTTTGTAGTAACAGATAATGCTGCTAACATCACAAAGGCAATAAAGGACGTATTGAAATGGAAGCACTTTGGCTGTTATGCGCGCAGTCTTAATTTAGTTGTCGAAAATGCCCTTCATTTAGTAAAACCCCAAAAAGTAAAACGTATAGTTGCACATATAAAAAAAGCACCATTTCTTCGGAAAGGCTCCAAAAATATCAAGAACAACAGGGACAAGAACCGAAGCGACTTACTCAAGCTGTTGAAACACGCTGGAACTCTACATATTTCATGCTAAAACGATTTGTCGAGTTAGAAGAACCCATTCGATCAATTTTAGGCTTAGTCGATAGATCTCTACCAACAGTGACTTTAGAAGATTGGGCACTATATGCTCAGTTGTGTCAAATTTTACGTCCTTTTGAGGAAGTTACCAGCACCATGAGCGCGGAAAAATATGTTTCAGGAAGTTCAGTTATTATAGTAACACGATGTCTAAAAGAAGCCTGCCAAAGGCTTCTTGAAAAAACTGATCTTTCGTCAAATGCAAGAGACACGGTTCATCTTTTGATTTCGGGGCTACAAGAGCGATTTCATCGAATAGAGCAAAGTGGTACATTTGCTCTTTCAACTTTTATGGACCCGCGATTTAAAGTGCATGGTTTTTCAGACCAAACGGAGGCGAGAAAAACAAAAGAAAAGGTGCAAAAAATGGTAGCATCATTGATTGCTCAGGATGAAGTACCAACTTCGTTAATTAACGTTGATTCTGCCGCCAATACCAATGACGATGACGAATTAAATCCTTGGAAGATTTTTGATAAAATGGTAGCATCAAATACTCTTCAAGGTACACCACTGTCAAGAGCCATCAAGGAGGTAGACATGTATCTTTCAGACGAACTTTTGGCAAGGAAGGATCATGCTGGAAATTTAACATGTCCTTTGGAATGGTGGAAGAAACACCAATATGTGTACCCTAATTTAAAAAAAATATTCGTAACAAAATGTAATATAGTGGCCACATCTGTTCCTTGTGAAATAATATTTTCAAAGACAGGTTTGATTTTAAATGAAAGGCGCACGAGATTATCATCCAATAAAGTGGAACAGATTATGTTCATAAATGTGAACTCTCCGGAAGAAAAATTTAAAAATTTTCATGTTAAAAAATAATTGATTTCAAAAAAAACTACAAAAAAAAACAAACAAAAGTAAATAAATGTAAATATAAAGCAAATTAATTATTGTATATAAAATCAGTTGATCTTTTAAATACGCCTGAATATCAGCCAGTCCTAAGCCTGGAAAAGTATGAAGGAAAGATTAACTGAACATCCAGATTATTTTGTGATTATAATTCTCTAAAAATCAATCATGCGTAGAGGGAGATCGCATAAGGAATCGTTTAAGCTAAAGTAAACTAGACATTTAAAATAACACTTAGTATTTGAACAGTCTATAAGTCTCTACCGCAACGATATTACTCTAGAGGCTTATATAGTAGATACACGTTAACGTGTTTCGACTAGTCGACGAATTCAACTAGTTTATCGACTAGTCGACGGACGATATTCGACGGTCTAGTTTCGTTGACGAAAAATACGTCGACGACCCATACCTAGCACACACCGCTTTTCATGTCCAGCTCCTCTGCAAACTCAATTGATAGCTCTTTAGAAAGACTTGATCTTCTAGATGATAAAGACCCCACCTGCGAAAATGTTCGCCTTACACCGATTTTTCAAAATGTTTATTCAAGCCCTTCTCTAGAACCAAATTGTAGTCAAGTACCAGTACTGAGTGATATTCCTTCATTTCCCGCAACGCCTGCAACCCCTGCTACTCCTACAACTGCTACACTAATTGCACCTAATGCACCCCCTGGTTTGGTAACACCTAGCATGTCGACGAATGCCTCCTCCACATCACGTATTTCCAGAAAAACAAGATCACAACGTCCCACTGTTCATGTTGCTAAACGACCTAGACGAATGCAAAAGTTTACTCTTAGTTATAATTGGAAAAAAGCTGTGTTTCGACATGTAACTTCTATAGAAGAGGAATCGGAACCTGTCGGGAGCGTCACAGTCCTAACTCCCCTGGAGTATTTCTACAAGTTTTTTTCCCCAGACATTTTGACAGATATTGTCGAACAAACAAATATGTATGCTATATCTCAAACTGGACGTACTCTGGGTTTGACTGAAGACGAATTACGGGATTTTTTAGCAATTCATATCATTATGGGTGTTGTAAGCATGCCGTCTTATACTGATTATTGGAGTTTGCGATATAGATACAAACTTGTGGCTGATTTGATGCCACTAAAACGTTATCAACAAATACGTCGTTTTTTACATTTTGTTGACAACAACGTACAAGATTCTGACAGATACTATAAAGTTAGGCCGTTAGTGCAAAAAATTAGAGACAATTGTTTAGTACAAGAAAATGAAAGGAGATTCAGCATTGATGAGATGATGATCCCGTACAAAGGGACAAAAGCAGGGAAGCGACGTCAATATATGAAGGACAAACCTAATAAGTGGGGTTTTAAAAATTACGTCCGCGCTGGAGTTTCAGGAATGATATATGATTTCGTATTGTATGGAGGAGAAGACACATTCCGATTCCATTCATTAACAGAAAAGGAAGTATCAATCGGATTTGGAGCGCAAGTCGTGATTGCTTTGTGCAAAAGTATTAAATCCAAACCAGCCTTTATTTTTTGTGATAACTTTTTTAGTTGCCCGGAATTGTTCTACATACTTAGAGAAGACTATGGGATCTTTGGACTAGGAACCATCAGGAATAATAGGTTGAGAGGTGCGGAAATAATTTTGCCCTCAGAGAAACAAATGAAAAAGAAACATCGGGGTAGTCATGCTCAAGTCTCCTGCAACAAAAACCGCTTGGTCGCAGTACGCTGGAATGACAACAAAGCAGTGACCTTGATAAGTTCCTATATAGGCGTTGAACCAGTAGCTACAATAAAAAGATACTGCAAAGACTCCAAAACGAAGGTTGACGTTCAATGTCCGCAAATTGTAAAGGAGTACAACAAGCATATGGGAGGGGTTGACTTTGCCGATATGCTTATCTCCTTATATAGAACACCTTTCAAGACAAGGAGATGGTATATCGGCATATTTGCCCAACTTCTTGACATCTGTATCAATAACGCATGGCTCCTTCACAGAAGAGATTCCAAGACAAAGTCAATTGCTTTGAAGGACTTTAGATTCGAATTGTACGAAGGTCTAAAAAAATACCAGCGTTCTGAGGGTAGTAACATAGGCACCAAAAAAAGAGTACCAGAAGCCAGTCCAGTTGCAACGTCACGATTTGACAACGTTGGTCATTTTATGACAATGACCACACAAGGAAGATGCCGATTGTGTTCAAAACTTACTGTCGTACAATGTATGAAGTGCCAAGTCCGCCTTTGTTTCGTAACTGGCAAAAATTCCCGTAATTGTCCCGTTGTTGTACTAGATTACCTACGTAATTTCTATGTATTTTTTTATAAAAATAAACAATAAATATAACAGTGGTTTTTTTTTTACATACGTAGTCAGTACCTACACCAATTGGCAATGTATGCCCCTGCATACAACACATTTACGATTTGTATTCTTGAGTAGTTGGCGGTGTATGTTGTGGCATACATGAGTTTTCAGGAAAACTAAGCTTTTCAGATTTTTTTTTCAATTTTTCTATACTCATTTTATGTGTATAAATAACATTTCTGATGACAAAATTCAGGTTTTATAGCATTTTATACTTTGCCAAATTAAGGGTTAAATAAAGTCGACTACCGATGTACTCATACCGCACATCCCAATGATTCCGACTGATGTGCCATTTTAATTCAAAAGACAACAGTTTCCAGTGCGGCTTGCTTTTGCTATGACCATAAACAAGTCCCAGGGGCAATCATTAAGTGTTTGTGGTATTAATCTGGAAAACCCATGTTTCTCCCATAGTCAATTGTATGTTGCCTTTTCCCGTGTTGGAAAACCATCAGATTTATTTGTCCATGCGCCAGGGAATCAAACAAAAAATATTTTATATCATAAAGCACTACAATGAAAATAAAATTGTTTTTTGTTAATAATTATGATGATTAACAATAAAGCGATTACTTCGTTTTAAATGTTTATATCTGTGTTATTTCATAATTATTCTTTATTCACAACGCCCTATCAACAGGGTGAAGGTTCTGTTCAGGAGAATTTTTGCCCCGACAATAAAATAGATAGGAACAAAATACTGTCATATTACAAATTTTTTTGACAGAACGAAGTCTGTCGGGTCCGCTAGTCTGTTATAAGATTGACGATATACTTCAGCCATATAGCATAAAAGTACTTCGGCTGGCACCATATCATCCTGAACTAAACCCCATAGAAAATGTGTGGGGAATTTAAAAAAAATATATTGCTTTGCATAATGTTGACCAAAATGTGACGGGAATAATGAAACTAATAAATGAACGTTTAAGTCAAATTGATGAAGGTGTAGTGGATAATTACATGTTTGAGTAGTATCAATGTAATCGGAACCCGACACCTCAAAGGGATGTGGGGTAATACTTGTCGGCATGTACAAAAGAAGGAAGAAGAATACTATCGATATTTTGACATGGAGTCAGAATTCATAATTAACCTTGGCGAGAGCAGCGAATCCGAAAACTCATCATTTGATTTTTCAAGTAGGTATTCAGCGTAATATTTAATAAATAAATACCAAATTATTGCTTTTTTATTATTTTTATTTAATCATTTATCGGTTATTATTTACCCGTAAATATAGTATTTGTATTGGTACCCGACTGTACCTCTTGTCACGCACACAAAGTCACTGTATATGTACTAGGTTTACCCACACATAGGGCAGTGCGCACAACTGAGTTGAACTATCTATACTGTTGATTATTAGGTATTTATTTACATGAAGGTAAAATATATGAAAGATTTCTCAAGTTTATACAACTAAAAGGTTATACGCCAGAAGCTATAGCGGCTGAAATCATGAAAGAGCTGGATTATTTAAATATTAATAAAAATAAGTAATTGGACAGAGCTACGACGGAGCTGCCGTCATGAGCGGAGGCACTAATGATGTCCAAAAGATTATTAGAAATATCTATCCATATGCTTATTATGTTCACTGCTACGCGCATCAATTTAATTTAATTTTAGAAAAATGTGCCTCGATTAGGGTAGAATCGGGTAATACCGGTCAGGAGGTAATACCGGTCAATATAAAATCTCCCAAACAACTGCGTTCCAACGCACGCACACATACATAGCGAGTGGTGTGATGTTGACAAACGGCAACGCTCTGGTCCCCGCTTCATTCCGCAGCCGACATCTTGTTTGCCCGCACGTCGATTGTTTTCGCGCCTCGTTGTTGTAATATTTCGGGGTAAAACAATAAGAGGTGATTATTTATAATTTCACGTTTCTTACATTGTTACCTAGGATTGTTGCACCATAATAACTTAGCATTTAGAGTGTTAATCGTTTTTTAAATTAATTGGTCAGGTTTCCTATCTAGAATTTTTTTACGGAAATGTTTCTAGTCGGCATGTCATGCTGACCGGTATTAACCGCAAATAGATTTGGTATACATGACGATTATTTTATTATTTCAGAATGCCTAAAAGAAGAGGCCAACCAACTTCAAAGGCGTCGTGGAGCCAAGAACAACTGCACAGGGGTTTCAGACTAGTGGATGAAGGTAAAACTATAAGAGCAGCTCGACCATGCGGCGTGCCGTTTTCAACGCTACAAGAAAGAATCAAAAAAATGTATAATTTGCGGTGATTATGGGCGTAATAATGAGCTCTGGTATAAATGTGTGATGTGTGGTCTCTGGGCACACGCTGAGAACTCTGGTTATGACTCTCCTAAGAGTTACATTTGCTACTTATGCTTGAACAAAGCTTGACCGGCATTAGCAACTTTTTTTTTTTTGTTTTCGAGGGGGAAACTTTCAAAAAGTACCCGACGTCGTGGGAGCGACGCGGGTTATGTGGGATTCTTACCGCACTAAAACCCCCCCGGTGGCCGACGTCGACGCTGCGAAGAGGACTCCGGGAACTCCACTTGACCGCCGCCGGTGTCCTCAGCGTGTGCCCCATCGGGCTCTTCCCTGGTGGGCGTGAACTGCTCACCGCACCTGCTGGTTTTTACGGCAGCATGCAACCACACATGCCACCGTCCTTCCCGGGGTCGCTTGGCTGGACGGGTCAAGCTCCCACTCTTCCCGCCCGCAACCCCGGAAGCCTCTTTTAGTCGCCTCTTACGACAGGCAGAGGGTACCGTAGTCCTATTCTGGTCCCGGAACTACAGGGACAGGCATTAGCAACCTACTAACTGGTTTTACCTGCCAAGGTGTCTAATATCGGTCAAACTAGATTTTTTTTTAAATGCTGATTATGTCAAAGTTGTTTTAATTATTGAAATGAAATGTCTTTATTTTTTATAGGCCTGCGGGGGCACTTAAAAATTGTCAGTTACATTTTTTTTTCTTACACTACCACCGGATCGGAATACAACCTCAACTGAGAAGATCCGGCAATAAACTCACCCACCTTCCAAACCCAGGAATTAAATCCGGTAGACATATTTATAAAAATTTGGGATACCGATATTATCGCCCACATAGTCCGGGAGACTAACAGATGTGGTTGCGAATTGCAAAGACGCAGTCAGAAGCCCCACGCCAGACTGACACGGTGGAAAGAGGTGAACGAGAACGATATAAGAACGTTTTTAGCAATCATGATGTTACAGTCTCTCGTGGTAAACAATGTGGAGCGGGAGTATTGGTATCCCAAATTCGAAGAGCTACGAATAGGGGACTTTAGAGCCATCATGCCCTACAACAGGTTTTTAATAATCAAACGCTGTTTACATTTTGTAAACAACGCCTCCTTGCCCGAGCATCCCAACAGGCTCCACAAAATTATGCCGATAGTCGAGCACCTAAATAAAAAGCTCTTAAATTTAGCTCTTTATACGTACTCGAGCAAAACGTTGCAATTGATGAGTCGCTCCTTTTATGGAAGGGGCGACTCACATTTGCACAAAAAATTGCAACAAAAAAAGCTCGAGTAGGTGCGAGTCGAGGACCGGCTATTTGTGGAGAATGGAGATTTACTCGGGCAAGGGCCATGTTCACGTTGCGCAGTTGGCGGAGCAAGGGCCTGTAGAGCATGAGGCAGGGAATGAGCCAGAGGGTGCTACGTCTCAGATTGTGCTCACTTTGATTAAACCCATCACTAACCGTGGACACACGTTAGTGATGGACAATTTTTATAATGCACCTTTACTATCAAGGATCTTAAAAGTGAAGCACAAGACTGATACGGGCACTCTCCGGCTCAACAGGGAGTTTGTTCCTGAGGGATTGCGAAGGAAGTCCAAGACGAGTATGAGGGAGAGGTGGCTTTTAGCCCGACCAAGGACTTGTGTGTGATTGCTTGGATGGACAAGAACTTGGTTTCTGCGATATCGACATACCATCCAATGCAAGTCGGCGGAATCGAGAAATACGGTTACTACCGGTATAAACCACAGCTGATTCTGGACTATAACCTCTCTATGGGCGGCATAGATCATAAAGATCAAATGCTGCATGCCTACCCCATAGAGAGAGTTAGAAATATAGCCTGGTATAAAAAGCTCTTCCGCCGACTTGTAAACGTATCCATACATAACTCCTTAGTTATGTTCAACCACAATGGCACACAAGTCATTGGAAACCGTGACTTTCGGCTGCAGTTGGCAAAGGAGTGGCTGCATTTGTGTGGACCTAGGCCAGTTCTTCGGCCATTACAACCACGGCCGTCTGCATCAACATCATCGGGGTCATCACAGATGCATTTGCCAGCTAAAAATGCACGGCCGCAGCGCTGCAAACTTTGCCACGCAGCCAAAGTTCGTCACACGACGATGTGGAGTTGTAGCACCTGCTCGGTGAATTTGTGCATCGAGGGGTGCTACACTTCGTATCATCAATGAAAGCAACGGGGGATCGATCAGGTTAGAGACTGAAGGGACTGAATAAAATAATAACTGACTTGGTATTACATGGATCTCACAACTTTTTACGGTAAAAAAAAAACTGAGTTGCGAGACTTGGTATTTTTGACAAGTATTGTTTTTAATGGGATCACATTCCTTCTTGTAGATAGTCCTACTTACTT
Organism: Spicauda simplicius; assembly: GCA_949699795.1. Lineage (NCBI taxonomy): Eukaryota > Metazoa > Arthropoda > Insecta > Lepidoptera > Hesperiidae > Spicauda > Spicauda simplicius. Next base: position 14,912,231 of record OX453074.1, on the reverse strand, counting down.
TACCTAATCACTTTTTATTATAGGTAAATATTTTTACTGAAGTCACATTATTATTGTTGTCTTAAATGGTGATTTAATACTTACACAATAAACACATTTTTATTTGGCCTTTTAAAAACTTTCAGTTCACAAAATTTATCTAATAAATAAAAAAACATTGTATTTTTAATACATTTAATTTTAAAATTGAATTTATATACATACTTAAATACATTTAAAAACAGCGTATTTCTCACTCAGTGTGTATCGGTCCTTAACACGTTCAATGCCACCGACACGCCTAGCGTGTTCTTGCGAATTTCTATGACAATGCCTTGAACACGCCAGGCGTGTTCTGAAACTTTCGTCGATATTAAAAAGATTGCCCACATAGTTTATTGGGATTAACAAACTAAAAAATTTTAAAGTGGCTACCGGCGAAAATCTCAAATATTACAATAAAAAAATAAATTGGTTAAGTAATGCCGAGAACACGCCTGGCGTGTCCACTTTAACAAGTGTATCATAGATTGTCAACCTTTGCACTTAGATGTCAGTTGTTGCAATATATATATATATTAAGCCCAAATATAAGGTTAAAAATTAATAGTGAGCTCAAAAAGGCAAAAGATATAGGGAAGGACTGGTAGATGAGTAGGTACACAGAAGGCAAAAAAAAGAAACCGAGTAGATCACATAAACGAGGAATCAGATTAGACTACATTTCGGCGGCGTAATTTTTGGTCATCAGACCTAGACCCGTTTCCTAGCATACCTACCTAAATTTTTGTATAAAATTAACAAAAGCCGACAAAATTTAAAAAATGTATATCAGTTTTTATTGGCATTTATACGTTTGTATTTCGTGTTCGGTCTTGTCGGACCGACCGGACAGAATAGAGCGAGTAGGGAATATGCGTGCGAATTGCATTAGAAAGGATCAAACTACTCCCCAGGATTCCACGAAATGGTGTGTGTGATGGCACGTTTTATTATTTTTATCTTACCTTTGCCTATAGTAAAATTTTTTTCTTCGTGCAGTTTGTGTCATAAAACGTCGGAGCGGTGAAGCGAGTATTTTGCACTATCTCCCACTCACGGGCCTTATTAGTGGCTTAGGGCCTTAGTGATGCGCACTAGTTTGTCGATAAGTGTTATCGAAAGTGTATTTAGTTTTGTCGTTATGTGGGATTGTGATAAAAATCAAAGAAAAATAGATAAAACAACGTCTTTATTAAAATAAGAATATTATTATGTGGGGTAATGATGAAAAACAAATTATATAACAATTGACAAACAATGATCACAACATAACAATATCCCAGCACCCTTTGGATACCGCACCGCCGAAGGCAACTTCGATGACTCATTTGTTTTTAACGATAATGGCGTTGCACCCGCGCGACATGCTCAACGCCCTAGCAAGCTTATCTTTTATGACCCAAACTGCACGGAGAAAATAATTATACTATTGTTTTTGAATTTGAACTTTAAAGCAAGGATTTTGTACTTGGTTTGGGTCGTCGCACTTTTTCGGCAAAAGTTATTAGATGTATTGCTTTGTTTTCGACAAGGGAATTTGTTTAGTGCAGTGTTCGAAACTTACGGCATCGCATGTGTACGTTCGTTCCTTCCGTAACTTAAGTTTACTGAATTTTGTTTGATCCCTCTATCGACGACTTACGCTTGTGTTTTTGGACTTTCATGATTGCTAAACATCGCGACCTCGGCTAGTATTTATGGACTTTATGATTGCACTTATGACAACTTCGGCTAGTATTTTTGGACTTTTTGATTACATATAAGAACACATCGGCTAGTGTTTCTGGACTTCCGGCAATCACATCTTTGCATTAACTTCAGTGACGGTTTCATAAAATTGGTAAGTAATATTTATTTAAAATGTTGTTACTATAATAAGTTATTACACTTACATTTATTAATAAAAACGATCGTGTATTTTATATAAGTTAATAGTGAAATATAAAATATGATCGTACAAAACGTACAAGTATATAAAAACAAATTATTTTTGTCTTAGGTTATGGATCCCTTTGGCAATCCAATACCATCCTGCTCATGGGAAAGTCCTAATTGGGATTTCCCAGGCATCGAAGACACTCTCGCAGCCATGGAACCATTAAGTTCAACGCCCCCCATGCATCAGCCAGCTTCAACTTTGTCTGACTCAGAGTTATTGGGGATATTGGCTGGAAATATTCTCGACGAGATAGATACAGATGATGACCTTGAAGACAATTCCGAAGGCGACTTCGAACTTGATAATATTGAAACCACTGAGTTGGAAGAAATAATAATTCCTGTTAATGCACCTAATGATCAATGGCGCCCGGGGAATCCTGATGACGAAATCGAGCTCCCTTTCCAAAAACAACTCGTGTAAAAGAAGTAATAGCTGATACACCAATAAGCTATTTTGAAGCTATTTTCAATAATGACTTGCTTAGTTTAATAACTCGTTTCACCAACGAGTACGGGGAGCACTTAAAAACTACAAGCACGGCAGTAAACAGCAGAGCTAAGTCTTGGAAACCCATAAGCTGCGGTGATTTGAAATTATTTTTCGGGTTATTGTTTCACATGGGTTTTATAAAAATAAATCGACTTTCCGATTATTGGAAAAGAGACATCTTTTTTCATCAATCAGTATACTCGGATGCGATGTCTCGTAATACCTTTTTATTAATTTTAAGAATGTTATGTGTGAATATGGGGGGAACTACAAGCTACTGTAAAATAAAACCGATGATTGATTTTTTTAATAAAAGAATGTTAGACTTATATTATCCCACAAAACATTTAGTAATTGACGAGTCAATGATGTTATGGAGAGGAAGACTTCTATTTAGACAGTACATGAAAGGGAAAAAAAATAAGTATGGTTTGAAGTTTTATGTACTTGCCGACCAGTTGGGAGTTGCCCAGAAAATACATTTGTACGGTGGTGCAAGGGATTTGTTTGTTGGTGGCTCAAATCACGTTAAAAAAAGTAGTTTTGTATTTAATGAACGAATATATAAATGCGGGACACCATTTGTTTATTGACAATTTTTATTCAAGTGTAGACCTGGTGGCAGATTTATATAATAAAAGTACATTTTGTACTGGCACACTAAGAAACAATAGAAAAAATAACCCAAAAACTGTTATAAATACTAAATTAAAAAAGGGCGAGTTATGCATACAGCATAAAAATAATATCTGCGTTATCAAATGGATGGACAAAAGGGAGATCTTGGCCATTTCATCAAAATATAATGGCATTTTAGAAAATACTAGAAATCGCAGGGGGCAAATAAAACTGAAACCACAGATAATTAGACACTATAATGAAAATAAGAGTGCGATTGATCGTCATGATCAAATGCTGTCGTACTACTCGTGCGAGCATAAATCTCTAAGGTGGTATAAAAAAGTAATTATTCATATAATGCAATGTATTATGATTAATTCTTTCTTTCTGTACAATAAGTATGCCTCAAGCAGCAAAATATCTTTATATGACTTTCGCTTAAAAGTCATAAAATCAATTGTAGAGCCCAATTTGCCACCAAGTTTACAGCTTCCGTTGGGTAGAAATGTCCACTGCATTACGAAATTAGAAAAAAACCAAAAAGGTAAAACCAAACGCAGACGATGCATCCATTGTTGGTCATCAAAAAAAAAAGGGTAGCAACGTTGTTTGCCTGTGAAAACTGCCCCCAACAACCAGGCTTGTGCATAGAATGTTTTAAACCATATCATAGATATTGATAATTATATAAATCAGACTTGTAATTATGTGATGATTATTAAGGCAAATCAGTCTTAATACGAGTATTATAGATATTACAATAAATCCGACTCAAAATTATTACTATTTTGTGCATGCACTTACAAAATGATTATTGTACGCTAATAAAAATAAATATTTGGATGAAGCAAATCAGTCTTTTCTTTTCTCTTCTAATATATAAAAATTATCTCCAGTTTCTTTGGTACAATGATTAAACCTTTCATCCACTACATAATATGTATTAATTAGGTAGATTTAAATCTATTAAAGATGTTAATTATTTCTTTCATTACGTCAAAGCGAGCTTGACCATGATAATTGGCCAACTCGCATGCCACAACGCTTCCGAAATACTCATTGCACCGAATCTCTAAATCTGTATTGTTTGCGCATGTTATCCCCGATTCAGTCATTGTACTATTTTCTCGATGCCTGATCGTATTTGTACATTCAGTAGTCATAGTACCAATTTCCTTTGTTTTTTTAAAGTTATCAATTTCTTCTGAATCAGATAGGCATTTTTGATCATCACGAAGCTCATTTGGAGATTCCGTAAAAACGTCTTGAGATTCGTAATCATAACAATCCGTCGTGCGCTCTGAAAAGTGAAGTACTTATTAAGAAATTTATAGTTGTATACTTTTGTCAAAAAAACCTAACTAGTTTTATTCATTTATTTGGTTTTTCCACGTAGCAATGAAGTTCAATAGCTACAGCTGCTGGTTCAAAATGTTGTGCTGCCGCAACACGGATGATGCTAATCAAAACACGCTCACTCAATACCATATCCTCTCGAAATATTATTATCATTCAGTTTATTAATTATAAATCACGCATACGTTCGTTTTACGTTAAATTATCAATAATTTAAATATATAATATAATTTTAATTTAAAAAACGTGCAGGAAATCCGGCGCAATTTTTTTGTACAAAATTATCATAATGAGACAATTGTGAAATATTCAAATGGGTACAATTATCCTTTTGGTAAAATAATTTGGAAATCAACCCCATTGCTAGAGATGCCCCCAAAATCATTTGAGTTAAGTTACCTACCTAATTTACACAAATTCAGAGTTCGTAAGAGTAAAAAACAGATTAACCACTGAAATACCAATAAAAACAGTAAAAAACTACCAAAGGTTGACAATCTCTTACAAAATTACGATAATTACTCACCTAGAAATCTATTTCCAGCCATAATTCCAGGTTGAACCTCACTACTGTATTACAATCACCTTGATTCTTGCTCATCACACAGCAGACTAACTAAAACTCGTTGCTAAAGTCGAAAATTAGTCGAAAAAAGAATTTAACGTAGTCCCAGTGCCGCTGAACACGCCTGGCGGGTCCATGTTTGACTAGATGCAATGCCGCCGACACACCTGGAGTGTCCGCATGCTTTTGTATGGCGGCATTGCAACGAACTTCATGAAAATTGAGGTGGCATTGAACGTGTTAAATCCGCCATTCTGTGATACTATTTTTTTGTTTACCCACGTATACATTTTGCATATCAATCCAACCTACAAGTGTGATACCTTTTTAGAAAGGGCTTTAAAAGTACTAAATTGCATAGTAATTGCTGTTTTTTTATTGTATGGTATGTTTAATAAAAAAATCTGTAAAACAAAATGATTTCAATATGTGAATGAGACGTGTTGCACTAATATTTGTTTTTCTCAGTAATGGTAAATGCTATCGCTATGACTTTTGTTTATTTTACAAGATTATTAGTCTAGTTATGTTATATAATTTAAATTTTAGGTCTAAAAGTGGTATTCGCGCTTCAGATACATGTAAAGTTTGTCTAGAATTACGGCTGGCGCCTACAGATTTTTGTGAAAAATTAAAGTGCTGTAATTAAATTATTTTGTATGAAGAGGTGTATTGTATTATTTTTTATCCTAATCTATATAGTTTAAACATTATATTTAAAACATAAAAACTCTATGTCATCGCTTTAACTTTTGAGATACGATTTTTTAAACACAAGTCATGCTCAAAAACCCTCTTTCTCTGTGTTCAGCGTGTCATATTTCTACATCGTACTTGAGTTCGAAGAAACAAAACACTTAAATGTATAGTTACATTCATTCTAAACATAAAAAACATAACAGTAGAGCGTTACAATAACAACTTTAGTTCTTATCGATGTTTATGTGAAACCCGAGCAGCGCGGCGGGACGCGCGGTCGGAAACAAAAAAATAATGGGCAATACGTCACAGCGTCAAGGACACTTTCGGGCAAGCAAGCGGTTAAATAAAGTTAAAACATTTACGCGAAATACTATGGCACAAGACCGCCTTAATGCATTATGCATGATTAGCATAGAAAAACGTTTAATTAGTTCCATAACAGATTTTCACAAAAAAAGTAATAGATGTCTTCGCTCGGCAAAAAGACCGGCGAATGGATTTTCTGTACAAATAAAATATTATTTTATTGCTGTAGTTTTTCGTTTTTATTTTGTGAACACCCATCAAAAAATGTCACGAGTCGCCTCTGCTTAGTAGGATCATACAATATTTTTTATAAACTAGCATATAAATATGAAAGTATGTATGTTTCTATTATTTTTAAAATGATAACCAAAATTTTAGTACTATTAATTTAATTTTATCGATTAGTACAATTGTGTAGAGAAGACATGACATTACCTGCACATTTATTGAAGGGAATCCCTTCCTGTTAATGTAAGTCTGACCATTGTTGGTGTTCAGTTTTTTTACTTTTATGTGTGTGCAATCAATTGCACCTATAACTTTTGTGAAGTTTGAAATCCTACGGAATTTCCTCATAACATCCTCCTGCTCTCCCAAGATGGTGGGCATTTTGATAAATCTATAAGAAAATCTTGCTATAGCACTTGCTACATTTTTGCAGATCTTACTGATGACTGGCTGGGATAACCCGTGCAAATCTGTAGTATCGTCCAGAGGCCCAGGGCGGCATAATTGAATGAGGCCCTTCTTAGTGCAAAAAGATTTTTATTAATTTCGAATATGTTGCCTAAGTATTTTTACATAATTATGTGCATTTGATTCAGATCTTATAATTGACGTTCGAGTTTGAATTAGACTTTAATAAACAGTTGGAAAAATAAAATAAGTAAGTATAATTTTTCAAAAAAACATGCAATAAAATAAAGAAATAATTTATTTTATGATATGCAAGTATGTAAAAATGAAGGCATAAGGGTGCGTCCACACCTGGCGAATGCGCCGCGAATGCGCAGCTCGCGAGCCGCTCGCGAACTGCTCGCGAGCTGCGCGCGTGCATTTTTGTTCGTGCGCCGCTCGCGCGCAACCTACGCGCCGTACGCGATCAGCGCGCGGGCGGCGCGCGGGTGGCGCGCTAGTGTCTCGCGTCTTCTTTCCGCTTGCGCCTCAAACCCCGCACCCGTAACTTTCCCGCTCAATTCGTTTCTGATTACTGGACGCTAAGTACGTATTGTCATGGAGTGGACGGAAGAGAATTGTATACGCGTAATTGAGAGTTATAAACGATTTCCAGTTTTGTGGGATCCTAAAGATCCATATTACTATAGAAAAAATCTAAAAAATGATGCTTGGAAAGAAATGGTGCTATAATGGGATTCGATTATGAACAATGCCGTAGCAAACTATTGTCTTTTATCTTCTTTTAGAAGAGAGAAAGGTAAAAGCAAAAAAATTAAAGGGACAGGGAAAGGTGAGTAAAAAAAACTACATGTTTATGTTTGAATTTTGTTTTATTAATTAAATTGACTATGTAACTAATATTATTCTATATTTTAGGTGCATCCGAGACTTACAAAAGTAGGTGGTTTGCCTACGATGCTTTTTCGTTTTTAGCCGATAGGGATAAACCAAGGAAACGTTTAAATACTGTAAGTCATTAAATCAACAATATTTATTTTGAAATGCAATACGGCCTTCATTTACACAATAAGATGCAATTTCATCTCTTATTTCGTTTATTTCTCTGGAGTATCTTATTTGTGGTGTTTGAATATTTGAAAGAGATGTGAAATTAGGTACGGGTTGATTTACATACATATTAGAATTAGTAGTATAAGTATCGGTGGCATTCTGTTTTAAATAATTATGCAAGTGAATAATACTCATAACGACCACTTCAGCAATTTCTGGTTTTAATATCATAGGTTTTCTAAGTACCCTAAAAATGGATGATGCAATGCCAAAGGCACTCTCAACGATTCTGCGAGCTCTGCTTAATGTTAACTTATGAAAAAATCTTTTTGGTAGCTTATATGTAACTAGAGAGTCACTAAATGTCAAGCATTGTGTAAGCGAGTTTGACATTCACTGGATGTCAGGTTTTCATCGAGCGAAAGCGAAAAGTCTAAGAATTGGGGGCACTATGGTTTTTGCTATAGAATTCTATTAATTTCAAATATAATTCATTATATAGTTAATATTGTGATTATACAGCGAGTGCAAAACTACATCTTAAAGCAAATATCAAATGCACCTTTGTTCATAAGAACTTCAGCGGTTCATGAATTCTTGAACATGCCCATAATAAAGGACGAAATAAAAACTCATGGAGCCAAATACAGAGAGTGATTACAGATACATCCAAACCGGCTGGCGAGGCATCTTACAATACCAGAAACCATTCGTCGACTTAAAAAGCGCCGAGATATATTCGACAATCTCGCCACAAACTGAATAGTTTGTTTGATGAATGAAATCACAGAAAAAAAAAATATAGTTAATTGTAATTAAACAACATTGCAGTGCCACAGGCAGATTATGTGCGATACCTCGGATTGCACTTGGACAAAAGGCTCACCTGGCAAAAACATATTTTCACTAAGAGGAAGCAACTTGGAATCCAAACGAGAAAACTTTACTGGCTCATCGGAAGAAAGTCCCAACTGTCTCTCGAAAACAAAATACTTCTGTACAAGGCAATACTGAAGCCCGTTTGGACTTATGGAATCCAATTATGGGGTACTGCATCCCATTCAAACATTGAAATCATACAAAGGTTTCAAAATAAAACACTCCGCATGATAACCAATGCTCTCTGGTTCGTACCAAACGAATTATTACACCGTGACCTGCGCCTACCCACAGTGAAACAGGAAATTGTACGCCATACCAAAACCTATAAAGAGCGCATCGAACGACATCCAAATACTCTGGCCCGGCCACTAATGGCAAACCACAACAAAGCGCGACGTTTAAAGCGTAAAATACCTCAAGATTTAATACAATCACAGTAAACACAGTTACTGTCTTAACAACGAGGATGTGACAAAGGTTACATACCGAGCGCGCCAGCAATAGCACCAACCAACATGCTGCTGAATGTCCCACAAAGGAGACAGATTGTAGTAATAATAAAAAAAAAATAAATAAATAAATAAATAAATAATTGTAATTGATTTATTTCAGATATATGAATTATAATCTACTATTATAAAATGTTATTTGAGGATAATATGTTGTGTGCAAGTAATAAAATTAAAACCAAGAAGGCTTCTCAGTTACTACTCGATTCATGAGCAGATGATTCCTTTTACTGATCGATGCCCATTGACGCAAGTGGTTAACAACAAACCACAACCAGTTGGTCGAAATCAACAAAAAGCTATGTGCTTACGACCAGTAATGGCCTAATGTTGGGCTTTGACATTTATCAAGGAGCTAGAACAATATTTTGGGTACACTAATCTTGGCCTTGGGACCCTCTGTAGTGTTACATTTATCAAGAAACGTTCCCACAGGTAGCTGTTTGTATCACGACAGACATTTCACCACTATTCCATTGATTGAATAATTACAAAAACGGAACCTACACAGCACAGAGACCATTATGGCAAACAGAATACCAGATAAAACTAGTTTGTTATGCAAAAAGGACAGTCAAATGTATCGTGGTGAAAGCCAACAAATGGTAAAAGATTCTACTGTTTCAGTGACATGGAAAGACAACTACAAGTCTATATTGATAGCATCTAATAGCACTGGGTCCAACGAAACAGAAATTGTAAAATGGTGGGATAAAAGAACTCGAAGCAACATTGATGTGGCTCCCAAAATCATGCAATCATACAAAACTATAATCGATACATGGAAGAAGTGGATAGACTCAACCAATAGGTCGAGTACTACAGAACATTCATTAAAACCCGAAAATGTACCCTGAAAGTGCTGATTCACTTTTATGATTTAGCTTTAGTCAATGCTTGGCGCTAAGTACGAAGATGAACTGCAAACAACATCTTTTTGCTCAATATCTCCCCATATCAATCATAGCCCCGGAAGCAATTTGGGCCCATTTAATACCGATTTTAAAGATGATCAAGGAAAAGTATCCTAAAGCAACTACATTGCAGTTTTTTTCAGATGGGCCTACGACCCAGTATAGACAGAAAAAAATATATATGCTAAATAAAATGATTCCGCAATTGGGATTCCAAAAAGGTACTTGGTCATTTTTTTAACATGTTAATTGCAAAAAATGAAAAATTTTTTTGTCTATTTGTAAAGAGTTAAGAGTTGGAAAGTAAAGCTGAAAATCTTTCTTCTGCGTGACTCCAAAGTTGTACATGAAAATATGACTATGAATTCAAAAAACTAAACATGCTAGACAAACAGACAGAGCAAGGAGCGAGATAACATACATGTCGACTTCAGTGAAAATTATCAATCCAGATACACTGAAGAAGAGCAATCGTTACATTCAAGAGGACCAAGAACATAGATAAATACATGTAGAATCAATATGACCATTTTCTATTGCTATCTATATATATTCTAGCTATGTGACCACATAGATACACTGACAAAAGATAGACAGAGCAAGCAACAAAGTGGAAAGGTCCAACAGGCAAACGGAGCGTAGGTCGCCAAAGAAAAAGATGGGTGGATGACATCAGGAATGTGGCAGGAGAGGAGTGGGAATTCTGCAAAAAACCGTGAACAATGGTTTCAATTGGAGGAGGATTTTACCCTGGAGCGACTACATATCAGTAAAAAAGGATCAAAGTAGAAACCGAATCGGCTATATTTAAATTATGTAGTTAAATGAAAGGTTTAATAATAATACAATAAAATCTAGATATATGGCTACTTGAATGTTACTTAAAACTCAAATAGAAAATTGAATGTTTAAAATCAACTGAGAAGATCCAGCAAGAAACTCAGCGGGTTTGTCTTCTGAGTTTACAGTAATTTTTAAAATATTTTGTGTTAATAATTATATTTCATTGTAGAAAAATACTCAATATTAATTGTTATACAGTCAACTTCAAATATTACACATTTTTTTTGTCATCGGTGATGTACAAATTTATATAAACTAATAATATTTAATTGATATTAATCCAACTGTAACAATTACAAAATTTAATTATAAGATGTCAAGATTATTATTGTCAAGTTTTACATTGGGTACTATTATTATCCCACAGCTGGGCACGGGTCTTCCCTCAGAATGAGTTTTTTAGGCCACAGGCAACCACATTGGCCAAGTGCGAATTGGTGGACTACTTGTCATGTATTGTCTTATGTAATTGGCAATCGTGTTATTTTACACGGTAACAAAAGCTAGCTCCAGTACCTTGCCTTACAGTTATCTAGAGAAGAGGCCCGTTTGGCAAGATAAGCTACACTTTAGACTCTAATTAAATGTACTATGGCAATGTATATTATATTCGATACTCACAAATGTTAATACGATCGTATTCGAGCGACTCCGCCCACGTTTATCACGTTTTCCAAAATAATACGGCTCATGATAATTCAGGTCACAGACTGTGTGCCAAAACAGAGCGAAAACGTGGAAGAATAGCAAATACACATCCTCTTAAACTTACACACGTTTAATGCTAACTGTAATAAAATGTTGACTTATACCGGTCCGTCAAGTAAACAAAGCTTTAAGTAAGCTCGTTTACGAGTTTTTTGGTTTCTTCCATCGTAGCTGGTTTAATTTGTTTTACCTAATATTTTTATGGCAGCAAATGCCAGATTTAAACAAATGTTGAAAATTATTACATGGTAATTTCATAATTATGCAATAAATAAAAATGAACAGCGAATTGTTCAACGTGAACACTACATTTATACCGACATTTTTATTTGAATGTTACGTTGGCAGTGGCGCTATTCGTAGCATTCGTTGCTAATGGTCGTACAACCATAGATAAAAAAGAAATTTATAAAGTTGGCTAACGTGTAGTTAGTGTTACCATTTGATCTTTTCGTATAATTACCTTAATTTTAATAAACCGTAACTGAGTACATAATCCACATTTCATCAAATTTCTACATAAAGAGGCACTATGTTGATATATTATTTTTACTTAAAAAAACTGACTTATTAAAATATTTACAGACTGTATTAATTATTTATTTCTTAAAATTAATTTTCTTTAACAATTAGCACTCAAGATTCTCGATATAGCAGTTGCCTAGTAACCTATCCGAGGTATTGCTGACTGATAGGCTCAAAAGATGCTTTAATATTGGTTTCTCAGTAATATTGTTGCTAGGTAACAAGTAGCGTCTTGAGGCGACTCTGTTTATGGACCCATGTAGTATGAAATTTATATTTATAAACTGATTCTTCGCCGGAGACGAACTCGATCCAATACTGCCTAGAACGGTGTAGGTAAAGCACAACAAAATAAATAGTATGAACTCCAACACACAGGTTATGCATCTACTAAATTCATTAAATTTCATCAATGTGCTGCTTAAGCTTGTCTAATTCTTCAGTAACTTAATGCTATATATTAAAGTTATAATCACCAAACCGCGCGCAAAATTAACAGCAAGATCGAAATGTATGCATAATTAAATAACCTGACATACTGTTCGTCCAACAATTTTAGAGTTTCGAACCCAAAGAGTAAAAACGGGACTATAATACTAAGACTATTTGTTTTTCGTTTTCACTTTAATTAGTCTGTGTTTTTATCAAGATTTTTAATTAATTTTTTTTCTTACATAAGAAATTGAAAAACATCATTATCTTTGTGTTAAATTTGGGAAATTACTATTAGCTGGCAATACTTTTTATTTGTTTGAAATTTGTCTACCATGACGAATACCAAAGAGTAAAATAAATTAAATTTGTTTTCTTGTAATAACCGTCACAAGCCAGTATACTCTGTAGTCTGTGGTGATATTTTGTAGTCTATGATTAATGTTTGTTAATGTTGAACAATACGAGCATGGAAACCAAGCTAAATTAAAAAGTGAAATGCATAAACCTTGTCTTTCTTTATTTATGATGTGATTAATGCGTAAAAATAGACAGATAATGCCGTTCAGTGTCGATAACTCGAAGGTTGTCACAAGTTACTTTTTGACAGTGATGTACATCGTCGTTAAACGTAGTGTTGTTATTCTCTTTGATCGTCGATAGTGTCGATGTAAAACATGCATATAATTTTATTGGAAATTACAAATACCTGGCTGTTCCTCATATGAGTTGTATATACGTCGTAGGAAGTATGCGTATAAAGTTTTTTTTTTTTAATCAAGATCAACTTTATGTATGTATTGTGGACATATATCATATAAATTAAGGACTCTCACAGAACAGTGTTTTAGGACCATTGCTATTTATTAAATATTTCGGTGGTAGTAGTAATAGTACTAGTAGTTGTCTTGAATACCAACGAGTTGCAAGCTTAATCTGGGCAAGTTAACGCTTCTACAGAGTCTAGCTGATGTTGTTAACAGAGCCGGCGACGCTAACTTCTTTTGGGCCACCGTGCGGATGGCAGCTCTGGGAACTGTTTAAGTCTTACTCGTGCTCACAACTTTTCAAAAAACAACACAAGGCATCGGCCTAGAGCACTGTCCATCTCACATATAAGCTACCTGGCCACGTTCTCAGGCAGGTATATTTAATTTATTTAAAAATTTATTTACCTTGTGACACGTTTTTAATAACTAGCTGACCAGACAAACGTTGTTTTGCCATATAAAAAAAAAGGGTGGACAACCCATAAGGGGTATGAAAAATAGATGTTGGCCGATTCTCATAGATACCGGATAAGCACAAAAAATTTCATCAAAATCGGTCAAGCCGTTTCGGAGGAGTATGGCAACAAAAACTGTGACACGAGAATTTTTTATTAAATACAAAAGAAACAGACATATTTAGTTTCACTCACACCTTAGGAAATTGTAATTGACATGAATGAACTAGTTATAGAGTATTCTACTATCATTTTAGGCCGGGTTCCATGCATTTAATTGTTCTGAGATAGATCAAGACGCCAATCACGCCATCTTGATTTCTTGGTATTTGAAATGTCATTCGTCAATGATAACAATGATTCAATGTGTTGTGTCTGTTACCCGGTAGTTATTCGCTGTTTTTATCGAGTATAAGTTTTATGTTTACTAAACAGTAAGTTGTATTAGCATTTCATGATGCCTAGATCCGATTTAAATTGTTGTCTGTAATATTATTAAATACAAAGATGAAAGCCAGTTTTAAGAAAGCAGCTTGTTGCTGACCTTTTTCTGTATTTGTTACTGATAACTGCAACTTTATACATTTAATTAAAGTAAATGAAAATAAAAAGAAATTATAAATAAAACAAAGAGTTCATATCACTGCCTCTTGGGAGAGTCCCAAGAATGCTGGCGGCGTTACCTCTTTGTATGGCCAAACTGATTCTTTGGCCAAAATACGCACCAGCCCTTGGGTCTCCTGAAGCGTCAACCAGTCGCGACGATAGTTCTTTGCAGAACCGTCGTGCTTCTGGCCCCCATGGACCTAAAGTCTAATTATTTAATTTATATTTTATGTGTGTAAATCTAAGTGAATTCTTTATCAATATATTCACCTCAAATTTTGGCGAAACAAAGATGTGAAAAACTAACAGATAATTTGGATTTGTACAAAAATTGCAGCGTTGTCTGTTTTCTTGATTCTGCACAATTCGAGTAAATAAAGAAAAAAGAAATAAGTTGGAATAGTTTCCGGCTTTGCTGTAGGGGAAACCTACCTTCTAGACATTTTCCGCAATGTATAGAAAAACAAGGTTTATTTACATATTAATAATTAATTAATTGTTAGCCGTAAAATAATACAAATGATAAGGGAATAGTTAACACTTAATAACTAGGCTGACTAATTTTGTATCAATTACCTACAAATCTTAAAATAAATCTCTTTTTTAAAAACAGAAGACCACCATTAAACAACCATCACCACCACGCCGACGACGATGGACTTCCCGATGAAGAAGAGGAAATTATCGCTGAATGACGACACACATGAAAGAAACGGCGGACCCCTTATCAGTTACCCCGACAACACCGAAACAACAGAAGAAGACATCGAAGGCGGCGAAGATGCCGAAAGCGCCTCAGAAATCCCCAGCACCTCTAATATGGATTGCTTAATCTATACGAGACTGCACAACACCAACAGAAATAAACCATCTCCTTGGAAAGTCATCGCTGAGCATTCAGGAACAAGAAGGACGCATTACCATATCATTTACATCAGCACATCCAAACAATACAAATGTAGTTCAATTACATGCGTTAAGGGCCTTTTGGAGTACATTTTTACTGATTGTACAACATATAAAATATTTTCACCGCAAGTGATTCATCACTTGAGTCTTCAGATAATTGAATTGGAGTTTGAACAGAAATTACGTCAATAATAGGAATGACATAATTAATGCTATGATACTGGGACTTAGACAGCAGTAATGTAGCATCATAAAAGGGTTCTAGGAAGTTAATTAAACCTTCCACTTAGTTCCATTCCGCCTTAAACTTTTTGTACGCTTTGTTATTTTGAGATATATAGGATGTCTAGGATGACCCTCATTTCAAAAGCACCCTTCAGCATCAAGTAAGTGGAATTAGTGCTATATAATGTAATTAAAATAGAGGCCCTTTTAATGTCTTATTGCCTGAAATCTATCAACCCTCGCTTCTGCTAACATGTTGGAAGCACTGCAGGTGCCGGGCAACTGCATGAACACCCTAAAGCCTTTTTATATTGGACGCGTCCAAGTATTCTTATGATGACTCAACTGTGTCCATTTTACTGGACACTCTCTTCTGGAAAACACGGTCTTCTGGAATATAGGAGTGGAACGTGAATGAAAATACAAGTTCGATAGTTTTGACTGAGTGGTGCTGCAAGAGCTATTTACAGCACATCACTATTATAGTAGAGGTTTCATTTTGTCAACCGCAACCATCTCAAATTAATCTTATTGTTTTTGTTTGTGATAGGTCGCATTTCTTTAGTTGATTGTAAACTTCAGATGCTATTGTATTAGAATTTTTAGCGTATTTTCAATTCAACTTTCGTGGGTCGTGGAAAGATAAGAGTATAACGTTGGTCTTCTAGTCGCTTCACTGGCTTCCTTAGTGAGGGACATTAGGGTTTCATGACTTTTCTATTCGTTGCTTAGCTATGATACTTTGAATACAATCCGGATGATCTCTTAGTTGCAGGTTATATTTTTCTTCACAGAGAAGCTGATGGCCAAACTTCAGTTATTCAGCCTCCATATATGTAATTTTTTTCCATTGTTTGCCAGAAAAGGGTTCGGTGGCAGAAAACTGTTGCAATTTGTTGGGAACAATGGTCAAACAGAATAATTCAAAGACATCGGGGGATACAATAGGGAACTTAAATACAATTAATCTTTTACCAATAAAGTAACTACTAGGTCTAATAACATTGTAATATTCCCTTAAGTCTATATCTTCTATACTCTGTTTATTTTAACAAACGAGTACTGAGTATGTCTCTCGCACATTTCCGATATTGACAGAGTGAGATGGGTCATTTTGGGGGTGGGGCCAATGCTATTGTTCGTGTTTTGGAATAGTTAAGGCTCGTTCATATTGATTACTTTAAAAATTTAGTAGAGATAATCAAATTATTATCATATGTATTTAATGTGCATACTTAGTGTATTCGTACCATTGTTTGCTGTTTGCATTATTAAAATTTTCATAAATAAAACAATAAAACAATTTTCTAATTGTATATTCAAATAGTATGCTAGAACATGCAATCAAATTATAAGTATCTTTCGTGTAATCTTAAAAGCTATCGTCATCACTTCCTTCTGATGAACTTTCTGCAGATACGTCAATAATAAACTGCTCTAGCATATTTTCTACATGATTGTCGACACCGTACATTTTTGATTCGATCTTGGTTATCACATGATTGACACATGACGACCATTTTTTTCTATCCACTTTAGCTACACCTTGTAACAAAAGAGTTTGAACTTCATTTATTTTTATAACTTTTGTTATTTGCTGCTACATATCCCTTCACTTGAGCCCAAACAAGTTCAATTGAGTTGAGCTCACAGTGATACGGCGGCAAACGTATGACGCGACGATTTGTGGACTTAGCCATCTCGTCTACAACAAATTTTTCAAAACGATCTTTATTTTGCTTAACCAAATCCAAAAGTTGCAATTTTAACATTGATTCGTTACAATCAATATTTTTCGACCGTAGCCATTCAATAATATCTTGTTTGCGAGATGAAGTTGTAGGTGATTTGTCAAGTTTTCGAGAATGATATGACGCATTATCTAAAACAATTACTGCATTCTCATCCAATTTAGGTAAAACATATTGGAACCAATTTTCAAACACTGTGGCGTTCATATCTTGGTGGTAGTCACCAGTTTTCTTTGATTCAAAATATTTCAATCCTTCTTCTACAAATCCATTAACACTGCCGATGTGTACAATGATAAGCCGCTTGCCTTTTCCTGCGATAATAATAATAAAGCATCCGTCAATGGAATAGTGCGTATTTTAATAGGATATGTGCATTTATATATTTATAAGATTCAAACACAATATATTACCTGAGGGATTTTTCAATCCTGTTGATAGACCATAGATAGACCAAATGCAGATCTCGATGTAGTCACTGTGTTATCAACCCAGATTTTTGTTTTTGTATGTCCGGCATTTATCCACGTCTCATCTAAATAATATATAGTAGTTCCATTTTGTCTGGCTGCCTTTACTTCGTCTAAATATTTTCGTCGCCATAAAACTATATCCGGCCTTTCTACTAAAATACTGTTTCTACCTCTTTTAGTATAGGAAAACCCCAATTTTTTTAGTGCTCTGTACAATGTTGTTCTTGACATAGACGGAAAATCAGAATCTTCGTTTACGATATTCAGAATTTTATCTAATGTAGGCATTTCATTTTCAAAATAAAATTTGTGCACTATATTTCGTAGAGCGCTTTTCGTAAAACCATCAAATTTATTGATAATACTCAAGCGATTTCTTTTCTTTTTCGGTGATTTTGGTGGTCCACCTGATTTCATCTCTTCAATAACCTAAAAAAAAATGAAACATCTAGTAATATCTGTAATATGTATAATTAATTGAACGCAGCGGCAAGATGAAGAATACCTTGTACAGTCAGCAGCATATAGTTAGTGGCGTTCAAAGTGTCCATATTGTTAGATACAATCAAAGTGTTCAATAATATCGGCACAACCTACGTGTTCTAATTGTTCGCAACATCATAAACTTCCAAATGACAGAACATTCATAAATTCATAATGAACCACTCAAATTGTCACAATTTCAGCATCTGTTACGACACCAGCGGTAACCTAGCAACGAGACTGTTCGTAAATATAGGTACATTTTATAATATTATACCTTATGTTGCGGATATAAGGTTCCTGATCACTTACGGTATAGGACATGCTAACAATGACTCTTCTCTTCTCTCTTTTTTATATTAACAACTATCCTTTTCATATCTTGCAATGACGTCATTGACTGTCAAAGTCATAGAATCGGTCTAGGGGAACAAGAGGCATGATAAGACAAGACGAGAGGACGGACGAGTAAGACGGGTCATGCACACATACCGGAAACGAAACGCTTTTGCGAGATGTTGCTGCAGCCCATCAGAACCTGCTTTCAAACAATACTCAATGGACCATGACAGTTGATTTACAATCAAATTTAGTTTAAATGCATAATTGATGTAATATTTTTTTATCCTTAATAACTACAGAAACAAGCAAGAAATAGTATTGAATTGATGATTATGTTCTCCTTTATTTTACGTTTTCCTTGAAGTTGATAGGCAATTTTAACACTGCTTTAGTCTTACCGTTATTTCATATTTTCTTTTAACATAGTAATTGGGGCAAAATGCGTAAATGTCACGGGGCATAATGGCATACACCATTATATTGCATTCTAATAATTCCATCGACAGAGTTAGTATCTCATCCGTGCTCAATTGCTTCAAGTGTTGTTAATGTTCTGTATATGGAAACATACACATATATTGCACCTGAAATATTTACCACGTCAAGTTCTACAAACCTACCCTCGTCAAGAAAAAGAAGGCCTAAGTGGGTTCATAACACACTTGAAAAAGAACAAGTTCAATCGATTGAGTCTTCTTCCTGTTCTCTCCGGAAATCAACGTTTGCCAGTGACACTATCTGATGCTGATTCACCACAACAACATTGTTCACAATTATTTGACGTGCAAAAAAGAAGTTCCTCAGAAATTCGTTTTCACATACGAGCTTAAAGTTATTCGATCGTTACTAGCAAGGATGTTCAAAGGGTTTCAAAGGATGTATATTAAAAAAAAATAAAGACCTATGTATATTTTTTACAAACAATATATTTTAGCTAAAATATAATAGTTTTTCTGTAACCTCTACGGTTTTCTCATTTTTAAACTGATGAAAAGTATCTTCATTAAATTTTAAAACCCTAAATGAGATAAACATATGTCAATATTATCATTGCTCGCACAGTAAGTGATCCTTACAACATATTCGCAACATAAAGTTTAATATTATAAAATGTACCTATATTTACAAACAGTCTCGTTGCTAGGTTACCACTGACGCCGGAACATTTGTGACAATTTGGGTGGTATTAACATTATGAGTTTATGAACGTCCTGACATTTGGGAGTTTAAGATGTTGTCAACAATTAGAACACGTAGGTTGTGCCGATATTATTGAACACTTTGATTGTATCTAACAATGTGGACACTTTGAACGCCACTAACTATATGCTGCTGACTGTACTGTCATCGTCAAAAAAGATATATAAAATGAGTTATGTCAATGTGACATTAAATTAAACATTTTAATATTTCAATAAATAATATTTTCAAAATGCCAAATGTGGTTAAGAAAAAATGTTTACCTTGTACACCGTAGAGACATGAATTCCAGTTGAACTTGCTATTGTCTTGGCAATATCATTATGTGAACTATTATGATCAGACTCTTGAAATGATTTAAACAAATTGTATATTATTTGTTTTTCTGTAGATTGTAAAGGGCGCTTAGTACGCTTAACTACAGGACACATGTTCGCCATGACTCACGCACAAACAATATCGTCTGGTTCACCCACTAAAATACGGGTAGGGCAGGTAGTTGATAACCTAACTAAATGTACTACGCGATCAAATTAAGAATAGGAATGACTTTCAGCCATTTTGTGATGTCATAGCCGATGTTTCGATTTTTAAAGTATAATATAGAAGCTATAAATTTTATATTGTACCTCTACATTTTATTACTTGTGAAAATAATTCATGTTATTTATTTAGATTTTGTTTATTATTTAGAACCTTACTTTCAGATAAAATATTTCACTTCAAGGACATTTTTATTCCTATTCTTAGTTTGATCGAGTAGTATACGTAACTACAGCGTTTGTATGGAACGGACTTTATGTTGATTACGTAGACCAATAGAAACGCAGTCAAAATTGTTGGTACTCGTTTGTTAAAAGGAACAGACTATAGTTCTTTATTACCATAAATTCCTTTAATTTGAGGGCGAGGATTCGGGAATCCTCGATAGATTTCCCACCTTGTTTAGCTCGCTGTAGTTGTTATTAAATAGCCTTATGAGATTTTTTCGTAAGCAGTAAATGTTTCATGTCGGAAATAAGTTCTGAAACAGAGGTATATTTTGGACTCATACACAATTTTGCACTCTTTCAAAGACGAGATTTTAAAACAAACTATCAGTAATACCAGCCTCATCTAACATAGATTCATACATTTCTATATTACTAATTGTTTAGTAACTTCCTCGATACCTGGCATTAATGGCTGTAGGGACACTGCGGATTTTAAATCAAATTTCTCCATATCGATACTGGTGTTGTTCGAGTCGATTTCTCCTTTATTTTTGTAGGGATAAATATGGATTGGGAGGTCAGCCAATATAGTGTCCTGCATATAGCGTGGGGCAAGTTTCTTTCGGCTGGCTAATGGGTGTCCTAATATTGTCAAATGAAATCGTTGTATGTTACCATTGTCATTGGAGGAATTAGGCAAAGTTGTATGATGGTTACACTTACGTATCCTAATAAATTCATCCAACAGTTGGTTAGTGAACTCAGTACTATTGTCATTGTCAGTAACAATGGTCAGTGATAGTCCATGGTGAGTAGAGTAAGTCAATAGTCCTTGTAATATACTGACTGCGGTACCGTCACGTAAAAGGCAAGCTGGTCCGTACTTTGAAAAGGAGTCAACAAGGGTCAGGTATTGCTCGACCTTTGCTGTGAATAAATCAATGTGGACTATTTCAAAAGGTTTGGTTGCTGGTGGTACGATATTGAATTTGAGTCTGATAGGATTTCTATCGTATTTACTTTAGCCGCAAACTGTTAATTCTATAATGTGCTTATAGATGTCATATCTCATCTTGGACCAGTAATAGCTACCTGACAAAGTAAATAACATTCATTAATCCCTCTATGATTCGTTTTCCCTTGTTGGTAATGTTTAATTATCCCCTGCTGCCTTCTTGAACTATTCTTTATAGTCTTCTAACTCAGTTGTTGCTAAAACCAAGTTCATTGAAGCGGCTCTTAAAGTCACGTCGGAAACTGGGAAGTATTGGATACTTCCCAACGGTTGTATGATCTTAAGGGCGGTTTTAATTTTAGGGTTGATATTTGCATTAACCACGTCCTGCACTGGGGTGTAGTCGCTGCCGTTTATCGGTGTGGGTCAACTTTTAGCTTTTCAACCTTTATGTGTGTAACAGTGGGAATTCCTTAAATAAAAAAAAGGCCAACTGTTAACACGTATATTTAAGTACAAGTTGCAAGGTCGTGGGCAAATAAGGCCCGCCTAATTATTGCCCCGTGTCGGTACTCCCCTGGCTCTGCTGAGAAGTTGGCGACAGCTGGAGAGTCGACGGGCGAAGTCCGTTGAGTTTCCTGTGTCGTCACTGGCTCGGGAACAATCGGAAAAATCCAAATCTGGACTTTGGACCCTGGAATTTACGTCCACGGCATTAGCAAGGGTCCTTCGTAAGCTTTTCAATGGCCGCCACAAGCACAGCTAACCAGGGAAACCGGTAAGTTAGAAGTGTGGTGGCCATAGCAAAAGCAGAAGGAGTTTACATTTAAATTTAATTGTTTTTTTTTTACGCAAGCAAAAGAAAGAAATATAAAGAAAAGGGTAGCATACGCACAACAATACATACGACAACTAGTTACATAGCACTTAGAATATTTAAACAAAGAAAGGCTTTGTCGATGTTTTATAAAAAAAACCGTTAGAACAGAAACTTATATTGTAAAAATGGTTCAACACTTACCCAATATGGGGTTATCCGAATTACAATATATATTTAATAAAATTAATGCGAATTCCAATGCTGCGGTATAAATATGTTTTTTTCGATAAAACTTTAGATAATTGCAACGGTATTCGTAAGCGTAAGCGCAGCACACCAGTCCGTTCAATCTCGAGTCGCCGTCGGAATGAGGCCGTGTCTTAGGTCGAGACCCCCCCGCACTCACCGGTTCATTTAAATAGGCCAATCAGCGCCCAGAAAGTGTGCGAGGCACAGACTTCACAATGCATACGCGGCAGATGATGAATGCATCGATATCGTCAAAGATAAATATATTCGTACGGCCAATTACAAATATTATATATACAATAATAATAAATAAATAAAATTAATATACATATATTATGATAATGTAACTATAACGTTACATGTGAAAATTACAATAAGAAATTATTATCTAGGAATATCATCTGTAAAAAAAATGCATTGTAGACATGCTTTAAAACACGCTTTCTACACTCACAGGATTTTCTTCTGTGTCGTGGGTGCCATGGACCCTCACAAGACGAATACACAAGCACCCAGACCCATAACTTGAATCTAAACTTATCATTCAGATACCTGTCTGCCCGGGAATAGAATCCGGGACCCATTTCGTGTCAGGCCGGTATAGTAACCGCTTCGCCACGCAGGTCGTCCATGTACATGGAAGCATCTGAATCTTCACTCAAATTAGATACCGATGAGATTGCTGCACCGTATTTTGATACAGAAACATTAATTGCTGTACTTTCCTACAACCTAACCTAGTTCTTATATCATTGATCAATAGTCCACATGCAGAAAAATTCTTTCACATGGTACACTCGTGGTCATGACGTTTAGTGTATTCACAGCTAGAGTATACCCCCATTTGGGTATACATTTTTGTGCTTCTTCCACCAGTCTAGAGGAGAGATATTTTGGTCAGGCATTATAATTTCTAATTATAGTAAATAATTCAGTCTTCTAGGTAACGCTGAACCTTAATTATGGCTCATGAATAACCAGTCCCCTTTGGCGGCATCCTTTGCATCTTTTGTATATAGTGGTTCCATAAAAGTCATCGTGAAGTACTCGGACGCGATTGAGATTCTTCTTGAGATGCCGCAGTTGGTTTTAGTGGTTGTTCTAGATTTTCTTTATTCATCATGGAGGTAACTAACTGAATAATGTTCTGCTTAGTGTTTTCGGCCACAGTCGGATCTTCAAAATAAAGTTTAAATCTCGGATCGAGAAACATAGATTTACTGAAAGTACGGCTTTTATCCAGGCCTTAACCAACTTCCATGCGCCATTGTAGTCGAAAGCGTCCATGCATAAGTGACTGATTACTGAAAATGCGTTATCGCATAAAGAGGTTCTTAAATAATAATGCTTTTCTAAGTCTGACAAACTGGAACGATTATCTACTAAGACTTTAATAAATCTCTGAAGCTCAGCCACTCCAAGGTATTTCCACTAAACCGTGGTAGCTATATAGAAGGTAATTGTAACTTGTCTTGTTCTGAATCCGACTGTGACTACTGTAACATCCGAATAAAAGCTGAGTTCCTCTTATTGACTTAATAGTAAAATCACCTCGTTAAACTGTGTCTGAATTGTAGCGAAATCCTTTTCTCGCTCCTCAAATTGTGAAATTGTTCTTATAAGCAATAATAAACTCGTATTGTTCTAATAACTGAGGGAAGTATACATTGAATTGCCTATGTGCAGCTGCAATGGCTGTACTGCAACTTTCTGATGACATATTCGTCTGATATTGAATGCCTTTAATAACTCTTTGGCACTCATTTTGTTCATGAACTGAATTAATACAATGATAACATTATGTTAACCGATATATAACACAACTGTATAATATAATAACAATGTTTGACAACTCGTACGCCGGTTGTTGTTTACACTGTAAATACAAAGACTGAGAGTGGCGTTCGCTCACTTACGGACTAGCGTTTCAAGTAATGACGTTTCGATCAAAGGTTACTTTGTTGATTTTGCTGATTAGTTGGGAGGAAGCCTTAAAACGTTTAAGATATAAGAAAATTGAATCTTTCTGCACTCATACAGGCCTTAAATATTGTTCCTGATCTTTGTGTGTTATTTTTAACACACAAAGATCAGGACATTTACCAACTCGTATGCTTTTGCATACGAGTTGGTAAATGATTGCTTTTCATAGCTGCAGAATTATACAATAAAGCAAGAAGAGCTTTTAATTCTAGCAAATCAGTTGGTGATACGGTAAACGAACCATGTTTATACTTATTCTTTTGAATAGTTATTTCGCTGTTGGTAAAAGTTACAACTTGTTGCAGCATATTTATAAATAGAGAAAATAAGTCTTTGGGTTCAAGTGATTCTCTAGCTTCACCTTTGGTCCTGGTATAAAATGGACTATGTTTCTCCTCAAAGTACGTGTAAAAGATGAGTTTGGAGTAGATGACCATTTATGTTTATTTTTTCCATACAAAAATTGTGAGTTTGATTGGAGGACTCGTGGGTCTGACATATTTGAGTTTGGAGTAATATTTACATGTGTATCCTCACCTGAAGACTCCTCCGAATCTATAATTTGAGTTCGTTGTCGCTTACATCTGAATCGCTGTCAAGTACCATGATGAACTTCCTCTTCCACATTATCATCTCATCAAATGAGAATTTCCAGTCCAATTTAAAGAAAAGAGAAGAGATTCACATACCTATTTCTAATACTACATCTGTAGTATGTGATTCTGGTGAAGGGTCCCGCTCAGATTCTGGCGGCGGTGACAGTCTTGTAGAAGATTCTCCCAAATTTGTTGTCTTCAATTCCTTCTTATATTTTTCTAATTTCCTTTCTAGCTTCTTCATCTTCTTTTTCAAAACTTCTTCATCTTGGTGTTTTCCTTTTCTCTTCCCCATGTTTCTTTTAATATCTTTATAACACTAGTGAATATGTCACACCACGACGCACAACAAAAAACGGTGGAAAAACAATTTGAAATTAGTATTAACAAACTTTGTTGAAGTGATCGAACGACGCAAAAAAGAAATAATTCAACGGAAAAGGAAATTTAATAAAAATCAAGAATATTTCTTTTTAAAGAAATATTAATAAATCACCGGAAATAAAGTACTGTTTTGATTTTCATTTTGTGTCTATGATTCATCCAATTTTACCGAACGTATTTTTATTTATAGTACTTATATAGATATAGATAGGTATTTTGCGTTATGAATGAAAGATATTTGGTTAACTTTACACAGGCGTTATTTTATTAAATAACCTTTTTAAGTTACTTGACTGTAATGCGTGATACATACCTTGAATATCCTTAGAAGTATGCTTATTATTGTTTACCAAAACAAACCTTGACGCGCAGTATAACCTCTTGGAAAAAAGTCTTTCACTGTAACACTTATGCACTCCAAGACTATAATACTCACTAAAATATGATTAACCATTTCATATATCTAGTGTAATACGTAATTTTGTTTATAACGCTAAATTTGCAATTTTATTCTTTAATTAAATGAGGGACATAGCGACCGGCGCTTGCACTAAAAACGTAATGACATGTTGATAGACGTCAAAATGAGAGAAATGTCAAACTTTTTTTTTTTTAGCTTTGAAATAGTGATTTGGCGCTGGTACACAGCGTTACTACTTGTAAATTCGTCTCGGACAAGGAGAGAATATAATTGCTGTACTTTCTTACAACCTAACCTAGTTCTTATATCATTGATCAATAGTCCACATGCAGAAAAATTCTTTCACATGGTACACTCGTGGTCATGACGTTTAGTGTATTCACAGCTAGAGTATACAAATGGGGGTATACATTTTTGTGATCCTTCCACCAGTCTAGAGGAGAGATATTTTGGTCAGGCATTATAATTTTGTTTTCTAGGTAACGCTGAACCTTAATTATGGCTCATGAATAACCAGTCCCCTTTGGCTGCATCCTTTGCATCTTTTGTATATAGTGGTTCCATAAAAGTGGTCGTGAAGTACTCGGACGCGATTGAGATTCTTCTTAAGATGCCGCAGTTGGTTTTAGTGGTTGTTCCAGATCTTCTTTATTCATCATGGAGGTAACTAACTGAATAATGTTCTGCTTAGTGTTTTCGGCCACAGTCGGATCTTCAAAATAAAGTTTAAATCTCGGATCGAGAAACATAGATTTACTGAAAGTACGGCTTTTATCCAGGTCTTAAGCAACTTCCATGCGCCATTGTAGTCAAAAGCGTCCATGCATAAGTGACTGATTACTGAAAATGCGTTATCGCATAAAGAGGTACTTAACTAATAATGTTTTTCTGAGTCAGACAAACTGGAACGATTATCTACTAAGACTTTAATAAATCTCTGAAGCTCAGCCACTCCAAGGTATTTCCACTAAACCGTGGTAGCTATATAGAAGGTAATAGTAACTTGTCTTGTTCTGAATCCGACTGTGACTACTGTAACATCCGAATTAAAGCTGAGTTTCTCTTATTGAATTGATAGTAAACTCACCTCGTTAAACTGCGTCTGCATTGTAGCGAAATCCTTTTCTCGCTCCTCAAATTGTGAAATTGTTCTTATAAGCAATAATAAACTCGTATTGTTCTAATAACTGAGGGAAGTATACATTGAATTGCCTATGTGCAGCTGCAATGGCTGTACTGCAACTTTCTGATGAAATATTCGTCTGACACTGAAGTAAAATGTTATATCTAGCAGTAAATTTGGCTACAGCCTTTGAAAACTCTGGCACTCATTTTGTTCATGAACTGAATTAATACAATGATTCCATTATGTTAACCGATATATAACACAACTGAATAATATAATAACAACGTTTGACATCTCATACGCCAGTTATTTACACTGTCAATACAAAGACTGAGAGTGGCGTTCGCTCACTTACGGGCTAGCGTTTCACGTAATGATGTTTCGATCAAAGGTTATTTTGTTGATTTTGCTGATTAGTTGGGAGGAAGCGTTAAAACG
Organism: Spicauda simplicius; assembly: GCA_949699795.1. Lineage (NCBI taxonomy): Eukaryota > Metazoa > Arthropoda > Insecta > Lepidoptera > Hesperiidae > Spicauda > Spicauda simplicius. Next base: position 14,884,828 of record OX453074.1, on the reverse strand, counting down.
TTCAAGATATGGGCAAAACTTGTAGAAGTTTGTGGCGAATCTCTTCTCTGCTCATCATGTTGTGATGATTGGTCCCTGGCAGGTTTTAGAGGTGGTTGATGTTTTTAGCGCCTCTTGAGTGGAAGACACTGGTTGTGAAGTAGCTGTAGCAATTGTTTTCCAAAGGCTAACAGAGTTTACCACGTTAGTTGTGTTGTCATTACTTTCGTGCTGGCCAAGAAGTAAAAAAAAATTTCTAAAAAACAGATTGGTCCATGGGAAATAATCCGGTAGTTTAAAAGCCAGAATTCTCTCGTCAAGAGATGCTATCTTTGTGTAAGCTTTATTTAATAGTCCAACTATTTTAATGATTGTGCTACTTTAAGTTTGGTTAAAAAATAAAGCTCCAGTTTTCATATCCCTAGACGAGATCGCCTTTAATTCAAAATATTTCCTACAGCTGATAACACTCTCTCGCAAGGAACTGAGGAAGCCATTGCGTTTAATTTACCTACAGCAACCTTGAACAAGTTAAGATATATACCTTGGGATATATTCTTGGTAATCTAAAACTTTATCATCGTGTTATCGTTAAAACACCACAATAGCTCGAAACTGCAGTGCTATCAGTTGGTTTGGTTGGTGGCTGATCATTTGGTTGGTATAGTCTTCCCAAGTGGACTTCATTGGTTTGGATTCGCTCACAATATTTTCGGGTTCAGTTGCAGTTGAAAAATGTTTATTTTGATTTTGGACCCCAAGACCGATAATTCGACGTTTAGTGTCCTCTGGCGTAAATTGATCTTGAAAATATAATTTGAACCGTGGGTCCTCCTTTGCTCTCCAATTGCGCCTAACACATCTTACCTCATTTGTCTATTGCAGGAATTAATTTGTAATCTATACTTATAATAAAGTTGTAGAGAGGTCAATTCTGTACATGAAATATTTTTCCAAAATAACTATCAGGGCGTGATTAGGGATCGATACTGATGCCAAAAATGCAATCAGTAAAATTTTTGTCTGTCTGTCTGTCTGTCTGTCTGTCTGTCTGTATAACCGTTATAGAAACAAAAACTACTCAGTGGATTTTAACGAAACTTGGTACGATTATTCTTTATACTCCTGGGCTGGTTATAGTATACTTTTCATCCCGCTACAATCAATAGGAGCAGAGCAGTAAAGGGAAATGTTGGGAAAACGGGAGAAGTTACTTTTTTAAGCTTCTGTCGCGTGTGCAACCTTAATGGTTAAAGCTACGCAGAAATCATGTATGAGGGAAATATTTTCCTTAAAATTATCTAAAAAATATCCTACGACAGCATATGTCTATCTTTTATCAACCATAATCCAACTCACAATAACACGTGTAACTCCCGATAGCTTAGCAGTTCAAAGCTTTCTGATTATATTTGTCTACTCTTACGTTTATAACTCAGTCATCTATCTGTACGAAAATGAACATGAAAATGAAAAATGAAAAATGAAAAATGAAAAATGAACGTAAAATTGCTCTTGCCGTAGCTTCATCAGGTATAGCTGCAACATTGCTACCAGGAGGTAAAACTGCTCACACTATGTTTAAAATACCCATAGATTTAGATCGCACGGAAAGTCCAACATGTAGTATTTCAAGAAATAGCGACAAAGCTAAGGTATTACGTGAATGTAATTTAATCATATGGGATGAATGTACGATGGCCCACCAAAAGGAGTAGATGCGGTAGACAGAACTTTAAGGGACATAAGACAAAATGATCGACCAATGGGCGGTATCATGGTTTTATTTTGTGGTGATTTTCGACAAACTTTACCGGTAATACCACGCGGAACCCGAGCTGATGAGGTTAGGGCTTGCCTGAAAAGTTCTTATTTGTGGCGTTATATACAATCAGTGCATTTAACTATAAACATGCGAGTGAGAACTGGAGATAACCCGGATGATCGTCAATTTTCTGATATACTGTTAAAGATTGGCGAAGGTACCTATCCACAACTACACCAAAGAAAAGTTATTCTGACGCCTGAGTTATGTTGTATAGTGCAATCCCAACTACATCTTATATCGTCGGTTTACGGTGACGTAACAAATATATTAAATAGGGACAATTCTTGGCTATGCGAAAGATCCATCTTAACTCCTCGCAATGACCAGGCATTTGAGATTAATAATAAAATACTGTCGAATATACAAGGGGAAAGCAAAGTTTATAGTTCAATAAATAGAATGGTCGATGAACAAGACGCCACTAACTACCCGATAGAATTTTTAAATTCTTTAAATATACCCGGACTTCCTTCTCATGAAATTTTATTTAAAAATTGGCATTTCGATTATTCTGCTCCGAAATTTAAGACCACCACAACTTTGCAATGGAACTCGGCTAAAAGTAACCCGGTTGCAACAAAATATAATCGAGGTTCAAATTTTAACAGGTTGCGGTGCAGGAGAAACCGTCTTTATTCCCAGAATTCCCTTAGTACCTAATAATTTTCCATTCCAATTTAAAAGAACGCAATTCCCAGTATCGGTGTGTTATGCAATGACAATTAATAAGGCTCAAGGGCAGACTTTTCGTGTTGCTGGAGTAGATCTCGGTGTCAGTTGTTTCTCGCATGGTCAGTTGTACGTCGCTCTTTCCCGAGTCAGTAGTTCCAAAAATCTTTACGTTCACGTGCCGGATGTATCAACATTCAACATAGTTTACCCGGAAGCTTTGCATTGAAGTATTTTCGTTATATAAGTACTTAAGCCTTCGGCAGGATCAGAATAGGGCTACGGTATCCCTGCCTATCGTAATAGGCGACTAAAAGGGGCTTCCGGGGTTGCGGGCGGCTAGAGTGGGAGCTGGAACCGTCCAGCCAGGCGATACCGGGAAGGTAGCGATATGTGTGGTCGCATACCGCCGTAAAGACTAGATTGGGTGGTGGGCCCATCCGCCCATCTGGGAGGAGCCCGAGTCCTCTTTATAGCACCGAAGACGGCCACCGGGGGGGTTTTAGTGCGGTAAAAATTCCACATAACTCTGCGTCGCTCCCACGGCGTCGGGTACCTTTTGAAGGTTTCCCCCTCGAAAACAAAAATAAAAAAGGTTCTTAAGCCTCATGTGAACGTGATCTAAACAATATTACCAATACATTAACTCAATAACACACAAGGAGTTACTCGCTGGCGGAGTCGCGGGCAAAGCTATTAACAATAATATTGTGCGGTTCCGTATTGCGATATTTTTCAACAGTATTGTAGATATGACATATTATATTTCCCTACTAAAATACGAAAGTTAATCTGTCTGTTACATCAAAACCACTGAACCGTGAGGAAGGACATAGGCTACTTTTTTTTTACGAAAAACAACGGAAACGCGGACGAAGTCGCGGGCAACAGCTAGTTTTCTAATATTTGGAGAGCAATAATAAGCCCAGTTGTACTAGAAATAACTAGGCTTCCTGTGACATATTTCTCACCACTAAGTTCCCTGGTAACCTCCTCACAGGGCTTAAGAACTATGCATAGTTTCTGGCAAACTTGCTACTCATAATTATTAGTTAAAGTTTCCGTGGATAATTAGACCACGGCGCTGTTGACAGGTTCTTTCAAGTCTAGACAGCGCACATTTTATATGTTACACACATAAATATTAGATATCAACCGAGTGGCCACCTATTTAACCAGTATTTTCGGGGTCTGTGCCGTCTGTTCCTTTTAGTTTTTTAATTTTCAAATTATCAAACGTCAAATAGGAATTTGACGTTTGATAATTGGTTTGGTGGAACCAATAACAAAAACAAATCCTGTTTGTTTTTGTTATTGGTTCCACCAAACCAATTATCAAACGTCAAATTCCTATTTGACGTTTGATACGGTTCACGATGTCGAACGCTTTGTTACTCAGTTGGTAAGGCCCTGGTGGTTGTTTCCCTGCGTATATTTCAAATTTTAAAATGTAAAACTTCTCTGCATCTACGAGAGCTTGAATTTTTATTCCATATTTGGCTGTTTTTTTCGGAATGTATACGCGGAATGGACATCGCCCTCGGAAAGATAACAACATTTCATCAATAGTAAGATTCTCAGCAGGCACATAATGTTTTTGAATATTTTCGACAAAATTATCCATTATTTCCCTTATTGCAGCCAGATTATCAGTCTTTTTTCTTTGGTCCCGGGTACTTTTATCATCGAATCTCAAACAATTCTGGAGGAAGTAAAACCTCTGCAATGACATTGTAGTCCGAAAGATTTCTACACCTGTACCATCTGTACGCCACAAATCATTCAAGTTTTGTCTATATACTTTTAAGTAAAAAATAAAATAAGTCGGTACCGATTAAAATATAAATTTGGAACGTAAATTTACAAATTACCTAATTTTTTGTATTTAAAAACAGCAAATTATGTCCATAATTTTAAACCCTAATTGTTATTGTTTTATCTCTAGCCCAAAAGTCCCAATCTCCTTAATAGACCTTATAGAATAATTTTAGTTGCATAGTCAATTTAATTCATAAAACAAAAAACAAAAAGTATCAAGTAATTTTTTACTTACCTTTCCCTGTCCCTTTACTTTTTTGACATTTTCCTTTCTTTCTTCTAAACGAAGATAAAAGACTGAACAGTTTGCTACGGCATTGTTCATAATCACTTCCCATTGTAGCACCTATTTCTTTCCACGCATCATTTTTTAGATTTATAATATTGTAGTAATACTGATCTTTAGGATCCCACAAAACTGGAAATCTTTTATATGTTTCAATTAAGCGTAAACAATTCTCCTCCACTCCATGACAACATGTACTTAGTCTCTAGTAATCATAAAACGAACTGAGCGGGCAAGTTAGGGCTTGAGGGGCGGGCGGAAAAAAAACGCGAGACGCTAGCGTTAGCAAGCGGGCGGTGCAGGAGCGGCGCACGAACAAAAAATGCACGCGTGCAGCTCGTTAATGGTTCGCAAGCTGCACATTCGCCAGATGTGGACGCACACTTAAATAATAAACATCAAATTAAGAATTACTATTCATAAGGTTATCTGAGCACCATTCATGATGACTTTGCGGACACGGGTACATCGGCGGTAGACACCAGTATAGGTCTCTTGCGAGGCCGTCCCTATGGCGGCGTAGCACTGTTATGGCGAAAAAGTGTCTTCTCAGCGGTATCAGTAGTTAAGTGTAATAATGTGAGACTGTGCGCCATTAAGTGTATTTTACGTGAACAGGCAATATTAATTTTCTCTGTATACATGCCTACAGATTGTTCCGATAATTTACCGGAATTTACAGACTGCCTAAGTGAAATGAATGCTATAATTGAGGACAGCGGTATCGGTATGGTTTTTATATTGGGAGACTTCAATGCACACCCTGGTGAGTTATTCTTTAACGAGATGATGCAGTTTTGCAACGAGCAAAAATGGTATTGTACGGATTTTGATTTGTTACCACATAGTGGGCAGACATTTACGTACACCAGTGACATCCATGGTTGTACGCGCTGGCTAGACCATTGTCTGGTGACGGACATGTCCAGGGCTTGCATTGAAAGTGTCAGGGTTGAAAAAAATGTCTCATGGTCTGATCATTATCCCCTACATATAACCTGCGACTTGAATATTTTACAAAACCCAGGTGAATCACCCAATTGTAAATTAAACGAGATAATCTGGGCGCAGAGGGATGATGATCAGATAAAGTCATTTACACATTTCTGCAACAAAAAGTTAAGCATGGTATGCCTTCCTACAGACTTGATGGAATGTTGTAGTAGATTATGTAACAATTTTGAACATAGGCGACACATAGACGAATTGTATGCAAATATTGTAAAGATTCTGCAGGATGGGGCCATCTCATGTTACAAATCTTTTCGACAACATAAAAAATGTTACATAACTGGGTGGAATAAGCACGTAAGACCACTCCATGCGAAGGCTCGTCTGTGCTTTCATTCCTGGGTCATAGCTGGAAAGCCTAATAAAGGGGCAATTTATAACGAAATGGCTGAATCACGCAGATTGTTCAAAAGAAAACTAAAATGGTGTCAAGATAACGAGGAGCAATTAAAAATGGATATCTTAGCAACTGCACATAAAGCTAAGCATTTTGGGAGCTTCTGGAGGCAGACCAACAGGCTGAAGGCACGGACTAGCCTTCCCGTTGAGATAGATGGCATAAGTGGGAGCCAAAACATAGCCAATATGTTTAAGGCCCACTTTAAGGTAGAACCCCGTCACATAAATTGTCAGACGGATGACGTTGCTCGGGCTTCCGTGGGCGTAAGTGAAAACCAAGCATATTTTTCAGAAAGCGAGGTGGATTGCACCATAAAAAATATGAAGCGTGGGAAATCACCGGGTCACGATAGCCTGAGTGTTGAGCATCTGCGTTACGCTGGTGTGCACATTTCCAGGGTTCTCAAACTACTCTATAACGCTTGTATTAGCCACGGCTACGTGCCAGGTGCAATGACGAGAACAGTAGTAGTGCCCATAGTAAAAAATAGGACAGGTGATATAGCAGACCGCTCCAATTACAGGCCAATATCTCTAGGAACAATCATAGGTAAAGTGCTGGACGGATTGCTTGATACTCAGTTAGACAAATCAATTAAAATTCACGACGCCCAGTTCGGATTCAAACCCAAACTGTCTACTGAGAGCGCGATACTTTGTCTCAAGCAGACCTTGCAGTATTACACCGACAGGAAAACACAGGTATATGGGTGTTTCCTGGACCTGTCCAAGGCCTTCGATCTGGTGTCCTACAAGATACTGTGGCGCAAACTCCAAAACGAAACCAGTTTAAAACCGGAACTGATTTCGTTGTTGCAATACTGGTATGATAGCCAATTGAATGTTGTTCGTTGGGAAAACGCAACAAGCACTCCTTACAAACTGGAGTGTGGAGTGAGACAGGGAGGGCTGACGTCATCGAGACTATTCAATGTATATGTGAACCAATTGATTGAGAGGCTCAGCAGAGCCGGAGTTGGTTGTTCTATCGACGGTGTTCGCACGAACAATATCAGTTACGCGGATGATATGGTTCTGCTGAGCCCCTCAGTCAGTGGTCTGCGAAAACTAATTAAAATATGTGAGGACTACGCCGGGGAGCATGGACTCAGCTATAACACAAAAAAGAGTGAGTATCTCATTTTCAGGGGAAGAAACAAACCCACTCTTTTTAAACCTGTCATCCGACTTTGTGGTTCTCCTCTGAAACAAGTAGCTGTTTTCAAGTACCTTGGGTATGTCACAGAACGTCTCGTCTCGGGTAGGTCACAGAACGTCTCGATGATGACAGTGACATCGAGCGGGAGCGTAGGGCGATGTCAGTCCGGGGCAATATGTTGGCCCGCAGATTTGCACGCTGGACGACACCGGTAAAACTGACATTATTTAGATCGTACTGTCAGATATTTATACGTGCGGTCTGTGGACTGACTATACGCAGCGGGCTTACAGAGCCCTACGTGTACAATACAATAATGTGCTGAGGGCGGTGCTGGGGAAGCCGCGGCGCTGTAGCGCATCAGCAATGTTTGCGGTCGCCCGTGTCGACAACTTCTATGCGATAATTCGAAAGCGTACGGCTTCCATGATGCACAGACTGGCGAACAGTACTAACACACTCCTCAGCACATTGGCGTATAAGCTGGACAGCCCTCTCTGGAGAGCCTGGAATAGTGCACACGTCGGCGCCAATAGACGCTAGTTTTTTGTTGCTATAATTCTTGTTAATGTGATAGTCTGTTGTGTTTTATTTATGTTAGTTATTTATTTTATTTTATATTATTTTTCTATGTGTGTACTAACATAGGTTAAGTTTAAAGTGTATACTAACAATAATATAGACAATTAGTCTGAAATAAATTATTATTATTATTATTATTATTATTATAAACAAATGCCGTGACACTAAACAAGGGTGGGCGGAGTTGTGCCGGCGAGTGTATATTTCTTTCTAGTGGGTCGCGTGCTCACAGTAATTACCATTTTAAGTATTTAATTTAGTGAATGGTTTGTTAAACGCTGGGCATACTCTGTGTTTATAGTTTGTGCGACATCTTCTGCAAAGTTCATGTTTTCTGTATTTTAGTGTGTTTATTTTGCACTACAAATACTATGTCTGATTTATTTTTATTCTCAAATTCATCTTATTGTTTTGTAGCTTGTTTACTAGTTTTGCAGATTGTTATCGCTTTTGTTAAATTAAGTTTGTTTTCAGTTCATAATTTTTCCCTTACTTGACTAGATTGGATTTCAAAAACTATCTTTTAATATTTCTTCTAACAAATTTTCTATTCGCATTTACTAGCTTGAGTCTTTATTCGACGCTGCGATGTTCTCCTTAAACTCTTCTGGCGTGACGTCGGGCGAGAGCAGCTGCGACTCCAGAAGTCAGTCTTATTTCTCCCTGTTGCCTGGCGAGAATTCCGCCAACTACTCCGGACAACACATCACGTGCAGCTGCAGTATCGAGTTTCGTCATGCGTGCCCCGGTCGCAAATTGCTGTAGTGTGTCGCAGGTTCGGATGTAATTGAGAGGCGTGTTGTTTGGTTGATGTCTTTATTGTTACTGTCTTAATACTAATCTAACACTAACTTATATTATATGGTTTAGCTCCACACCACACCTCTTGGGGTATTTGAAAAAAAAAATGAAATTTTTGAATTTGATTTTTTTTAACCAAAAAATAAAAAAAATATCCAAGAAAAAAGTTATCTTGAAGTTGGTGTAGAACAAGCCTCCTTAATTATAATAATTAACAAAAGTAATTTTATTAAGTAAATCAATAGTACGTAAAAGATAAAACATGATACATAACTTTATGATATAAATCTTACATATAATTAAATACAAAAAAAAAAGGTCAAATCCGATTATCAAGTCATATCCATGAATAAATTCCCTCAATAGGTACTTAGGTATATCAAATAAATTTAACTAGGCGCCAATAGTCACATCCAAGTTTTACAGCTATATCAAGTCAATTTAACACAACACAACTCTTGTTTAAAAATTCACAAGACCTTGTTTATTCTTATTATTATTTAATCCTGGCAGAGTCGCCATGTAGTGTGTCGCAGGTTCGGATGTAATTGAGAGGCGTGTTGTTTGGTTGATGTCTTTATTGTTACTGTCTTAATACTAATCTAACACTAACTTATATTATATGGATTAGCTCCACACCACATTGCGTCATGGGCAGTGCAGAAGGCCCAGGCGATTGTGACATATCCGGGGTTCGCGTCCCGGATGGACGCGGCGGCCCTGCCTCACACGACCCCGTAGGGAGCGGTGGCTGGGCGGCCTGCGACCTAGGCGGCGGTTCTATGGGCTGCGATACGGATGGACGCGGCGGGTCGGCGGCGCGCAACCCAGTTGGGAGCGGCGGCTCGACGTGCCGCGACCCAGACGGACGCGGCCTGGGGGCGTCCACTGGACGCCGGAGTCCCGAGGGCCGTGGAGTGGTTTGGGGAGCACGCTGCACTGCAGTGAGCGGCTCACCTAAGTGGTAGATGCTACGTCATCTTCCCCTCCCTCCAGCACGCGCACCACACGCGCCGTCCTGCGGGTCCCGGAGCGCCCGCGGTAGCGTGATGTGTCGCGCTACGGCAGGGGTGGCGGGGCTGGCCCGCGGGGCTCTTCTTCTTCTCGGGGCTTCTCTCGCACGCTGAGCTGGCGCCGGAACTTCTGGCAGCTATGGCATTGGGCGGGCCCCTTTTTGCCGCGCCATGCCTCTATTTTAATGCCGGGCATGCACAGTAACTCCTTCTGTGCATAGATGCCCGGCAAGAGGCCTTCCGTCCTCCTTAGGATGGCTAAGAAAATGCAGCCGGGCCGTCCACCGCGGGCCCGGATGGCGCGGACAAACTCGGGGACATACCCAAGGCCGCGGAACACCTCCTCGATCTCCTGGGGCGGCGTATCTGCTGGTAGCCCCCTGATAGCTACCCTCACGCTTTGCTCCGCGGGCAGATAGTACGTGAACCAGGATATTTTCTCCCGGGACTCCAGTTCGGTAAGGTACGATTGTACCATCCGATACTCACCGGAGTCCTTCGGGGAGAACCTGACTCCCTGCCCTTACGGGCGCGCGTTGGGTGCTCTACCCAACTTGGCTTTCAGCTCCCTGAAGTGGAAGCTCCAGTTGGGGAGCTTCTGAACCACCAGGGGGGGGGGGGATCTAGATTGGGCCTGCGGGGCCGTACCTGCGGCACTGGTGCTCAGTGCGGATGCGGCTGCGGCGACAGGCCCAGCGGGCCCGGTCCTCAGCGGCGCGGCGGGGAGCGCGCTTGTGGCCGTGGGTCCGGGCACCGCTGGTCCGCCAGCCGGCGCCGCATTAGGGTACCCAGCCTCATGCGGCACAATGTCGTGATTATGTGTCTACCTGTATAGTTTTTGGTGTAAGTGTCAACAATCTGGGGGTACCTGCTGTTATTCCGGGCAGGAGGGTAGTCGGCGGGCTGCACGGCTGTAGGAAAGGGCGCGGCACGCCAGCGGCCGCCGCCACAAATGAATATGGCGTCGGCGGTGGCGCTCTCCAAATCCGATGGAAAATCCTGGGATGGGCCGGGTTTCGAGAAAATCCTCTGGATCCCGGGGGTTCTACTCCTGCTGCGGAGGCGCGGATCTTTAATGTTGAGGCGCTTGGCGTCTCTCCGCAGATCCGCCTCCTCTTCTGGGCTTCTTTTGCGGCGTTCTGGAATCCTGGCCTCCTCCTCCAGGTATTGAATCCAGAACTCCGCGCGTTCTTCCGGAGTCGCCTTGTGGGCGACGATCTTACAGAAGAACGCTGCGATGTTCTTCTTGAACTTCTCCGGTGTTACATCGGGTGAGAGCAGCTACGACTCCAAAAGTCGGTCGTACATCTCCCTCGTGCCTTGCGAGAATTCGGCTCGCCACTCCGGACAACGACCAGACTTCGGGGTCTGCGGGGGCGCAGCTGCTTCACATCCAGCTGCGGTCTGGAGTCTCGGTGGCGGCGTCATGCGTGCCCCGGTCGCAAATTGCGGCATGGGCGGTGCAGACGGCCCTGGCATTCGTGGCATGTCTGGGGTTTGCGTCCCGGATGGACGCGGCGGCCCTGGCTCACACGACCCCGAAGGGCGCGGTGGTTGGGCGGCATGCGACCCAGACGGGCGCGACGATTCTATGGGCCGCGATCCGGATGGACGCGGCGGGTCGACGGCGCGCAACCCAGACGGACGCGGCCTGGGGGCGTCCACTGGACACGAGAGTCCCAAGAGCCGGGTAGTGGTTTGGGGAGCACGCTGCACTGCAGTGAGCGGCTCACCCAAGTTACCTCCGTCTCCCGTCGAGTTCCTCCTGACGGTGGCGGGTGCTTCTTCCTCATCCTCTCCCTCCAGCACGCGCACCACACGCGCCGTCCTGCGGGTGCCGGAGCGCCCGTGGGAGCGCGATGTGTCGCGCTGCGGCAGGGGTGGCGGGGCTGGCCCGCGAGGGTCCTCCTCTTCTAAGGGCATCTCTCGCACGCTGAGCTGGCGCCGCGGTCCAGCTGGGATGCGGCTCGGCTGGGCGTTCCCTTCTTCCGCCCTTGTCTACCATATTATAATAATATGGGATAGACAAGAAAAGTTTTTATGCTCCCGTACGTGGGTATGCGTGAAAATAGCAAACGCGAGAGTGGCGTTCCGATCGGCAGGGTCATCTGTGCATTGGCTTATATAGGCAGCGGGAGGGTGTGACGTAGCGGCTTGGCAGGCAACTAGCGCCATCTACCGGCTCGCTAGAATCTTGGCAGGCAACTAGCGGCGTCTATTGGCGTGTTGTTACAAATTATTTTAACGTTAATTCCAGACAATATAAACAGAGTTACATGAGTGTAATTGAACACAAAGGTCCATATCGTATATACCTTACAGTCTAACATATATACATGAATATATACTCATAACTAAATCAGATATTTGCGGCGACGTGAAACGCGGGTCTGCGGACTATCGGGATTCCTCTTCATCCATGAAACTTCCGGAATACAACTACCTTCGGCTACAGCTCTTCTCTCAGGAAGGTCGAATCATACCAAAAAACTTGCTAATAACTTCTACTACTCGTATTAATGTACCAAATAAAACTAAAGTTAACTGCGTTACAGGCCACCAACTTTTCGCCCATCAGTCGGAACTCGGTTTTTATGAAATGAAAATGAAATGAAATGTCTTTATTTTGCTTAGGCCTTCGGGGTAGCTTACAAATTGTCATTTACACATATTAGACAGACATGTCAAATTAAAAAAAGAACTAAATAATTAAAGAAAACCTATTTTCTTTATATATACATATATTACAATTCCTTCACTAACTAATCGAAAGGAACTTCGTACTGTTACACCTACTCCAACTAGCCCTTTCTGCTCACTTCATCACTACTCCTGCAGACTCAGCATTCCTTAGCGTCCAGTCCAAGCAACCATTCCCCATAGTCAGGCTCACTCCAGTTTCCTAATCATCCGGTCGTGTCGCCCACAAATCAAATGTTTTTTTTTCAAAACCATTTCTCCTTGAGGCTCGTAACATTTTTTGGTGGCAGCGATAAGGGATTTTTAAAATCCTCAGTACGTCTCTATCCAAAACAGTGCAAAATCGTAAAAATCGTCGCTTGTTCTAAAAGTCGAGTGCACTAAATGTTGTGTGTGTGCTGTGCAAAAGTGTCGGAAAGTGCTCGTAACAAGGCCCACTGCTGCGCACTGCTCGTGCTGTAGCTGGTCGTCAACGACGCCACGATACGACCCATTGCTGCGCGCTGCTCGTGCTGCAGCCGGTGATCGACGACGTCACGACACGACTCCATAGCTGCGCACTGCTCGTGCTGCAGCTGCAGCCGATCTTCAACGTCAACTGCAATCCGATGGTCATGATGATCGTCCTCGTTATCGCTCTCGCATCTCAGTAAGTGACTTGACACAATTATCATTGTAATTGGTCATTGCATTTATTTTTCCATGTTCTTTTCTATTTTCGTAATTGTGCAATTATTTTATGTGTAATTTATTCAATGTGTGTTCCATTTTATTGTGTACTTTTTAAATTGTATTGTGTGACTTAATTCGTAAAATTTACTCTAACTATATTTTCTAATAAACATGGCTGAAAGTCGTTCTCAAAGCCCTAAACTCGAAAAACCAGAATTACTTGTAACAGACACGGAAGACGAAACCCGTAATCAATTTCCTCCCCCGTTAGGGCCTACTGCTAGATCCGTTTCTAAAAAGAAAAATGCTAATGTCTCTAAAATAGAATTAGAATTATCCATATTATTAAAATTCATTAAGCCATAATTATGACGGTTGTAGAGAAACCCTAAATTCATTCCTAGTAAATTGTAACAACGCATATGAATTAGCATCTGATTCCCAAAAAGACATTCTTTTTAAATATATTCTTTGCCAATTACAGGGCAAAGCGGAAACCGCTTGCTCAATTAAAGAGTTTACCAATTGGCAACAGTTAAAGGAATTTTTGAAAACCCAATTTAGCGAAAGAAAACATTATGCACATTTACTGACTGACTTACAAGAATGTAAACAAGGGACAAACGAACCTGTAAGCCAGTACGCTCTAAGAATAGAGACATGTCTTTCACAGCTCTTAACTGAAATAGCAATTTCTCATGGACATAAGAGCCGCGAAATGGTAGGACGGACAGCAGCGATGGAGGAATTAGCCCTCCACCACTTCCAAATGGGTCTTATACCCCGAATCTCCAGTATAGTGCGATGTAGAGCAGTTAAAACCCTAAACGAAGCTATAAATGCCGCGATATCTGAAGAAAAAATCCAACAATCCTTATACAAACAAAATGCGTCAAATACCTATCGCGAAAAACTGAATCCTCATAAGCCAATAGGCCATAAGAAGCTATTGACAAGTTCTCCCTTATGTTAAAAAATACGACCATCGACTTTAATATTTTAAACATAAAAACTAATATAAATTCTATCCTAAATAGTTTAGAAGCATCCATGCTCACCCTATCATTCCAACTACAAGATATAACAACTGCTATCATACTCAGTAGTCAAAACATTCTGCATCCCGCGATTTTACGTCCCACGCAATTATACCAAGAACTTGTCGATAACTACAGACACTTACCTATAGATTTTAAGCTACCTGTAAGTCTAACATTAAATAAAATTCATGTGTTAATGAATGTATCTAGTATAATTAGTTATAGTTTACATAATAGAATATTTTTTGTATTAAGATTGCCTTTAGTATCTCCTAAAGAATTTAGTTTATACCATAATATAGCATTACCGGTTCCGCATACACTTGTAAACCCGAATACCTTTAGTTTTATAGTTCCTAGTAGTAAATACATAGCAATGACCAAAGATAAATCTGAATATTGTAACTTACAGTCACTTCAGTCATGCAGAGCGATTAACCACCGTGTATACATATGTAGTGTAATGACAGTGTTCCCTACAAGTGCAAAACCAAGCTGCGAAAGTGAAATACTATCGAGTGCTATAAAAGTGTTACCTAAACAATGTAAAACCGAATTCGTATATGGAAATTTAGACATTTGGAAACCTTTACATAACAATAATTGGATTTTTATTCAGTCTATTAGTAATAGATTGTATTTAGAGTGTCCTAATACAAAAATTGTTGAATTGAGTATCCTAGGCACGGGAATTGTTAATGTCCCTATGAATTGTGTAGCCTATAGTAAAACTACTAAGCTTATACCGAAATTAAATAATTATGTCATTAATATAACTATTGTACAACCAGATTTCAACATAATTAATGATTCATGCTGTATTTTAAATAATTATAAAAGTAAGATAAATAACGAGTCTCCTATTCAATTAGATAACATTGACCTAGACATTTTCACTACAGATACAAAATCAAAATTACAATCAATCTCATCAGAAGCAGATAAAATAATAGAACAACATCCTATTATTCAATATGAGACTCATTATTCAATAATTTTAGTCGTGCTAATATGTATCGTATTTCTGTATTTTGTTATTAAATTGTATTTTTTCATTAAATCGCGCGACCGTCTCTCCTTTGTCCTTCCTACACTTTCTTCAGCTGGTCCTATAGAACCACCTTCAGAACAAAACCCTGTTCCTCCTACACCAGATAGAACAGAACAGAACGAGTCTCGTCTTAAACTGAAGGATATTCCATCGCCCAGTTTAAGAACGAATATTTAAATCCATTTTCATACTTATTCCCCTTTCTCCTTCTTTTGCTTCCTAAACATCGAAATAAAATCCCGATGTTTAGTCTACCCCAGGGAGGTGTTACACCTACTCCAACTAGCCCTTTCTGCTCACTTCATCACTACTCCTGCAGACTCAGCATTCCTTAGCGTCCAGTCCAAGCAACCATTCCCCATAGTCAGTCTCACTCCAGTTTCCTAATCATCCGGTCGTGTCGCCCACAAATCAAATCTTTTTTTTTAAAAACCATTTCTCCTTGAGGCTCGTAACAGTACCATCTGATTGCCCTGATACCTCTCAACTTTTTTAATTACATTGAAATAGTAAACGAGCATGCAGTCCACGTAGTGGTAATTGTCCACTACTGTTCAATGGTATGATAATGATACCTATAATAACGTTGCCAACATTGCCATTAAATAAAATGTATTCATAGTAAATGTGCTTGCGTCTCCAGACTTACGTTGATAGCTAACTGTACAGTTAACTTTATTGGTTTTATCTCTCAAGATGGTCCGTTGGTGTGAGTTTATCCAAGATCTCAAAAATTCTTCATCAAATCCAAACTGTCGTAAAAAATTTTCTTCGAACTTCAACATTAATTCACCTTGGGATTTGTCATATTTTGACATATCTACTTCCAAACGCGTTGCTTTAGAAATATCAAGATTCCCTTTTCTCGCTATGTCTGTAAATTTTTCAGCAACCTGAGTTACAGACATTCCAGAATTAAAAATTAAGTGTTCCTGCAATAAAGGAAGTACTCTATCAACCAACTCTCTGAACATCGGACAATAGTTGGCATTTACAAATTTGTCACTATAAGTAATAGTTTGCAATGCGTTGTAATTCCAGGGTGCTGCAGTATCCAGTTGTGGTTTTACAGAAGTTTTAATCATAAAATTATAAACATTGTGTGGCATTGTGTGGTAAGCAAATCTTCTTCTTGCTCTATTTGAAACTGTGCTGTTGAAGATTGTGTCAGTAACCAATTCTTGACGGAAACGGTGTTCGGTCTAATTTTATTCTTAGAGAAAAATTCAAAGGCTTCCGCCTTTTCCGGTTTAAGTAACGCGTTGAATCTATTCAACATCAGTGTGCTAAGAGCATCAATATCGGTTGTACCCCCTAAATCGGGTACTGCTTGGTTTCTTTTAATCATAGCAGTAAAGACTCTACCTGAGTAGTAGGTCGATTAAACGGAATTGCTGTCCGAAGAACGGGTCTAAGCTTGTTGAAGTTAATCAGTTTTGTCGAAACAGTTTTAAAGTCGGAATTAAAATATGCATCTTCTAAATTATAACGTATGTCTGATTCCTGTACCTGCAATGAGTCAAAGCGATACGAATATTCTGAATTCCCAGGTAAAACTTGATCATAAAAAATCTGCAATAGAGAAATATCATCCAAGGATAAGTTCGGAGGAACGTAAGTAGTAGATTTTTCGATTCTCTCAGGTTTCAGATCAAAAACAGACTCCTTGTACATTAGCTGCTGCGTCGAAGACCATCCTTATTTTGTCTGGCTTATTTATGTTCACGACGGCGAAGTGGGGTAGGTACCACTTAACATTACTTGTTTCTTCGCTGCCGTCGCATTTCTCTGCGTAACCCTTTGAGAACAGGTTAGCAACTTAAGCGCCGTATTCTCTCTTGAACGCGGGCTCGTTCGCCGTTTTCTTTTCAAGTGTCTGCAACCTCTTTAGTGCGTGCTCGTAACTATCGGGAAGCACGGGTGCATCCACTCTCCATGGTAGTCCGACTTCATAATGTCCACCGTTTTTCCTTATAGTGTCATTGAAGATCCGCTCGGCAATTTGATCGCGCTCGCTTATTCTTTCTTTGAGCGTGACCCCTAGTGCGTCGACGTTGAAATGATGTTCGATGAGCTTCTCTAGGCGCAGGTCGCTGGGCTGTGTATATATATGAAGCACAGCCTGCTCGTCTTCCAACAGCATTTGTCTGGGTGTGGTACCTTTAAGTAAGGAGTCGGCAGAAGTAGAGGACGACTTCAGAGTTTTTGTTGTTAATACGGGTATATTAGTGAAAAAGTTCTTAAATTCTGTTGCCACCTCCAAATCTCCTTTTACATCTATATTATTAATTTTTAAATTGAAATGTTGTTTATGTTCAGTTATGTTATTAGTTTCATTGTTGATAATGTTCCACGTCGGTCTAATCTTATTAGTTGATGTGTTTATCTTATTTCTTAAATATAGGGATTTAGCACAGGAACAGGCCTGCTTAAAAATTTTAGGGTATTTTTTTACATATTCCTTAAACTTAACATCATGGTTATAAGATTTTTCATAATATAAATCATACAATTTGCGTCTACTTATATAAATACCTCTCGTTGCCCATTCACTAAATTTCGTTCGTCCATCATTTATGGTTTTTGACTTAAAAACTTTTCCAAATTCAATACTGATTAGGTTAAACATCGAGTTATATAAAATATCAGGGTCATTGTGTATAGGCAACAAAGGCAATTTTTGAGCCAAATTGCTTTTAAATAGTTCAAGGCGGTCACTATTTATAGGAACAAACTTAATATCCCTTTTTTCAGTCTTATTGATTTTTCCAGGGAATACTGCTAATTGCCCACAATGCTCTGAGTCTAACTTGTTTATAATCGATGTATTTAATGGTTTTAAGTTTGTAAACATATTATCTATACATGTCGAGCTAGTAGCAGTTATCCGAGTAGGTTCATTAAAACTGTTGTATAAGGATAGGTTATATAGGATTTAAAAAGCAAAATAAGTTTTCTTATTTAAGCTGTATTTTCTAGAATATTAATATTGAAGTCTCCACAGACAACAATTCCCTTATTAGACCTGCTTTAAATAATGCTTCTTCCATTAATTTTTAAAATTCCTCATAAGGTGCAATGGGGGGTCTATATACGCTAACAACCAGGAACTGCTCAAATTCTATACATGCAATTTCAATAACTCGCTCAAAAGACAGGTTTAAAATGTCTTTCCGTTCCTTAAATTTTATGTTGTTGTTTACAATTATAAGTGAACCATCGCGTATCATGTTTATTCTGCTGAACGAGCTGGCAACCTGATGCTTACAGAAGTTAAAAAGGATTTGATCGGCTTTCAGCCAATGTTCTGTTATACATAGAATGTCTATGTTACTATTTTCCAAAAAAAGTTCTATCTTTAAGTTTTTGCCCATCATTCCTTGAATATTCTGATGCACCATGGTGACCGACGATAATTTTAAAACATTACTGCTAGAGGTTGTCTCTAATGTCATATTGTTTAATTTAAATGATTGTAATTGTCAATATTTGCCAAATTATTGGCTGAATTCATGTCAATATTATTTAATTGCTCAATAGAAGAAACCTTAGTAGCCAAGTTCTTGGCTGAAATATCAATATAATATGATAGCGAAACATCTATTTGTCTTTTTAAATATCTGGTAAGATAGTACTTATCTTTTGTCAAATAGAATTATTTAACATAATTTTTAATGTCAATAATATGAAATTTATTATTATTATAATTAATATATTGATATGTCAAATTACTTAATGTCAAATTAAGATTATACCTATAATTATTTTCCACCTGTGACAAGCTTTGGCTGTAGGGAAATGTAAACATAATGATTTTATCCACTTTTTGATTATGTAAAAGATTGTAATAATATACCTATAAATTTATTTTTATTTACACCTCCCCTATCTCCTACTAGAATAATTAAAGTGGAGTGGGAATTAAACTTATGAGTCAAAATTTTGTCCATGATATTTTGAAAAGATAAACCAGGCATACAGTGATTGATAACTGAATGGCCTTTGCAGTGTTTTGACAAAAGATGACCCATGTCCTTACCCATTTCGTCACTAAATATTACAATATTACTCTTAGTATCTGTAGGAGACGTTTTTAACTATTAATGTAGCACTTGGGAACTATTAGCAACAGATTGGATACATGTATTTGATTCATCAGAGTCACATTTAGGCAATGAGCAAGGCTCAGATAGCGAGATTTTAGTGCCATCCAAATTTAGGTGTTTCCGAAACATTACATGCCATTAATTAATTCATTGCCAAAATATGCTCCTTTAACTGGTTTTCTGATTGTTCATACTTTATATTAATTAACTTTAACTTTGCCTCCAAGCGATTAATCTCACATTGAAAATTATTTGTGTGAGTTTTATATTTCAACTGGCTGTAGCTGAGAAAATTACAGATATTGCCGTTTTAGTGTTTTTTAATGTCTTATTTGGGTGTTTGGTGCCCGCCTTAAATATACATTTTTGTGACCCCGGGTTATCAGAAAAAAATGTTTCATCGTAATATACTATATTTTCTGGTTTTACGTAATGTAGCGAGATCTTTAGATTTTCAAAATATGTATTGTAATCTTGAACTGTTTTATTGGCTCGTGAATCTTTTACATTCGTTGTGGAACGTACTGTTAACATATTTTTATTGCGTTTCAAAAAGTTTCTTACCCATTTCTGGCCTGGCATTTTGTTGTTGATGATAGTACTCAGTCCATTTTTTATTTAATAATCATATACTATAGACCTTCATTCATACGAAGTAAGACGATATCCGTATTCTGCACAGAGTATTAAACAGCTAGCAATCTTGTGTTCGTCAGTTGGTGCCAGTTTAGTAGGGCATCCAATTTTCCTTGTATGTTTTTGTTTTACCTTATTAAACATTGTACAACGAGGTATGCCGAATTGTTTTTCGGCGTCGTATGACGTGATATTCGTATTTTCTACTAAATTTACTGCTATTCCTAGCAAACTGTCATCAATCTTTATATTTTCTGCGTGGCTTGTTCATCGTTATCGTCCTTCACAGAAAGAAAAAGAAAGCAAGAGTAAGTACACACATAAAACTTTATTTTCATTTTTATTATATTTTTAATTTATTTAGTAAAATAAAAAAAAATGAAATGATTTGATCGCAACTTATATTTTACATGTTTATGTTTATTAAATTTTACATATTCAATACACTAAAAACCTCAATGTTTTTTTAAATTATATAAATTTGTCTACATTTTTGACATTTTATATATATATTTTTTTAAATGCCTGAAGGAGTCAACCCAAGGCTAGGCAATGTTACGACCACTTGTTCAAAAAAATTGCCGATCTTTGCCTATTACAACATATCTCTTTACAATTACTTCTATTGCGATCACTTATAATGATAAAGAAAGAGCTATAAATGTTTTGTAGATTTAGTTTAAAACAAATCAGAAAAATGCATATTTTAAAGACTTACTTAAAAAGTTTTATCGCAACTCAAATTAACTGCCTCGCCGCAGCTAATTCGAATACCGCTCTGTCAAAAATTGTGCATGTTACCAACCTAATGACGGCAATTTCGTGTAGCCAGATAACATTTCTAAAAACTACCAAACACTTCAATTGCCATCGAAATAAATTGAATAAGATATTACCATTTCTTTATTTTAGGCAATCGTTGGGCGCGAGGCAAAATTAGGACATTTGACGGTACACATCGGTATTATATCTATAAAAACTAATATTACTTATATTTATTAATACTTTGAAACAAATCTATTTACACTATATACAAAACAAAATATTAAAAATAAATAAAACATATTTTTTTTTAAAGTAAATAAAGTAAAAGAAAATAAAAAGAAATTATAAATAAAACAAAGAGTCACTCACCAAGAACCAAGAAAATAAAACAAAGAGTCACTCAAGAAATTATAAATAAAACAAAGAGTCACTAAATAAAACAAAGATCACTGCCTCTTGGGAGAGTCCCAAGAATGCTGGCGGCGTTACCTCTTTGTATGGCCAAACTGATTCTTTGACCAAAATACGCATCAGCCCTTGGGTCTCCTGAAGCGTCAACCAGTCGTGACGATAGTTCTTTGCAGAATCGTCGTGCTTCTGGCCCCCATGGACCTAAAATCTATACCGCAAACGGCACAAATATGTAACCTTCCCCAAGAGCTGCATATTTGCGCCGCTTAGTAGATTCGGCCGTTTCTGCCGCACCACATGCTCGCGTCGAGGTCACCGATATATGAGATGGAGCCAGCGTATCAACGCAGGTTGCATCCCATACAAGTGACGTCACCTGTTTCCAGGGAACGAGTGTCATACCGTTAGATTCACCACGTTGTCTCCTTATACATATAAAAACTTAATATTATAGAATTTAGTTTTACACTTAAAGTTTCTAATCTTCTTTTTTTATTTGTCAATGATTACTGCGGAAGCACTATTTATTTTTTCAAATTTTTGCCTTGCCTTGCCTTTAGTGGCCTTCAAACTTTATCACGATCCTTTTCTTAGTGTTTTCGTCTACCCGACAACCTTGCACGGAGTCTTCTAATAAAGGCCGTATCGACTCTCCTGTCGATCCACTTTTCCTGGTTTTTCTTTAATTTTCTACACCCGAAGAAAAGGATGCCTAGTGCAATAAGCACTAAAAGCGTAGTCAGCAGTATATTGTTGACGTGAATGTGGGATTCACCACGTTGTCTCCTTCTGAGGCATTCTGCGCGATGTTGACTTCTTTTTCCTCAACCTTAGAATATGGGTTGCCCATTTTGGTAGATACAATCAGTTTTGTTAGCGAAATATTTTTGCACACGAGTTACTTCTAGCGCAGCCGGAGTGGTCATGTTTTAAAACTTAAAAAATTAAAGCCGCTAACTTAGTGCACCAAGGCACACAGGAATCCGCTGAGCTGAGAGAGTGTGGGTTACGGGAAGAAGAAATGAAATACGTGTTCACAGCACAAGCGATGTATTAGAACTGTCACAATTAATTATATCTTCATAATTCCGCTTCCACCAATTCGCACTTGGCCAGCGCGGTGGACTATGGCCTAAACTCTCTCATTCTGGGAGAAGACCCATGCCCAGCAGTGGGACAATAATGGGTTGATGTGGAATTCCGCTTCCCAGGTGGAGGGCGGTGGCTGTAGCCTAGTTACGTTGAGGTGTAAACGTGAATACGCTTGGCGACACGGACATGGAGACATTATGGTCGCAACGTAGTTTTTAGCCTAGTTGGTTTGGGACAAGACAGAATATAGATTTATCATCAATTTTTTGTAAAAAATCAGATTCGGCCCTGTACTCCACGTATTACCTAGCAGCTTTCACAGATTTGCTGCTTCAAAGTAATCAAGTAGATACAATCTTCTATTTTTGAAGAAGTTGTGAGTTTGCTTTCTTCACAATAATATAAATTATGGAACCTTTTACATTCTCCATCCAGATAATGATGGCTGACATCATCGAAAGCCAGATACGGTTTGTGTGGAATTATTATTGCGTTATTGAAGGTCGGAATTGGTACTCCATGATAAAAGATATTTATTGCCATTAAGCCATAAACTGCTTCTAACTGATATGCAAAAATTACTGTCAAGATCTTCAGTCGATTTACTGTTAAGGTATCAATATGTAACACATCAAAAGGCTTACTGAGAATAGGCACTAACTGAAGTTTATGTTTATTTAGGTTGTATATTTAGAAGTTTGACAAATGTCACGATTATCAGTATTTTCTCCTACTGTTTTGTGTAAATGTTTCGTATAAATATAAATGATTTTTATATAAATAATTTCTTTTTATAAAAGTACAACACGTTTTATTAATTGTTTATTTTAAATCTAAGAATAATTAAGTAACTCTTTGACATTAGTAATCAGTCTTCAATATTTATCTAATACCTTTAAACGAGCAATTCTTGTATATATATATGTAAATATATATATATCAACGATCTCGGAAACGGCTCCAACGATTTTCTTGAAATTTCGTATTTAGGGGGTTTAGAGGGCGATAAATTGATCTAGCAAAGTTTCATTTTCAGAAAATGTCGTTTTGTCCGTGTTTTCATTGCATAAAGATCGAAGAGACCGAATACGAAGAGAAATTTTGTCACTATTTACGAAGTTAGAATAGCTCGGTTGGGAAATCGGACCGCAGGAAGTCGGGGTTCAAATCTCGGTCCAATTGTTTTTTTTTTTTCCTTTTTTCTCTTTTTTTCGAGTTTTATTTTGTTAGTTTTTTTTTTTATTTTTAGTTCTATTTTCTATTTTTTAGCTCTACATTTTTTTCTTTTTAGTTCTTTTTTCGTATTTTTGTTTTATTATTATATTTTATTTTATATTAGTAAATTGTGATTTTCACCTACACGGCTGCTGTTGCCGGTATTTATAGATACCCCGTCCTGTAACCCACAAGAAAAAAGGTATCTATGTCCCCGCTACTAATTAAGTATTATATTAGAGTAAATAAACTATAAAGCTATAGGATGTAATATATAATAATATACAAGCTAACTTTAATCTACCTCTTCTTCTTACATTTCTCCGGCGGCGCATTGCAATTAAATTCTCCTGTATGTTGGATGTGGAATGATTGAATCTGTTGTGCTTGTAAATAATTGTTCTGATTTATTCTGTATGTTTGTTTCTTGCCCTGTATGTGTTAGTTGCTCTGTGTTCTGGGACTTCTGGGTATCTTTTTGTGTGTTGTTTACAAAGACAGTATCTCCCTTTTTTTAAGTGGGTAATCCTCATGGATACCCAGCCTCCCGGGGTGGCAGCTGGGTTATACCGGACTCATACCGGCTAAACCCCGACTGTGTTTTCTCCTCGCACCGTACGGCGGGAACTCGGGTAAGCTTTCGCAGTCATCCGCGAACAAGCCGGTGCTCGGCAGCCCCTCCCCGCGTGGGGCATAAAGCTCCCCTCCAACAGCAAGGCGCGCCAGAAAACACAAAGGCGCGCCTTATCTCCAAAGCCCCCATCCGCAGGGCGACGGTCCAACCCCGAGACCGCCACCCAGGGGCCAACCTCCCACACCCAGCGGCAGATCCGTTCTTTGGTTCCGCTGCAAACCACTAAACGGCCGCAGAGGACAGGGACGACGGCAACGACACACCACATCTCCTCTTCCTTTGCGGCCCCACCGCCAACGCATCTGACGGTGCGCCCCCGCTCGGTCGCGGGAGACAGAGTGTACGGCAACGACACACCGAGACACCTCTCCTCCCGCGACCCCTCCTGGCTGCAAAGGCCAGAAAACACCGACCTCCAAAGCCCCCTCGGATGCATCCAGAGCGACGACAAGGTGGAGATCCCTTTCGAGGGGGAAGACAGTATCTCCTAGCACTTTACTGATTATGGTTGATGAATGTATGTATGTACAGTTGCACCAATAATTATTGGGATGATTGCCGTTTGCGTTTTCCACGAACGGCTAATTTCATTTTTGAGAACTTGGTATTTACTTAATTTTTAGATTTCTTTAGGTCCTATATTATAATCGGATGGTACAGATACGTTTATTAAGTAGGTTCGGTTATTAGTTTTGTCTATATATATTAAATCTGGTCTATTGTGTGTAATAGTGACATTGGTTTGAACTGGCATCTCGCAAAGAATTTTAGCAGTCTCATTCTCTTTTACTTGGGGCTGTGTGATCATTTCCTTCCACTAAAGGCTAGATACTTCTATTTTATGCTTTCTAGCTAAACACCAGTAGACGTACTGCACAAGATTATTGTGCCGCTTTACATAATAATAATAATACATAATAATAATAATAATGTTTGCTTTATAATTTCCTGCTAAATCTTTTACTTCAGTGGCTGTGCGCTTATGGAATTCCTTACCGATTGTCATCCGTAGCGCACAGTCACTTGATTCTTTTAAAAAGCAAGTAAAGGACTTCTATCTTTCCCTATAATCTGCTTCTTATTTTATTAATCTTCGCGTTTCTTTATTTTATTGTATCTCCCCTGTCCCTGCACTTCTTCTTTTAATTTCTATCCTTTATTTCTCTAACATCTAGCTGCTGATATATTTATGTTTCTATTATGTCGATATGTATTCTTCTGTACACCCCTACCCTCTCTTGCATTTTAAATGTTTCCTTTAGCCACAAAGGTTGTCTGGAAGAGATCACTATCTAAGTGATAAGACCGCCTTTTGTACATAACATTATGTATCTTTTGTTTTTGTTACATATAAATTGGTGTACAATAAATAAATTTTGTATTTGTATTTCTTAGATTGCAACATAGACGGGACATATTGGTTCTTTCAATATGTCCCGTCTATGTTGCCGTGTCATTATACATTGATGCTGTATGGCGAATTCTGACGATTCTGTAGTTGGAGATATTTGCTGCTTTTTAATCCATTTAAACGAGAGTTCTGTATTATTTTATTACTATATTTTATTATTATTATATTATTATTATAATGTCGTTAAGATCAAAATATATTATTCATATGATCATCATAAGAAATTTGCATAGTTATAAAAAATATAATTCTAAAAAAACATGATGTACTCTTAGTAAACAAAAACACCGAGCAAAGCTCGGTCATCCAGGTACTATACTTGAAACGATATTTTTAATCAGCCTTTAATGTTTAAAGCATACTATTTAAAATATATATTATCAACCATCAAAAAACTAAGTAACTACAAATTACTTAACATTGATATAAAATTTACGTAAATTAAACCAAAATCAACTGTTTGTTTTTTAAACATAGCAAACTAAACAATAATGTTTTAAAAAAAGTTTGAAAGAAAACAATTTTTGGCTTTCATTAGTCCAATTAGGATAAGCCAAATTTAAAAATCAATCAGAGTCGCAATTCTGACAAATATAGCTAAGACCACTTTCTGTGCATTCTTCGTGAGCCCACAGTTTACAACTGACATACAGACAAGACAGAAGTACTTACTCCTCATCTTCTGATGATACCTCCTCTTGTATATTTTTCTGTTTACCTTTTATGGTGTTTCTTTTATTTTTTCCTCCATCAAGTTGCTTCTTTTTTCCTCTATTCAATTGCTTCTTTTTTCCTCCATCCAATTGCTTCTTCACTTGTTTAGCTCTTGTTCATTTCAATCTTATTTCATGCTCTTTTCTTATCTCTTCTTTCTCTGGAGTGTCAGTGTAAATAGTAGACTTCCTGATTTTGCGCCCTTTATTATTATTTTTCCTTGGAGCAGCTTTCGGAAATGGTCGTATTGTTTCCGGTGAAAATACAGCGGGAATAATAGAAGAAATTGTTTGAGCACTTGTACTGGGTTTCGGAGAAGTTTCCTGAATATTAATGCTGCTGTGGTGTCTGGGTGGTGTAGTTACAGTTTCCTGATTTTCAATTATAGCGACTAATGAACTATTGATAGCTCCTGGTTGAGCGACCATATCTGCGGGTTGTTCGTAATTTAATAGAGAAGGTGATAATGGCGGAGTTTCGTCTTCAGGTGGATTTGTAACTGATACAGGAACTATTGCTACCTCTGCTGCATTTTCTTGGTTTGGCACATACGTTACAAATACAGGCTCTACAGGTAGGGTAGTATTTGGTACAGGAACAACAGCTGGTTCTGTAGTATTTTCGGGATTTGGTCTATCCGTAACAAATGCAGGAGCGAAATCAAGCTCAGTGAACAGATTCCGATTATACGGATAAGTTCCTGTTTTGCGAAAGCCGGCTTGAATATTTGAAGCCGTAAGAGCAACTGGCATAGCAGACGCTACAATCCCTGGTATATCGTAAATGGACCTGGATGGTTTCGCATCCATGCATCGCAGGCTGAATTGACAGCTTTCTTCAAAGGGCCATATGCCGATCGATCAAGTGGCTGGAGTCTGTGCGAGCAGTGGGGTGGGAAAGATAGTAAGATAATGCCATTGTTCTTGCAAAAGTCTAGTGCGTTAATGTGGACGTGTGAAGAGTGATTGTCGAGCAGAAGTAACACCTTATGAGACAGAGATACATTTGTATGTTTTTTAAAGTATTCCAGAAAATGCATAAATGTTTCATCTTGCATCCAGCCGGAGGGGTTAGCAGCTCCAGCGGAGCCAGGGGGCCCATCTCTAATAAAATGTTCTTGATAACGCACTCTCGGGAAGACGAAGAATGGCGGAATAACATTTCAAATGGCATTCGCTGCAAAGGCGACTGTGACCAATGTACCCCTTTCCGCCGAAGTTACTGAACCTACTTGATGAGCACCACTTCTAGCCACTACTCTGTCGGGCTTTTGAACAGTGGTTATGCCTGTTTCATCAGCGTTATTTATATCTTGAGGCTCAAATTTATGACGATCCATGACAGTGGTCAGATTGTCATAGAAAGTATCTACATTTGTTTTGTTAAAACTAGTCGCCCTGGAGAGGCTAGTAGCTTGTGCTGCGCGTAGAGACAGTTCGGGGTTTCTTCTCATAAACATCCGAAACCATTCCTCACCTGCCAGCTCGTTATCATCCCAAGTTTTAGGTCTTGATAAATTATATTTAACTGCAAGTTCATACGCCAGTTTTCTTACCTCCTTCTTAGGTAGTCCAAAATATATATCAGCACATCGAATCAAGTACTTTGAAAGCTCTCGGTCTTGCACCTCATTAAAAACTCGGTTGTGTGCTTTATATCCCATGTCTGGATTTTCTTGCTCGCCAGAGACATCTCGCTTTCGAATATATCTTAGAAGCGAACAATGGTTTAATCCGTGCTTCTCTGCCGATTTTCGCAATGATCCTCCGGTTTTCACCTCCTCATATGCGTCTTTGTACTTCGACAAGTCTATTTGCCCTCTCGATGTCTTTCTTACGCGTACTCTAGGCATCTAAAAAAAACAAAAAAAAAATAATAAGTACACTGTTTCAACCGTACCCAAAAAAAATGTTTCAACCGTCCCCAACTCCTACTTTAGGTAAAATTCAGTTATTAGTCATTGTAACAATAATGATACACAAAAACTAGTCACAATGTCATATTCCGCGAGCTTCATTTCAAACAACAACGCACCCTCAATGCTGTGTCTTGAATAAAAACGACAATAATTGGAAAAATCTCCAAGCAAAAATACTTACTTTTGGTTATCAAAACACAATAGGGTCCCCTAGAAACAGCCAAAGCGCGCGGAGAGTGACGCAACACTAAGATTCGTGTTTAGACCTGTCGTCCGCTTCGTTCTCTCCTTGGACCCCTCGCCGCCCCGCCAACGGTTTGCGAGATATACGTTTTGTTTCAACCGTCCTTTGTTTCAACCGTACACAGTCTACCCTATGTTATGCATTTTACTTGAACATTTTTACTTTAATACTGAATCGAAGCTAAATTATTCGATGTAATATGGGGTTACCGAAATTTTGGCGCATTTCGTAGTAAAAAAACGGCTAACAATAAAATAAAACAACGTGTGAAGCTAACCTTATGTTTTAATTACACCTAAGCATCGTTGTTATGAAATAAAAACCAAACACCTACTTGTTCCTATACAATAAATTTACAGCACACTTGTTTACATTAACAGCCACTTGAAACGTACCTACGTACGCTTGCCGAAAGTAGGCGTCGTAAATCTTGATAAGATAAGTGAGTCATAGCAGTTACGATCGAGAACTTTTGTTTACGTTAACTTTATGATTATATCTACAAAGTAAAACATCAGTCTCAGTGTTACGTTTAATATATTTTGAATATGAGTTGAACAAAAATGATACTTTTTTTAGGTCCCAAAATTAGGGTCTAGATAAACACTAACTTTTGGTTAATACCTTTATGAATTTTATATGACCAAAAGTTTTTCTAAGTTTACATAGTATTAAGTAATTGATACAATACAAATACAGAAGTGTTTCTAAGAAATATTTTAAACACCACGCAGATAAAGTTTAAGAGATTTAGGCCACTTATCACAAGATTGGTATGGACATGACTTTTAAATAATGTGTTTGTTTTGTGAACTTTTGAGCTACATACGTATTATTATTCATTATACTACAAATCATAATAATACAAAACACTTTATATATATATATATATTATATGCAAAAATATTATGAACAAAATTCGTATGTCTTATCCAAAATTGTTTACTTACGTCATGTCAAACTGCTGTCAACTCGAACTCGATGCATTATATCCAATAATTTACGTGTTTTACGACGTATTCCACCTTTTTTCTTTATAATGCACTAAAACTAGTTATATTTATCACTTATTAATAACGCCACATAGTTAGTCACTTAAAACCACTATAATTCCACTATGAAATATGATCCTAGTTTGTCACAAGAGAGGGTGTCGTGTGTCGAGGGTGGTGAGGCCAAATTTTCACATAAAATGATTACGGTGCATTAGTCTCACTAATAAATATTAATTTAAAGTTGTTTTTCTATGGTTTTCAATAGAAATACTAACAAAATCGTGCCTGATAAACAATAAAATGATGGCGGCGGCGAAAATGGCGGCGCAATGAAGTTCGCGCGCCGTAGTGACAACTGAGTTGTGTTTTTCTAAATGCGTATTGGTTATTTCAAGCAAAGAATTAGTCTCACATAGAGCCAAGTTCATTGTCTATGGGTTTCAAAAGAGTTTAAACAAAATAGGAGCTTTGCTCACGGAAATGAGATTCGAAATCAACGGCACCCATACAAAAGTATTAAAACGCCGGGCGGTGTCGATGGGGTTTTGGCAATTTGCCGCCGGGCGGCAAGTCGACAGACAAGAGGTTCTTTTGAAGGTTTCGCCCTCGAAAACAAAAAAAAGGGTAATTCTGAATACATTTATTTTTTTCTGGGTTAGGGCGAATCCCTTCAGAAGATATTTTATAGCCCAGATATAATAATTCTGTTTTTAAAAATTGACATTTCTTTGGATTTAGTTAGAGATTTACTTTACGCAACCGTTCAAAAATTGTAATTAAGTTTTTATTATGAGATTCTAAATTTCTGCCAAAACAAATTAAATCATCTAAATATATAAAACAATTTATATAGTTAAGACCTGACATGGCAACAGACATGACTCTAGAGAAAGTACTAGGGCTTGTCTTCAAGCCCATTGGTAGGCGCTTCATTTGGTATTGTCCTGTACTTGTAGTAAATGATGTGATCGGTCTGGACTTGGGTTTTAATGAACATTGGTAATAAGATTGACTAAGATCTAAATGTGAATAGTAAATAGCACCTGATAATGAGTCTAAAATATCGGTAATGTTTGGTAATGGAAATTTGTCGTTGTGGGGGACGGTGATGGGAAGACGAATTAGCAAAACGATTTTCTTTCTTGAGTATTTAATTTAGAGCCACACACGAACACGACTTGTTACATGGAGCGAAGACATAAGAGAGAGGAAGCAGTAATGCCAATATAACAATCATAATTTAAGTGTATACACATTTAAATTTACAGTTTCCAACATGCTGGGGGGCCTAAAGAATAACTATTCTTTATCTATAAGAAATTAAAAATTAGCTTTAATTACTTTAAAGATAGGTTTGGCGACAGCACGGTGAAAACTATCGAAAGTATGGGTTTACAATTTTATAGTAAAACCTTTTATAGTTACATTGGTTGTTTTCTTACATTAATACACCTTAAATTAATATACTAAATATCTTGAAACAGTTGCTCCTTACATAGGTATAGTACATAATAATTATTTTAGTATTAATTGTAGCATATTTATATATGAAACCTAGGAGAAGGTACATATTTTATCTTATACGAGTAGCCATTAAAAAATTAGTTTTATTTTTTGTATATTTTAGACAAGACTTAATTATATTACACATAATTAATTCTAGTGTTAACTTAATCTAAAGGTAGGATGCACACCTTGGTAACAGATCGTATATGAGTTCTTCTATTAGGTGTCATCACTTCAAATGCCCTAACCTGATTGTCTTTACCAGGGAAGACCTGTGTGACACGTGCCA
Source organism: Spicauda simplicius (assembly GCA_949699795.1). Taxonomy (NCBI): domain Eukaryota; kingdom Metazoa; phylum Arthropoda; class Insecta; order Lepidoptera; family Hesperiidae; genus Spicauda; species Spicauda simplicius. Next base: position 14,853,884 of record OX453074.1, on the reverse strand, counting down.
TAGGCCAGGTTAGAGGTGGAGTATTGTTCTCAATTAAATTGTTCAGATTAGATTCACTATAGAGAATGTCATCGACATATGTACACTCTTTTAAAATGAATGCAGCTAGCGGATATTCATGCTCATACCTATTAGCAAGTTCCAATAAGCATCGCGTCGCGAGATAGCTTGAGCTTCGTAAGCCATAAGTGATGGTGTCTAAGCATATGCATTGAATTGGCTCAAGCGGGTTAGCACGCCATAAAATATTTTGAAGCGGTTTATGTGTAGGGTTTAAATCGATATTTCTAAACATTCGTTTAATATCCGTAGTGAATATATAATCCCCAAAAAAATAGTTTCTACTAGTTCCGATTCACTACATTTATCGTTAATTATTTGCGGAACTTCTTCGCTTTTCCAAAATTGTTTAACTATTGCATTGACCTCGCTGACATCAGACTTGCATGTTTGACAAAATAAAGAAACTAACTTTGAAGTATTAACTTGTGGTATGCTCTCTCCTATGATGTGTCCAAACCTGGTATTATGAATAGCCGGTGTCTGCTCTGTGTGCTGCTCACACTGCTGCAGTGCTGGGCGGAGGCTCGCGGGCAGCGCGCGGGGACGCTCGCTCGCAGCTGCAGGAACGCCTGGCAGCAGCACCTGGAAAAATATGTCTGCCCCCATTAGCATGTTTATTTCAGATGGGACGTTAAAGGTGCTATCAGCTAATTGCAGACCAGCTGGAATTTTTAAGTTTGAAGTATTAATGGGTTGTTGGGGCAATTTGCAAGTTATATTGTCCACAACATGAAAATTTATTTGTGTCTTGAAATCAGAAGTCAATGAATAAACTTCTAAAGGTATACAGTATTTAGCGCTGTTGACTGAATTTGTGACTCCTATGATATTGGTATTGGATCGCATAGATGTTAAAATCCGGTTATATGTAAACTCTATACGTTCTTTTAATACGTCATACACATATTCTGCAAGGTCTAACGTAGTTTCCTTAGTTCTATAAACACTAATTATATATTTATATGCTAAAAATAATTTGTCAGCTTTTATTTTTTTTTCATTCACATTACCTGCATATTTTACTCGTCTAGTAGCACCTAGCTTTCTTAAACTAGTCTGAATATCATTTAACTTACGTAAAATAGTTTCTAAATTTTGTTCCATATAACTATGTCACTTTTTCACTTAAAATTATTGTTCATTGTTCCATTTGTTCAAGCCGTATTTCCATTGATTTTTGAAGATTTCACACAAGCGTAAAGGTTTTCACCGTTTACCCATTCACCGTCAGGCTGGCGCAGCTCCTTCATCTGGTCTTCCAAATCTTCCCGAGAGCCTTTGTCGTATACGAATTATAAATTCAGTCTGCATTTTCCTTTCTATCCATTTGCGTTCATTTTTCCTCCATTTCTGACACCCGACGTATATCATAGCCCCAATTGCAATAATTAGAGCCACTGCTAGAAGTATGTTGGTAGTCCACATGTGGTTCTGGATCTCAATATATTCGTAAATTGTCTCTTTATTCGGGCCCGCTGCATTCTGGTTAAAGGTTACTTCCTTATCTTCCGTTTTTGAGTAAGTTTTCCCCATTTTCTCAAAATAAAAGTTCGTGTAAATTAGTACACCCGTGTTCGTTAACGTTCAAATATTATGAAGTATTATTTACGACTCATAAAATCGTTCAAGATTGATGCACCGAGGCACACAGGCGTGGGCGAGTGTCCGGTGACGCGCTTGGTCACCGGACACTCGCCCACGCCGCGGCATGGCAGGGTCGCCATGAGGTGTGGGGGGTATATATCAAATAAAACGTCTAGTTCGGACAATGCTATCCTTTATTCTGCTTTTACCACAATATGGAATTTATAGTCTAAGCTTATATAGTTATACTAAGTACGCATGTGTGTACCTCACTTCAGCAGTATGCAGCTGTTTCCTCGTATATAGAATCTGGAATTAAAGGTTTATTTCCGAACATTAATAAGGCGTAAAGTGTGTTGTGTTATAAGTAAACATAGCCGTATAAACGTATCGAGCCAGTTTGACTGTTCCTCGTTAGTGAAGGATCTAAGATACTCTTTATGTGTCGAGTGCCCTCGTACGAGAGCACCCCGAGTCTGGTGATGATAGGAAGAGGCCCATAAGTCTTTTATTTTAAGAAACTCGCAAGTTTTCGGTCGGAAGGTCGGAAGTGAAGTTTGTGCTTTGGCCTGTGAGGTTTGTTTTGGGTTTACCAAATATGGATATATAATGAATTAGGTACTCACTTGTCTCTTCTGCATTCGTACTGCTGATTAGATAAGCTGAGGTTTGTGAGGTTTGTGAGGTTTGCTGAGAATTTTGTGAGGTCGTCTTGAATTGTTAAATTTTATTTTAATTTTGCCGGTCCCTCGTCGGGCAACGGCCCCACAATATCTAAGGATAGACGCGGACATGGTTTCGTTGAATAACTTGCAATCTGCATCGAGGCACGATGTATTTGTCTAAGAGCTTTATTAGTCTGACATTGTGGTCACTTTTTAACAAAAGATTCAACGTCGCTACGCATAGTTTTCCAGTAAAAGGTTTCTTGGATTCGCTTGAGCATCTAACCTACTACCTAAGTGCGCAACGATAGAAATATCTTGGTTTCCTCTAAGGATTTTTGATAAGGAGGGTATATAATTACACCATTATATATATGCACATTTATACTAGTATCATTAAAGAAGCATGTTGTTGATTTTGACGAACTGGTGAGTATAAAATGGATTCTTGAAGTCTTATAGGTATATCATGCACGGAATAAAAATTTGTGCTGACGACTCTTCCTTATGGATTTCAGGCTTTTATAAATATCATTATATGCGGAATTTTAGAAATGATGGAAAAGGAAGTATGTTTTATTATAGTGAGTGAACGAGATAAAGAAACCTTTACTTTCTTTCCTAATTAATGATTTCCGTATTATTAGGTATATTATCTAGGATGTTTAGGATATTTTGGATTCTAGAATATTTTGGACGAAAGGATTGGACTCGTCAAGATCATTATGCTCCTATATAAATTTAAATAATAAATTAGTTTTGGCCAATATGCATTCTCTAATGATGAAGTATAATAAGATCTTATGAGGGTGCATCTAAAATTCAATTCATCTAAAATCATTCCAAATACCTAAGAAAAATAAGTGGTACAAGTATGTATACACGATCATTATTGTTTCTAACTACTACTCGACCAAAACAATTAGGCGCACGACAGTTGAAACGTCATTGGTGCCAACCCATTATTGTCCCACTGCTGGGAACGGATCTTCTCTCAGAATGAGAGAGTTTTAGGCCATAGTCCACCGCGCTGGCCAAGTGCGAATTGGTGGACAACGTCATTAGAACCAGGGATTTCCCACCCCGATACGAAGTATATTCTATTACCAAATACCAAAAGTATGTACCATTATTAAAACATACACCATAGTGGTGTATTTTCAATAGTCGAGTATTTATTAAAGCATTTTCATGTGTTTAATATATTCGCAGACATGGAATATTTTCTTTCTTTTTTTATGACTGATGTCTGTTGCAGCACACATTCGATTTTCGACTTTGGAGACAGGAGTACTGAGCCCAATACTCTTCTTTTGTTAAAAAAAAAATGCATATTTTGAATGTAAGAGTCCTTTCTCCTTCACGAATAGTCTTTTTCCTACCCATTTTGAGGTTTCTTGACGAATAATCAACTAATTTGATAATAACTTTCAAAATTCAACAATCACTCATTAAACTAACATTATAACGAAATAACATTAAACACGTGCTGGCTATCGTAAACACCTAGACGATACACAACTGCACGTCACTAGGGGATGCGCGGGGCAAGAGGCGAGATGTGGGGTATTGAACCACTTTTGTTTTATGCGCCTAATTGTTGTGGTCAAGTAATAAACATTATTTAAATCGCATTAGATGTTATGAACTTTGTACAATATTAGTTACCTCATAATATAAGACTAAAATATTATAGTTCACCTCAAGTTGTGTGCGCGGCCCTATGTTTGGGTAAACCTTGTACATTTACAGTGTCTTTGTGTGCGTGTACATTCGGGTACAAATACAAATACAGTTATTTATGGGTAAATAATAACAGTCAGAATGTCGATAGTATTCTTCTTCCTTCTTTTGTACATGTCGACAAGTATTACCCCACATCCCTTCATCAATTTGACTTAAACGTTCATTTATTAGTTTCATTATTCCCGTCACATTTTGGTCAACATTATGCAAAGGAATATATTTTTTTAAAATTACCCACACATTTTCTATGGGGTTTAGTTCAAGATGATATGGTGGCAGCCGAAGAACTTTTATGCCATATGGCTGAAGTATGTCGTCAATCTTATAACAGATATTTTCTTTATTTTTTTTTAATCAAATCATACAGTTCATTTTTTTTTCATATCTTGATTAAAAGGTATATTTTGTCTGATAGCCATCTCTGCATTTCAATTTTTTTAGAATTAGAATTTGGAGCTCTGTCATTTTGAACATTATGGTATGAGGAATTATCAAACACAACCACAGAGTTAGGTGGAAGATTCGGTACTAAACGTTGTTTTAGCCACTTTTCATAGTTTTCTGCGTTCATGTTAGAGTGGTAATCACCGTAAACACTATTTGCTTTGTATGTCAAAAGTGCGTTAGGTACGAAACCTTGTTCTGAACCAGCATGCACAATGATAATTCTTTGTCCTTTCGATAGGTTTCTCTTCAAATGTCCATTACATCTTTATTACCCCATCCTTTGTTTTGCACATGATTAGTTAAGATATAGCTCTCGTCTGTATATACGATACACATATTTTCTTGACGGTATCTGAGTAAGTTTTTCAGGTATGAAAATCGTATTTTTTGGATTTCATGTCGCTCTATAATATCACGTCTGTTATCCAAAGTTTTTCGCCATTTGTATTCCAACTTTAACAAAGCTGTACGCAGAGTCGAAATACTTCCATCATAATTAAGTTAAGGTAGGTAACTCGCGATGTTCTAAAGGGTAATTTTGAATAGTGGAACGTATAACATCAACGTTAAAGGTGTCTAATTCTAACTTCTTTAAACGTTTTTTACGATTTTTATGCGGAGATTTAAATTTAGAGTCAGATTCTCTTCCTTCAGCCAATATATTAGTTATTGTTCTCTCTGATACCCCCACTGCCGTTGCTGTTCTTTTCTGTACGCTATTCAAATGTTCACTTAATTTCGACATTAAAATAGGACTTGCATTGCAAACTGAATCACTTACGAGTTCCAATATATCTCTCGCATCTTTTTTCAGAAATTCGTATACCTTAGCAATGATTTCTCGAGTCTAAAACAATAATACGTAAACGTCAACACCGATTATATTCTTTCGTATATATTGATATATTGATGATAATAAATGTGGGAATGGAATGTTAGTGTGATGTATGGAAAGGAACGTAAGGTGTGAGCATGACAGGAGGGCGAAAGAGTGGGGGACGAACGGATGACGGAAGCGAGGAAAGACGTGTGGAAGGCGCTAAGAGAAAAATTAAGAAGAATAAACGTTTAAAACATTAATACCAAGCTTTTATTTCGAACAATAATCCCACATGTATGCATTGAGAAGGTACCCCGTTCTAGCATCTGTAAGGCATTGGATTTTTAATCCGTATTTTGCTGGTTTTGTCGGCATGTACATTTTAAATTTGCATCTCCCACCAAATTCTACCAACATCTCATCTATACAAGCGTATGTGCCTATTGCATAAACAGCTTGACAGCGATTCATAAATGATTGAAAGAGCTCAGCAATAGGTGCAGATGCATCAGTTTCTCGACGTTCTACACGGGTCGCTGCATCGTCAAAACGTAATACTTTCAACAGTATTTCTAACCTGTTTTTGCTCATGATACAGCGATATATCTCTCTTCCAGTACCATCTTTTAGTTCTATGAGATCCAAATCTTGAACACAAGTATCTTTTTTGTAGTTTAGCCTGAGTTCTCTTATTTTTACGTTCGTGTGATTTACAATTTTTTGAAGCATTTCGTCGGTGAAAAATTGCTGCCAAATATCCAAGGGAGAAGACGAACCATTCAGCACATTCCGGTAATTTTGTTTTACACCTTCTCCTTCAACTATATTATGTTGCATAGTTCGCGATCGTGAAGTCGGTGGAGCAGATGCCCAACGAAAACGATTTTTTCCAAATTAATTCTTCTTCCTGGGGTCTCGATCGAACTTCCGCTAGGGGCACATCATCATCAGATGAAAGCTCTTGGTCACTTACTGGCGGACTGACATTTTGCGATGGTGAATGTATTTGGATTACAGTTGGCGTTTCGCTTTCTGATTCAGACGCGCCACTTTCTTCCAGCATTTGATGAATGTCGACGGGCTCAACATCGCTGCATTTGTAGTTTTCATCGTCCGACAGATCCTTTTCTAACCAATGCTAAAGCTGTACTAAGAGTCATTATAACTAAAACAATAAAAATAAATCAATTTAGAAAAAAGTACGTAACCTCCTACCATAGGTCTCTCGGACCCACTCTAGTATTCATTTACTCACCTGATCCAAACGCGCACACGTCTAACCTCTACGAGCCGTTGAGCGGTACTGAGGGGTGCGGGGAAAAGGTACACGATCGAACGAGTCGATACAACACTCGAGCGCAAAGATATTTACAATTGTTATGTATGGTATGGTGAGACGTATGGTAGGCGGTTAAGGGTTAATAATAAATATAATAAATAGATAATTGAGCAAAAGCATTTTTTATTTACTTACCTGTAGAGTAGATATTGTAGGATGGCACTCATACACAGGAGCAAGAAAACTATTCATTGCCGAAAAGGCGAACCAATTTGTTTGATAAATATCGTCCTTGCCTGCTCCAGACTTCAATGATTTTTTATATTTATTTAAATGAGTTCTATAATAAACCATAAGAGATTTCATTTTTGCTTTTAGTTCCTCCACTGTAACAGGCCAGTTTAAATTAGCTTTAATTCTCACCCATGCGTCGTAATTTAAATGTTTTTTCTTATGGTTTGGGTCTTGCGGGTTCCATAAAACTGGTTCTGACTCATAATTTTTTATGAATTCTAATGTCTTCTCGTTACTCCAATCCATGATTCACCCTGCAGTGGTCGCGCGGACTACATACGTAGTCCATTTTCAAATGGAAACAACTTTTGTTTTTAAAAATCTTCTTTATTTTTCTCATAGAATTATAACCAGCATGCTTAACTATATAAAATCAGTACAACTCAATCAAAAACTCTTTTTTATAACTATTACACCAAAACAAAAATACTTTTTCAATTGGCACAACAATCACAGCTTCCGTATAGAGTGAGATCACAATTAAATGTAATTATTATAATTAATAATTTGTAACATTTTCTGTACAGGAAAGACACATTATCTTTAAATGATCACCACAAATAAACCGTTTGCAGGCAGTGCACCACACACCACCCGACCACAATGTGTCATAAACTTCAGTGTAACAAGAACTGCGCCGCGGTCTTCGCTGAAGTGGTTCCTCTTCTTCAAAGCTTTTGACAATCGCCTCACCTCCTGCTTTGATTCACGTTCCTGATTCTGCTCTTTTAATTGATCTACTTTTTCGTCCGAGCTAGACTCAGCTTGACAATCATTGATGTCGGTATCAGCTTCTCTCAACCATGTCTCAATCTAAGCAGCTTGTCAATCATCCATTTTAATCCTAAAAACATAATTTTAAATCAATTTCCAAGAAAATGCCAATTTTAACATAAAATGAATAAAATCTAAAAATATGAACTAGAAAAATACTTACGAAATTGGTCGCACGGACATGCGTCCACGTGCAGTCCAGGAACTTTCGAGGAGCTACTACTAGTACTTCCGGGCATTACCAGCGCTCGCGCTGCACTAAGTACGTTTCGCGATTAGTCATTGAAATTACCTAGCAGCACAAGAAACTAACTATTACCGTTTACAAAATAAAACTGATTTTGTATGAGTGCAGAGTTAAGTTCAACACGTCCTAACCGCTCGGAGTCTCGCAGTCAACTAAAGCGCGCGATGTGTAGCCAACCGCACGAACTTTGTCGCGACAAAAACTTTTGATGTGTGGTAATTTACCGACAACGGCGCGAAGTGCATTCGTTATCGCGAAGATGATTCGCGATAGGACGAAAACTTTGGCCAGACGTGTCGCGACAACGCAAATCTTCGCGTTATCGCGATAGTGTGGCCCCAGCATAATAGACACCGCATCTAAGGCGAACACTTTCGGGCAACACATCAGTGTATTAGCACTGATATAATAAACCGAGCGCGAGCTACACTTTAGTACGGACCACTTATGTGACCTGTGAACATCGTATTACGAGACTATATATAGCGCGAAATAAATTCTTTAAAAAATAAAAAAAGTGAAGCAAAATGACTTCCTTATCATTAAGATGGTGTAAAAATGTAGCAAAACATCTAATTTCAAAAAAGACGGCATAACATTTCACAAGTAAACTATTTTCACAATTATAATTTCGGGAATCAAATTATTTTGGAGCTCAACTTACACTGGTCTTAAACAGTGCCCGTTGATGTCTTCATACAGTGCATCCCTTTCCTTTTCATTAAATTAAATATTTCTATCCTTTTCGTCCATTTTGGTAGTGATGTACACCTCAATTAACTGATGAAAGATGACAACTACTGCAATTGAATATTACTTGAATTGAATTTAAAATAAATAATTATAGTTTTAAACTTTAAATCATAAACTGCCAATAATTATAGTTATTTGATGACTCTAACGTCTAAATATGTATCTACCAGATTAATTAACTCTCCTTAACCGATAGGAGCAATTGAGTTGTGTGTGAAGATATTTGGTGTAGGTTCTAATGAAATCGCAAAGCCAGTTCATCATTGACTATTTAAGGGTCTGATAATGTGGCTCGGAGACAAAACGTGTATGTCGTCAACCAATAAAGTCCGACTTTTAATTCGATGCAGTAAACTGACGTAAGCTAATGTCACTTAACAAAATAATGATACCACATTTTTCTTAATAGTCATGAGCTCGTTCATTCAAAAATTGAATGAACGGTTTTTAATATAGTTCACATTCTAAAAATAATTACGTTTAGTATTAATAAAATCTTTTTTATTGGTGTTATCAATCCAAACTTTTAATAATGGGACACTTACATGAAAATAAATGGCTTAGTTGCCTCAATAAGTAGTACAAATTATTTAACAAAACAATAACAAAATAACATGCGGTACCAATTTCTGCCGTTCGCCTTTTAATATTTTTATAATACTATATTAAAGATTACAAAAACATAATCCTCCTTCTGGTACAAATAAATAACTACCGTAAAGTGGGGCTAATTGGAACACTTTTTGTTTTAAAGTTTAAAGAGTTTTAAAAATTCTAGGTACTGTAAATTAATGTTTTTTTTTTTCATTAGCTTTTACGATATACTAAATACTCATAACTGTTAAGCTTAGGTCAATAAATATTAAGATATATATTTTTTAATGTCCTCAAATATCGCATGAATGGGGTTATTTAGAATCACACTTTTTTGGTTTGGCTTATCGTGTTTTTTGAAGCTGTGTCTAAAGAAACTAAGAATGATACATTTGGGAAAATTACAAGCAATATCACCGAAATGCGCAGAAAATACTCTGTTTTATTTTACTTCACTTTTCATGTACCTGTTTATATCGTGTCTACCAAACGAAAGTTTTTGACATTAAAAACACACTTGAAATGTCACTTTTAAAATTACGAACCGTGCAATAAATAAGGAAGCTAATCGTTAAAATTTCCCTGCGACGTTGACCCATATTGTCAATGTATTACCAGAGCGTCTATTTTAATTCCTGTAACTCTTAAATATAAAAATATATACGATCAACACTTTTTATTTGAAAATTCCAAATAGCCTCGTCAATTGCAAATAGCCCCTGACGGTATCCTGATATTTGTGGTCCGTTTTTTTTGTTTATGGCACGCGCGCGCAGAAAGTGTCATTTTGGTTCGCTTTTCATTCGACTTCATTCTTATAGTCTGAGCGCACGCATGTTTTGTTTTCTCCCCGCAATTCGTTATATTGTTGAGTTTGTTGTTAAGTTTTGTTTTATTGTTACGTTTTTGTTTTGTTGTTACGTTTTTGTTATCTTTGACCATATTTGTTGGTTTTCGCCAAAAATGGATCCTCAGCCAAGCACATCGCGTGAAGATACAGAGACGTTAAGTTTGTCTCCGACAAAAAAACGTCCACGTAAGGCTTTAACTGTCTCAGAAAAAGTGATGATCAGCAACGCCTACAAGTACGTGTATCACGAAAATTATCAGCAATTGACGGAATTTGAAGTTTCCAAGAAAGATGAATGCGTAAATAAAGTAGCTGAAATATTAGGAATAGCAAAACGCACTGTTTATGATGTCCTAAAGGAACATAAAGAAAACAAAGATGCACCCCCCAAGCCTCCCAAAAAACCTGGCCCAAAGCTGTCATTCAAGGAAAAATTTGATGAATTCACGTTTTCCACCATTAGACGATGTGTGCACCAGTTCTTTTATAGAAATGAACCTCCAACCATCGCAAAGGTCAGTCGGTAGATATTATCTTTGACATTGCAATATTTAATCTTGTTTTTATTATCCATGTAATGATTTCAAGGTTACATTAAATACAAATTACATTGTTTTAGGTACTGAATATTATTAACGATGATCCGGACTTACCCAAGATGTCAAAAGAGACATTGAGAAAAGTCATGAAGCACCTAAATTTTGCATACACTTCACGTTCTCGCAGAAGTGTACTTATTGACAGGCAAGATATTGTAACATGGCGTCAACGTTACCTACAACAGATTAGGGAATATCGAAGGCAAGGAAGATATGTTTACTATCAAGATGAAACTTGGGTTAACGCAGGTTAGTAATTATTATTACTTATACCGAATAACTGCTAAATAGCATCAAGAATTAATAAAATCCCATCCCATAAATGAGTAAGTATGTAATACTTACCCATATTTGCAATAAATTAATAAGAATTTAAAATTTGTTATGCTAAATATTTATATATATATTTTTCAGGTCATACTACAAATAAAACCTGGGTTGATAAAACTATTACAACATCCAGGCAGGCCTTTTTAGACGGAATGACCACGGGTTTGAAAAATCCAACAGGTAAAGGAAAACGACTCATAATAAGTCATATAGGCGGTGAAGAGGGCTTTGTTGAAGATGGTTTATTAATATTTGAAGCAAAGAAAGGTAAAGAAGACTACCATGACGAAATGAATGCAGCTTGTTTCGAGGAATGGTTTGAGAGGATTTTACCAAGATTGAAACCTAATTCTGTGGTAGTCATGGACAACGCCCCATACCACTCCAGGAAATTAGAAACGGCGCCAAACATGTCTTGGAAAAAATCAGTAATAATAGACTGGCTCTCAAAAAACAAAATTCCTTTTGAAGAAAATATGGTGAAAGCCACTCTTTTGGAACTTGTTCCTAGTAATCAATGTTATAATAAATATGCGGTCAATGAGATGGCCGCACGACACGGAGTTACTGTACTAAGATTGCCCCCTTACCACTGCGAGCTTAACCCCATTGAATTGGTGTGGGCGCAGGTAAAGGGGCATGTTGCAAAAAATAATACTACGTATAAATTAGAAGACGTAAAAAACTTATTTATAGAAGGTGTAAATACTGTTACACCCGAAAGATGGAGTAACTGCGTATCACATGCAATAAAAGAGGAACAGAAAATGAGTGGGCTTGATCCATTAATTGATAATTTGACAGACAAATTTATAATAAATGTAACCGATACGGAAAGCGATAGTGAATAAATAATCATTTTCACATAATTATTATAGTTTTTTTTCTTATCCCCTTAATAATCAGGTTATATTTATCACATTTATTCACGTTAGGATAACAAAGTGGGATATTGATTTTTTTTGCTAAAAAAATATTGAACTAAAATTGATTATATCATTCATTCACTTGTCACATCTCTATTTATTTATTAGCAATAACCTGCAACACTGGAACTGTCAGTTTACTGCATCGAATTAAAAGTCGGACTTTAGGAATAATTGAGTTGTGTTTCAAGATATTTACTGTAGGTTCTAATGATATTGCAAAGCCAGTTCATCTTTGACTATTTAAGTGTCTGATAATTTGGCTCGGAGACAAAATATGTAACTCCTCAGCAGATAGGAATAATTGAGATGTGTTTGAAGACATTTGGTGTAGGTACTAATGAAATTGAATTACTTACTAGCTATGATTAGTAGAACTTACGTACATATAGAAATAAAAAAAAACTTTTGTATAAAGAGTTTAACAGACTTCCCCTGTCAAACTTTTTATATAGGATGGGTTAGGTTAGGTTGGAACTTAAAAGAAAACATAAAACTAAGCGAGCAGGGTGCGGTAGCGCCCTGCGAGCGTGTGCGCTCAGTTCATATGAATTATAAAAATATTGATATACAATGTTCAATTTGTCATGTAAGGTTGAGATTGAATTAATATTTCCATTTATGTATGCACCATGTTAACTCATTGATCTTGTAGCGAAGTTGCACACTACGCGGTTTATCGCATCGACATGGCGAGAGACGTAATATACGCCAGTCGTCACCGGGGCGCGGTGTTGTTTTAACGTTCAGTGTTTAACGTCGGTATTTAACGTTACGAAAGCTGTACTTAAATAGAGGTCCATAGCGTAGTAAAATAGATATTGTATTGTAATGAACTATAGTGCTATAATAAACTATTTATCAGTATATTCTAGACTTGAGTTATCATTTGCTACCTCACCTCTAAAGTGGTGACCCCGCGTTTTTAGTGAACTTTAATAGTGAAATTTAATTAGGTGACGACTCACATTTTTTAACCACCGCGCCCTCCACGTTCACATATCGACAATATAATAAATTCTCCGCGTCACGTAACAAAAGTTAACGTTCATTATGAATCCATCGGTTCCCGGTTTGCCACAACAACCAGCAGGTGTAGCCGTCAAAGAAGAGGGAAAATCAGACATGGCCGCAATCACAGTAACATCGAGGGTTCCGGAGTTCTGGGTGGACCAGCCCAGGTTATGGTTCTACCAGGTGGAGGCCATACTTGCATCACAGAAGATCTCTGACGAAGTGAAATTTAACGTCGTCATCACAAAGCTGTCCAAGGAAGCCATCCAGCAGGTGACGGACATTTTAATGCAGCCCCCGGACACCAAGAAGTACTATGCACTGAAGGAGCGCCTCTTGACTGTCTACGAAGAATCAGAGACTCGTCAGATACAGAAGCTCATCAGTGAGATGGAGCTGGGAGACCAACGACCGTCAACAGCTGTTAAGGCGTATGAGGGACCTTGCCAGAACGAAAATCCCGGATGACACCTTGAAGATTCTGTGGCAGAGTCACCTACCCACAGCAGTACGAGGTATAATATCGGTGACCGAGTCAGCGGAGTTGGACGTGCTCGCCAGGATCGCCGACAAGGTCATGGAGACCACAGGGTGCGGCACCATCTCCGAGGTTGGGAGTACAGCAGCACCGTCGAGCGACACTTCTTTCATAATCGCAGAGATTAAGAAGATCAACGAGCGGATCGGCCGTATGGAGCGGTCCAGGCAGCGTGCGCGAGGCCGCAGCCAAAGCCACTCCAGAGCGTCGCACACCAGCGCTACTCGCAAAGGCAAGAGGTCCGACTGGCAGTGTTTTTAGCATTACCGCTACAAGGAGAATGCCCGTAAGTGTACAGCCCTGCAGCTGGAAGCAGGAAAACTAGGTGAGGTACGGCCAGTGTCGGTTGACTGTACTCATGGTGTAAGTAGCAACAGACTTTGTGTTGCAGACTTTAATTCCTGCCTTAGATTTTTAGTGGATACTGGAGCAAATATTTCCGTACTTCCTGTTTGCAATAAAGCTTTTAAAAGTGATGATTTTAATTATAAATTATATGCTGCAAACGGTACCGAAATTAAAACTTTTGGTTTAAAGACTCTACTAACATTAGATTTGAAATTACGTAGACCGTACCGTTGGACATTTGTGTTAGCTGCAGTGAATCAACCAATTATAGGCGCAGATTTTTTAATACATCATAAATTGCTAGTAGATCTTAGCAAGCGCAGATTGGTAGATGAAACTACTAATTTAAATATTGTAGGTTCCGTAGTTTCTTGTACTCAGCCAAGTTTAAGTACCGTGGATGAATCACATCCGTATTCTAACCTTTTGTTAAAGTATCCCGACATAACCAAACCTGGTTCTTTCAAGGAGACACCTAAACATACCGTGTTTCATCATATAGAGACGACGGGGCCGCCCGTGCATGCACGCGCCCGCCCCCTGCCTCCCGATAGATATAAAAAGTTTAGTGAAGAATTTCGTATTATGCAGGAATTGGGGATTTGCCGACCGTCGAAGAGCTCCTGGTCGAGTCCGTTGCACGTAGTTCCCAAAAAGAACAGGGAAATCCGACCTTGTGGGCATTACAGGGCGCTCAATGCTATAACGAAGCCGGATAGATACCCAATACCTAGATTACATGATTTCACTTATATTTTAACGGGTAAACGTATTTTCAGCAAAATTGACATAAACAGGGCATATCATTGCATTCCTGTTGCTCCTGAAGACGTTGAAAAGACTGCTATCATTACGAGTTTCGGTTTATTCGAGTTCCCTAGGATGAGTTTCGGGCTTATGAATGCAGCGCAGACCTATCAACGCTTCATGAACAACACGGTTTTGCAAGGTTTAGGTATACGTCGAGAGGACGGGACTTTCGAGAGTAGTTCCGATTTTATTTTTTGTTATATCGATGACATATTAATTGCAAGCGAATCGTCTGCGAGACATGAACAATACCTCGAGGTTTTATTCCGACGTTTGAATGAATTTGGTATAACTATTAATTTGTCAAAATGTTCTTTCGGAAAAGATAAACTCGAATTTTTAGGTCATGCCATTTCTGTAGAAGGTATCAGACCCTCTAATGATAAAATACAAGCAATTTTAGAGTTTCCCAGACCGGAAACGGCATGTGAACTCCGTCGTTTTATTGGCATGGTCAATTTTTACCGCCCACATATGTCTAGTGCAATGACGTATCAGGCGGAGCTTATTAAATGTTTACCTAAAGCTAAGAAAAATGACAAATCAGAAATGAAATGGACCGATAAGGCTATTAACGCTTTTGTTAAGTGCAAGGAAAGTCTCCAGTCCGCCGCTACTTTGTCATATCCTATACCTGACGCACCGCTAGGGTTAATGACAGATGCATCTAATATTGCTGTTGGGGCCGTATTACAACAGTTAGTCGATGGTCATTGGCAACCCTTAGGTTATTTTTCGCGCAAGCTTTCCGATACGCAGGTAAAATATAGCACGTACGACCGTGAGCTGCTAGCTATTTATTTAGCAATCATTCACTTTCGTAGATTATTCGAAGGTAGATATTTAACGGTATATACAGACCATAAGCCACTAACTTATGCATTTTCCAAATTAGCTAGTGATAAAGAAACGCCGAGAAGAACTCGACAACTTATGTATATTAGCGAGTTCACTACGGATATTCAGTACATAGCTGGACATAATAATATAATTGCAGACTCGCTTAGTAGAATTGAAACAATAACATGCCCGGCCGCATTAGATTTCGTCTTATTATTTTTTGGACAAATGATGTTTATATGTTTTCCATCCAATGCGCCACAGCAATTCGGAAAATTCCAGTAATTTCAGAAACCATCTTCAGATTTTTGCCATGTCAATCACATGTCAAAAATCTGAAGATGGTTTCTGAAATTACTGTCACATCACAATCACATCACAAATTGGGCAAAATATATATGCCTGAACCAATGGTTCAGGCATATATATTTTGCCCAATTTGTCCCATATTGCTTTGTAGACATCATTTACTATTTCTCGAACTGTGCTAAACCTCATTTGATAATTGAATCCCAATGATCTAAACGAATTCCCTGTAACTAAAAACCTGTGTAGGGACCATGTAAGTATGAATGGCTGAGTAAGCAAGTTTGTATGCAAGTGTGAAGTATGTGAGGAGTCGAGTTAGTTACTGCGCACTGTTAGTGCGCAGTAACTAACTCGACGCGAATGCATGTGTATTCGTTTCGGGGTAAAATTGGAAATACAAAAGTGAACTATATTGATTTGGACTTTAATTTAACATCCTGGTGGCAGTAACTCCCAATGCAGGAATAGGGTGGGACACGTGGCTATATCAGTCCCACACCTGTAACAAAGATAGTACAATTTAATTTAAAATATCTTATTTTGTTTTAGTTGAGATATCTAAAGAGCGTTGGGGTAAATTGAGAAACTGTTTCATGAATGTACTCAAGAGAAGCAATAGGAAGAGTGGCATCAACTAAGGTTGTGTCTTGGAAATATGAAAAGGAAATGGATTTTTTAGTATCCCATGTTGAGGGAAGAAAAACATTAACTAACTTGTCCATTGATATAGGTGACAATTCAACACAATGCAATAGCTTCTACTTCAAGGACCTACCACCACCTACACTAAGTTCGTTTTCTATGAGAACATCATCTCCAAATAGTTTTTCTGCTAGAACAACTTCCAAGAAATACAATGATAACACTATCTTACGAGATATGGTCAATGTTATAAAATCATCGCATGAAAATAGACAAAAACGCATGTTAGAAATGGATGAGACAGACCATTTATTTATGTCTATGAGCAAAAACTTGAAAAAGAAATTACTAAAAATTGAGCAAACGAATATTAAGTTCCAAGAGCACAAACTTCTTCACGAAGCTGAAATCAAGATATTAAATAATCGAGAGAAAGTACTAAACACTCCGTTGGTAGTGCATGCAATAAAAAAATACATTATAAAAATACTTCTAAACCAAATCCAGCCAATATTCCAACAATAAATAAAACCAAAACTCTCTGAATAAATATTCACAATGAGAATGGAGTTACTCAAAAAATTATTCCAATCAATTATGACATGGTAACTCATAATGGAAATGAGAATATAGTGTATGAAGAAGTAGATATTGCCACACCGGAAAGCAAAGGTGAAGCTGATAGGAGCCCGACAAATTATTATAATAATTTTTTAAATTAGTTTCTAGGCATCTATATAACCATTTTTTTTACCCAAGGTCCAACAAAATAGTTTATACCATTTTAAGAGTAACTTTAGTAAAAAACAGTAATGTGAGAAAAAGCTGATTAACTAATAAAAACTAATTGTGTTAGAACTTAGAAAAATCATTGCAAAAAAATGTAAAAAGTTTTGTAATTTACCTACCTGAGACATACTGCTAATCTTTCTTTTGTGCTAATAGCTTCACGATAAGTGGTTTTTTTTTATAGATGTCATTTTTAATAAATTTGTGTAACATTTCAAATTGTGTTTGATTCATCCGAAAATATAAATGATATCTCTCACTATCTTCAACCAAAGTTTTGTACAGTGTATGATATTCACCATACTTAGCCCTTGCTTGATTTATTTCGTGAATCTAGTATCGTCTATTATGTCTTTTTTTCTTAATTTGTTTTTGTATGACATATAAGCATATAAAATTCAACATATCTTCTTCGATATCGTCATACAGCGGTTCATTGTGATCCATGCTGATATCTACACAGTTCCTTTCGTTACGAGCTTATGACATTAGCGACACGTGTTATGGTGTGGAGTCGGGTGTTTTATTTGTGCACGGTCTGCGTCGGGTGTCGTCACGTCTCGTCGCGTCGGGTTTAAGTAGTATGTTCCCACCTTAAAAGTATTACTTACACTGCTACTTTGTATAATTTCCATCTTTTTTATTTTGTTGAAAAGCTGTGCTAACTCTTATCGCTTTTTCTAAACTTAAGTCTCTCATTGCAAGTATTTTTTCTTGAAATAACACACCCTTTACTCTGATTACAATGCCGGGTGTTTGTAGGGTGAGTAACCGTAGGAAAATGTTGGATGGAGTTGCTACAGTGCGGACACTGGCTGTGGGATCTTCATCGAAAGCTTCCAGAATACGTTCGTAACCAACATTACGTTGTCTGGCAACTCCAGGTTCATGGCGATTTAAATTGCCAGTTTCCTTTAAGCGTATAAATTTGGTTTCAAACGTATGACGATTAGGTTGACGTCTAATTATTTTTGCTTCTAGTCCATTTCTATCAGATCTACCGTATTCCATCAAATTATCGGCGTATTACTCGTTAGTAAAAGCAGCCATTAAAAATAACAATAAAAACAAGATAACCAAACTTATCAGAAACAAAAACAATACGTAGAGCAGATGAGTTAAATTCACGTGAAGTACGGAAAGGACGGAAAGCCAGTGAAAATGTTAGGTGTTACAAATGCAACTAGGACATTACAAAAATCAATGTCGCTCCGCAAATATGGAAAAAGAAAAGCAAGTAAACGCATTTAGTGCTATGTTCCTGACGGGTGAATTTAGCGACAAAGATTGGTATGTCGACTCGGGTGCGAGTATACACATGTTTTCCGAGTCAAGTAAAAATATGTTGAAGAATGTATTGTATAACACCGAACCTCGAGATATTGTTGTGGCAAATAAGGAAATCGTGCTAGTTATATGTTCAGGTGACATAGAAATAACGACGATAGGGCGAAATAAACAACACAACGTTAATGTCAACAATGTTTTATGCATACATAACCTCACCACGAACCTTTTATCCGATAGTAAGATGATAACAAGTGGCAACAGAGTTATTTTCAAAGAAAATGTATGTCACATTTATAATCAACGGAATGAATGTATTGGAGAAGCATATTTAACAAATGGTGTGTATAAGTTAAACATTATGAAGTCAGAACAACTGATAGCAGCGACGGCAGTGACTACTAACTGGACATGGCACAGACGACTTGGCCACATAAACTGTAACGACCTGAAGATCATGAGAGATGGAGCAGTTAAAGGCTTGTCATTCCAAGATAAGGCAGAAATAAGCAGAGGTAATTGTACAGGGTGCTGTGAAGGAAAGCAGACTAAACTCCCCTTTCCTGTTAGTTCTTCGCGGAGTAAGAATATTTTGAATATTGTACACGCTGACCTTTGTGGACCTATGGAGACAAAGTCGCTCGGACAGGCTAGATATTTTCTTCTATTCATAGATGACTACAGTCGTATGGCTTTTGTATATTTCCTAAAATCAAAAGATGAGACTTTCACCTATTTCAAACAATTTAAGAACCTAGTGGAGAACCAAAAGTCTACAAAAATAAAGATATTAAGAACAGACAATGGTGGAAAATTCTGTTCAGCAGAAATGGAAAATTATAAGCAGACCGGAATTATACATCAGAGAACAAATCCGTACACACCCCAACAGAACGGGATTTGTGAGAGGTATAATAGGTCAGTTGTAGAAATTTGTATATGAATAATAGGTATTTGTAGATGATTTTTTTGTATTTTATAGTAGTAAAAAAATATGTGACAGATTAATAATTGAATTAAAAGAGAAATTTAATATTAAAAATTTAGGTTAGATAAAGCATTGTCTTGGTATGAATGTTGTTGTAAAAGAAAATTCAATAACTATAGATCAAAAGGATTTTGTAGATGTTATTTCAAAAAGATTTAACATGTTTAATTGTAAAAGTTCAGATACTCCTATGGAGAACAATTTAAACCTAGATAAAGCTAAAACTATTTGTCAGAAATATCCATATCAGCAGTTGCTAGGTGCGCTAATGTATTTATGTGTTTTAACAAGACCTGATATGGCTTATGCGGTGAGTTTCCTCAGTCAGTATAATAATTGCTATGATGAATCTCACTGGAAACATTTAAAAAGAGTTTTAAGGTATTTACATAAAACTAAAAACTATGGTTTGCAATATGTAAAGGGTGATAGTATGTTGGTTGGGTTTGTTGATGCAGACTGGGCATCATGTGCAATAGATAGGAAGTCTTACACAGGTTATATATTTAAATTGTCTGGAAGTGCTATATCATATGAGTGTAGGAAACAAAAGACTGTTGCGTTGTCAAGTACGGAGGCAGAGTATATGGCTCTCTCCGAAGCTTGCAAAGAGGCTGTTTATTTAAAAAAAAATAATTGCTGAGATTAATGGAGGTCATACTGATAATGAACCTGTTAATTTATTAAGTGATAACCAGAGTTCACAGAAATTAGCATGTATACCTTTATTTCATAGAAGGACAAAGCTTACACTTACACTACCAGTAGAGTTGAGCGACATTGCGCATACTTCCCATATGTAAAAGGTGTAACGGATAAGATAGGTAGAATTTTGGATAGAAGATTTAATATAAAATCTATATTTACGCCCTTTAAAAAACTTGCGGCCTACCTACGTACACCTAAAGACATCATCCCGTACCAATATCCCGGGGTTTATAAGGTTGACTGTAGCTGTAGTAACTCCTACATTGGACAGACTAAACGAGATTCCGGCTCTAACCACTGGATCGAACTGCATAAACCTCAGGTGATCTCCACTGAGCGTCATTACTTCCCACGTTTAGCAAGAGAAGCTATAGAGATCAAAAAACATCCTAAGAATTTTAACAGAGAAGATGGTTTTAAACTTGCACAAGCGTGGAATCCGGTGGTTAGTTTATATAAATCGCAAATAGTGCAAAGTGTGGAGCGTAAGGATACAGTTAAGTGTTGTGTGTCGTGATATGGAACCTAAAAAAGAAAAACGAACTAGACGTAGGGTAGATAGGTTAATTTACCACTAGTGCTTGTCAACGGCAGTCTAGCGAAACTCGGAACAAATAAAAAATTCTATGGAGTTTGCATGGCAAATAATGGCGGATATACCTATCTCACTCGCGCAATATGGTTTCTCTTTCTAAATATCGTCTCGTCCGCCATGACAGATATTTGATGTTTGATTTTGTAAACAAGTGGTAAGACGTGTTTTCGTTTGTTTACTTTTACAACTTGACATTAAATCATTTTTCACACATAATCTTATTTATAACTCCTCAATCTGCTAGACTGAGGAAGTAATATTAATTGTTTTAGATAATGCCGCCGAAAAATCGGTTTGTGACATGTGAAATTTGTGGAGATCGTGCTAAATGTTTAGAAGGCAACAAAAGGAAGTTTATGGCAAAATTTCCAGTGGATGAGTCCCGGTAAGCATTGATTTAAATATAATATGCCTTCTAAGCAATAACTTATTTTACTTAAGTTCATTTTTATTCATATTGTGTAGTAGGGTTGTACTCTATCGATAAATATCAAGATATCCAAAAATGATACAAAATGGAAAATAATGTCAATGGCGTTTTTTTGAAATTCTAAGGCTAGACTAACGATAGAAACATACTACAGAACATACACACATACAGAAACATACTACACGCCACGCCATAACACGCCTCGCCACTGTCATAAGCTCGTAACTGCGTAGACGTTTAAAGAACAATAAAGAATAATAATAGTATATCGCCCTTACACTGCTTACATATATAAGTAAAACAATAAACAATAATATGTAGATGCAAACAGGGCGAGTCTAGCTACGGCCCTGGATGCAAATAACAAATAACATGTTTTCAGATGCCGACGATGGGTAAAGTTTGTAGGAAAAGAAGATTAAATATATGTTTCAATACAAAAAACTCCACACATTGAAATATGTATGTGGTGCTCACTTTGAAAAGACAGAATGACAGACAGAATCTTCCTGATGAAAAGTTGCTTGAATTTCCTTGTCATATCAGTTCATACACTGACATGATTACCGTCGAAGTGTCTAAAAGAAGAAATTATGATGAGTCCTCAACATCCACAATCCAACCAATCGCCGGACCTAGTCACATGGGTAAAATAATAATTCTTTATTTTGAAACTACACCATTTATAATTATGAACTTATTTTTTAAGTACATTGTCATATATCGATTTGCAGAACAATACGTACAAGAACAGCAACCATCTAATCCGAAATTTTCTGACCAAAAATTGCTGCAACCAGAAAGGGAGTACTCTGGTAAACATCTACAGTGGAGTATTTTTACTGAACATGATTACTGCATACAAAACGATAAAGTCCTTCCAGAAACTCCGCGAGGTGAAAAAGTGAAGAAATCTGACTTAGGTAGGTAATAAATAAAACATTTCAGTTTTTATTGATTTCTCTGCAATGTTGCTGCCATTAAACCGTTTTCAATAGTATTGCAGTCATTGAACTACATTTATTTCAAGTACTGTACAAGTTGTGGAATTAGCAACTCCCAATATTATTTTGATTAATATATGTATGTATTTATTTCTATTCCAGATCTAGAAATCACACCTCGGAAAAAGAAGCTGATTAAAAAAATAAACATATTGTTCAAACAGAAACTCAGTGTTTACCGAAGAGAAAGGAATATAATGCCCCATATTAGGTCATTAGCACTTAAAACTTTTATAAAGGCGTATATACGCAACCGTGGTAAAAAACCTCAAGGTAAACGATGGTCATCTTTAGAAAAAGCTTTGGCTATTGCTATATATAAAAAGTCTCCTCGAACATACAGACACTTACAATATTTAATGGCATTACCAAGTGTACGAACATTGCAAACTCTTCTTCAAGGCATAGAGTTAGAACCAGGAATCAGCCAAACTATCATGGATACATTTAAAAATGAAAGCTAAAAATTTGAATGATAAAGATAAATTTTGTGCTTTGTTATTTGATGAAATTGCTTTGAAAAAGAGGCTTATTTTCAATTGTAGAACAGATAAAGTAGAAGGCTTCGTTGATTTAGGCGAAAATCAGTACAGATCTTCAGAGATCGCTAATCGCGCGTTAGTCTTTATGTTACAAGGCCTTCACAAAAAGTTAAAACAGCCAATAGCATACTACTTCGTTAAAGGTACCATTTCGTCCCAAAGCCTTGCCGTTTTAATTAAAGATGTTATTAAAGCTGTTGGTGATATTGGATATACTATCATCACTACAGTTTGTGACCAAGGGCCTACAAACGTAGGAAGTTTAAATTTACTTAAGGAGTGGTCTGGTATCACAACTACATCCAATTATTTCATATTAGATAATATGAAAATATTCATAATGTTCGATGTACCTCATTTATTTAAATCTATTCGTAATAATTTTCATAGTGGTGGAGTAATAGAAATTGACGGGAAAAAAGGATGTTGGTCACATCTTATAGATGTAGTAGAAAAAAATAAATCTACTTTACATTTAAAAAAATTAACATCCCTTCATGTAAATCCAACATTCAATTCAAAAATGAAAGTAAAGCTGGCTACGCAGGTGCTAAGCAATACCGTTGCTGCAATCTTAAAACTTATGGCAGAGTCATGTGGAAATTATGATAAAAAGAAACAAATATTAGAAACGGCACAAATAGTTGAAGATTTAAATATACTTTTTGATTGCACTAATGGTCCTGCGTCGCAAAAGGACATAATCAGGAATAGACGACAAAATGTCACAAAAAAAACAAACCACATCGCATTGTGGAGAAGCTACAAAGCAAAGATTAGTACGATGCGCTTTCTTAAATCAGATAGCTTTTTAAGATTAAAAAATGTCAGATGCTTTCAGGGGTATGTCACGTCTCTCTCATCTCTTAACGATATTTGGGAATATGTTGAGGCAAAAGGTTTCAAGTATTTAAATCTTCGTCAATTGAACCCAGACGCTTTGAAAAACCTATTTGGAATGATACGACAACATTGTCCGACAAATCGAAATCCAACTTGTCACCATTTCACTGCAGCTTTAAAATCAAACATTTTGACAAAATTAAGTACCCCAGTTGGCAGAGGCGCCAACTGCGAGGAAGATGAAAACGAAGCTATTTTAGACTTTGAAGATTTCTTTGGAAATAACACAGACATAAATTTAAAACAAGGACAGCAAAGCCCTTTCCAGCTATTACCTAACGATCCTGAACCTCACGAAATACAATTACCCGAATGTGAAGATAATGTTCTACATTTGCCTGATGACTTTTTATTACCTGATGATGATGCAGAATATTCACATATAGAGAAAACATTGTTTGAATCGTTCCAAAAGCAACCAACCGTGTATGTAGCGGGATATTTGGCCTCGGCAGTACTTAAAAAAATGGCATGGCAATGTGAGCATTGCAAACGCAGTTTAAAAACAGAAGACCCAAACGTATGTAACTTAAAAATGTATAGTTATATTAATTTGCGCGAGTGGTGGCAAGAGAGCAAGAGTCTTACATATCCCACAATTAATCTCTGTAAGCTAGTTGACGCAGCTACATTATGCTTTGAAAACGAAGTGAAACCAATACTTCATGAAAAGCATATTTGTCAGTAAGCCATTACTGTTATGTTGGCAAAATGTGACAATTTGTTGTGGATATGTAATGACCACAAAGATCGCTTACTTCATACATTGTTGCTTCGTTTAAGTCAGCTATTAATACGAAATGAATGTAATCGCATTAATTTATCATTAGCTGAAGCTGAAGAAACAAACAGCTAATAATATTAAAAAAGCTCAGCAACAGGGGGTAGCAAAATAATTATCCCCATGTATCCCCAAATATACTTTCGGCCGCTACCCATCGTAGCGGCCGAAAGTATATTTTGATATCTAAGTGTAATTTAATGTTGTTTGTCACGTTAAAAACGACTGTTATTATTTTAAGCGATTGAAGTCACAACACTAACCAACGGAAAGAACAGTCCAGACTATTGAGACTAATGATCCATCCACCAGCCACTTAAGTTTCCTATACACACATAAAAATAAATGCGTCCTCTGAAAAACGCAAACATAAACGTAACTTTCCTTTTGTGGTTATCTACCTTTAGTAAAATAAAAAATATATACAAAAAATTGTTTTATTTTATATCTACATTGGTTCAACCTTGTATTCATAATATTCATTGATTTAACTCTATAAACATAATACAATGTTGGACTTCAATGTGGACTAATTTTTAATTATAAAAAAATCTGTCAAATATAGCTGACACTGATATGAATATATATAAACCTATCGATAAACAATAGAGCATGGCTACATCACTAATTGTTTCGTTAGATTGGTACAACTGTCATTTGACGTAATTATGTTTTTAAGTTTTTATTATCCCTTTCAATAAACGTGGTGAGGTGGTGAGATATGTATGATGAATTTGTACACCATCCACCTCAAAAATCCTTCTCAAAATTCTTTCTATCCCTTATGCAATCCGCCTTTGTCACATTAATAAGTCCATTATTGGCTACCTTATTACTAGTACCTTGGTCAGACACAGTGTTACAACTTTTCAAATCCGTCCACAAAACTTTTCTTATTATTGTTAGTAATTGTTGTTTTAAACTTATGGTTTTTGTACTTTCAGTGCAAGAGCTAAAAGCAACAGGTTGTTTGTATTTTTTTATAATACCTTTGACCATAAAAATTACATGATATAAAAAAGATGTTTTGCGGACTACTTCGTCATTGCAAAACCCTTTTATTTATTTTCTACCTTGTCGTATTGTATGTTTGCACTAATGGACATTCATTTGATCTAGGCATCAGGCAAATTTTCACCATCAATTTATTTAATGTGTTTTTTTTGGGATAAAAAACATATTTGGCTTAGCAAACGAAATTCTTTTGAGCTTGGCTTACAGTAACATTTTTTTCATATATTTTGAAGCGATTTAGTTTTCATCGACAACTTCTTTATAGGATTACCGCTGATAATAAAGAATGAAGGAAAAATATATTAGTGACGGGAACAGTTTTTGGTAATCGTACTGAGAAGTGTTTTTTGAAAGTTATGCAAGAAGGAACAGCAAGGTTACGATCACAGTCGGCTTGATGTACGCAGCGCCATTTATGCAGTTCGCTGGAATGATTACAGCGTAGTGACTGTTATCAAGTGAATATGAGCCCATACGAACTGCAAGAAGATACTTAACTGCACAAAATAAAATCGTAAATTGTATACCAATACAATCGTTTTATGGGATATCTATCGTTTATCTGAATGATTAATGCAAATATCGGTACCTATCGAACAGTAATGAGGGGTAAAAAGTGGTATTTTCCTTTACTGACTCGCAATTACTACAACGACGTAGATATCCTCGAGTTTCATCGTAACATTGCCAGAACCGTACTTCAAAAGTATGGAATTGATAAGCAGCGTCCGGACCCTACCAAATGAGTATTAACGAATGTACCTACATCAGTACGAAAGCATAATGTCGAGCACATGATCTGCAGGGCACCTAGACGCCTGCGATGCGTCTATTGCCGTCTATTGCCGAAGCCTAACAGTCAATAACTATATTCAAACGAAATTAAATCCTACTGACCTCAGCTGTCCTTTGGCCCACTTCGGTACTTCATATATGCCTTTAATCAGCTCGCCAGCGCCTATTTTTCGCCTCCATTTTTTTTCAAAAATTTTCATCAGTTCATTTTCCACACAATTTTCTTTCTCAAAACTTTCCACTCGTGCTGCTTCGCGGTCCTTCCTCCTATCCCTCTACTTTTACTTTAATAGCTGCGTCTAGCTGAGACCTTTTTTCTGCCACCACTCCCGCTGATATACCCGTTTTTTAATTGTGTGATATTGATATAATGAAATGACATTGAATTTTAACGATAACTAAGAAATGAAGGCAAATTATTCACAAAATTAACGGGGTAATACCATGTTAAAAGATAATCTTTTTTTAGGATGGATTCTAGATCTAGAGCTAGCCCGGAACAGTTTGCAGTTATACTGGAATTTATGGAGAGGTACGTAAATAATAATTTATTACATTAAAAAGCTTCCTTTGTTGTTCGAATCCTTCTCATACCAAGGAATTTGTAACATAAACAATAACGTATCAGACACTTGAATGCGCTTGAACTAGGTATTTATGAAGCAATTGAAACGATTGTGCGTAGCCCTTGTTCCCTAAATAGACCACTTGTTTCTTTGAAATAGTTTTTGTTCTTATGTTAAACGTAGGTAATAGCATATACTGCTATCTTATGTTATTAGAACTAAAACATAATGCAACTTATGTTCTAGATGTACAGCACCCGCACTCGCAGAATCTCAATTTAACAACGATTCTATAAGGATCTACGATATGCGGGAAAGTACCACGATTAGACTGTAGGGGCGGTGTAATTGTTGAAGGTAGACTAATGAAACGGTTTAACGATCTGGTTTATTTACGTACTAATTTAAATAGAAATACAATAATAATAAACTTTGCATGCAATATTATATAAAATGGTTTGATCTTATAAGCATGGTGATATAGCGAGACCCCAGCAAGGGTCTCAAGGTAGAATCAAGGCAGACCGTCTGTGGCAGAAATTGGCAGACTTACTAAACTCCAGTGGTGGAGGTAAGTAAGTAAACCAGCTGAAAAATGGAAGAAAGTAAGCCTGTTTTTTTTTTTTAGAAAAGTACTTGGTATAAATACATATATTTGAGTACATTTTTCATAAATTAATTGCATGGCTAAATATTAACACAAATAATTATGTTCAGGTGTGGGCAGATTGGAAAGCGAAAAAAAAAGCTTTGGCAATGCACCGTGAGGCTAGTGGTACTGGTGGTTCAGGTTCAGAACAAAGAGTGTTGGCCATAATGGAGTTGACTTCTGTTATTGGTCAACCTGAAATTGAGGAGAGAGGATTTGATGTTAGTTATTATTTTGTTTGTGTTCTAGAAACTAGTTTATAACTTTTATTTTGTAATGTTATTTTCCCCATATTTCAGAAGCCACAACCTCGATGCTCTCGCCTACCATCAGACTCTGTCCACACCAAGTCGCATTCTTTAGAATTACGTGCACCTCTGTTTAGCCTTGGAATGAAGGAATACTGGTGTAAAAATATATTGTTATTTATTTTGTATAATTTGTACATATATGTACAAAAAATTATTCATACAGGAAGTACATGCTTTGCTTCATTTTCAATGCCACCTCCCTTTGAATATTTGACGACTCCATCGCCCATCTCCGCGCCCACGCCGATAGATCGCACAGCCGCCGACAGACCAAGACGGCGGTCGACAATCCCTTTGCCCGCGGTGTCGCCAACCACATCTACCCCGCGGCGGCGTAGGCAGTTTAGAGCGCGCACGCGGAGAGTTCGAACTCCTTTCGAGCGAGCCACGACTGAATTTGCGGCTGTCGAAAACCGTCAGGTTCGATTAGAGGAGGAGCGCGAAAGAAATTATCATCAGAGGTAGATGGAAAGACTCAGAATAGAGGAGAGACGAATACAAATGGAAGAGAGCAGAAGCACGATATTGTATCTTTTAGCTGGTGTTTTAGACAATTTGTCTGAAATTGTACCCAACCAATTAAGGTCATCGTCACTACCATCAACAGATACACTCTAATACCAGGAGGTGGCGGTGGTCTTATATAAAAATATTTATATAAGATTAAAATATTTCTAATATAAATATATGTGGGATACCATAATCAGAATTTTAATTTTAAAAATAATAGGAATTCTATTAGTTAAGCGGGCAACACAGAAAATGAGTAGTAGATCAGTAATGCTAAGTCGCGCATGGATCTGTCCGAAAAGAAAAAATAAAAAAGTTTTGTTTTATCACCACGGCTATTCACCTTACGCATAGACATCTTATGGCGGAAAGAAGGAGTCGCGGGAGGGGTAATCAGCACGCGATCGCTAGTAGCGGCTGAACGAACGAGTGAAGCGCTCGTGAGTTTTGTTTTTTTGTGACCAAAAAGTAAAAACGTCGTTTATCGCAAGATTTTGTCTGTATTAGTCAATTGTCATTTGTTTTCAATCAGGTAAGTGTTAATCTTTCTGAGAATTATTGTACTTTTGATATGTGGAGTTGTTCTGAGTATAATTCTTAAAACTTTTTTATAACCTCGCTTTTGTTTCAAAATTCCGGGTTGGGGTTAGTTGAGCTATAGTTGCTCAACTTACCCCACGACTCAAACAACTAAAGTAATGAATGTTTTACGTTTATTAGGATGCGGACTTACAAGAGAAAGACTACAAGATGTTCTTACACTACTGAAGATTTAAAAAATGCTGCAAAGGCTGTCAACGATGAAGAAAAAAGTGTTAATGCCGCTGCTAAAGAATTCGGTATCAAACGGATGACTAACAAGATTTTTGAAAAAAAAAAAAATGAAGGTGATGATTCATCCATGGGCTATGCAAAACTGAGGCAAGTATTTTCTCCTACACAGGAAGACTCTCTTAAAAAATACTTGCTACAAATGGCATCAATCTTCTATGGATATTCTCCAAAAGACGTCCGTCGCCTTGCCTATGAATGTGCTGCTAAATTTGGCATTGAAATTCCATCCAGCTGGACTGCAAATAAGATGGCCGGAAAAGAATGGCTTACGATGTTTTTAAAACGAAATGCCGAGCTATCCATCCGAAAACCAGAACCCACTAGCCTTGGTAGGGCAACATCATTTAATGCGCAGAATGTTAAAGTTTTTTTCGAGAAATTAACGGATGTAATGGATAGATATGGATTTACTGCAGCAGACATTTGGAATGTAGATGAGACAGGAGTATCCACTGTGCTGAAGCCAAATAAAATTGTAGCTGCCAAAGGTTAGCGGAACGTCGGCGCAATGACTTCTGGGGAACGAGGGACTAACGTTACAGTAGTAACTGCTGTATCTGCTCTTGGAAATGCTGTACCTCCTTTGTTTGTATTTCCTAGGAAACAGTTTAAGACACACTTTCTTAACGGTGGTCCCCCTGAATGTATAGGAGCAGGAAATGCCAGTGGATGGGTTACAGACGAAGAATTCCATCAGTTTATGCAACATCTTATAAAACATGTGAAACCATCCATTGAGCGCCCTGTTTTATTAGTGCTGGATAATCACTCCTCTCACTTGAACGTGAAGAAACTAACTTTGGCCAAAGAAAACGGAGTTGTAATGTTGTCCTTTCCACCGCATTGTAGCCACAAATTACAACCGTTGGATGTGTCAGTCTTTGGACCGTTCAAAAAGTATTGCGCTGCTGCTCAAGATGCATGGCTACGTAACAACCCGGGGAAACCCCTTACTATCTATGATATACCCAAAATAGTCGCTGATTCGTTGCCGTTTGCTCAGACAAGTATAAATATCATTAACGGTTTCCGAAAGACAGGCATCTTCCCATATAATGAAAACATCTTTGGCGAAGATGAGTTTTCACCATCATTTGTAACCGATCGTCCTGAAGCAGAAACAACTATCGAGCTAGAAAAAGATCCAGAGTAAGCTGTGATTTCCAGCACTGAATGTAATCCCACTCCTTCTGCCTCCACCAGCCAAGCTGAACCCGAACCAGGTCCGAGCAACAGGGAAAAAGAGACGTTCTATCTAAAACAAGCATTTTCCCCGGAAATTGTACGACCTTAAGGCTGGCCCTAGAAAAGCAGCTGAAACTAACAGAAGAAAGAGAAAAGCTGCAATACTAACAGACACTCCCGAAAAAAACGCTTTAGAAGAGCAGCGAAATAAGACCACAAAGAAAGTTAAGAAGCCAAAGAAGAACATGAATAAGAAAAGGAAGAAGGGTGTCTGTAAAAAAATACTCCAGTCAAGTGAGGAAAGTGATGACGATGATTATTCCTGTCTGATTTGTTGCGAAGGCTATGCTGAAAGTTTACCAGGAGAAAATTGGATCCAGTGTCAAGCTTGCAGGGAATGGGCACATACAAATTGTGTTTCTGGTGCTGGTCTTACTTTCGTTTGTGTCAATCGCAACAGTGACAATGATCATTAAGTTCCAAAGATCTAATTAATATTTTTTAAAGATATAAACTATAAGAATAATAATATAAACATGTTAGTCTGATTTTAAATAGAAAGACTGAAACTAATGCTGAAGTTAATCTTAAGATACGTTAATGTTTTGTTGAATCTAGTTTTGTTTAATTGTTCAAAATTACTTTCAAGTGTTGTTGTTCTGTCACTAAAAGACAATTAATAAAGAGCTGATTGTCAAACACATATTTTACTTCATCTCTAGTCAACATTGAACCCATGTTTTGGTTAGACATTCTTAGTGCTCAATTTGCCCCATACCCTTGCTCAACTTACCTCACCAGTGGGGAACATTGAGCATACTTGACTTCCTGCATATCAATGCCGATGTAGCTCTTAAATTCGACATCTTACAAAAGAATGACTATGGACACTTTTGATAAGGGATGAATTACGAATCCATCAAGCCGCTTAAGAACTCATTGAGAATTATCATTGAGGAGCTATATCCGTTCAAGTGAACAATTGCTCAACTAGCCTCGCCCTACCCTAATTTACCTATTCATTTACGCCGGTCAACGAGCGATGCACCGCTTTACGTAAACAAGTAATGCTTCGGGACGGTGACGCGCAATTAATTCGCTAGTACGCACTGTACTAACCGAATGCTACGGGACGTAGTTGTTGACGTCATATTTAATTATTTTATTACGAAGATTTTTAGAAGAAAGTTATGAACAATTTATAACTTATTACTTTAATGAAGAATTATAGCAGAACAAAAAAATAAGAAGTTAAGAAGTTAATTCACTACCATGCCACCGAAAAGAGATAAAGACGATGTAGAAAGTATAAAGTCGGGGGGACCGCGAATATCCTTTAGTGATTTAGAAAAGTCCATGATCCCGTTTACTGGTGACGACACGTATCCGATCACGAATTGGATTGAGGAATTCGAAGATACAGCTGAAATCATGGAGTGGTCTGATATCGAAAAACTTATTTATGGAAAAGACTGCTTGCCGGTACTGCTAAACTATTTCTTAGGTCTGTAGGAAGTGTGAAGAATTGGGAATTTCTGAAGAAGTTGCTACAAGAAGAGTATAGTCCGAAGCTGAACCACGCCATTATACATAAAAAACTGGCCTCACGTAAGATGAAGAATGAAGAAACATTTCAACAATATTTTCTTCACATGAAGGAGTTAGCTCTACATGCCAGCATTGAAGACGCCGCCCTCATGGTTTATGTTATTGACGGCATCAGTGTCAGCGAAACCAACAAAGCTATATTGTACGGTGCTAATAACTTGAATGAGTTCAGAGCTAAGTTAGACTGTTATCAAGAACTAAGAAGAATTGAAAAGAAGAATAACTTTAAGACGAATACACGACGAATTAAATTTGCTGGCGAAGACTCTTACACTGCTACAACTCCAGGACGAAAACCAATTATAAAGAGTTGTTACAACTGTGGCGATACTGATCATCTGGTACCAGCTTGTATGAAAGGCATTAAATGTTTTAAATGCAACAACTATGGACATAAAGGAACTGAATGTTCTAACCAGAGTAGAAAATCTTTAAATATTCAAAAAAAAGAAGTAGAAGGAAAGATTCCTTATAAGAAGATTAAATTGAATGACGTTGAAATGACAGCACTAACAGGTACAGGAAGTGACGTAAATCTAATAAGATGACAGAATTAACAGAATTCGAAAACGACAGACCGAAATATGAAAATAGCTCTAAATTATGTCTGACAGGCGTAGGCAAAGGGCAAATCAAAATAGTAGGTCACTTTACTGCTAAGCTCCAAATCGATGACTGTTTTGCGGACGTTAGATTACACGTCGTAAATGATGAGGCTATACCTGTCAGCTTAATACTTGGAAATCCAATATTGCACGATTTTAAGATTAATTTTACATCTGATGGCATTACTGTAGAAAAGATAACACATCTTACACTGTTGACCGAAGAGAACGATTTTCACGATGACTACACGCTAGCACATGCTAAGCTATCTGAAAACATAAAAAAGATGATTAAATAATATAAACCAGCAGACGCTAAGAAAGTAAAATAGAAATGAAAATAATACTTACCGAAGATACTCCAATTTACCAGAGTCCACGCCGATTATCACCTCTGGAGAAAAATGTAGTAAATCAGCAAATAGAAGAATGGACAGAACAAAAAATTATCCAACCAAGCCAATCAGATTTTGCAAGTCTCATAGTTTTAGCGAAGAAAAAGAATGGTCAATACAGGCTCTGCATTGACTACAGAAAATTAAATAAGAAGATAATAAAAGAGAGATTTCCATTGCCTTTAAATGTCCACGAAGACAGCAGAAAGTATACCTCATTCGTAAAACCACAAGGACAATATGAGTTTACGAAAATGCCTTTTGGACTTTGCACTGCACCATCAGTATCAGTTTGACGACCCGCGTGGCGCAACGGTTACCGTACCGGTCTGACACGCAGTGAGTCCCGGGTTCGATTCCCGGCCAGACAGGTATCTGAATGATGAGTTTATATTCTTGTTCTGGGTCTGGGTGTTTGTGTATTCGTCTTTGTGTGTGTCAATGGCACACCCACGACACAGGAGAAAATCCTACTGTGGGGCTATGAGTGTAGAAAGCGTTTTAAGTTTTTTTTAAAGTTTTTTAAGTATTCCAAAGATTTATCAACGACATCTTTCATGATTTCATTGCGAATGGCACAATTTTGGCTTATCTCGATTATCTAATTATACCTGCAACCGATGTTGACGAAGGATTAATAAAACTAAAGAAAATATTTGAAAGAGCTGAAGAATATGGATTAGAGTTTAACTGAGCTAAATGTCAGTTTCTAAAAAAAGAAGTAGAATATTTGGGCTATTTAATGAGAGACAATGAAGTACGAATATCAAAAGATAAGACCAATGCGGTATCAAGATTTAAAATTCCGAAATACATAAAATCGTTACAATCATTTCTTGGCCTCACAAGTTATTTCAGAAAATTCATAAGAAACTACTCATTAATTGCTAGACCATTAACAGATCTTTTGAAGAAGAATTCCAATTTTTGTATTGACGAAGAGTGCGAAAAAGCGTTTTTAGAATTAGAATATATTGTGCAGCTCGCCTGTCCTCCGAATTTACAATCCTAGCCTGGAGATAGAGCTACACACAGACGCTTGTGCCAAAGGTTTTGGAGCTGTACTTCTACAAAGAAGTCCTAAAGATGACCAGATGCATCCAGTACACTTTATGAGCAAAAAGACTTCACCAACCGAAGAAAAGTATCACAGCTACTTTTTAGAAATTTTAGCTATTCTATCTTTTAGACTACATGCAATCCTCATTGCGTCTTCTAAATGAGTGGAAAGACGATTGCGGTACTTATTTTTTAAGAAGCTCATCTTTGAAAATGAAACTTCACAGACATATGTAGATGGAAAAATTGTTAAAATAAATCGTGCGCAGTCTTTCAAATTGTTATAAGTGCTTGGAACATTTTGCCAAAATTCTGCATACTTTTGCTTTTCACGGTGTTCGATAAAAAGAGCTTTGAGTTGCGTGTCAAATTTTAATTCAATAATTTCATCCAACAGCTGTGTTTTGGGAAATCCAAACTGGCTGAATAATGTTATAGTGTCATTTTCAATATGCCAGGGGTTTTCCACGAGAATAAAACAATTTTTAATATTTCTCACGTCTTGGTGGATACTATTAGAAATAGATATATCGGACTCGGATCGTAGGGCAGCAATGGTTGGAAAATTGGAATAGTCTCCTGCTACGAGTTCATTTATGTATGGTTGCAGTTTGGCTTCAAATGCGAATATTTTATTTGTCATCTGTCCGATTATCTTGTTCGGTCTTTCCAACTCTAAATTAAGGTTATTGAACTTCATAGTAATATCAGTCAGAAAGGCCGTAAGTGCCCACCATTCATTGTTTTGTAGTTGGGGGTACTCTTTATCAGTTTGTTGTAAAAAAAGAATTATTTCGTGTTTTAAGTGAAAAAATCGTTGTAATACTTTTCCTTTGCTTAACCACCTAACGGCAGCATGAAAGATCACATCGCCATAATTAGCTTCTAATTCTTCCAGTAGTTCCTTAAATTTTCGGTGAGTAAGTTCACGCGCGCGAATAAAATTTATAATATTTATAACCGTACTCATCACTTCTTTCAACTATTCGGAATTTTACATGCCAAAGTTTCTTGGTGCAGCAAGCAGTGAATCGTTAATAAATTGGGTAAATTCCATTCCCACTTCATTAAAGCAATCAAACCATTGTGTGCACCCACCATTGACGGACAACCATCAGTGCACACTGATATTAATTTATTTACAGGTATACCGTATTTTCCGAAAAATTCTTTCAGAGCTTCCATAAGATATTATAACCTCTTGTATGGCCTTTCATGGGTATGACAGTTAAGAAGTCTTCTTCTATGATACCGTCCATTGTGCAGTACCGCACAAATAATGAGCTCTGAGAAAAAGAAGTTATATCGGTACTGGAATCACATGCAAGACGGAAGTATTTGCAGTTTTTCACTTTTTCAATTATTGTTACTAACATATTTTTCGAAATAACTTCAACGCGGCGGCGACAAGTAGATTCGGAAAGCGTAAGTTTTTTACTTTAGTCATTATTTTTTTACTGTTCGAAAAATTATGAAACAATGTTTCAGAAACAGTTAACATACATTCTTTTAGTAATTCAGCATCAGTAAATGGTTTCATTTTTTTTTTTGCAAGAATGTCACAAACTTGGTAAGACGCTTTTGTAACCGCTTCATTTTGCCCGACTGCAGTTGTCATAATATTTTGTTGCCGACGAATTGACGATTTCAAATACGTAATTTTATTCTTTCTCTCCGTGGATTCCAAAGGAAAGGTTTCAGTAAATGAGTTATGCTTACTTGTGTAGTGGCGAAATAAATTGTATCCTACAACAGTTTCCCGGCATATTAAACAAATAGCAGTACCTTCTTTATATCTATTTATAAAAATTCTTCCTCCCACTTTTCTTGAAAGCTCCTATTTTCATCACGTATCTTTTAGTACCACATTTCGATGATATTCCCGCCATTATACTTGAATTTATAAACTACTTACTTTGGGCAAAAAGCGTGCAGTATTGTGCGTTAAAACAAAACAAATGATGTGGCCGAAACGAAACAAGTGGTGTACGGGGGCGGCGGGGCTGGCGAGCGGGAAGAGAGAGGGGCACCCTACTGTCAGGGATTGCTCTCTCCACTGTCATTCATCTGTTATATATGATTTCTTTAGTGTTAACTTGACATCTGTTTTGGTAATTATTAAAAAAACTATTCAAATTTTTTGCCTCACTGCGGGCCGCACAAATACTGGCCGCGGGCCGCATGCGCCCCGGGGGCCGCTATTTGACGACCACGGTTCTATATGATCCTAAGGACGCTATGCCGTTCGAAATTATATTGGGTAACGAATTTTTAAGGAATATTGTAATGTTTATGAAATATTGTTCTGTGTGGTTGATGCCCAAAGACGAGGGATGGTTGAAATGTTCAATGATGAATTGTGAAATAATGAATGATTTTCACTGTCTAGGTCATATTCAATAATAAGAAGAGATGTGCAGTATTTGGTAATTAACTATCAACCTCAACAAGTGAAAGAAGCCCCAGTCCAAATGAAGATTATAGTCAAAGACGATATACGACGATAGACGTACGGTTGGAGAACGGAATCA
Source organism: Spicauda simplicius (assembly GCA_949699795.1). Lineage (NCBI taxonomy): Eukaryota > Metazoa > Arthropoda > Insecta > Lepidoptera > Hesperiidae > Spicauda > Spicauda simplicius. Next base: position 14,817,323 of record OX453074.1, on the reverse strand, counting down.
TACTCGTGAGTTATTCTGAATATTGCAGTCATTTGGTCCTTGTTCGAAATGTCAACTTCTCCACTTCTGTCTTCATTAGAATTAAATACCTGCTACAAGAGAAAAGCTATTAATAATCCTCTAAGCTCGTCTAAAAGGATGATAACATACACCAGAAAGCCACTAGATTTTAAATGGAAGTTAGGCAACTCCATTAGCTATTATTGAATAATGTAATTTCAGTACACCGATAAAGGATATATCTCTGCTTTATTACTTTTTAATTTTATTCTGAAGATGTCATAACTTAAAGAAACAATAAAAACACCAGTAATACCTCGACTTCCTGATGCAGTAAGATATGACAATAGCCGTCCATGTAGTTCCGGAATTAGAATAGGGCTACGGTATCCCCTGCCTGTTGTAAGAAGCGGGATTGCGGGAGGCTAGAGAGGCGACCCTGCGAAGGACGGCGGAATGTGTGGTGGCATACAGTCGTAAAGACCAGAGGAAGCGTTGGGTCTAGCCGCTCACCTTGGAGGAGCTCGATGATAGGGTAACATGTTCAGAGGACTCCGTATGTGTTCCTTTGGAGATCCTGGAGCTAATCGCTTTAGCGCTGAAGACGGGGGGGAAAGGTAGTTTAGTGCAGTAAAAAATCCACATGACCCTGCGTCTGTCCCGAGCGTCGGGTACCTCTTTGAAGGTTTCCCCCTGGGAAAAAAAAAGATAAAACAATACCAGTCATCTACTTAAATTTGTGCCTTATGGTAGATGTAAGTATTGTAGAAATGGTTTCAAATGTTAATTGTACCAAATCAAGAAGACTGTATTTAGTTAGTATTAGCAATTGTTTCTAGAATCTTCATTTAGCAAAATCAACTTTTTTAATTCTTTGTGTGTTTTTTATTAGAAAAGTACTTTATCTGTATATGGATAGTGTTGAAAATACTCAACAACTATTTTTGGTTACAGATTATTTATTATATATATTTTTTAAACACTTATGTGGCTTCTTTGTAAAATGTATTTAATAACAATTGTGCATATTTTTGACAAAAAAAAATTGCGCATGAAAGGGTGCGGCCTAGCCAAATAGAGTTCATCAGCGCCGAGATTCTGGATCCTGAGCAAGATAAAGAATTGTATGACACTATAGTCCGAAACATGGTTCACGGTCTCTATAGAGCAAGAAATTCCGCTGCACTTGAGTTTAGACCAAAGGGTGACGGTAGGCAGCCCCATCCTCCCTCCTCGTCGCTCCCTGCCTTAGGCCGGGACTCCACCAAAGCGGAGACGAGACGAGCGGAGAGGAGATGTTTTTTAAACAACCAATAGAATTGAGTTATTGACACGTCTCCTCTCCGCTCAGCTTCAGTGGAGATCGCTGTGTGGAGATGTGTAATATTTGTATGTCGCGATGGAAGCGGAGATGTGAGCTGTGCGCGGACGACGCGCAGTGGAGACGAGAGATGTGAGCGGCGTGCAGTGAGCGATGTCACCCTCCCCCCTCTCGCCCGCTAGCAACCCGCAGAACCCCGCGCGCGCGCCGGCCGGCCATCTTGCTAGTACCGTGCGCGAGCACACGCTTTTATCGTGAATAATTTGTGCAGTTTGTATTTTTCAACGTAAACAATTAGTTAATTTAAATAAAACGTAATGGATGAACAATTTATTGAATCAGTAAAAAAATATCCATGTCTATGGAACACATCAATAGATACCTATAAACTTACTGACGTCAAAGATGCAGCTTGGGAGAACGTTTTGAAAGAAACTCAATTATCTGACGGTAAGTGCAATTTATTATATTAAGTATTTCGTTCAAGTAATGTTGTAATACGAGTGTCTTGCCATGGAACGGCGCCCTCGTTGTTGAAATAACTACAGAATTTTTCTCGAACTTGATAGGCATCCATATTGTCATTCGATAATAGATTTTCCACGTTTGTGTCGTTAAACATAGTCGTGGCCAAACCCGTTTCATTATTATCTAGATAGCCAGGCATCTTGTCAATTAAAAAGTTGTGTAGAACACACGTTGCTTTTATCACTTTTTCCACTGTTTCTATTTTACATTCAAATTCTTTACGGTATACGTACCATTTCCGTGATAATACACCAAATGTAGCTTCCACAATACGACGAGCTCTTGAAAGTCTATAATTGTATGTTCGTTTTTCGTTATTTAAATTATCGCGTGGATATGGTCTCATTAAGTTAGTCATCAAAGGGAAAGCTTCGTCTCCAATAAAAACAAACGGTACAGGTTCTCCATTTTGGTACAAGGGTTGTGGCTGTGGTAGATTTAGTCTGTTTTCTCTCAAACGAATTCCGAATATACTATCAGCAAAAATACCACCATCGCTGAACCTTCCCATTGAACCTATATCTACCATAATTATTCTTCGGGTAGCGTCGGCTACGCACATCATTACAGTTGAAAACCTGTGTTTATAACAGTAATATGAGGACCCAGATTTTGGGGGTGCAAACATGTACACATGCTTGCCATCAATGGCCCCGACGCAGTTTTTGAATTGCCAGATTTCTTCAAATTGCTTTGAAATTTTTTTCCAATCATTTTCATTAAGTTCTGGCATAACCAAAGGTTGTAATACTGTCCACAAGGCATCGCAGACATCTTCTATAATTCTTGGAACAGTCGATTTTCCAATCCTAAAATTTTCAGCTATTTGTGAAAATTTTGAACCAGTCGCCAAATACCTGTAATAATTATAATATAGATTTATATTTATGTGTCGTGGTTTCAGTTAGAATAGAAGGGTCATTTCAAAATAATATCTTAATCAGTGTCGTGTTGTTTCCGGAACTATAAAAGATTAGGCATTACTGAAATTATGTATTTACAGAATTTTCACTCGTTCAAAAGTTATAGCCATTTTTAAATAATAGAAAAGAAACAATTAAAAGTCTAAGATTCACACGAGCACAACACATTGAAATCAAACAAATAAAATGGATTTATCACTCGTTATTTATTAACATTTCAAATTTCGACGCCGCCGTCTGCCGCGACCACGTACGAGAGATACAATCCGTTTTGTTTGTTTGATTTCAGATATTTTTTTTATAAATTGGTTTCCCTTGAAACTCTGGTATTTTTTAAATATTTATAATGGTTATAAATTCTGCATGAGTGATAATGCGGTAAGTATATTTTGACTATGGCAATGTCAACATTTAATATTTATAATGATTTCAATTATTTTTATTTCAGTAAAAACGGCTAAATCTAAGTGGAAAAAGTTGAGAGACAGCAACCGGGACACATTAAAAAGGAAGAATGCCACTAGAAGTGGACAGAGTGGTAAACAAATTCGTGAATGGAAATATGAGAAGGTAATGGAATTTTTGATACCATATATGACGAATAGAAACAGGACTACAAATTATACCTCACAAACAAATATAAATGAACAGGAAACAAATTCATTGGAAAGTAATGTAACCGATGAGTTTTTTGAAACATCAAGCAATCATACAAGAAGCACTCCAGAAGATCGTCCATCTGTACAACATTCGCCGTCACCGACATCAAGCGTCTCAGCCTCGACATGCAGAAATGCAACAAGAAAATCGGATGAAATAAGTAATTTACTTATACAGCACCATGCAAACCGTGAAAGAATACGCCAAGAAAAACTAGAAGTACAATCATTGATAGAGAAAAATAATACCCTTGACGAAATGGACACTTTTTTTCTGTCGATATCAAAAAGTGTAAAAAAGCTTTCTCAATATATGCAGCTTCAGGCTAAACGTAAAATTTTCAATGTTCTTTTAGAATTGGAAGAACTTGAGCTACAAAACACATGGTATAACACAAATGAAAATAACTGGTATTCCCCCGGTTACACTTCAGCACCGGGTCCAAGTTCGACACCGGGTCCTAGCTCAACACAGGCACCGGTTCTTACATCAACACAGGCCGGTGGTCCTAACTCAACACAGGCACCGGTTCCTAGCTCAACACAAATACCGGGTCCAAGTTCGATACAGGCACCTGTTCCAAGCTTGGAAGATACGCACATGACCGATGAACAGATAGAAGCATTCAGAAACGAAGAAGACACATATGATAATTTGTAACTATATGGAAAAGAAAGCAATATGTCTCATGTGATTTACTGTTATAATTTTTTTGTACGTTATGTTTCTAATATAACCTTACGTTTTTTTTGCTACTGCCAGAACGGCAGTTGATTTTTTTGTTTTCTTTATGAATAAATAAGATAATATAAAAATATATTTGGTTTTTACATAATATGCATCACTCCAGTCTCCCGGAGGGGTAGAAAGAGACAACGGATCTCGATTTCTCGTAATCCTTACATACCTCAGTTTACATAATATTTTTCATGTATTCTCGTACTTCTTGATTCTCGTTTTGAGTACTTCTCACTTAGCCCTTTTACACAAAAAAAAAACAAACACTCAAAAAAGACTGATCACATTCAAACGCAGATAACACACATAAACACAAACACACATTAACAAAAAAATAATTAGGTAGGTACTTACTTCAAACATACTGCTAGCCGCTCTTGGGTACAGATAGATCTCCTGTAGTTAGTATCTTGCTTAAATATATGCGGTTTAATTAAGTTATGTAGTTCGTAGAATATATTCCTCGGTAGTCTGTAGGACTTGGTAAAACTTTCATCATCTAACTCATTAAACAGAGTAAAAAATTCTCCATGACTGGTATGGTAATACAAGTGACTTCTTTTCCAAAACCGATGTTTTCTTTTGTTTAGGTAGTATAAAGCTATCAATTCTGCTTCTTCAGACTGTAGTTCTTCTTCAAGTAAAAGAAGATACTTTTTTTGTAATAATAGCGACATCGTCTACCTTTCGTGTCAGAATGCGTACTGAGCACTCAACGCCCCGCACCCGAGCTGAAAAACATCTCTTCTCGCACAGCACACAGCACACCGCACACATCTCCGCTTTGGTGGAGTCCCGCGAGCTGAAAAACATCTCTTCTCGCACAGCACACAGCACACCGCACACATCTCTGCTTTGGTGGAGTCCCGGCCTTAGGCAGGGAGGCTTCCGGAATGCCTTCGATTACGGAGTCCAATCTCTTAGACATAATTTCCGCAGTCTTTAAACAGGCTGGTCTCGGGTTTAACGAGAAAGAGATTCACTCATCCGCGAAGGCCGTTATACCCCTCCCGGACTCCCCTGCATCCCCTGATGCGTCCCCTGCCCACGCCTTAGCCGCGTATTCCGCCACAGAGGCGTCAGACATGGAGGCTTCTGATGCCTCCTCTTCTCGGCCGCGCAAAAGGGGTGGTGACCCTTACCATCTCGACCCGCAACTCCTTCCAGGGGTTGCAGGAAGAACGAGGACTTTGTTCAAGTCGGGCGCCTATCTAAACGTGCCCCTAAGGCACGGCCGGGCTCTCCAGATCACCCTTACGTCTACGGATGCTTTCCGAACCCTGTCGAGGCTCCTCTCCAGTAGGCAGATCGCCTACCACACATACGCTCTTGCCTTGCGCACTTGCCTCGAGGCGGGGGCGGCGGACGCACCTCCCTTCCATGCGTATTCTTTATCGTCTGAACTGGTACGCCCCTAGGCGAGCCAGTTATTTGACAACTTACGTGCCCAGTACAGGGACTATTCTCCGATAACACTGAGCTCAACCTTTTACACGTAAGTGTTAATATCCAGAGGTGCTCCCGTATGAAACTCCGCCAAGCCCCTTGTTCTGCCCCATGGGCCAACATCCGATGAAGACTTGAAAGCCTTCATCGCAAAAAAAGCATTACCATGCATGCATGAAGGTGAGAAAATGCACAAGAAAGAAAGAATCTTTTTTTTTTCGTGACAAGATTTTTTCTTGTATTGGCCCATACATCTACATGCAGCGCCTCTAGCCGCTTGTTTCGGAACTAAAATTATACATAATGAGTTTGAAACAAAATTTTTGATCGAGCTCCGGCTCGGTCAAAAATTTTTAATGTTTTTACCGAGTTGTCGAAAGTTAAGAGAAAAATGTTTGTTGCTAAGTATTATTTCGCACTGAGAGTGATTGAAGAGGCTGTAGAAGCAGACCGTAGGGAATAGGAGCGACGTTATTCAAGGGTATACGCGTAATATTGAACATAAACCGCATTTCGGATGAAAAAATATACAGTTGTACCGGCTCATAAATAGAGCGTTTAATTATTTGTGTCCCATATTAAGAGAAAATACAAACCTCAAGAAATCATAGAGAGTGTTTTTAAGGAGACTAGGGTAAGATCATGATTTATGATGATGCTTAATATCGACTTCTATAATATACAATATGTAATATTTACAGATTCTTTACGCTTTACTTTTTGTATGCCAATGGCGATTACCAGCGGGTTTTCGGAGAAGCTAATTACCTATCGCAAGAAGCTGTAAGCCGATATATAAATGAGGCCACGGAGGCGTTAAATCAAACTTATATTATTAATAAATTCATTAAATTCCCATGTTCGCTAGAAGACAGACAACGAATTAAAAAAAGATATTTAATAATTCGTACCCATATTTATAACACCTATGATGTCCTAATAATTTAAAAGCAATCTTATTTCTTTTAGATTCTTTGCCAAGCCTTTACATATTAGAATATAGTCAATTTTTTAAAAATAACGCTGTTTTATTTAAATACAGTGAGAGAGCTCGAAGAGTATATAAATTAAATATAATAAATAGCATGCAAAACTCACCTGTGTAAGCAAAGCGTAATTGGTAAAGCACCCATGATTTTTAATAAGCTTCCTAAATTGATTCGTGCCACTAGTGATGTAGGATTATTTAAAAAAAAACTAAATCAATTCCTAATTGACAAATCGCATGCTTATTGGAATACTGACTTAACTCAAAAAAGACGATTTTTGGGAAATCGCAAAAGAAGATCTTGCAATGAGGTCTCATCGTACTTATTGATGAATAAAATTAAAATTAAATGATAAATTAATTATAAATGTTATTATTTAGTACATTTGATTAACTACCTATCACAGTAAAAAAAAAAAACGAAAATAACATCTATTTTAAAAAAATATTTTAAAAATTACACACTAAGTTAGGTCAGTTTTTTGTAAAAATATCAAGTATATTTTAAAATGCAAATCGCACATCCTCTAAAAAACTGTCATAACACAAGAAACCATTGATTTGAGATAAAAATGCAGTTTGATTCCATTTTTTCTTCTCTATCGATCGATAAAACCGCCATAATTTTAGTGTGAGTAGTTCACGAAAGATGGCGTTGATGTCTGTTTTTCGCTGACCGAAAACGCGTGCCCCCCGCTCGACGACAGTGACGTATTACTGCTTGTAACAGATAGGCGTGTATCAGTGCTCGTAGAAATAGTCATAAACTGTGTTAGGACTTTATTTCAGGAAGTTTTGTGGTCATTACATTTTGATTTAAGGGTGTAAAACAGTCGTATAATATTATAGGACTGTTTTTTTACACTCACAACCTTATAATTGAGGGGTATAAAAGCAAAAACGCCATTGTCCATAAAATTTATGTCGGTCATTCAATGAAATTTCAGTATAGCGAAATTTCATTCGAATATTTATAGTAAAGGTTATTTTTTATGTTATGGAGGTTATTATTAAGTCTGAATCTGGCTCTTCCGCAACTTCACAAATTTCTTCATCTAGCCACTCTTCAATTTCTATTCCATTTCCTGTTCGTAGGAATATCTGTTTGTAGAAGTTTAAATCATCCCTTAAATTCCAATTTTCTCCAAAATGTTTTTTCAGAAGACGTTTACAGAAGGGTTTAGGTCAATAAATGTTTTTCCTCTCTTTAACACTGATTTATAAGTTCCTACATCAGCACAATAGTTAGGTTCCCCTCTTATAAACTCATTATTACTTCTATTTTGTTTTAGGAAAAATCTTTTACATTTATTAAATTGGAAATGCCAGTTTCCCGGTGGAGGAATTATATTTCCGAGACCAGTTTTCCAATCTTTTACATTGTCCAACAGTACAACAGTCCCATATTTTTGAAATAATTCTATGTATTCCTCAGGTTTTAAAATAGTCTCCACACGTTTTATTTCTTTTTCAATAAGACCGAAAACCCGATCAGGAGGAATAAATGAATAACCGGGAATCGGGAACACTAGCTCAACTGTTTTTATGTGGCGCGGTGCCTGAGTCAACCACTTAGCACACATACCGATCATAATGCTGTTTTTGTTCTGGGCACAGCATCCATCCGCCACCAGTCGAACGATTTTGATATTTTCATTATACACTGTTTTTTGAAGAGTGTCATAAACGGCCGATGCAATTTCATTTGCACCTTTGCGATATTCGTCTTCAGTCCAGGTATACAGCGTTACGTTATCCCTGTTTAACGAATTTTCTGGCACCAATTTCACGACCCCAAAATTATATATATAAATTTTGCGACTATAATATGCTGCCTGATCAGATATTTTGGGCAGAACTTGATTTTTTTGGCAATCGAAAGAAAACACAATCAAATTATCCTTTTTTTCCTTTAGCAATCGATAAAATGCTTTGGCCTTCAGCATGTGTACCCTTTTATGTGTCATTAGATTTGCTTTTTCGGCCGGATCTGTTGATTTTTTTATGCGTTCAAGCAATTGATTGCATGTAGAACAAGTGTCTGTACGTGGGCTTCCAAATCCTAGATTGTAGCATGTATTGAAAATAGACCTAAAATAACATTCAAGTACTTTGATTTCGTTACTTTGATTGTACATTGCCCACATTTTACGAATATTTAAAGTTGACGGCAAGTATTTTCTTAAGACGGTAGATCTACAATAATGTGACTCTAAACACTTAAATGATTCTATGAATCTTTTGACTTCTCTCAATTTATGAATATTTTTGGCCGAAGTATGATCGCCACCCCTTTTTTCTTGAACTACGGATACAGTACAAGCAAATGTTCGAGATACTTTTCTTATTCTATGCTCAGTAATGCACAAGATACGTATAAAAGTTTTTTGACAGACTCGTAATAATTTTACTGAGTTTCTTTTCCTTACAAATAATTTTGTAACATTTTTTGTAGGCTGGCGCTCACCAACTCTCGGCCGGCGTCTTTTTACTTTTAAAACACGGCAATGCTTCAACAAAAATGCATCTTGGTCCTTTTTATTTTTGGTTCTATAAAATTCTTCGTGGAAATTTTAAATGTCGAGCATAGTTAATTTACAACATTTAAAATTTTTATTTTCACTATCGTGATTGCAGCGTGGCAAACCCGGTGGCATTTTTGCAGAGTACCTGTAAAATAAATTAAGTTTGAAATAACATGCATTATGTCACTATGTCACTTATGAATAAGTACCCGCATGATATGATAATAATGAACAAAAAAAGTTATTTTCATGAGTAATCTGAACCATACCGAAAATTAATACCGTGAACAAATGTGTAGTTATCAAAGTTTCTCTTAATTAGTATCCAATAAAAAAATCTGCATATTATACAAAAATCGTGTTTAACCCATCTAGAAATAATATTTTATTTTCGCGCTGACAGTACAAAAACCCGCCATTGTAAGAAAAAATGCTTACCTTTCAACCCTTTCTCTAGCCCGTTTCCATGTTTCTGGTGCTCTTTTCTTTTTGCGACAACATTCTGGAGTCACTTCCACTACATTTTCTTCCATTTTTACTCTTTATAACACTAAATGCAATTTTTAAAACGCAAAATAAACAGACGCGTTTCATAAGGAAATAACAGGAACAATCATCTGCGGCCATCTTGAAAATACAGATTTAAACGGTCTATGATTGGGCCAAATGGACATTGGCGCGTTTGCATCAGATTTGTTCGGGACAGTGGTGCTTTTGCTTCTTACCTCAATTTTTATTTATCATTTTCTATAGGACAGTGGGAACATTGCGTCTTAAGTATTATATATAGTAAATGAGTTTCAACAAGCTCCACAAGATGGCATTCATACTTCAATTTTCGTCAAAAATGGACAATGGCGTTTTTGCTTTTATACCCCTCAATTGTTTACAGGTCAGTGTAAAAAAGTGCCACATCATATGTTATGGCGTTATTTTTGTTCAGCATAGTCGAAAAAATTGTGATATCATACTTTATGACGGTATTTGGCATAGATTATTCTTAGGTTAGTATTTTATTCTGCAGAAATAAAGATGTACCCTGTGTTGAGACACTTTGTTGAATTTTTTGTTCCCGATTATCATTTACATGGGCTGTACTAAATAGACGTAAATTGCTGTTACTTAATTTTTCTTTCTAATAACTTATAACTGTGATTATATGTATTTAAGCGTGATACTTATTTTTTAGTCATTGCCGATTGGCGCAAATAATTTTAACTGTCTAGTGAATAATTTAAGTAGGTATGTAGCAGTTTAATGTCAATTTGAATGTGTCTGAGACTTTCTCTATCTTTGTATGTAGGATTATAAAATGAGTAGCCGAAATAAAGAAAGCCGCAACAGACGCTTACTGGAAATGTGCAATAGCGACCAAAATAAAGAAAATTGCAGTAATAACCAGACAGGTGAGTTTTAAGATTTGGCTCTCATTTACAACGTTTTCGTTGCATCAATGAACTATATTACATTTTTTGTATAGTAAGATTTTCTGAGTGCACCAACTACCTTAGCACAGCTTTAGTAGAATCTTAGTTTTTGTATGCTCAATATCAATTTATGTACATATACTATTGTCGCATAAAGTATTGTATGTTCTATTTTGCAAAATACAATTATTTTTTACAGAAAACCCAGTCACAAAACCTGATGTTGAGAGTGCTGAAAGTACCGGAATATTTTTTGAAAACATAGATCCGATCGCACATTGCAGTCATAGCCCCGCCGAAAGTAAATCAACATACGCTGTCCTAAATGATATGGAACCATTTTCTGAAGATGATGATGATTCAGTGAAAGACCCTAACTACAAATCTAGTTCTTCTAGTAGATCGTCTAGTTCGTCAAGCAGCTCCAAAAGCAGTTCTTCAAGAAGGTCTTCCACAAGTTCTGCAATCCGGAATAGAACTCAATCAATACAAATAAATGATCAGCAACTATTCGGTGAACAGTATCTAATACGTGCACAACAAAATACAGATAGTGAAAATGAAGAAAACAATGATCCACTACCATTCCAAGAATCGATACAGGAGAACGAAGAGAAAGAAGGCGACTACAGTATTGAACTACAATGTGCACCAAAGAGTAGAGACGAAAAAACTACAGAAATTATTTGTTTGAATGAAATAGAGGACGACAGTAATGTAAAAAAAGGTAAGAAACGGTTAGCAAGAGTTGATGAGTGGCTAAGTGTAAAAGCAAAGAAATTACGTAATACCGGTCAGTCTTACGTTTCAAGATCAAAAACAAAAAAAATGATTCCAGCGCGATCCATGAAGCCACCTTGTGGAGGTAATTGTAAAATGCAATGTCCGGTAAAAATTAGAAACGACCATCGATGGATTAAATATTTTTACTAAATATTGGCAAATGGGATATAACATGCAACGAAGTTTCATAAATAACTGTACTAAAGCTATTATTCCTGCAGTTCGCTTTACTGGGAAACAAAAACCTCGTAGCTACAATAATGCAATATTTTAACGTCAGAGATGAACAAATACGGGTATGCAAAAAATTCTTTATGGCTACATTAGATATCAATGACCGAGTTATACGAACAGTTTTTAGTAAGAGAACTAGGTTTTGTTGATGTAGACAAAAGAGGGAGACACGGGCACCATAAAAAAATTGATGAAGCCATTAAGAAATCTGTTCGAGATCACATAAATTCTATACCACGCATTGAAAGCCATTATATTAGAAAAAATTCTAGCCGAGAGTTCATCGACGGCGGTAAATGTATAGCAGATTTACATACAGACTACAAAAAACAGTGTTTAGAGCGAGGTGTTCCAGCAGCTCACTATGAAATGTACGCCAAAATCTTTAATCAGGAATTTAACATAAGCTTCTTTATTCCTAAAAAAGATCGCTGCGAGCTGTGTGTTAGTTATGAAAATGCAGATGAGTCTGGAAAACAAAAATTGAAAGATAAATACACATTACACTTGGAAGGAAAAGAACTCTCCAGGCTTGAGAAAGAAAAAGAAAAAGCTAGTGTGAGTAATGACTACAAAGTCGCAGTCTATGATCTTCAGGCTGTGCTTCAAACCCCTTAAGGAGATGTTTCTGTATTTTATTATAAATCAAAATTAAATTATTATATTAATACGTGAAGCAAAAATTTGTGACGGATTTTTAAGTAATATGCCGCGGACGGATTAGTATGAAATTTTGCACGGTTATAGTGGACGTAGAGAAGGAGTGCAGAATGTTAATATTTTTTTCAAATAATGCATTTTTCATACATAAAATCAACTAAAAACACATTACACACACTGCCTTGCATTTGTCACAAACACATACATAGTAAACGAAATAGAACATTCAATGTCTTACTATGAAAAGACACAACGTCAAGAATGTCAGATGACATTTGATTTGAATTAGAGAAATATTCGTACTAATTTGGACAATATGAAGTTTAGTTTTTTAATTTAAATTACGGTCGAATTTCGGCCGATGCTACGGGTGACTAGTTATTTTAATTTTACTATAAGTGAACTTGGATCTGATCATACGGAATGTTACTTATGGCACGAAGGAGAAGCTAACCGAGGAGCAGATGAAATAGGATCTTGCGTACTTCATTTCATAGAAAAGACTATGGCAGATTATGAGGGACCTGGAATAGAATTCCTATTTTTTTCGGACAATTGTTGTGGGCAGCAGAAAAATAAATTTATTTTTTCTATGTACTATCGAACAAATTGATTCATGACCCACCATATGCTTATTTTCCTCCGGCCAATCAAACGCAATTAGGTCGAAATTTGCCTCAACATTTGTTGTCTTGGAAACCGACTTGTTATTATTTTATATGACGCTGACAGTTATATTACTGACTAGCTGTGCCCGCGACTTCGTCCGCGTGGAATAGTTATTTTGGGCATAATTTATTTTTGCTAACAACCTCCTCAGCTTTATAAATTATAGCTGTTACCCACGACTTTGTCCGTTTCATTTTCTATTATTATTTTAGACAATTTAGTTTAGAAAAGAACATAATTATTTTAGAGTACTTCTGCGTAAATTATATTTTTCGTTTTATTTTCTTGTGGTAGAAGAACTTATAGAACATATAGAATTATTAGAACCTAAAACAAAATATCCTTAAAACAAATAGTATTTAAAAAGTATTATTACACGACGATAAAACGACGCAAAAACAAATAACGCTGCATACAACCACTCAGAAGGGAGCCGACCGCGCGTGTGAGCCGCGCACATGATGCGGCTACACCACCTCCAAACTCCTGCAGCCACTGCAGGAGTTTGTGGTCCGCCTCGCTCGTTCAATGTATGAGCGGGCGTAGGCCGGACCACATGAATCCTACAATATTTTAATAAATATTGCATTGTTGTGAAGCGATATTATTGTACCGAGGGGTACAACCCCCCCTTGAGACTGCCCGGGTAAAGAGAAGACCCTTGAGACCCGAATAATCCTTATCCCCCCCCCCCCCCTATACCGCTGACAAAGCCGTCGTATATGTGGCTAGTTAGGGTAAGAAGTTCCCCTGTAACGTAACATCATGCGGCGCGGCTGAATTTTATATCGGTGTTATTTTAAAATTGTCATATCTTCTAAGATGCTCATTGAAATTAAGCGATGTCAAAGACAATTTTGTTCGCAATTAAATATTCTTAATCAACAACACATTTATTTGGACAAAGCTTACGTTGATACAACTCATTACTAATTTCGGCCGAATTTGATTACCATGAAAACGGTTCTAGTGAGTTAATCTTAAAAGATAGACATATACTGTCGCGGACATTTTTTAGATCATTTCAAGAGAAATAATTCTTTCATACATATATTTTTGGTATCTTGTACCGTTTTCGCAGCGCACGCAACGGAAGCCCTCAAGGATGAATAATTTTCCCCGTTTTTTTCACATTTTCCATTATTTCTTCGGTCCTAATAGTTGCAGCGTGATGTTATATAAAGCCTTCCTCGATAAATGGTCTATTCAATACAAAAAGAATTTTTAAATTCGAACCAGTAGTTCCTGAGATTAGCGCGTTCAAACAAACAAACAAACTCTTCAGCTTTATATATTAGTATAGATACTAAAAACAACCGTAATGTGACTACCTTTTATAATTTAGGCTTGCAATATCCCGCATCATCAGGGAGGAGTTGAAGGTAAAAAAAAATATCCCGTGTCTTATTTATTTATTTATTTATTTATTTATTAAAGGTCGCCAACATTCTACACACCATTACAACATTCTACACACCATTACAAATCTTTGCTTAGCATTCTTATTACTTATACATAAGCACTTGCGAGACAACTTCTATAGCTTGGGCTTGCAGTACCCTGCATCATCAGGGCTGAGGAGCTTAAGGTCGAAATTGTCATCATGTGTCTTTGCTTAGTAATTATATTACATACCCGAAAGCATTAAATGGCCAACTCCTATGACTTAGGCTTGCAGTACCCTGCATCATCAGGCTTGAGGAGTTGAAGATCGAAATTTTCATCTTGTGTCTTTGCTTAGTAATTATATTACATACCCGAAAGCACTAAATAGCTAACTTCTATGGCTTAGGCTTGAAGCACCCCTGCATCATCAGGGTTGAGGAGTTAGAGGTCAAAATTGTCATCATTTGTCTTCGCTTAGTAATTATATTAAATACCTGAAAGCACCAAATGCCCATCTCGTATAGTTTAGGCTAGCAGCATCCTGCATCATCAGGGGTGAGGAGTTGAAGGTCGAAATTTTCATTTTGTGTCTTTGCTTAGTAATTATATTACATACCCGAAAGCACTAAATAGCTAACTTCTATGGGTTAGGCTTGAAGTACCCCTGCATCATCAGGGTTGAGGAGTTAAAGATCAAAATTTTCATTATGTGTCTTTGCTTAGTAATTATATTAAATACCTGAAAGCACCAAATGACCATCTCGTATAGTTTAGGCTAGCAGTATCCTGCATCATCAGGGGTGAGGAGTTGAAGGTCGAAATTTTTATTTTGTGTCTTTGCTTAGTAATCATATTACATACCCGAAAGCACCAAATGGCCATCTCCTATGGCTTAGGCTTGAAGTATCCCTGCATCATCAGGGTTGAGAAGTTGAAGGTCAAAATTTTTACCGTGTATTTTTGCTTGGTATTTTTATTGCATAAGCGTAAGTACCAAATAGCCAACTCTTACGGTTTAGTCTTGAAATACCCTTACATCATCAGGGTTGAGGAGTTGAAGATCAAATTTTTATCCCATGAATTTGTTTAACAATCTTATTATATATCCATAAAAACAAATTGACTTACTTCTACGGTTCAGGCTAGCAGTACCCCTGCATCATCAGGATTGAAGAGTTACAGGTCAATTTTTTTTGGAAATATCTGCTTAGTAATCTCATTCTACATTCAACCCAATTGGACTCCTACAGCTTAGGTTTGGCCGAGTATCGCTAATTTCGTTAATTTGCTTCAAAGAAATGGATTCTTTGATCAGAACCGTATCAAACTCATCAGAGTACCCTTGAAGTACAATCTTTCAAATAAAAGAAAAATCATCAAAATCGGTTGGTGGGAAATTGAGTTATTCATCTATTTATCGCGCACATCGTTAGTGCAAATATCAGACTTATGCGCTTTTATTATGAATACCACTGTCAAAAGTGAACTAAAAATAAATGAGACCCCATGACACGCACTACCTTTTAAATAAAAAAAAAATCATCCAAATCCGTTCACCCAGTGCGGAGAAATAAAGTAACAAATATAAAATTTAAAAAAAAATTCAGACGAATTGATAACCTCCTCCTTTTTGGAGTCGGTTTAAAACGATGTTTTAACATAAAAATCAAAGCGAAATACTAAATTTTATTGAGGTAGCCTCAAAATTGACTGACTTTCACACAAACTTACATCTCCTATTTGGGTTAAATTGGGGGGGGGGGGGATCAGAAAATTCATTCTTAACTGACGTTTACGTCATAAAAGGAACCCCTAGTAAAAATCATATTCGTATCTTTAACAGTTCAGGCTCTACGATGTTTATTCAATAGATGAGTGAGAGAGCATCCTTTCGTTTTTATATAAGCATATATAGATACAGAGATATAAGATATAGATTTGTATTGTATCAAATAACATAGGTACACACATAACCAATAAAAATACATACAAAGGAATACATTTTACAGACCATAACATGTTTAGTTTCAACCAATTCAACTATGCACTTACTTAACTTATTAACACTTATCGAACACAGAATAAATACTGCGTAGTTTTAAATTGACATAACTTTTTTATTTATAAACCGATTTACATAAAATAAACACTAAATGTTAAGTGAAGTTTCCCACAACACATCAGTGAAAATTATTTTCAAATTGGATAAGCCGTTTCTGAGATTAGCGTTTTCAAACACACAGACAAACAGACAAACAGACAAACAGACAAACAGATAAACAGACAAACAGACAAACAGAAAAGATTTCTAAAAACCATTATTTTGGGTTCTATATCGTATTAAAGACCTCTAGAAATGGTTTTCACCTAAATTTATTCCATGTACAGACAGCGACCTCTTACAGATTTATTATAGTATAGATTTCACTGACCGTGCTTTCTTTATAAATATTTTTATTGTCTTGTATGACACCGTTAAAATGAAAAATTAGTTAACATTGCCAATACCCAATAATAATTATCTTTATAAATATGTAACTTACTGTTGGGAAGATTTCCCAAGTCATTTTCAATTGTGAAATATCCGTAATTCTCGTTATTCATCCCACTAATCATATTTTGCCGTATTGTATTAATAATAATATGTAGATTGATAATATTTACAAAATTTTGGTAATTTCCTGAAATGTCTTATGCCGGGTTTGTCGCTAACCTTGCCTTCAAAAATTAAATAAATATCCGTACTCTAAAGGCGCTCCCACATAGGGAGCAGTCGCATGGAATGTAACGTTATACAGATTGTAACGTTATATATTAATGAACGAGCAGAACCGAACATTTTAATGTTACACTATGTAGTATCTTGATACAACTTGTAACATAAATGCGTTAGTTTTGATACGGTCAAGGAGGTAGCAGTGTAATGTAATGCTCAAAGTGGAATCTATAATGTTACATTACACGCGAACGCTCCCGGTGAGGGAGCGCCTTAATTTTCTTAAAATGTCATTCTGAGTGATGTTTCTGTTGTTTATTAATATTAAAAACGTCATAAGTACAACGCCACGCCCGAAAAGAAAACGAATTTGTCTTTGCCAAAATTACAAACGAACTGTCAGCAAGGTGGGTCATGATTCAATTTGGTCGATAGTACATTTATGCAATTATTAAATATCCCAAGTACCTTATTACCGGACATACCCAAAATGAGGGCGATTCAGTCCACTCTACTATTGAAAAAGCGATTAAGAAAAATCTCAGATCGGGTCCCATTTATGTCCCCAGCCAGTATGCACAAATCATTAAAATTGCCAAAAAAAAAAGGGTAAGCCCTATCACGTCAACGAAATGAGCTACAAAGATTTTTTTTCAATGAAAAGTTTAGCAGATGATATTGGTTTTAATGCTAAGAATTTGAAAACTGCTGATCTAAAAGTCTTGAAAGTGATTCAAGGTGAATTTAACAAAGTTTATTATAAACATTCGAGGATTTTAAAGAAGCAGATATCTCACGGAAATTAATTATACAAAATGTGAAGATCAGAAAGGCTTTTAAATGTCGACCTAAAATAAAAAAGAATAAAAAAAGAGATCTTTTAAGTTTAGTAGATAACAATCACATTCCACATTTTTATTCTAGTTTTTATGCTCAACTTTGATTCCCATTGAGCGATAACGATAACTTTCTATTGTTTTGACTTTAATGATTATTCTAAGATATTGTTATGTTTTTTTTATTACTTTCGACATTTATATTATGTACATAAGAGTTCCTATTATAATTTCCAAAGACTTGGTAAATAATTAACTAAATATTTGCTGAAAGAAGAATACAGTATTATGTAAGTTATGATTGTTTTTAATGTGCAAAAGAGTCGCATTATGGGACTGATTTAATTATTTTTATTATAAATAAACGTACTTATTTCATACGCCAATTTTATAAATCCTAGAATTAAGTTAATAATAATAATAATAATAATAATAATAATAACGTTTATTTCAGACGTTGTGACATCCATATATTATTAGTACATTAGTAACAATTGTGCTTAAATTCTATGTTAGTATTATTAGTAATTATTTTAGACCAACGGCTGTCTCCACCCAGTGCCTCTGGATGG
The DNA here is from genome assembly GCA_949699795.1 of Spicauda simplicius. Classification (NCBI taxonomy): domain Eukaryota; kingdom Metazoa; phylum Arthropoda; class Insecta; order Lepidoptera; family Hesperiidae; genus Spicauda; species Spicauda simplicius. The sequence continues at coordinate 14,798,911 of OX453074.1, read as the reverse complement.
GGCAGTCCGGTCTAGCAGCCATTGTCTTTAGAATGCTGTTGGGGCTATTACGTAAGCGGTGTAGCACAGACGCCGCCTTCTTACGCATTATTGCGTGAAACCCGTCAGTTCGCGCACTTACAAACATGTTAGAGGCGCTACACCGCCACGGCAGCCCCAGCAGCATCCTAAAGACGTTATTATATTGGACGCGCAAGGCGTTGTAAGCCCGACGCGAATAAGTTACCCACAGTCCACCGGTGTAGAAGGATTGACAGAATGCCTTAAAAAGAGCTACTTTCACTTCTGCTGAGCACCGAGCGAATCTACGGGCAAGCATATTGCCCCTGACTGCCAACGACCTGCGTTCCCTCTCAATGTCACCATCATCATTTAGGTTACAGTCTACAATGTGACCTAGATATTTAAATTTATTTACAACATTGAGTGCTACACCACCGAGACACACGGTAGGAACATGGCGAGGTCTCAGTTTGGGTGCATTAAATATTAGTATTTCACTCTTTTTGGAGTTGTACCTTAAGCCATGCGCCCCCGCATATGTCTCGCAGGTCGATATGAGCTTCCTAAGCCCCGCTATCGAGGGACTGAGCAACACCATATCGTCTGCGTAACTTATATTGTTAACACAAGTATTATTAATGTGGCATCCGACATGCATGTTACTCAGTCGCTCAATAAGTTGGTCAATATACAGGTTGAATAGAAGGGGCGAGCTCAATCCACCCTGTCTCACACCGCATTCCAATCTGTACTCATCCGACAGAGCACCGACCCATCTCACCTGGTTCTGTTGGTTTGCGTACCAGTATTTAAGAAGGAAGATGTATTCCGCCGGCACACCCACGCTCCACAACTTACTCCACAATACGTCATAAGCGACCAAATCGAATGCCCGTGAAAGGTCAAGGAAACATGCGTAAACCGGCGTTTTCCTTGAGGTGTAGTACTTGACAGTGTGTTTTAGACTAAAAATGGCGCTCTCAGTGGATACTCCCGGTTTAAAACCAAATTGCGCATCATTTGTATGGACATACTGACCGAGGCATCCATTTAATAAACTGTCAAAGACCTTGGCCGCTGTTGTAGCAAGGGAGATGGGGCGGTAATTACTCATATCGGAAGTGTCACCTGTCTTGTTTTTGACTACCGGTATTACAATAGTTCTCATTAGCGACTCAGGTAAATAAGAGTGGCTCAAGCACAGACTGAAAAACAGTGAAAGCACTCGTGGTAGATGGACACCAGCGTATTTAAAATGTTCAATGCTGAGACCATCGTGTCCAGGTGATTTTCCACCCTGCATTTCTTTTATAATCTTAGCTACGCACTGCGCAGGTATCTTTTCATTTCGTCTAGACACGATGGTCTCCTCATCATTCATATTGCTAGGTACGGTACACAAAGGCGACGCAATGCTAAAATGATGCCTAAAAGCGTTGGCTATGTCTTTGTGGCTGTGAGCACCGCCAACACTCACCGGAAGACTCGGCCTAACATTCAATTTATTAGTGTTTTTCCAAAAGCTTTTAAAGTCCTTAGATGAGTGATTAGAGACCAGGATGTCCATTTTTATTTGTTCCTGCCTGTTTTGGCACCATCTTAATTTTGCCTTAAAATGTTTCCTAGCCTCAGACATCTCATCAAATGTACGACCACTGGTGGGCCTCCCTGCCAATACCCACAATTGGAATTTAAGCCTTGCCTCCCGATGAGGGCCCGCAACATGCTTATTCCACCCAGTGACATGGCCCCCTCTTTTTCTACACTTGTGCTTGTATGTATTAATTGCAGACTGCGATAATATCTTTACAATATTACTATACATAGAATCGAGGACTACATGATGCTCTTTATTGTTGCAGATACCATCACAACAATACCTTAATTCCCTTGGAAATTCTATTAGCCTCAACTTAGAATGACAAAGCTCATGATATTGATTAATTTGTTCTAAATTTCTCTCGCCCCAAATAACATAATTTTTAGGCCTCGATTCCGTTAAAGACTCTGTAAATTTTGGTTTCAATTTATATAAGTCGCATACAACTACAAGTGGATAGTGGTCAGACCAGTACACGTCATATTGTACAGATACGCTAATGACTGTCTCCCGCGCCGATTTGGTGACGATGCAATGATCCAACCACCTTTTGCAGCCGTGAGCCTCACTAAAAAATGTGAATGTATTTTTATCACACATGTTTATATCAATACAAGACCAAGTGTGGTCCACACAAAAATCTATCATTTCATTATAAAACAATTCACTTGGTTGCGCATTAAAGTCTCCCAATATATAAAAAGCTTCTATTCCCTTATTTTCTTCAATTTCAATGATCGATCGAATCGAACCAAGACACGCACTAAACTCGGATAAATTGTCGTAAGAGTTAGTAGGCATATATACGCTGAAGATTATAATGGATCTGCTACTTACAGTTATTTTGATGGCACAGATACGCACGTTATCACAGTGTATTACTGTCACTGCGTTGAATACACTCTTACGCCACAGCAACGCAACACCTCCATAGGGCCTTCCGCTGACTAGGCCTTCTGCCGTATCGACAGCAGACGTACCAGTAGACCCAAATTCATCGCTGATTGTACTAAGAAATGCCAGGTCATGAGGCAGTAACCACGTCTCCTGTAGAGCTATCACATCAGCCAACTTGCACAACTCTCTAACGCCTTCAATGGACCTTTTAACAGATTTACAGTTAAAACTAATAATTTTACTTAAGTTATTCATCTAACACTGATCAATACTGATTGTTAATTATTTGTTTCACTGCTATCAATGTTCTTTTTATTTTCTCTTTTCTCGTGGAAGTTTACAAAACGCCGGAATGATATTCCCGTTGGCCATAATTTATCATTTAAAAACATATCAATTTTGTGTTTAGTCACAAATACTTTAAAGGCGTTATAGCCCTTTTGACGTTTCATATTTATTCTCATTAGTGACACTGTTTCATTAGTTTTCTCAAAAACATAGCTTATAATATCCTGCTCTGAGACATTCTTATCCACATTAGATATAAACAAAGGCACTCTAATATCGGCAGCTTTAAATTTTTGATTATTTTGCGCAGGTTCAGTGGCACATCCTTTTTGACTAATAAAACGGTTCTTTAGTCTCTTTTTCTGATATAAGATCCATTCATCGCTCTTTTTGGGCTCCTTCCATTCACCTCCTTTCTTAGCTACCTCAGAAAAAGATGCGCTTTTTAAATTTTCGACATCAAAGGCCTGATTACGCGGACGCACAGCTGATTTGTTTATCGCCGCTAACATCGGTTGCACTTCGGTTTCAATGTTACAGTACATTGGATGCTCACGCATTGTCTCGCTCACACTCTCAGTAGCAAGTTCACGCAAGCGCGCGGGCGGCGCTTGGTCTTTCTCACTCACACTCATTACGTCAGCGCACGATGGATTGTTTGAATGCAATAATTGCGAAGAGCCGTTACATGTCATGTGAATTGGGGAGTCATCAACACCATATGATCATTCAAATCACTTATCGTAACGTAGTCACTTTGGATGTTATGTATAGATTTTTCTAATAGTAATATCTTTTTGAGCAACGGCGTCACGTCCACATGATCAAATGTAACAGGGGGTAACTTTTCCAATCTTCTTGCTACAAATATTGGTACCTGTTCAGGGTCAGTTTCTTTTAACAAGCAGATTATATCTTCAATGTTTCTTAGTGTCTTTCCCTTGCGTTTTCGTATCGACGGCCGCTTACACACAGATTCAAACAGCAACGTTTTTGCTACGTCGATTTCGTCCACACTAAAAGCACTTTCACATATCTGGGTAATACTTTGTTCGTCCATGACATCCAATTTATTTTGGACAAAAGCCAAGACTTCACAAATAACTATATTGCAATTAGAACACTTCAATATTTTCGACGTGTTATCCATTATCGTAGCAGAGGTATAACCCTTGCATGCGCGCGCGTTCACGGACGACGCCGGACTAATAATATCCTACATCAGTTAAAATATAAATTTCTCAAAAATCAGCAATAGTAAATAAGCATTAGCATTCTTTGAGGAACAAAAAAATAAAAACGCGATTTTCTCAAAACTTTGTTTTTTGTATTATGCCAGTTTTTCAGAGGATGTGCGAAATGTTCAATCAAGTTTTAAGACCGTTTCAGTTTAAATCATGTATTATTTTTGACAACTGTTTCAGTATTTAGTCTTTATTTAATTACATTGGGATAAAACTTTTAGAGATTGGGTCACTTCATTCAAATTAACCACACGCTAAAACATAATATTGGCGCTTTTTTTTTAATTAACTAAAAGACAAGTGTAATTTTCAAACTTTTATTGCAGTAGCCACCAAATATAGCAAATCCAAGTAACAAATTAAATATATCAGTCTTATTTATAGTTTTCATAAATCAGCATAAAAATCAAGCCAGAAAATTGTTTAATTAATACGAACAACTGTTATATGGTTGTATCTTACATAAAAAAGAACTATTTCGGTGTTCAAACCTATGAAATAAAACAACGTCATAATCAATATAGGTCAAATCTCTATAAAACATATAATAAAAACTTCTAAATGTTACATAATAATATTAAACTTCAGGAACATTATGTTTAATTAACTTTGGTTAATGTTTAATTAAAATCAGTAATTAAGCAATGTTTAGGTTATCACTATTTAAATAATAGCATTATAAAAGTCCGAATAAAAATTTGGAATCAATTTTTTTGATAATAGCTCCCTCAGATCTTTTTTTTATTCTCACTTAATTCTTGCCTCTGTTTGTAGACATTAGTTGGTACAATTTCATGCAGAGGAAGCATTTTCTTCCTTTTATTTCTAATTCTCACTTCCTGGTATTCGTTGTCTTTGTACGAGGTTTTAACAAAAAACGAAAAAGGTGTATCTTTGTTCACTCTTACCACCTTTAAATCATTCCATGAAACAGTTCTCCCGTCTGTTGTTTTATTAAAATTAATACCCCAGCTTTCTTGAAGTTTTTTTAAATCTAAAAATGACTCAAATGTCAGTTCATGTACAAAAAATTTTTTGCCAGACTTCTTTGCATTTTTTATTATGGCTACATATTGGTGAGGGGAATATATTGGACCAGACTTGAGATTTTTTTTAATTTCTTTTTCTATGAGGCTATGAACATTATCACCCTCGTTTTGTGTATGACCTTTTACAAAAAAATTGTGGGTGATACTTTTAATATTTAGATGAGTGACTGCATAAAGATAAAGCGCTACAATAAATTTATTTTTATTTTGACCGGTACAATTATCAGAGTAAAGAATTAAATGACAATCACTTGGTGATTCAACTGAGAGCTTCTCAAAAAATTTTAGTAAACAGGATCCGATTTCGTTGGACCCACGTTTACCATCAGTTTAATTCCAGATAAAGCAATGTACATCATCATAGGAATCTTTAATAAGGCCGTCAACTTTTTTTGTTTAAATTCGTGACTGTAAAATTGTAACTATTTAATTTTGATTTGTAATAAAATCCTGAGGTATCTCCTCTGGGAGATTGCAGAACAGCTTGCAAATCAAACACAATAACTTTATTTTTATCATCTATGTTGCAGCGATCATTGTATTTTTCGTGGCAGCTCAATGCTTTTTCTTCTAAATGGGCATCATACGATTCCTTAAGCAACTCTTTTTGTTCAGACGTTGAGTTCTTGTATTGCAGACATAAATCACATTGATCTTTTCTGGGATGAAAAATGATATATTATATTCTTGTGTAAATACTTTATAAAATGTGCAATATCTACCGGCTGCTTTGTTATTTTTATTTTGATTTTGTTTAAAGTCTCTGAAAAGATCTGCAATTGTTTTCCCTCCATCAATGTACTCACGACTAGAATATTGCCTAATGTAATGGGATTCAATTCTTGGTATTGCTTCTATGAACTGTTTGATATCGTTTAGTAGTTGTTCATCAATCTTCACATGGTTGCTGTGCTGTCCTCTCATATCTTTTGCTAAAATTCCATGTTCATCTATTTTGCTTTTTACAGTACGTATAACACGATCAGAAATATCAAGGGTTTTCATAAAAAACAATTTGCACACTCGTACCGATTGCCCTTCTACTAAAAAATGGAACGCTTGATTGCAGCTTCTAGGATTACGAGCATTTGTATATTTATATTTTGGAGTTATATCGGTCATACAAGACTTAATAAACGCTCTTTGAGCATTAACCTGGCCGAGATTCCAATACGAATCAAAAATTGCTTGTCTTTGATCTACAGTTATCTTTTCAGAGCATTTGAGCCTACATTTATCGCCACAGGGTAGTTGAACAGAACGAGGTTTGACCGTTGTATTTTTTCTTGTAGTGTATGGCTTTCCAGCATTTCTCAGACTTTTAGCTATATTCTGTTTCCAGCTCTCTTCGTTCCGTTTACGTTTCCTTCCCTTCTTCTTTTCTTCTTCCAATGTAGTACATTCTCCGAAAACTTGTTTTAGCGAAACATCTGTTGCTGCATTAATGTTTGTTTGCTCCGACTGCTTTTTTTCTAATACCTGATCTATGTTATCTTGTCTTTTGTTCTGTTCATCATTAGATTCTGCATCAGAACTGTCACTGGAAGATCCTGAAGATGATGAGGATGAAGATGAAGAAGACGTAGAAAATGAGGAAGTCCCAGATGACTTTGATCGACATGGATATACTGGTATCTGCCTTTGCCTTTTAGAGGGAACTTCGTATGTTGGATCTAGATCACTTAAATCAATATCACTATTTTCACATTTTGAATGTCCCTCATCAGTGCAATCGTGAACGGCTACGGTATTATGGAAGTGATTTTCATTGCTACCTGAAGCGGATTCCGAAATTTCAAAATATTCTTGTACGTTTAGGTAACGCTGATTTTCAGGCTTGTTTGTAATATCAGATGACGTCTATGACAAAAAAAACTATTTTAGTAGTAATAATATTAATATGAAATATAGAAACCTAATTTTTAAAGTCACTTGAAATTGTTACCGTCACTTTAGTTGATGACACCGATTTATGTTCTCTATCTTGTTTTGTCGATTGTGGCACCGGGTTTCGAACTTGAACCAGCTCCATTATCTTTTTCAACCTATTGGTTGACATTGTCAACCTAAAATAGAAATAGTAATAATGTCTCTTGTACCAATAAAATTATATTATGCAGTATTTAGAAGAATAATGACTTAACATAAAATATTTAAAGTCAACAAAATAATTACTCATTATATTATAATTTTATTTTTCAAACAAAGACTCAACTAATATTGCGGCTCCTAAGTAACCATAACTTTTGAAGTAAACAGACTTATAGGTGAATGTTAAAAAATGTTATTGTTAAGGATGGATAAGTTTTAATAGTAAACTGACTAAACTCGGAATACGTCTCAAAAAATAGAGTGATGTTAAATATTAAACTGGCTAAAAACTTAATGTTACACGTAACATGATATTAAAATTTGTAGTAAACTAACCTAAAATTTAATTTGTCACTATAAGATTATATAAATTGATGAATCTTACCTTTGAATTTAGTCGTAAACACGCTCAACAACAATTGGGTCTTCGTTCAATAAAATAATAACAACCTCACTACACAACTGTCTGACACAAACTGGCATGAGTCATTATTCAACGAAAACAAAGTGAGAAATCCCATAAGAGTGAAAGAGACGGATATACCGTTATAGTGCCAAAAAAAACCAATTTCAATGTAATTCAAACGGTAGACGGTAGATGGCGCTAACAGAAGCCCGTGTCTGTATGTAACTCATTTTTGACTAATCTCTTAATGAGTCAGTGTTCCATTAAGCATGCGAAATGTTATTATCATATAAATGAATATTTAATGGATAAATTTGACTGAAAAAATTATGTGCAGAAATATAATTCAATTTGTTATTAATATTAATTATAAATTTATCTTAATTTTGACATCACATTATTTATTATTTTCGTATTATTGTTATTATTAAATGATTGTAATTGTGTGCCCATTTCCGGTGGGAATATGGAGAAACTGTACAAATTTTAGATAAGAACCTAATGTATTCCACAATAAACGAATTTGATTGATTGACATGTATGGCTTCCCTCGTGTCATTTGATGCATTGATGCCTCCCATTTTTGAATAGTGTATTATTGTAGGAAGCATTTTATTCACTTAATGTGCAATGTGCAAGTAGTAAGTAAAGGTGTTTATAACGAAATGCATATAGTAACTGAATTGAAATAGTTAAAAGTTATTATTCGTTAGGTTTCTGATCATCAAGGGCGAATATTATCAGTGAACTCTAAATATGGTGTAGCCAGCCATGACTCCTTTATTTGGTCAAATAGCATCATCAATACATTCATGAAAACACTACATCAGAATGGTGAATCTGTTTGGCTTTTAGGTGAGTGAATTAATGCATGCATTTACTACTACTAATCACCAAAGGAAAAATATTCGGAGAGGTTTAATGTTTCATTTATTCCATTGAATAGCAAAAAAGGGGATTACCGCATGTTCACATTCTGACATGGCTTAAAGAAAAGTTGCGGTCCAGCCAAGTAGATGAGTTAATCAGCGCCGAGATTCTGGATCCTGAGCAAGTTAAAGAATCGTATGACACTATAGTCCGAAACGTGGTTCACGGTAGAGCAAGAAATCCAGCATTACCAACATTACATTATTATTATTATAAAAGAGAGAAAATACACAAAGAAAATATAGTGATGACAATAGGGGTGAAGTAAGTAATGAGTGAAGTGCTTAATTTGTGAAATGTGGGTTCACGGATATTGTGGTGGTCACGGTTATGAATCTGGTATTTATACATATATGTGAATACTACAAGAATTAAGGACGAATAAAAACAGTAATTTAAGTTAATATTTAACACTGATCTGTGATTATTGTGACTAATCAGTTACTTAATTATATTAGTGTTATTTTGTTATGAAAATTATTGCAAAGAAAACTGAAAACTATAAAACTTACTATATTCAAAATTACTTGGAGGGGTAGAAAAGTGCTACTTTCATATCAACTTACGGAACTACACTGTTAGGTGTTCTTACAAAATAAGATTTTATAATGAGAATAGAACTACACTTGAGAGCAAAGAAATCGCACACCTCTTTGTTTCTACATATTTTGTCAAATTCCTTTCCATGTTTCACTACTATGAATGAAGTTGTTTATGTACGCCTTATGCGTTACGTCCGTAGTAATTAAAGATTAAAAGTGTGTATAATACATCTACAATACTCGAAAGGATGAATTGGACAATTAACTGCACTTTTGTAACATATACATAGTGCAGTTAATTGTCCAATTCATCCTTTTGTATATAAAGTGAGGGATTTTGTGCGTGATTAGTGTGTTAAAAGGCAAAAACTATTTTTAAAAACGTGGAGTATTCCATTACACCGTGACCTACGACAACCCGCCGCTTGCCCGCTGTGACGTCATCGGACCTGAGTGCATCGTAGGCTTGCCACACGTAACGCATCGTCGAGATGGATAAACTTACCTGCGTTGGTTGTAAAACTCCGATACAGTCTAAGGAATTTATGAGCTGTCATAACTGCAGGCAAAAATACGATCTAATGTGTGCTAACCGATCTCCAAAACGTTATAAGAAAATGAGCCAGGACATAAAACTTAATTGGAAATGTTTGGAATGTAAGGTTAAGCAGCCAAAACTCGACAATACGAATACTCCAGTTCGTCCAGTTCAACAGTCTAAAATAGAAGAGGAATCTGATGGTGACCTCCTAACCCAAGACTGCAATGTTACATTACGGCGGATTCGTTCGGTGGAGTCCTACATTACAGAAGATAGACTCAAAGAAATTCTAAAGTGTGAAGTAAAAAAGGAACTTGAAGCCTTACTGGAAGCGTCTCTTACCTGCTTAGTCCGCACTCAACTGAACGACTTAAATAATCGTATTGCAGAGTTTCAGCAGTCGATGACATTCAATAGCGGACAGTATGACGAGCTAAATAACCTCATAAATACTACATCATCGGTTCTCCAAAGTGTGAAGGACGAAAACAAAACTTTAAAGGAGAACATAGCTCATTTGACATCTCGAGTAAAGGTCCTTTAAGACGACTACATGAAACAACAGCAGTGGTCAAGATTACAAAACATTTGAGATCACGGGAGTACCTGAAGACAAAGAAGAAAATAATCTAAATATAGTACAGAAACTTTCACAGTATATTGGAGTCCCCATAAAAACGTCTGATATTGAATTTGCGCACCGAGTGCAGCCGAGGCGGGCCGCAAGCTTAGCGTGCGCACGGCCTATTATCGCCCGGCTAAGACAGCGTTCGGTTAAAGATCGTATAATAGCCGCTGCGCGTTAATCACGACGCCTACATGCGGGTAGCGTGGGTATCGAAGGCGAAAATTGTAAGATATATGTTAATGAGCACCTTACAAGAGAAAATAAAATGCTCTTGTCATCAGTGAAGGGAAAAGAACATAAGTATAAGTATATTTCGACAAAAAACTGTCACATATTTGTTCGCAAGAACGATACTTCTCCTCCAATACACATATGCTCAACGTCAGACCTTATGAAAATTGTCTGATAAGTTTTCTAACATTACTTTTGTGTGAACTTCATGGCTTACGTGTCCATCTTAAGTATTTACTGTACTAACTTTGTTTACTCTGGTACCAATTTACATCTTTTATTACACTAAACACACTAAATACACATCATACTCTGAGTATAAGAAATCAATATTACAAACTTATTGCACATTATTTACCTTTTACAAAACACTCGACACTATACATTCTACAATATACACACTATCATATAACTATATATTGTCCAAAGATACATATATATTATTTTTATTCTATACTTTTTACCTATCTTTATTTACCTACCTACTTACAGGTTACATAAAGTTCGTGTCTCCTTTAAAATATAATTTTACCTATACTCATTATAGGTACTTAGTCATCTTACAATTAATGCTACGTCAAGCCCTAAAATCGTGTAACCTGTTTTCTCACATAATACACTGATAAAAAAAGTTCTTTATCTACGTGCATATTCTTATATATTATTAATATATCCTCTATATAACATCTTATTTTATAAAATTCGTTTAACACGCTATGCCTATACAATTGTACGAGACAAGATTATTTATATTAAAGGCTTAACTATATTACAGAACTTTGATATCTTAATATATTTACAGATTACGGTATTATTACAGCATACTAATAATAAAAATTTTCTTAAATTTTATTTTGTAAACCTATCATCTTATTTTTATGTAATAATGTTGTGTTGGTATAATGAGTTGTATAACCTGATCGATGAGCCCTCAGACCGATCAAAGATTCTCAAGACTTGCATTTCTAAGCAAATTAATGAAAACGAAACTGCAGCAGTCGCTACAAGAAAAGCTAACCAAGAAAACATATTTTTCAATTTTGATGCTGACTCCTCAGACTCGGACACATCTATGATGGAAACTAACTCCTCTGCTGCGCCTTTGACTAAAGCTGAACTATTAATGTTGCATTTTTTTGCCGAAGAAAGCCAAGATCTTCAGCTCTTAGATCGATATCCTGAGATAAAAGCTGTTTTTATTCGATTTAATACACCATTGCCATCGTCAGCATCAGCAGAGCGTCTTTTTTCCTTTGCAACAATGACTAATTTGCCGAAAAGTCATAAATTGTCAGATAGTATGTTTGAAAAAAGAGTTGTGTTAAAATGCAATCTCAATTATTATAATAAATAACACTTGTAGTTTAATATGCGATTAAAATGTGTGTATTTTGTTGCCTACTTATATTATGTAAAGTATGACTAAATTTAAATAAAAAATATTATCTTATTACGTATAACTGGCCTTTTTTTCTATTTACTAGAAGCTTAAACTTCATCATATATTTCTGAATTTAACTGCAGAAACAATTAACGAATGATTAATTACAATTAACAATTGATTAATTGTTAATTGCTAATTCACAACTAACAATTGATCAATTGTCAATTGCTAATTCACAACTAACAATTGATCAATTGTTAATTGCTAATTCACAATTAACAATTGATTAAATGTTATTTTTTAATTGTACCTTACAATTAATTTTTTCCCAACACTGCATAAGACCAATTGGCCTGGCTTTTGGGAGAAAATTTCCAATTAATGCAGGACAACGCCCGGCCACACGTTGCTGCAACAACCCTTGCCTATATTCAAGACGTGGGGATCGTCGCAATGCAGTGGCCAGCTCGCAGTCCAGACTTCAACTCCATCGAGCACATTTAAGATGAACTTAACCCTTTCACGACGACGGGGACACTGGTGTCCCAAGAAAAAAACGTGAAATAATTCAATATTTAAGTAACTATTGTCCATTATTTTATTATTTTTTATTTTTTAATTTCCGAACGCATCTTTTTATTATTTGTTTACTGGCAGTATATAATAACTAACATAATTTTTAATCTATGGTCACCGGAACGTGACAGTTCGTTTGGCGCGAGTGATCACCTGTTTGAAGTAAATAATTTTAGTAAACTCGATTTGGGTAACTTTGAACATTTTTTACAATATTTGTGATATTATAATATGTTTTATATTTATTGCACCTTGTTTTTACTAAATGAATAGTGTCCTTTTTAGCTGGTTTATTAATCTAACACAATAAATTTACGGAGAAAACAATTAAACTATCCACAATTACCCCTAAAACTCAAATTCAAAGTTATCCTTAGTTTTGGGTAACTTTGAATATAATTTTTTGAGGATATAAAATCCGTCATTAATCGAATATTTTAAGGTCTGAGTAAAATTTATTAACATATTTTTGTTAATTAAAACCAAATCTATAAAAAATACATTTATTTTGATATATAAATACAATAGACAACTTGGTCTTGCCATATGAATCAAGGTCGATCAATTTGGTGGTAAAATAAGATACTAGTTTTTTTTTTATTATTTATTCCATCCATCCATAGGATGGACGGAACATCGGGTACCTTTGGAAGGTTTCCCCCTCGAAAACAAAAAAAAAATAAGGATGGACGGAACATGGACATAACATAGGCCTCCCCTAAATGGCGCCACTCCAACCGGTCCTGTGTCCTCTGAATCCAACGGTTTCTCGCTGTCTTCTTCAGGTCACCGGTCCATCTGGTAGGGGGGCGACTGGTAGTCCTTTTGCCTAAACATGGTCGCCACTCGAGGACCTTTCTTCCCCATCGGTTATCGGTCCTACGAGCGATGTGGCGGCCCATTGTTACTTCAGCCTGCTAATTTTGAGAGCTATGTCGGTAAGCTTCGTTCGTCTACGGATTTCATCGTTGCGAATCATGTCTCGTAGCGAAATTCCGAGCATAACCCTCTCCATAGCACGCTGAGCGACCCTGAGCCTCCGAAAAAAATATTTTTTTATGATACAGGTAACTTTGAACCGTTCAAAGTTACCCGTATTACATCCAATTTCGACGTCGTCAAAAGTTTAACAGTTTTACGCAATATTCAACATGGGATACGGATAGTACAGTTTCAAAATAATAATATACAATATATATTTTAAAGATTAAACACCAAAACATACCTGTTTACGGTAAGTTTTATATTATAATTGCTATTTCAAAACGGAGCATCAAACACTTGCAACAACTTCACTACGGAAAAGGCGGTATTTTTTAAAATTATGACATTAACAGGTACTTTTTTTTACTTTCATTGCTATTACAACATTTTGGCAATCCATTTTACGCAGGTACGATATTGAAACAACAAGAAGTTTCCATGTAATAAATTAATATATTTTTTTCACAACTTTGTTCAAAGTTACACCGCTGTTCAATGTTACCCAAATTGATTGTAGTAAAAGTGATTTTCAAATTTTTACAGTGCCAAACAATCATTTCTTGGTGAGTAAATTGTTATTCTAAATATTTAAAAAATACGTACTTATGTTGTTTGCTGTAATAAATCGATATAAAGATTATGGGATGTCCCTGTGGACTTAAAGAGATACTTTTTATTAGATTTTTTTAACTTTTTGTTCTCTTGATTTTTATGACATATTATCGTTTTCTTATACATGTTGTTGCAGAATATGTTTCGTAGGGGATGTGGAGTTTTTGAGCTTCGAGAAGATGAAATTCGTCAGATTTTGATGGGTGACAATAGCGATGAGGAAGATGACTTACTGCTTGACGAAGAGGACCAAATAATTTTGACACAGGATGATGACCAAGGTGTTTTTGATGTTGAGATTGAAGGAACGAGGGCTCTTCAACGGCAGAAATCACCTGAACCTTCAACATCGAGAGAGAAAATCGTCACTGAAGCACATTGCAACGTTCAACCGGTTTTCAATTGGAATCAGAGAACATACCACCCAAATGTTTTTCCTGATAAGGAATATGAATTCGGAAAGGTGAAGATTTGTCAAGAAGTTGAAGACGATATACTGACTCCTTATGAGATTTTCCGTTCAGCGACAAATTTCGATGTGTTAGTTGAACTAATAGTTTCAGAGTAAGTACGATACGCTCATCAAAATGGTCGAGAGTTCACTATCGACATTGATGAAATGAAAGCATTTCTTGGTGTGATTCTAATTATGGGCTATCATATCTTGCCATCATTGAGAGACTACCTTTTAAATATGGAATTTTAATGGTAATAAATGACTAACGTAACTATGTGCCAGTATTAATAAGTCATACATTTATCTAACTTTACTGCATTATAAAGAAAAAACTAATAATTTGTCGTAAAACATGTAAATTCTGGGTTATTGACAGAATAAGGCTTCTAGTACACGACGCCGGAACCGCACCGGTGTCGGACCGCAAGTTTATGTATATGAATGAAAATCGTTCATGAGCCGTAACGCCACCGCACCGCAGCCGCACAGGGACCGGCCCGCCACAGCGTCGCCATTTTGTAGACATTAGACGCCGCTCAGTGACACGTCCCCCGCGCAGTTGTTCACACGTATGTATCATTATACAATATTTATTTTAAAATGGAAGAGTTCGATTATGAGTTATTGATTACTTTAGTGCAAGAGAGGGAGGTATTATGGGATAAGACGTCTGAATCTTATAAAGATAAAAGAAAGAATATAAAAGCATGGCAAGAGATTTGTGTCATTTTAAATGATAAATTTGAAACTATGTCTGATAAAGAAAAAAACGACTATGGTGAGTTGCATTTATTTAATTTAAATCAAAACGCTTTCTACCCACAGTAGGATTTTCTCCTGTGTCGTGGGTGCCATGGACACACACAAGACGAATACACAAACACCCAGACCCAGAACAAGAATCTAAACTCATCATTCAGATACCTGTCTGGCCGGGAATCGAACCCGGGACCCACTGCGTGTCAGACCGGTATGGTAACCGCTGCGCCACGCGGATCGCCAAATCAATTGTTTAATTGATTGCAGTGTAAATATATAGCTACACAATCTATGCCTCATTATGAATATATATTTTGCCATGACACTCGTCCTTGTTCGGACATAAAGTATTCAGCAAATCTATTACGAACTGTGTTTGCCGTTTCATTTAGATCAGTTTCTAGACTATTCGAATTTTGTAAAGTACGAAACTCTGAGTTAGACGTATTTATTTCGTTGACATTCTCGTATTTATGAATAAAGTTTTGTAATACACAGCATGATTTTACTAAATCTATGGCCAAATTGAGTGACACATCCAAAGGGCGATTAAAAATTTTCCACTTTTTGGACAATATTACAAATGCACATTCTACATATCTTCGAGCTCTGGTTAGCCTATAGTTAAAGACTGATTTAGTCGCATCAAGTTGTTGACCACTAAATGGTCGTAGTAAATTGCAATGTAAGGCAAACTCTTCATCACCGACAAATATATAGGGTAATTCCAAATTAGTATTAGGCAAAGTCTGAGGTGGGGGTAAATTAAGTGTCTTATTTATTAGATCTCGCCAAAATGATGTTTCCTTAAAAATCCTCGAATCACAGTCTTTGCCATAAGCTCCAACGTCTATGAATATAAAATTATAATTTGTGTCAACTACAGCCATAAGGACGATAGAAAAGTAATGCTTGTAATTTAGAAACATTGATCCGCTTTTATGTGGCTTAATAAGTCTAATATGTTTTCCGTCTACGGCGCCTAAGCAGTGTGTGAAATTAGCGACATTTTCAAAATCTTGAGCTATTCGAAGCCACTCTTCTTCAGAAGGCATTTTCATGTAGATCGGTGCGAGCTCTGACCATAAATGAAAACATACTTCACGTATAATCAAACTTATAGTTTTCTTCCCAATCCTAAACCTATATTCTAAATCACTCATTGAGTTTCCAGTGGCAAGGTACCTGTAAGTATAATAAAAAAATACATTAGATAACAATAGCATATTTATTTTCAGGCAAATTATTGTTAAATAAATGGCGAAATATGAGAGATTCGTGGATGAAATATGAAAAAAAACTGAACGAATTCAAGTCAGGATCAGGTGCTAAGAAGCTTCACAAATACGTCTATTATGATAACATGCAATTCTTGAAGAAACTTGTTACTGCAAGGGAAACTGCCTCAAACATGTCCAACAAATTTAATAATAATGATTCTTCAACCCCAAAAAAAACACGCACTAAAGCTATGACAAGCGCAGTCGACGAAAGAATGTTGAAGTTTATTGATAAAGTTGAATATGAAGATGAGAGCCGCTCAATGTCTTTTTTTAAAAGCATTGCAGCTACCGTCGACAGTTTCAGTGACGTTGATGTGGTAGAATTCCAATTTCAAGTAATGTCCATTATACGAAATATACAAAACAAAAATAGAATTACAGGTGCTAATTATGCTTACCAACATAGCACTCCAAATACCAACATACCTACCACTCATCGTGCAGGACAACAAAGTTCTTATGACTATAACCCGGAGCAGTCCTCGCCATCTTATGGATATCGCACTGTTGTTACAACTGAATCACCCTTCACTAGACGGTCAGAGACACAAAATTCAAACTATAGTGGGACCAGTTCTTTGACAGACAATGTAATGAGCCCCGATGGATCTACTCTAGATTTGGATTTTGCAGAGTTAAACTGATTTTTTGTGTTATTTTATTTTTTAATTTATCTTGAATACCTCATAATTATTAACATCTTCGTGATTAAATGTGTTGATTTAAATGTATATTCATGTCTTTTACTAACCTTAGGGTGACCACCAGTCTTTCCGCAGGAGAAATGCTAGGTCGCATATTGGTATCCTGATGTTGAAGTTTAGTTTGCAAAATGTTTAGCAGTGCATCAAAACTTCTTACACTCATTCTAACATATTCAAAAAACTTTTCTTCATAATTTCTTAATTCTTCAAAAAGTACATGAAATTCTCCTTTGTCTTCCCTACAGCATAAAACTGGGTGTACCCAAAATCTTCTTCTATGTTTTTTAATTTGTTCCTGCCATTGCTTGTAGATTAAATAAGTAAGTAACACTTTCTTTTTTTTGCTTAATGTTAACATTGTCAATTGATACGAAATATCAAGACTGACAAATGTGTACAGTTCCACGGTCAATGTTATACTAAACTGTAATCGCTGCTTTATTATTAAACGCGGAGACAATACGGTTTTTACGCGGCGCCGGTGCGGCTGCGATGCGGCTGCGGCGCGGTGGCGATGCGATTTTTATATGAATACACAGTATTGCTGTGCGGCACCGGTGCGTATCAGGCGTCATATACATGAAGCCTAACGGCCATTTTGAAACGACCCACGTAGGGACAGAATAGTATGGATAGGACATTTTTCCGTTATTTGTGTGTGTTTTGTTTGCTGCTTTGTAAAATAGAACTGATGGAAACCGAGGGCGTGGGCGTGGGCGTGGACGTGGTGGCGGTCCATCGAGTGGCATGCGAACCCGTGGTGGCCAGGGTGCTGGTCGCGGTCGGAGCGACAGACCCTCCGCTATTGATCCGTAATAACATTTTAATGCTACTATTATTATTTTAACATAACTCTTAAATCGAATGACTTTAAGTGAGCAATTTTACATTTCAGAGTGTTTGTGGGAATGATCCAGGACCTTCCTAAATATAATATATGTATATATATATATATATATATATATATATAT
The DNA here is from genome assembly GCA_949699795.1 of Spicauda simplicius. Lineage (NCBI taxonomy): Eukaryota > Metazoa > Arthropoda > Insecta > Lepidoptera > Hesperiidae > Spicauda > Spicauda simplicius. Next base: position 14,780,731 of record OX453074.1, on the reverse strand, counting down.
ATATATATATATATATATATACATAAAGTAATTTTGTTTTTAGATCAATATCGGTGTGGTCGTCGATCGCGACCATAGCGTCCGGGAGTCAGCACGCTACGCCGCCTGGGCTCCCTACGCCGCCTGTGCACCCTACGCCGCCTGTGGAGGTCGGAGTGCCCTCGCCAGGGATGTAAGTATAATACCTTTTTAAGAATGTTTTATCTACTACAGCTGCAATGGGATATAGTACTGTGTTTTTAACGCAACGCTGTGTTGTGTTACAGGTACGTCGAATGCGGAAGTGGGGCGTCCACTCCGCGCACGCCGCAAGGTGGCACGCCGCGCGGGAGGAAGCGGCTCGCGTAAGTATTTGAAAATAAGTTACAAAAACAAATTTATTTTATTGATAATCCCAGATAGTTTCATTTTATAAATAAATTAAAATATTTCATTTTATTTTGTATCATATTAACTAATTTTTTTCTTTATTTAGTCAACCGGTGCGGGGAAAAAACACGTCGGCCGGCCGTACGGCGAAACGGTGCCTGTGAGTATACTCAATTTTTAAGACCTTCAGAGTAATATAAAATATGTATAACGATATTTTATAAATAACATACATTTTTTTCTTTTTTTTTACAGAATCCCTTCTTCATCCAGGGGGCTGCGGGATGAGGAAATTGAAGAGTTTCTTCATTGGGGTAAGTTTATTGTCTTTTCCAAAACATTTATTAATTAAAGTAGAGTAGTATGACTAATGTTTTGTTATTGTTGTTGACAGGCAGTGAAGAAGATAGCGAGGATGATCATGACGAAGAACTGGAGCAGGAGGTGGTGGTACTTAGGACCATCCGGATGTTTCTGGAGTCGGATGAAGAACACCAGGGCGCGCCGCAGACAGATGCGAGAATATGTCTCGCATGGCCGCCCGTATCCGACTCTAGCACCGCTCCGGCTCCTCCTCCAGGTTCTTCGCATGATCATAGCTATTCTTTGCTTCCTCATCCCGTACCTTCTTCCTCTTTTTCACCTCCTTCCGTACCTTCTTCTTCCTCTTCTTCGATCCTTCCTCCTCTCCTACCTTCTTCCCCCATCCCATCTACTTCATCTGCTCCTCCTCCCCTACCTTCTTCCCCCATCCCATCTACTTCATCTGCTCCTCCTCCCCTACCTTCTTCCCCCAACCTATTGACCAGCGCTTCAGTTTTGAGTGGAGAGGGTTCCCTTCAGTTCAAACACCACCTGAACAAAGAAGGGAACCTTTTAACGTACAAGCTTGCGGTCCAACAACAAGGTACGTTACCCCATATGACGCATTCTGCGCCATATGGGATTACGATGTTATGCTCCTTATTGCTACCGAAACCAACGCATATGCTCAACAATTGGCAACGGGTATGCTGGATAATGGGGCTATGCAAAGTCGTAGTCGCTTTACCCAGTGGATTGACACCACCGTAGATGAGCTGAGAGTGTATTTTGCTATAATCCTGGCTACCGGGATTATAGTAAAAACACGTCCTGAGGAGTACTGGAATTCGTCTAAGGACATTTTCAGTACTCCTGGCTTCACTGCGGTGATGTCAATCAACCGCTTCCTATTGTTGAGCAAGTGCCTCCATTTTCGGAGCAATAGGGGGTGTACGCCTGAGTTGTTGCCGCAAGCAGAGGCGAAGTTGTTTAAGGTGAAGCCAATTTTGGATCACCTTAACAAATTTTCGTCTCTGTACGTCCTCTCTCAAAACCTAGCGCTGGATGAGAGCCTCACGATGTGGAAGGGGTGGTTAGGTATTAACCAATTTATTAAAAATAAGGCTGCATCAGTTGGTATAAAAACATACGAGCTGTGCGAATCCCGAACAGGCTACTTGTGGCGCTTCCAAGTCCACGCAGGCCACAACTCCTCAGAGTCACAAGTCGGTCCTGTTTCTGGGGTTGTGCCGGCTCTAGTCCTTAGACTTGTAGATGGTTTTGAGCACAGGGGTCACACGATCTGGATGGACAACTATTATAACTCTCCCGCACTTGCGCGAGAGTTAAAGCTTCGAGGCTTTGACTGCGTGGGAACGCTTCGGACTAATCGTCAGTTCGTTCCAGTGGAACTAACGAATCTGACGAAAAGACGCATGTCTGTTGGGCAAGTGAGTGGCTGCACATCGGGGGATGTAGATCTCGTGGTATGGCGAGATAGAAACCGCGTGGCTTTTATCTCAACATATCATGGGATTGCAACCACGATGTGTGGCGACACGCTAAAGCCCACCGTCGTGTCCGATTATAATATATGTATGGGTGGAGTTGATCGCAAGGACCAAATACTTGCAATGTATCCCTGTCAAAGGAAGCGGACACGAGAATGGTACAAAAAACTTTTTAGAAGGCTTTTAAATATTAGTGTACTGAATGCCTACATACTTTACAAGGCACACAACGACATCAGTCACAGGAACTTTCGGAAGGCTTTGATCCAAGATTTGGTATCAAAGCATTCCGGGAGTTCATCTGCCTCTCGGCCCGCACTGCCATCTGCGGGCCATTTTCCAGCTCAGTACGGGCTTGTGGCTGGTGGTAACAAGCGCGAACACATCCGTCACACCTGCAGAGTGTGCAAAAAACGCACAAATGTATATTGCATATCTTGCAATGTGCCTTTGTGCGTTTTCACTTGTTTTGTGCCATACCACACTTCACAGTAACACTATACAAAATACTTTTTACGGACAAAGGTTATTTAAGATGCGGACGTTAAGGGGTCACTGCCACCCATGGACATAACAGAACATGCGTTTTATCTGAAGTCAATCACAAATGCGTTACTTCCATGCCGATCAGACCCTTGCGCTCCTGACCATCCAAGTCTAAGTTGTTTTCGAGAGTCCTCACTAAATTCGAAAAGGCTACAGCACCATGTACCACATACACTTCGGCAGATTACACAGAAGACCGAGGAGTCTAGTCTGCCGTTATGTGTTGCTTATGAGGACTATGAGATAACCTTCGATTCTATCAAACACTGCGCGGTGCTGGAGTCCGTTCAGCGTTGCCAGATCGACTATAAGTACATCGAGATGTTGAACTGTGTCTACACAGCCGCCATCATGTCAATTATTTTTTTTTTTTTATATTTTTTTTTTGTTTTACCTAACCTACCCTAACCATCTCGTGGTGGAGGCGGCGGATTACGTCACTCCCCTTCCTTCCTTGTAACTTAGGTGCCCAGCATAGTGCTCATCCCACATAACCAATGCAGACGGCCGTATTGGTATGCATGAGCATTCACCACCACCCTCTCCGCATGGAGGGTAGCCCATTTCCAACAATGTCTGGGCGCAAAAAAAAAAATATTGTTTTTTTATGCCATTTTTAATTTGACTGACTTGTTCATTACCAGTTGGATTGCTCCATTAAATATGTTCACCTTAAAAAAAATACCTTCTACAAAGTGTGAAATTTTGAATGTACAATAAATATGTAAATATTATTCACAAAATAACTGGATACTGTGATTTGACCCAGTATAATGAATAACAATACGTTCAAGAGTTCTCATAACAAATCACATTTTTTTGTGTTGTAAAAGTCATATCCATACTTTTCTTACGAATTTTGGGCCAAAATGTTGATTTATTACGAAACTTTAACTGCATGGTGGCTAAAATATTTCTTAGAAACACTTCAGTATTTGTATTGTATCGATAACTTTATTCTATGTAAATATTAGAAAAACAATTGCTCACTTGAAATGTAAAGAGGTAATAACCAAAACTTAGTGTTTTTCTAGACCCTAATTTTGAGACTTCAAAAAAGTAACATTTTTGTTCAACTCGTATTCAAAATATATTTAATGTAACACTGAGACTCCTTTTGTACCTTATAGCTAGGGGTACGTAAATTTCGTTTTTACGAAATAGATGCGATAAAAGCGAAATTTGACAATTAAATACTTTCGCACCTTTTTACCTTACGTGCTTTCAAATGCTGATCAGACGCGCTAACAATTATTAGTATTATTACAACTCTGTACAAAATAGACAGAGACGGCACGAGTTGTTGCGTATAGTTGTGTTACTAACGTCAATATGGGCCGCCCGAAAGTAGAATTATCTGAACGAGTAAAAAAGTTCAAAGAGGATGGCTTGTATTTAAGCGATACTAACATCGTAATGTGCAAATACTGCAACGTGCGTTTGGAAGGAGAGAAGTTAGATACTTTGAAGAAGCATACGACTTCTGTTACTCATTTAAGAAAGAAATCTGATCCTCAACCAGGGCCCTCTGGAATAAAAAGGCAATCCACAATAGTTGGTGCTTTTGAAGTGCAAAAGCGTGCCAAAACGGAAAAAGAGGAATTTGTGCTTGACACTGTAAAAATGTGTTTGAAAGCAAACATTGCGTTGAATAAACTGGATCATCCAGCTGTTCGCAGTTACATGGAAAAATATGTGCCTGGCTCGGGTAACCTGCCTTCTGGAGATAATTTGAGACGTAAGTACGTACCACAGTGCGGTGTTTCGGAAAAAGATGAAGTGAAACAAAAACTAAAGGATCAGCCTGTAGTTGTGGTGGCCGACGAAACTTCTGACAAACAAGACAGATGTGTCTTTGCAGTTTTACTTAAAACTGTCTCTTCAGAACCAAAGCAGTCTTGTTTCTTAGAAAGTGTAAATTTTTTAGACACTGCCAATGCTTCCACTTGTTCTCAAGCAATAATTGATACTTTGAAAGAATATGAAATTCAATACTCTGAAGTACATGGTTTAGTGTCTGACTCTGCAAGGTACATGGGTGCATGTTTCAACTTGCTAAAAATACTACTGGGTGACCATGCACTGCACTTTCAATGCTGGGCGCACAAACTGAATCTTGTGGGTGATATTTATATAAAAGAATTTAAGGAACTGAACTCTATTGTGGCCAAGACAAAGTCAGCCTTTTTGCATTCTAGAAAAATGAAAAGTTCCTATTTAAACTTTCTACGACAGCATGCTCCACAATTAACTCCAAAACTTTACCCTACGCCTGTTGTAACCAGGTGGAATTCTTGGTTTAAATCTGTGATTTATTTGAATGAATATATGCAACAAATTATCGATTTTCTTAAAGAATACGAAGACGACAATTCGAGCACTAATTACCTCAAAGAATGTTTTGAAAATGACATTCTAACCAGTAAAATTCAAGTTCAACTTACATTCGTATCAGAATTCTGTCCGAAAATTATGAAACTAATTGACAATTTAGAAGGTTCAAACTATTCGTTTGCACATATTTTGTGGAGTAAATTAGAACATTTGAAGTCCTCTCTTCAGCGTCAATGTGAAGGCTCTTTTGGCGAAAAAACAATGAATATTTTATCAACCCAAAATTCTATCGATCACAGCAAGATGTTAAGAACAGCAGCTCAAAAGAGCTTGGATAAATTGTTGGTACACATGGGGCCGAATCTAACAAATGAGTGCTACAAGCACATTGGCAGATTATTTTGTCCATCGAAAGCAGCAAATGTGCCCTCTGATTCTGTCAATTCAAATTCCATAGTGGAAAACTTCGCAAAAATTCCGTTTTTCAAAAGTGTACCACAAGAAGAACTAATTGACGGGTACTCTCATTTTCACAGACAATTACTTCGATTGGTCGGTCAAGAAGCTCCTGTGGATGTAATGCAAGTTTTAGTTGCATCAAAATCTTGCTACCCTGAATTTGCAAAAGCAGCTATTCAATGTCTCAATTGCCCTGTTAATAGTGTTGATGCCGAGAGGTACTTTAGCATCTACAATATTGTCGTAACTGATCGCAGGCGAACAATGAAAGATGAAAATGTAGAAATTACAACAATGCTAGCCTTTAATTGAATTTTGAACACTTTATTTTTTTTTTGCGAAATAAATGCGAAATTTTCTATTTTGAGGTTTTTTTAATGCGAAATCACGATTTTTTATTTGCGAAATTTACGTACCCCTACTTATAGCTGATATCCTGAAGTTATTGTAAACAAAAGCTCTTTATACTAAATGCTATGGATCACTTTTGATAACAATAAATACGACGCCTACTTTCGTCGACCGTAAGTGGTTACGTTTTATGTGCCTGTTATTATAAACATGTGTGCTGTAAATAAAATGTATGGGAACATGTGGTGGTTTGTTTTTATTTTATTATACCTGTAGTTATGTACAAATAAAACATAAATTAAGGTTCACCAGTTGTTTTATTTCATTTTTTTACTATGAAATACAGAACAAATTAGGTCACCCCATATTAAATCACAAAATTTAGCTTAAATGTAATGTTTAACGTAAAAATATTCAAGTAAAATGCTAACATACTCTTTTTAGATGAAGATTTATATTGGAAACATACATAATTTCAATTAGATTAGGAGAAATCGCATTTATCTTGATCAATGGCGCGCCAAAACCCCTGCCTGTCGATCGACCGCCGGGCGGCATGACAGATCAGGTGAATCAGTAGTGCTGAAACTTACGACAAAGCTGGAGGGTCTAGCATGTAAAATCTATATTGATAATTTCTTCAACTCACCTTTGCTGCAGTACAGATTAATTGACCGAAATATCAAGGCATGTGGGACTGTTCGAACTAATCGAAAACATCTTCCGAAAACTGCACCAGTGGATAAAAAAATGAAGCGTGGAGACATTTATTCCACAAGTTTTCAAGGAATATCGTATGTGAAGTGGATGGACAATAAAGCGGTACATTTGCTGACTAACTTTCTGTCGCCTGTAGAAACCGATACAGTAAAACGGCGACAGACTGGCTCTGCACATAAAATTGACGTGAGATGCCCTAAAATTGTTTCGCATTATAACAAAATCATGGGTGGCGTCGATCTTATGGATCAACGAAAAGTTTGCTATGAAATAGATCGAAGATCAAAAATAAAGTATTATCTTCGCCTATTCTTTGATCTGTTAGACATATCAGTCAATAATGCACATACCGTCTACACTAAGCTTCACGAAGAGAAAAAAATTGAAGGAACTCTGTTATCCACCTTGCAATTCAGACAGGTTGTTGCTCGGAGTCTGATAAATGGTTTTACCGCCAGGCAAAGAGGCGTTGCAACTGCAAGAAGTAGTGTAGTACGCAAAGCAGTCAAACGGCCACTACCATCGCACCCAATGGAAAAGTCAAATGCGAGAAAGAGGTGCGTACATTGTGCCAAATACAAAAAAGAAAACCGCACAAATAATACTTGTGTTTTGTGTAATGTGCACCTTTGCAACACTAATGACAGAAATTGTTTCGCAGCGTACCACAACTAACTTATTTTTATTATCATATTAGGTACATATTAAATAAGTAAATAAAAGTATACTAAGTAATAAATGTACATTATTTACAACAAAACACCATTATCAAAAAGTAAACCAAAAGTTTAGATGTTTACGCAGAAAGTAACTGTTAGCGACCACAGGGACCTATCTGTCCCAGAAATTTCCAAAAAAAGTTTTTCGTATTTTTATTATAAATCCTCATTTTAGGGTGTCCATTAATTCATTAAACCTAGCTAATACTAAATAAGGTACTATAAGCTTATGGTCCTGAAAGGGTTAAAAGGAGAGTTCGGGAAAGGAATCCAACTCCAACTCGTATCCAAGACCTACAGGCGGCTATATATATAAGAGGAGTGGGAAGCTATCCCACAAGAGACCATAAGAAAAATTATAAGGTCAATGAAAAACAGACTAAGGGCAGTTATAAAAGCCCGAGGAGGCAATACGCATTATTAATTAATAAAAAAAAATAAACAATTAATTCATTATTTTAAATTTTAAATGATTTTCAATTAATGCAAAACCCACATTTTATTCACAATATTTACAACAACTGGGATTTATGCAGCCAACATCATAATTACCTACTGAATAGGCCTGTTTTTTACATAAATGTAAAGCTCATAATGTAGTTTTTAATAAAATACTAAATATAACAAATGGTTACATATTAGGAGTGAGGCGTATTTATCGGAACAGTTTTATAGAACAGATTTTTCAAAGTAGCAACACGAAACAGTTCCGTCTGAATCGAAACATCTGTTCCTGTTTTACAATGTTCCAAAAAACAGTCACACTCACGCGTAGTTCCATAACAGTACGAAACTAGTTCTTCCCTGCTCTGTTCTGAATATGATAATCGCATGCTATAGGTGTTAGAAAGAGATCGAGCTTGTTCCAGCTGAAACAGTTTCAAACTGTTCCGAGTGTTCCAACTACAATTTGAAACATGCTCGTTTCTCCTTTAACATATCGCACACCTAGATCTAAAGGGAGCTAACTCAAAAATCTGTGTATTTGAGTTATGGTCACCATTTAATTTCCTGAACGGATACCTATCTAGCAATAGAACAGATTTAAAAATAAGTGCAAAGCTAGGCTAGGTGCCTTTGCACTTATTTTTAAATCTGTTCTATTGCTAGATAGGTATCCGTTCAGGAAATTAAATGGTGACCATAACTCAAATACACAGATTTTTGAGTTAGCTCCCTTTAGATCTAGGTGTGCGATATGGCAATAAAAAGAGACAGCTTCATTCATATGTATTTTACACAGACTAGTGATCTTGTCAAGCGTCACTATTTAGTAATGATATGTACGGTACTCTGTGGTAAACACGTTTGGATACACGCACACCTTGGAATATAACATTATGTCCCATGTGTGTTATTATTTAAATTATTGTAATAATTATAAGTATAAAAAGTAAAAATAATTGTTTAAGTTTATTAAGAGTCTAACTTTGCGGAGTGTTAAAATAGTTTTAAAAAGTGTGAATAATTGTATAAATATTTGTGTAAATAACAGTTTACTATCTTCTAGTGTAGGTTTTATTATATTTAGTCCATAATTTAGGTAGTGTTTAAGTGTAAAATATAAAGTAAATACTGTAAATAATTGTAATTATGTCTTCGAAAAAAACAAGTACTATATGGACCACTTTACCGATATCGGTGGTTATCACGGAGTTTGCAACATATGCAAAACGAAAATGTGTATAAGTTACAAATTTGAAATAGCATTTACAACGCAAACACCCCACGATAAATTTACTTAGTCGTAATGCAGTCACTATAAGCGGGGTAAGCGAGAGTAGCAATCCTACCATGTTGATAGCTGGCCAGGGCAATGATGGTGATGGTGTTGGATCCAGCAGTAACAATAGTGGCACTAACATTACTAACGCAGTTGCTAATACTAATTCTACTAATATTAATTTAGGGACAATTTCAAATAATTCACAACGAGTGTTTAGAACATATGGTCACCAGTCAATCACAGAGTATATGCCAAAACGTCGAGGTAACTTTGAAAAAAAAGTAGTGGATGAAAAAATCATGCAGCTCTTCACTTTAGATTTTCAACCCTTTCGTATAGTAGAAGACAGGGGTTTTAGAGATTTAATACAATTGGCATTTCCCAACTACACCATTCCAACAAGAAAATACTTTGCCAATAATTTGTTACCAGCTATGTATGAAAAAGCAAAGATTGAATTGCAAGTAGCCGTAAAAAATGATGTGCAGTCTATCTGCATCACAGTCGACATTTGGTCAACATTGGCCAATGATTCAATGATGGCTATCACAGGTCATTATATAAATCAAGAAATATGTGAGCTGCGCTATGCTTTGTTGGACTGTATTCCACTAGAAACAGCCAACACAGCTAAAAATTTGGCCCGAATTATAAAACAACTGTGTGATGAATGGCAAATATCCAACAAAATATTATTAGGTGTCTCAGATAATGGAGGTAATATTAAGAATGCCATAGAAAAAGAGCTTGGGTGGAAACATTTCCCATGTTACACCCATACATTAAATCTGGCAGTAAATGATGCATTAAAAGCAGACGATGTTATTGCAGTTCTAAATAAAATTAAAACAACTGTGAAGCTGTTTAAAAAGAGCAATGTGGCTTGGCAAAAATTGAAAAAGTACCAGGAACAGGCGAGTCAGACCCCAAAGAGACTTATTCAAGAGGTTGCCACTCGTTGGAATTCGAAATTTTATATGTTACAACGCTGTGTAGATTTGAAAGAATCTCTCAATAGTGCCATGGTAAATTTATCCATGAAATGTTTAACAAATTATGAGTGGCTCGTTTGTCAAGAATTATGCATTGTCCTCAAGCCCTGTGAGGAGGTAACCAGGGAACTCAGCGGGGAGAAATATGTTACAGGAAGCTTAGTTATTCCTATTACAACTGGTCTTATTAAAGCTCTGGAATCATTAGAAAATAATAATTTTATTCTAGTAGTAGATAAAGTGAGGCAGGATATAATAGGGGCAATTGGAAATAGATTCCAAAATTTAAACCGGAGTAAAACTTTTACCAACTGCATGTTTTTGGACCCAAGATTCAAACTATATTTCCAAGACCAAGCGACGGCAGAGGAAACTAAACGTCATATTATTGCACTTGTGGTCCAAGAGCAAAATAAAAACTCTCCAATTGTACCTGTACATGAAAATATAGTGAGTGAACACAAACAAATTAAGTCCATCTGGGAGGACTATACTAATCAAATAAAAAAATATTCAACCTGATGGTACTGCACAGTCTCGAGCTATAGTGGAGGTTCAGCGTTATCTTGATGATAAAGTTTTTGGTTATGAAGAATGCCCACTAAAATGGTGGAAGGCTCATAGAGGTGTATACCCTAATTTGTATAAAGTTGCTGTGCGTAAATTAAATGCAATGGCTTCCTCTGTTCCTTGCGAGAGTTTTCTCAGCTGCAGGAAATATTTTGAATGAAAGGCGATCTCGGCTGGGAATAAGAAAACTGCAGCAACTTGTATTTTTAAACCAAAATTTGTAAATACTGCATATACCTTTAAGAAATTCTGTAAATAAGATTATGTACAAATGAATGATTAAGCAAACATGTACATGAAATGAATTGAAACTCTTTAAATGCCAGCTTAATGGTTATAAACTTTGAACATTTTAGTTTGGGTAATATTCTTGTTTTTAATTTTAAATGCAAAGTTTATAATGTAGCTGTCAGTCCTACGCCTGATAAAAGCATGAAGGTTTTCATTTCAAGAGGGTTATGGAACATTTGAACAGTTCTTCTTAAACTAATTATTATTTTTATTTATTTTATATTAATACGTGAAGCAAAAACTTGTGGTGCAAATTTATGTAATATGCCGCGTACGGATTAGTATGAAATTTTGCACGGTTATAGTGGACGTAGGGAAGGAGTGCAGAATGTTATTATTTCTTTCAAATAATGCATATTTCATACATAAAATCAACTAATAACCCATACATAATAAACGAAAAAGAACATTCAATGTCTTACTATGAAAACACATAACGTCAAAAATATCAGATGTCTTTGTCAAAATTCTGCTATTGCTTTTAAATGCGGCTCAGATAATTAAATCTCTTTTTGTATTTAATGGGCGCCTTCAAAATTACTTGAAAATTATTACATTTTATTTAAATTTGAGAAATATTCGTTCTACTTTGGGAAATATGAAGTTTAGTTTTTTAATTTAAATTACGATCGAATTCGACCGATGCAACGGGTGACAAGTCTATATTATTGGTAGGTATGTAACAGGCTGTTATTTTGGAACAGGCTATTGGAACTTTTTTTCTTGTAACTGGAACAAGTGTAACATGTTTCTTGTTTGACCTGTTACGAACCACCTCTATTACATATTTTCTTTAAATAAGTTGGTCAAACCTGAACACACGAAGGTGTTCGATTTCTTTGCTCTCAAGTGTAGTTATTTCCAAATAAATACCTCGGTTACATTGTGGATACATATTTTGATGGCTCACCGTCTATTGATATACAAAATCACATACGTCAAAGTGGTCTCATCATGGCACAAGTATGGAAGACAAATGGGTTCACAGAATCTTGCCATGATCGATACAAATACTTATTTAACATTCAAATATGTATTTGGTTCATCCTGAAAATGAGAAGCTCGACCACATGACTTGCATAACGCCTTAAGCTCATAAACAGCGGTCACAATCTCCAAAGGAGATTTCATTCCAATAAAACAAAGGAGCAAAAACATTAACACAAAGAAGGAATTTGTATTCGCGGACAAAATAATGGAAATAAAAATTCAAGTAATGTTAATGTTATACAGAATGAGGAACCGATTTTGAGAGATAAATTAAAAGAATTTGCAAATCATACTCAGGTTTATATGATTAGCGGTCTAGTCTACAATTATAAACAGGTTGTAGCGTATATATTCGCCACTGGTGCTACAAAGGGTATAGAGTTAGCGAGACAAATTAAATTAATTATTACAAAAATTCAAGAGGCAGGATTAGTAGTAATTGCTTCCATATGTAACCAGGGCACTAACAATAGACAAGCAATTAAACGATTACAAAATGAAACACGGGGGATTTATTTAAGAAGAAATGAGGTCCCAAAAGAAAAAAATATATCTTAATAAATTATAAAGAGATTGTTCCCTTATATGATGCCCCACATCTTTTCAAAGGAATTAGAAATAATCTCCTTACTAAATAAAGATTTGAAATTTACACAAAACAGTGCCATGAAAATTGCAAAGTGTTACATTTGAAGCTATTATTTAATTAAAATTCTTTTGAAGGCATCAGAATGATTCCAAACATTTCGGAAAACCATATAAACCCCGAGAAAATGAACAAAATGAAAGTTAAATTTGCACCACAAATTTTTAATCGCACAGTAGCAGTAAATGTGGGATACCTTGCAAGTAATTAGAAAAAGTTATCCCATAAACTAATGTAACTGGTACTATTTTTTAAACTCAGAGAGTAGAGCATGCATGACACCTGATGTTATGTGATAACCATTGTCAAATAGCTTCTAAGTTAATGTGTTCGTACTCTTGAAATTCAAGCTGGAAGGATTTTTGTTTTGTTCATGTAGTCCTACTACATCATCAACCCAGTACTAAAGCTGCTTTATATTACAAAAGTAATTCTGTTATAACAAAACTAGATAAAAATGTAATTTGTAGTAGTAGAACTTTTCTTATTTTTATGTTGGCGGATTAACTGTATAGTTTTGCCAGTAACACTTAAATGCTTAGGCAATCATTTTAGTCTTCAGGGGTAGCAAAACATATTTGTTGGCCTTATATTGGATCTATCTTGTTTATTGTTTAACATTAATGCATCCATTTTGACTTTTAAATATAAAAAAAAACTTGAAGTGATGTTAAATAGGGCTAAATTTAAAGTTACTAGTGCGTTCTAGAGTAATGTTCTGCAGCACTTTAGTGAACATACTAAATTAATCAATATACAGGCCCTAATTGAAATGGATAGTAATTATAATGATATGTTATTAGTTGGTATGTCTTTTTACAGATAAAGGAATCCTTCCGAGGCAATGTAAGGACACAACCAGCCGGTTGCTTTTAATTGGGTGTTTGAAAAAAAATATTGATTTTTTTATGTATTTTAAGACTTTATTATTAATAATATTGATATTTAATGCAAAAAACTTAAAAAAAAAAATCAATTAATTATAAACAATAAAAAATTGATGAAATTTAAATAAAAATCACGTGACTATAAACGCGCCATGATTGGTCACCTTAGTTGTGACGTCATAATGTTATAGCTATTTAATAACAGTACAGCGTTTACGGCTATTACACGTGACTAGACAATAATATTGAAAATTTATTGCTAAAATACGAGTTGTTAGTTGGTTCCGATTAGCTATGTGTGATAAAGGATTTATTAAGTCAAAGTCTGATAATATTCCTGATGTTGATATATTTATGATAACTGATTTTTTAAAGAATGACGTTCGGTTTAATTCTGCTGAAATTCGAGCAGCATCAAGCTAAGTCTGTTAAAAAATAATAAAATAAATGAAAATATTTAAGTATTTATTCTCCATTATATTAAATATAATTATTTATTTCATATATTATAGAGCATCGCGTGAGAGTTACGGCGACAAAGCTATAGGTTATGTTCAACTAAGACGTAAAAATAATATTTGTTTTGTAAAAGGACGGGTATGTCCAGAACACCGAGTTCGGAGTAAAGCTTATTCAGTTACTTTAACTATTAATGAAAAGTCAAGAAAAAATCAGGATGTTCAATGTCATGATTGTGCAGCTTTAGCAGGTAATTTATACTCCTAATAAATTTCTGTTGTTTGATGTTAAGTGTAAGAAATAATAATATTAATATTTTGTAGTATTCGTACATAATGGTACAAAACAAGAACGATAACTTTTGAGGTTCGGCATTTTTAATATAAATTTAAATATTTAATAATGACAACAAAATTAAATAGATCAAAACACTGCATTCATTATTTTCCTATCAACTGCATTGAGTGAAAACTAACATTATGACGTCACACGCGCTCGGGTTTGTTCGGGAGTTGTCGGCGTGTTTTCGGTACTGGATTCAAAAATTAATTTTTATTTTGAAATAACTTTTGAATTATTGCAAAAAAAAAATAGTTTTGTTATAAAACTAATATATAATCTTTCTATTTATCACAAAAAAAAAATTTTTTTCAAAAACCCAATTGACAATCTGCGATTGCCACTTTAATAATTAATAATTTAACCAGTGTCCACACGCATAATCGAAATTGTGAAGCAGATTTTTGTGAAGCCTTACACGCCCATTGAAATTAGTAATTGTGAAGCCACGTCGATCATCTATATTTTTTCTAATATTTTAAACATTAATTGTTTGCCACTGCATGAAATATTAAGCGGTCCAAGAAAAAAAGCTCCACTGTTATATATAAGTGGATACTTTAAAAAAACAATGGAAAAATATATAAAAATTGTTAAACATGCATCTCGAAATTAGTAAATATAAATCTATATAAATATATTCAATATAGGGGATATGTTGGTCTACGTTGGCTGAGTTCTCCCAAAGCAGATCCTTCATTAATCTCTGATTCTCAACATATTATTAATGAAATTTTAAGAATCAGAATTTAGAATCATCAAATTCAAGATAAAATTATTTTAACTGCTGTGTTAACACATTCAGTGCGAAGCGAGGCCTAAATCACCCTTGATGCAACTTCCCTGTGGTGCGGCAAGGAAAAACGTGAGTTTCTCTGTCGTGCGAATGGCATAGCTTTGGTTTGGTCCAGTGTAGGAAAGAGATAAATATATATTTGAGATGCGCTAATGGTTCCGTACTCGGTGGTGTACCTTCCTTGGTACCGGATGTCTTAGACCTCGTGCCGCACTGAATTAATATAATTTTAATGCAGTGCGGAACGAGGCTAAAACGTCCCATATCCCCCCTGACCTCGTACCGCACCCAACGCGAGCTTCCCGCGACCAGTGTTGTGCATCACGTCGATTGGAGAGCACGTCCTTTTACAGCGAACATGTCTAAACGATGTCGGAAGAAGTTAATTTTAAAAAACTCAGAAACAGAGCCAAAACAGGTAAGTTTTTAATGAAAAAATCTTCAGTAAGTACCTAGTTTTTTCTTATCTTGGTAGCTATGTACCTAAAGTAAGTGTAAGATATTATTACTTAAGTATATTATACCTAAAGATATTATTGGTAATAACGATTATTGACGTACCTAATACTTTGCAACATATCTAGAATTACCTATTATTCTATATCGTGATAATAATGTTATTATTATTAGGACTTAACACTTAAGCTACCTTACCTACCTACTCTTTCAACATTTTAAGTATAAAACAAACACATTCATTTGATGCAGTTACACCTACATTATCATTGTTATTCTCACCTACGATCTAACCTAAGTAACAATGTCAGTTTTATTACGTTATCTTTACATTTTTGTTATTTTTCAGCACCTGAAAGCGCACGCCATTGCCTCGAAAAGGGTGAAAAAACGAGAAGATGTGTTGGTTGTTACCAAAAACTACGCACATTTTTACCATCTCGTGAAGCTGAT
Organism: Spicauda simplicius; assembly: GCA_949699795.1. Lineage (NCBI taxonomy): Eukaryota > Metazoa > Arthropoda > Insecta > Lepidoptera > Hesperiidae > Spicauda > Spicauda simplicius. The sequence goes on along the minus strand of OX453074.1, from coordinate 14,764,814 downwards.
AAAAAATCCAAAAAGATTTTGACTCAGTCAGTGCACTCAGTGCAAAAAATCTTATTGTCTACCCTGTTTCAATGAAAAACGCTCATAAATAAGTACAACATATATATTGAGATTTTTATAAAAAAAAGTATATTGATACTGATTTTTTAATGTTAATTCAAGTTCTAATAAGTGTATTTTTAAAGCCCGAGGCAGAATAAATAGGACAGTTTCTTTTCTACTTCTGGTTGCCTTTTTTTTCTATTCTGTGAACCGCATTAAGATTTTCATATACAAATAGATAGATAAACCTTATGCATAAACCGTGATCTATTATTTTCCAATAATAAGTCTGTAATAGGTGCCTCTTAATGGTATAGAATGGAACGCTTCGTTCGCGAGTCCGACTCGCACTTGGCCGGTTTTTTTTCTTTATGGCGCCTTCAAGCACAATTTAGATTATTAAAAAAAATGTATCCTTTGATAGCTTTGTGTTGTTTTGCCAGGTTTTGCCCTTAAAACGATCTAATGAGATATAATTGATCAAAATCGGTCAAGTCGTTGCGTAGTTAAGACAGTTTAAAAACGTCGATATTATTTTTCCCCATCACTAATCTCAGCGAAAATTTGCCCTATTTCAGTGCGTTACGAGGTGTATAAGATCCCATATTTTGTTTTGCTAATAATTCCTAAACTAGCCATCAGATCCCGGGGCGACGGTGGATTAGGGTTCATCAATTCACTGCCTATATCAATAAGGACCAAAATTCTCATTTATCTTTGATTTCGCGCCAGAAAATGGATTTTAGTCTTTAAAAGGAGGTGGGGTCTAATAGACCGCGTGTCGCCCTAACGTCTGGTCACGGTACGGGCCGATTATACCTCGTGCCGCAGGAACGGAAAGTATGCAAAAATTGGTGCCGCAGCTAACGTGTTAACTTATAACGATTATGATACTTTTTGATTGTAAAGTGCACAAAAAAAAAGATATTTTACTATTTATTTGATTTTCTAATTATTTTTTATACAAATTTGTATTGTAAGAATATTAATAAAATCCTGTCTGCGAGAATAGGAAGCTACGATGAAGAGGATCCGTTTATAAATAAGGCTAAGAGAATGTTTTTTAATTGTAACAAAGAAAATGTAAATAAATTTTATAGAAAATTAACTTGTTTTTCATGTTCACTTAATTAGGTAAGCAAATATTTAATCAAGTTGTAATACGTATAGGTATATACATCTAATATTCACGTAGATTTCCATATATATATTATTTATGAAACTAACTAATAGATGGCGTTATATATGTCTTACCCACTTTAGGCTCGAAGTTTGGTCTCTATTCCAGTATTGTATAACAAAGTTGTCGAAAGTTGATAGAAAAATGTTTGTTGCTAGGTATTATTTCGCACTGAGAGTGAAGAGGCTGGAGAAGCAGACCGTAGGGAATGGGAGCGACGTTATTTAAGGGAAAGTACGTGCGGGAGGTAAGCCGAAAAGTTCACTTCACTTTTCATTCGCTGAAATGTCTACAAGGTTACCTGCCCTTTAAAACTAAAATTTCTCTCACTCAAACTCTTATTCAGCCGATTTTAGATTATGCGGATGCATGCTATTTAGATGCCTCAGAGGAGTCCTTGAATAAACTTGAGCGCTTGCAAAATCTCTGTATTAGATTTATTTTTGGTTTACGGAAATTTGATCGTGTTTCTCAATTTCGCAAGGATCTCAAGTGGCTCCCAATTCGTTTTCGCAGGAATACTAGAATTCTCTGTCTTCTATTCAAAATCCTCAAAGATCCATCCTCTCCTTCGTACCTGCAGAATCGTTTCGCATATACCAGGCCCTCGCTAGCACCCTGCAGGTCTCATCTTAAATCGCTTTTAAATTTCCCTTCCCACAAAACTTCTCTCTATTCCCACTCCTTCTCTGTTCATGCGGTTAGACTATGGAATTCACTGCCGCCTAACATACGTCTTTCTAAGTCAATTTTCATATTTAAAAAAAGAGTCAAAGAGCACTACTTATCACTTTCATGATATAATACTATATTTATACATAATGCGTATATATTTATTTATATATTTAGACATAAATAATTGTTATATACTAATTTGTGCACACTCGATTTGTCTAACAAATGTTCACTCCGATCCCAGGGCTGCTGGAAGAAATTTCATTTTGAAATCTCTCTCTCTTCAGTCGTGCCTCATTACTGAGGATCGTGATTTTGATGCGAAGCCTTTTCAATTTGCTGTCTCCACTTATTGCGATCGGCAGCTTGATGGAGTGCCGTGCTGACAGGTATCTCCAGGTGTTTAGATACCTGATCCGTCCATCTCCTAGGACTTCGGCCTCGAGGTCTCTTGCCCTCTATTTTGCCCGTCACCATCAGTTTCTCCATATTGTCGGGAGGTCTTCTGGCAATGTGCCCAAAATATTTGAGGATTCGGTGTAGGCAAATGCTGGAGAGCCTAGGAGAATCCAAGATCTTAAGATCCTTGAGGATCGATACATTGGTCCGGCGCGCAGTCCAGGGTATTCTTAGCAAGCGACGCCAGCACCACATTTCAAACGCGTCCACTCTTTTTCTGTCTGTGGCTTTTAAGGTCCATGATTCCGCGCCATATAGAAATATGGAAAAGACGAGCGTTCGAACTAAGTGGACTTTTGTACGGTTGGAGATGTTTCTGTCTTTCCATATTTTATTTAGCTGGGTCATTCCTGTTTTAGCCATTGCGATGCGACGTCGTATTTCTGGCTCACAACTGCCCTTATTATTGATGACGGATCCGAGGTACTGAAACTCTTCCACAATTTCGTAGTCGACAAGTAAGTTGATCTGCTGGGGATTGTTCAGGCGGTCGATTATCATTATTTTAGTCTTATTTTTATTTATTGCGAGACCTGCCTTTAGACTTGCCCTTTCCAGCCGCAGTAAAAGTTCTTTCATTTCCGCTATTGATGAAGCGAAAAGAGTAGTATCATCGGCATAACGTAAGTTAGATATTTTAATCCCGCCAATTTTTATGCCACCACCCCATTCTTGTAGGGCTTCGCGTATTATATATTCGCCATATATGTTAAATAGTATAGGGGAGATGACACAACCCTGACGTACCCCTCTCTCAAAGTTGAACGGATCAGATGTAATAGGGCCAAGTTTTACGGTACCAAAACCTGTCTCGTACAGTTCGCGTATCAGCGCTATAAGATGACAAGGTACTCCTGCAGCTTTTAGGACCTCCCATAGGTTCTGCCATCGTACGTAGTCAAAAGCCTTCTGGTAGTCTACAAAACATATAACGGCCGGAGTACAATATTCATAGCATTTCTCAATTATTTGCCTTATGTTTACGATCTGTTCCCTGGTACCCTTGCCTTTTACAAAGCCCGCTTGTTCCTGAGGAATCTGCCAGTCAAGGAAAGATCTAAGGCGACTGTTGATGATGTTAAGCAGAACTTTGCTAGCGTGCGATATAAGCGCGATTGTCCTATAGTTACCGCAAACCTTTGCCGATCCTTTTTTATGCAATGGGATTATGGATGAATGTACCCAGTCAGAAGGCCACTTGCACGTTTTCCATATACTGTTGCAGATTGAATGAAGGGCTGACACACCAATCTCATCAAGAGCTTTTAGTATCTCCGCTGTAATGCCATCTGCACCTGGGGACTTCTTGCTTTTCAATTTTCTTACGGCATTGTAAATTTCTGAACGGAGGATGTCTGGTTCGTGTACAAAAGGTGTTTCTTGTGCACGCATTCTAGGCTGGTTGTCCGGGTCGTGGTAAAGTTCCGTACAATAGCTCTTCCATCTCTCCGCAACCGCCGTCATATCAGAAATCGGATTACCCTCTTCGTCATTGATAGTCCAAGAGTGAGCCTTGAATTTACGGGTGATTTGCTTAATTTTACGGAATAAGTCTGCAGTTTGACATTTCTCTGCATGACGTTCTATATCCCTACAGATCTCTTCGTAGTAAAGGTTTTTATCCCGTCTGCATAGTCTTTGAATATCTCGGCTTAGTTCTAAGTATTCGGCATCAGAGCCTTCGGCATCAGAGCATTTTGAAATAAGCAGTCCTTTGTACTATTGTTATATTATGAATGTATTGATTTTGTATCTGTGTACAAAAACCTATAAATAAAATAAATAAAAAATAAAGACGCAAAATATTAAACATAAACCGCATTTCGGATAAAAAAATTATACAGTTGTACCGGCTCACAGCGAGTGTGCGATTTGTGTTGAAGGAAAATACAAACCTCAAGAAATCAAAAAGAGTGTTTTTAGAGACTAAGGTAAGATCATGATTTCTGTTGATGCTTAATATCGACTTCTACAATATATGTACAATATGTTATATTTACAGATCCTTTGCGCTTTACTTTTTTTATACCAATGGCGTTTACTAGCGGGTTTTTGGAGAAGAAGAATATAAATGAGGTCACGGAGGCGTTTAAACAAACATATATTATTAATAAATTCCCATGTTCGCTAGAAGACAGACAACGAATTAAACAAAGGTATTTATTAATTCGTACTTATGTTCATAACGCCTAAGTACTCAAGTTTGATATCCAAATAATTTGTAAACAATCTTAATTATTTTAGTTTCTATGACATCTATGGCTTCCCTGGTATCATTGGATGCATTGATGCCTCCCGTTTCCGAATAGTAAAGCCTAAGAGGAACGAAGAGCATACGTATTATTGTAGGAAGCATTTTCATTCACTTAATGTACAACGTGCGTACGTACAAGTAGTAAGTAAAAGTGTTTACAACAAAATTCATATGGTAACCGAACCGTAGTTCGTTACGTTTCTGATCATCAAGGGCGAATATTAGCAGTGAACTCTAAATGGCATCATCAATACATTCATGAAAACACTACGTCAGAATGGTGAATTTGTTTGGCTTTTAGGTGAGTCAATTGATGTATAAATAAAATCGAAAAAACTGTTTTTTTTAAATGTCGCAAACCGCTTGGGTTAAAAAGCTAAAAATTGGAGTGAATTATTTTTATTTGACACCAAATCGATCCCTTGACTTGGAGTCAAAAAGCAACGGGGGCAGATTTCTTATATTGATCCGACTAGGCGCTTTGCTGGTAAGTCATTAGCTAAGATTTATAATAGGGAGACAAAAAGATATCGTTAGTAAGCATTCGGTCGTTGCTCGGTCGATAATTTTCGACAATCTGTACTACGAAAAATGCGAAACGAGATTTTTAACCGAGCGCTCGCGGTTATCCATTCCATCACGTTCTCCGAATTTCTCGTATTTTAATTTGTTAAGATGCGATGAAGATAGCGATCCTTATGAAAATGACCTTATGCTTGAATTAATGGATCGCTTCTACGAAAATCTTAGGCGAACACCTAGATATGGGACAAAAATTAAAAATGTTTTTTATTGTCCTCGTGTGTTTATACCTCGCGATGTTTTTATGTACCTAGCGTGTTCTGGCCGATTTTTAAATCTTTTCAATTGTTTTACATTTTATGATTTTTTGTTCTTCTTCCAGGACTGTTTTAAAACATCTTTGTTTTGTTCTATTTCTCACAGACCTTTGTATGAAGTATGTAATGTGTGAATAAAATATATGTTTTATTAATCATGCTCATTTTTTTTGTACCCTTTCCATTAAATCATAATATATTTTTCGTGCATCATCTTCTATAAAAAAGTCTCTTAATTGTTGTATTAATTCTTCTGGTGTTTGTATTGAATCTTGTCTTCTTCTCATTGATCGTAAGTCTACTGCGCCAATTGTGCTGACTTGTAAGATGTCTGGTGCTTGTCCTAGATAATTTTGTACTTGTATTGTTCTTCTTTGTGTAGGCGGTTTTGATTTTTTATATAATTGATATCGATACATGTTTCCTTTATAAAATATATTTAATTGGCCCGGTATTCTTGATACATCTAGTATTCCTCTACGTGTTCCTTCCGGTTGAGGTTTTATTATATATTTATTCTGTTTCAAATCTATTGTTGCGTACTCTGTTTCTTTTATAAATTCATCTTCCCATGGCTGCTTTTTCGGTTTACCGTAGTTCAGAATTGCTCTTTGTTGTTCCGGATCGTGGCTGGCATAATGACCTTGTGCTGTTAGGGTATCGGATCCAGAAGTCAGTCAGGCACTAGTACTCAGCCTTTTTTAACTTTAAACCTATAGAAATAACGATACTATTTATTTTAACCAATCAAGTTGTGCTTATCGGTGAAACGACCTCTAATTGGTGGATTTCAACCGCACGAGTTCGTGTGAGTTGTCTGAATTACGAGCAATTTAAGTCCATTCCGGCGCTGTCCGCCGACTACCTAGCACGCGTGGCGATCGCTATTTTTTTGTTAGTGTCCGGTAACTACAAAGCAGGTAAGGTAATTATGGGAAGGTGGGGGAATCACGGACGCGGGGTAATCGCGGACGTGTATGTTTCACTATGTTAGAAAAGGACGAAAGATATTTCGAGTGATGCAATCGCGAGTCCATCCCAGACGTAGTGCCGCACATTAAGTTGTGAAGTGACGACGCGCTCGTTTTACAAGGTATGTTTATTTAAAGATTTATCAACAATTTCATATAAATTTTGTACTAAAATTGAATAGTTGTATAATGTTTTAGGTTTTACATGGAAATATCACATTATTTTTTCGGATTAATGTATCAATTTAATAATACTTGTAGGGAGTAACCGCGTGCACCACGTCATTCTAACCTTAAATAAAAATACTGTTTTGTTGTTTTGTGTGTGTCGGCTAATGGCGGACGGTTTTAGTGGGGTAATCCCGGACGTCCGCAATTACCCCTACACATCTTATAGTTCATGGAGTTTATTTTATGTCCTTTTTTATTATATATATTTGTTTACTGCACTATATTGATCTGATATTGTTAATGATGTATGTAAAAAATATTGTACTTATATTTAACTGTATGTATATACTGTATTTCAGATGCCACGTAATTACCAAAGAAAGACTGAGACCAAATACAAATTAGAAGACTTAGAAAAGGCTATTCAGGATGTTAAAAGTAAAACACTTTCACTTGGAAAAGCAGCTGCTATTTATTCTGTTCCGAAAAGTACTATACACGACTATCTAAAGAAAGAAGTTATAAAGGAGCCAAAAACTGGCAGAAAGGCTATATTTTCTGAAGAACAAGAAAGGGAGTTGGAGGATTATATCTTGAAATGTAGTAAATTATTTTATGGTTTAACTATAGAAATGGTACGAAAAATAGCATTCAAATTTGCCGAAGTAAATAATTTAAAGCACAATTTTGACAAAACATCTCAAATGGCAGGAAAAGATTGGTTCTATGGATTTAAGAAAAGGCATCCTAATATTTCACTACGTAAACCTGAGTCTACTTCTATCAATAGAATTACAGCTTTTAATGAAATAGAAGTGAAAATGTTCTTCAATAACTTGGAAATTTTACAAACCAAACACCACTTTGATGCCAATCGAATATACAATGTGGAATAGCCAAAATGGAGTAATATTGTTATCTCTTCCACCGCACACATCTCATCGTATGCAACCACTGGACTTAACATATTTTGGACCTCTCAAGTCTTCATATAATAGGGAATGTGACTTGTACATGGCTGCAAACGTAGGCCGACGAATTACACAGTATGAAGTTGTCGAACTTTTTACGAAAGCTTTCAATCGCATCAGCAACTTAGAAAAAGCAGTAAATGTAAATGGTTTCCGGGCAGCTGGTATTTGGCCTATAGATACAACTAAATTTGATGAACATTTCGCAGACGTGGCATCGCCATCTGAAAACACTACCACTGACAATAATTTGCAGAGTAACATAGTAGTGACACCTGATAGGCAGATTGCATCGACGTCAAATGTCGCAGGGGTATCGATACCGGATGTGCAGATACCGTCGACATCAAATATGCAAAGTGTAATGACACCAAATACGCAGACAATATCGACATTAGATTACATACAGCAAAGACCAGTTACACCAGCAGCTGCATTGGACAAATCAATCCCACTTGAAGACATCTTTGATATGCCGAAACTACCACTACAGAAAAGTAAACAAACTCTTAGAAAAAAACACTCAGCTATAATAACCAGTACTCCTATGAAAGACATTTTAGAAAAAAAAGAAGAAAGAAAGAGTCAAAAATTTGTAAGTACCACAAAAGATAAAAGAGGAGTTAAGAATCTTACATTATTTTCCGATAATACCATTCATACAAAGGCTCAAGAAAAGGACATACCGTGCAAGAAGAAAAAGGCCAATGAAGGAGAAGGGAAGGAAAACGAGTATTATTGCCTAATTTGTGATGAAAAGTATGAAGATCCACCTAATGAAGACTGGATAAAATGCTATAAATGTAATTTATGGGCCCACGAAAACTGTACGAGTGGTGAAAGTACATCGCGAGGCTTTATTTGTGATTTTTGTTCTAATTAACCTATGTACGTGATTACCCCACAGACCGTCCGAAATTACCCCACGTGCTGTGGGGTAATCCCGAACTCCAATGTTTTGTTTTTCTATTAATATTTTATTGTATATGAAACATTTATCTACGTTGATTATGAGAACATAAGATTGATTAGTTATAGTTAACTTTTAGTAATAAATAGCATTCCTAGCCTTAACTGGTTTTGTTTTATTTCAGTTCTTCCTTAGGTGGTCGCAATTACCCCACTCTCCCCTAATACTGTCTTTATGTATTTTATATAATATAATATTTATATGATATATCTGGTAATTGACTAACCTATTTTAATAATATTTGATTGATAAATTAAGCATTTACGTAAATATTGGGGGGTCGACTACAGGGTTATTATATTTTAGCATTTTCCAGTAGTCAGCCACCCCCGGCCGACTACTGATTTTAAGCAAAACTTTTAGTTTTAAATACTGATGATATCAATTTATAGGTCTTTTTTACCTCTTTATTTTGAAGTAAACATGTAATACATTATTTTAACAAAAAACCAGTAGTCGGCCTCATAAATATTCGCGATGTTTTTCGTGGCTGAGTACTGGTTGGGTTGGACCCAGTACTCAGCCTCAAGATACAGATGAATTTAAATAAATATTTAATTATCATTTTAACATTTTATTTTATTTATTTTCAGTTTCTAAATGTATAGTTCTTTCTTACAATTTAATTTTATTTAGTTTCAGGTTCCAATCATGTCTCTTTCGAGGCCTATACTACAATATTCTGAGGATAAACTAGCACAAGCTTTAGACGCTATAAGAAAAGGTATGAAAATTAGAGAAGCCAGCAGATTTTACAGTGTTCCTCGAGGTACGTTGCAAGACAGGCTGCATCTTCGAGTTCCTGAAGGTCCCAGAAAGATGGGTTCTGATTCTATCCTTTCCAAACACGAAGAATCGGAAATTGCAAAATGGTTAATTGCTCTTGCATCGTGCGGGTTTCCACTGAAACCTGACAATCTACTGAACACAGTTCAAAACATTATGATCGAGGATGGCAGGCCTAACCCTTTTGTAAATGGAAGACCAGGTAAGAAGTGGTTGCAATCCTTTTTTAGAAGAAATCCATTGCTTACTTTGAGAACACCTGAAACCATCTCAAAAGGACGAGCTGTAATTACAGAGGAAGGGATTAAAAAATGGTTTAATAATCTTAAAGAATATTTGATTTCTATCCAAGCACTCGATGTGTTAGAATACCCCCAAAGAATATTCAATGGGGATGAAACAAGTTTCATAATTTGCCCCAAAACTGGAAAGGTGATAGCACCACGTGGCTATAAAAATGTGTACCAGATTGTCAAGGGAAAAGAAAAGGAGGCAGTCACTGTCTTAACTTTCTTTTCCGCGAACAGCAATATCTTACCGCCGTGTGTTGTTTTACCCTATGTAAGACCTCCTAAAGATATTATAAATAGTATGCCTGAGAATTGGTTTCTGGGAAACTCTGACACAGGTTGGATGAAGGCTGATATATTTCACAATTATATATCAAAATGTCTCAATAAATCGATACAAGACAATGACATCAAAAAGCCAGTGCTTGTCTTCGTCGATTGTCATAAAAGCCATATGACAATGGGTCATAGGGCCGGCGCACATATGACGGAGCGCAGCGCAGCGCAGCGCAGCGCATGCCCGCGAAATTTTCTTAACGAATCACACACTAGCCGAAATTCGCGCTAATTACTGGGAGAATGCGCGCGGATGCGCGCGGGTGCGCGCGGATGCGCGAGCATGCGCTTCCATGCTCCTCAGAAATAAATTGCTGTTATTTAATTTTGGATATTATTTCTAAAGGGACAATGACGATAATAGTTTGACAGCAAAAAATGCGCTGCGCTGCGCTCCGTCATATGAGTGCCGGCCCTTAGTCAATATTGTTACGACAACAATATTATACTCTATGCGCTTCCATGCAACCAGCAGATGTTAGTGTGTTCAAACCATTAAAATCGGAATGGAAGTCAACAATTCATGAGTGGTGTTCTCATCCAGATAACATAAATACTGTGTTAACCAAAGCAACCTTTTGCCCGCTGCTTGATAAAATTCTGCAGAAAACAACACTAAAAGATTCTATTAAAAATGGATTTCGCAAATGCGGCCTCTACCCATAATATAATCCAGACGCAGTTGATTATTCAAAATGAGTCCAAAATAACTTGGAAAAAAATAAAACCAATGCGTATGATTGTAAAAAATCTCCGGTTAAGCCATTGACGAAAAAAGAGTATGACACTGCAGCTAAAATTATAAAACATTTGAAGAAAGAATTTACCTCGTGTGGTACTGATATTGAAACTATACTTCAAGTTATCGAAAATGCAAAAACATCCCATAACGAAGTAGATATTAGACAATGTGTTGTTCCAAATACCATACATAGTGAAGGAGTCCAAAAAGAAGAAGATTACGAAATAACATCCCAAAACAAAATTTTACAGGAAAAGATTCATGCGGATAAGAGTGCAGTGGAATTCAGTATCAATGGCGATATCAGACAGAAAAACAATGATAAATGTGGGGATCTTCCGATTATAATATTGGATGAGGATGTCCGGACTAATAACCAATCTAGTGACCTTTTTATGCCTCTAGGTGATGTAACCTTTATTAACAAAACGTATTAGACGATGAAATTAATCTTGCTGTTTTTGACGTAAATGAAGCCTCTATTTTAGTACCCAGCAAAGACAAAGAACAAAACATCGTACGATCTCTTGGTGTCAAAAATATATCTGATACTATGATTCAAAAAGAAACCCATATAATATCACCCATCATACGTAAAAATCTTGTGATACCTTCCCCAATAAAAAAGTCTTCAACGCCTAGACACATAAATAGAATTGGAGCAATTTCATCTTCAGAATGGAGACTATTTGAAAAAGCAAAAGAAGATGAAAAACAAAAAAAGAAAAATGCTATCCAAGAAAGAAAGCTACATAGACAAAAAGTTAAGGAAGAAAAAGAAAAGATAAAAGCCACTAAGAAAATTAGAAAACCTAGAATTGCATACAACTATGAAGATGAAATATCCAAGAAGAATAATGATGATTCAGACGAAGAATTCGGGATTATAGGTGCAAAAAAAATTAAATTGAGAAATAAAAATTACAATGACATTTAGCGATAGAAAGTAAAACAGATGAATATGATACAACAATAAAAGAAACCTCTAAAATAAAATTCTCTAAAATAAATTCTTTCAGTACAAACCTGTTTCACAGAACCGAAAAACCATATCCAACTAACAAGAGGACAAAGTTGTAAAGAAAATGAATATATTGATCCGAAAAAAATCAATTTATTTGTAAACAAATCTTTGCAGAAATCCATAAAGACCAGAAAAGAAACCTTTAGAAATGAAGAAGAACTTGCTGACTTTCTGAACAATAATATGACTGATTAATAATAAAGCTGCATATAGTTAAGGAAGAAGAGAAGAAGAAAAATTAAGCATACAAATTTTGATAGAATTTATGTTTCCTTAGTACCTATATTAAGTGAAAATTTTTATTTTAACTGATTGAAGATAAATAAATAATATAAGTAGGTATTGATCTCATGTAATTAAATAGAGGCTGACTACTGGTAACAGGATGGCTGACAAGTGGATTTTAGAGGCTGACTACCGGTGAAACGTGCATTATTTTGTTTAAACTGTTTTTTTGTGACGTAGAAGAATATAATTGTTCTTGTTATTACTTTTATTATAAATTTTAATAAATAACGAAACTAAAATTATATAACACCTTTAATTTATTCCTCTACGTGCCTATTATCAAGACAATGAACTTGAAACTTCGCTTAAAAGGCTGACTACTGGGTACGTTACCCTATACCCAATTTTTTTTTCCAATTGGTATTATTTTGTAACCAGTTTTTGTTTCTGCAATTTTTATTTCATTATTTCTCGTTTCTTCATTTAATTGTATCGCTTGTAATCGCTTTTATAAATTTAACTTTTTTCCCATCTTGTATTGCTGGTTCGTCTAATTCGTACCACTCGTTACTTGTTGACGGTTGTGGATCTATTGCTGACGATGGTCCCGGTTGTGGTGCAAACCCGATACAGGTTTTTCTACTGCTTTTGTAACTGGTTTTGGTGTAGGTGTCGGTGTTAGTTTTGGTTGGGCTGCAGGTTTTGGTGTTGATGGTGGTTTTTCAGCATATTTTGTGGCTGGTGGTGTTTTCGTTTCGCTGGCGCTAGTGTCGTGGAGGCAGATACACCACTCGTGAAAAAAAAAATTTGTAATTGTTCATACCTACTGTTCCATCGCCGGTTCTCCTCGTATTGTATATTTACTATTCCATTTATATTTATCTACAGACAGCCCCGCGTAATTTGTATTTGGTTGTCGTTTGTCGTATTTGGCCATTAATAAGTTTGTGCCATGTGATTGGCATTCTAAATTTATGCTGGTTTCTACTAGTATATTTAGTAAAGATTGTCGTAATGATCCGTCTGGGTTTAACAATGGTATTATTCCTATGCCCACGCTTCCCATAAAATTTTTTGGTACATTACTCGATAGTGTGCCAATTGTTAAGTTATCTACTGTTGCTTCATCATATGGTTTTGTTTGTTGTAATGTATATGAACATGTTGTGTACTTTTCATTTTGAAGTCTCATTACTGGTGGTGTGTTTCTTAGTATATTTGAACCTCCTTCGAACCCTTGATTGTTTGTATGAAATGTTCCATCTACTGGTTTGTGAGATTTTTCAAATAACAAACTCAATTGGACCACCAATTGAGTTTGTCGCGTTATATAAAATTGTTGATTCCAATATCAATGGTGGCAAATGGAATTGTTTATTTGTATTATTAACCGTTATTTTAGCACCTAAATAAGATGATTGTACTATGATTAATACAATGAACTCAAGACATTACGAGGCGAGGAGGACGGGATCAGAGGGAGAGCGCAAAATCGGAACTTCCGCTGACACAACAGGCCTGCAGATCTTGAACGAAACCTCCGTTCCGGATAAACAGGCAAAAATGAACACGAAATCCAGATTGGTTGAGCAGATACCACTTCAGGTTCCGGGATTCGGCAAGAAATTGCGAGTCAAAAGTGAATCCGGTACAGTCAGTTGCGATGGGAGAGTGTATCGAGTTTAGTGAAAGCCGCATCAGACGTTAAGAGATAAGTTGAAATATACATTGTACGCCGCAACGGTACCGAGATAAAGACACGGTATGGTCATATTAGGCCTTACTCTAGGATTAAGATGTAGTTATAACTGGCATTGCGTAATATGCGATGTCAGTAAACCTATTAAAGGTGCAAATTTCTTAAAAACGCATAATTTAGTAGTATATTTATATATTAAATAAATAATACATCAAGTGAAGACATTATGCGTGATAGGGACCATCAAAAAGCTTAAAGAACCCTCTATTACAACAATTCAAGTAGATAACCCCAAAGCGAGAAGATGCCAGTGCGGTTTAGATTATGAAATATTTATAAACATAGCAAAATATCTAGGTCTTAAGGCGTAAAAAGCTACATATTTATACTATTTTGTATAATAATTAATCCTAGTCATCCGTCGCAATTCAACTCAAAAACGAAACTTGATATTGTTAAAACAGTGTGAATATTTCTCAAATTCAATGAAATTGGATTAATTTTAAACTTATTTTAAATACAGTCGTCAAAGGTAAAAAGAGGCTTAATTACCTAAGCTGCATTTAAAAACAATAGCAGGACAAATCATCTGACATTTTTGTCGTTAAATGTTTTCGTAGTAAGACATTAAATATTTTATTTCGTTTATTAAATATGTGTTTGGGTCAAATCGACGGTAGTGTGTGCAATGTGATTTTAGTTGATTTTATGCATGTTTTATACGATATTTGAAAAAAATATTATCATTTTTTGCTTCTCTTATTAATATGTATTTAGATGGACTTTATCACAGTACCAATGGTACATTGCCATTTTCGTCAATATGGGTAACCACAAAGCTAAAAACGACCGAGTTAATTATAATCGTGTTAGTTATAATAATTAATTAATTATTATCAAACGATAAATCAAACTATAATTCCAACACCACACTTAACACTATTTCCCTCTACAAATAGAAAACAATATAGTTTAATTAGTTTTTATTATGATACATTTTTGATGTACCATCTAATTAAAAACTTTCGAAATAACCTAATGCAATATGATCACTTCGGAAATTCTATTCAATACGATCATATTATACAGTTTTAAAATCGGGATCAAAAAAAGAGTTTGAGTCTTGCGCCTAAGCTTAGGTACAAACAATCATATCAAACCTACAAACTTTGAAAAAATAAAGGTTCGCTTTGAAACAACATCTAAAGAGGTACGTTGCAAATGACATTCGTACATAATATATGTACATGAAATTAAAGAATTCGGCAGAAACAAGGCCAACGTTTTATACCAAGCAAATTGTTGGATTTTTAAACAGATGATAAGTTCTTTGCAAGTGTTAAAATTAATAAACCCTAAAAAGGTAGTGACAACACTACAGGTTTTACATACATTGAAGGTTTCCAAATCACTGGTACATCATTAATGCTCTGGTTTGATGACTTACGGGTTGAATGATATAATTTTCTTATGAAAAAGAGATGTAATCAAGATGTTCTTCAAAATGTATCGGTCAGGCACGAACAAAAAATGGCACGGCTCTAAATTCAACATGTAGACAGTTTGTGTCGACGTTTAAAAACTTATTTTTCTGCAACATTCTAAAATCCCCAAAGGAGGAAATTGTACAGAAGAGTTCGGAACACTTCTCATTCAGATGACTGTTAAAGAAGTTAATATTAACTGTGCAATTAGAGGTATTGCACAGTTAATATTAACTTCTCAACAAACACAATATCAAGTACAGATAAAGAATTATCAAATGTCATAATTACTAGTTCGGAATACAATCGGACGGAATACAGCTAGACATTCCCGAAAAATACGAGCTTTTTATATTTATGGCTATCGTTTTAAGAGTTGTTTGGAGAAAGGTGATCGTCGGGCCTTGAAATAATTCGTGAAGCCCAATCAAAGAAACGGTATTTAAGGTACCGAGACTACTGTAAAAAAAAAATCAGAACCTTTTTAAATACTAATTAATACTAATTCAATGATGGTTTCATGAAATATATAAAAAAAATTAAGAAACATTTCAAACTTCATTTAAAGTAAAACATATAAATTGTAAAGACGTTGTATGACGACCCGCGTGGCGGAGTGGTTACCATACCGGTCTGACGCGCAATTTTTTTCGGGTTCGATTTGCGGCCAGGTATCTGAATGACGAGTTTAGAGTCATGTTTTGGGTTTGTGTGTTTTTGTATTCGTCTTGTGAGACCATGGTACCCACGACACAGGAGAAAATCCCAGTATGGGGCTATGAGTGTAGAAAGCGTGTAAAGTATCTATGACCAAATGAAAGATATAAGGATGCATTTTCATTCATCACTTACTATATAATTATTATTATCATGATGGTACACGGATTTTAGAAATCAGTGGAAACCTTTCTGGCAACGGCGAGTGTGTTTTGAAGAAAGAAGCTGGTATCTGGTCACTTCGAAACCTATCTTAGAGAAGCTTTTGCACCTAGAATACCGCTTTACGTCTTATACCAAGAGATAATGAAGCAAACGCATATCAAAAAAACGCTTTCTATTTTCACACTTGCCAAAACCAGAGCCGAGTGAAATCATGCAAATAGATATGTTGTTCGTGCTACTTCATTAATATCCGGGAAAAGATTCCTCGAGACTCAGTGGACTACTTTGACAAGCTTCTGGCAGCAGCCCGTATTGCGGAACGTACTATGGATGAGAAGAGTGGCTTGGCTACTGAAACGACGGAAACTCCTCAGACACTCTCCACATACAACAAATAATCTTCGGACTACAGCACAAAGGAAAGGAAGGTGTGGGCACTGTCGCTTGGCTGGCCATACGATAGAACAGTACCTAAAAAGGATAAGAAAGGAAAGAGAATCTGTCGTATCGCATCTACCTTCGTTTACAAAGACTGTCGACTTTAAGGCAAACGCTCTTATGGTCGCTTGTTACGGCTGTGGCTAATGCTGTGGCTAATGCTCAAATTGGCATAAAACAAAAGCCAGTAATACTGAAATAGTGTTTTGCTCACTCAACATATAAGTAGATGCAAGAGCAAGACCAATAGTATTCGTTGACATCGCCAATGTTCAAGGAATTGTCTATACACACCTGCGCAAAATCATCTGTCGCTTCTTACTCCTTGTACACTGTTCTCAAGAGTAAAGGGTATACGTTTCAACCGGAAACGGCTACAATTATCTTAGCGGATGGTCATAGAAATACACAGAATATATACTGAAATAGTGTTTTGCTCACTCAACATAAAAGTAGATGCAAGAGCAAGACCAATAGTATTCGTTGACATCGCCAATGCTCAAGGAATTGTCTATACACACCTGCGCAAAATCATCTGTTGCTTCTTACTCCTTGTACACTGTTCTCAAGAGTAAAGGGTATAAGTTTCAACCGGAAACGGCTACAATTATCTTAGCGGATGGTCATAGAATTACACAGAATATACGAGTATTAACCGTGAAAGTCCCAGTGAGGCTGTGCAATCTAACCATTTTAACCAAGTTTTTAATTTTATCTAAAGCCAAGAATAACCGCACTCTGTTGAGAATCGGATTCGTAGAAGAGCTAAATAAAAGTGCTGTTATCTTGAAAATCACTTGTCAATCACAATACTCTTACAGTGGTTTTTTTTTGTATGTACCTATTCTTTTTTATTTTTCCCTTATCTTGTACATTTTGTAAAAATGGCAGAAAATAGGCCTAAACCTCAAAGTTCCAAAAACCAGAAGTAACCGTGACAGATACTGAGAACGACGGAGAAAGCCAATGTCCCACTCTACCAAGACCTTCCACGAGTTCTATTACAAAAATGACACTAGGTTTTAAATCAGAATTGAACTCTGCATTCTGTTTATTTTTTTTAAATTGTAACGGCCGTAAGGATTTAAAAACCTTAAATTCGTTAATCGCAATTTGTAACATCTATTTTAACTGAGATTTTGGTCTAGAAATTTGAAAAAAAATTAGTTTATTTATTTATTTATCTAGCCAATCATCTAGTTTTATCGAAGGTTATAATCGTCAAATGGTGTACACCTTATTATTCATAGCATCATGGTATGCAAAATGGCTTTGTATCAAAAAGTGGCAGATTTGAATGTATCATTTGGACTTCGTGTATAGCAAACGAATCGGTGACTGACGTAAACACGGTGCTTACTAATATACTTATTTTATATTCGCGTTTGCGCGGCGACAGCCGCTGCACAGAAAATGGCTGCGAGATCCGAACAATTCATAGCTAATGAGGTGGTGGCGCTTTTGTAACATGACATCGACACCATGGACGAAGTCAGAATCATCCAGATTTGCAAGTCCAACTTCACACGTGAGGAGATCGGCAGTGCCAAGATCCTCCTGTTTAAGTTGCTCGGGATGGGCGACCTTCTCGCGGGAAGGACGAAAAGAGAGAAAAAGGACTCCAGGATATAATCAATCTCCTGAAGGTGACGAATCCTGATGACATGCCAGCATTCGTGGCCAAGAACATTCATAAGTAGCCACCAGTGACGTTCGACCATATTGATGTAACCAGGCTGTTGAAAGACATTACAACCTTGAAGACAAGCCTGGCGGAAGTAGTGCTGAAGCTTGAAGCCTCGCAGGATACCATCAGCGACCTACGGCGGACTAAAATTGCTACGTTACGCAATATGGTAGCAGTAAGTCACCCGAGGTGAATAACATCAACACGCATCGTGGGTTACGCATGTAACGCCTCGTCAGCAAGTTTCGAGTCAGCGAAACTGGACACGACACCGACCACCGCGCCCGCATGTGTGAGGTGCGGGGTGGGTGACGCACATGTGCGTCACCCACCCCGCACCTCCGCCCGCCGAGGTGTCGCTTCGCGCCTTCACCTCAACGCGACTACGCTGTAGGTGCCGCCCGCCAGCTACCCGAGAAGCGGAAGTCAACGAGGACAGAGAGGGAAAACGGAAACCCCCGCAACGGACCCCCTCGTAGTGCGGTGTCCAACGGTATGCCGGACAGGGACGGCTTTATTAAAGTGGTGCGTAAGAAGAAGAAAAAGCCTTGTCGCAACCAATGCGGCACAGCACCGACAGGATCGAACCATCTCCTGCGTCCTGCCGTTCCTGTGACGTACGTGTATGTCTCACGTCTGCACTACAACCTGAAGACGTCAGACATAGTGGAGTACTTGGCATAATGTACATAAAAACCAAGTTCCGACTGAAGGTCGAAAACTTGGTGGCGCGTAACGCAGTAACCTTTAGTTCATTTGTAGTACGCGTTCCAACCGAGCATGAGTCGATCTTCCTGAAGGAAGAGCTGTGGACGAAAGGAGTTGTATTCCGGAAGTTTCGAGGAAGGAGAGGACCCCCCGGAGTCACCAGATCCGCGTCTCACGTCGCCACAAATGTGTGATTTAGTTATAAGTATATATTAATATATATGTTCGTCTGTAAGTTATATATAATATGGACAACTGTATTCAATTATACTCATGTATCTTTGTTTATATTGTCCGAAATAAATGATTAAATAAAAATAGACAAGTCTTACAAGAAAAAAATGATTTTCAACTTGAGATTCCACAACTTTATGAAAACCAAGAAAACCATCGAAGATGAAGAACAACCGATCTATATAAAACGAACTTACATCAGGAACAGTCGAAGTAAGGATTTATATAACGATAATCCTAACACAAGACAAATTAAGTCTATCATATCAAGTCGACCCAATACAGGCGAACAAAACTTTCGAAAAGAGTGTCTGCATTACACTTCTTATAATGAGTATTATCATTTGCACAATTACAAATAATTATTTAATCAGTACATGGTTGATCTATATGCCAAAATTGAAACAGAGATACTCACTTTTATGCTAGGTAATAAAAAAGCTTACAGTTGACATTTATATTCACTTCCAAGACGCAATCAATCAAAATGAAAATGAACTTTTTATAGGGCAGTTGCCTTCTGATCAACTTGATATTGTAGCAAGAGTTCTTAAACAAAAACTAAAGAAAATGATGGATCTCCTGATGAAACACAAAGATTTTGGTTCCGTTTGCCGTGGTTTGCCTTGCCTTGTGATTCGCCCACATTCCAAATATTTAGGAACGAAAATCAGAGCTGAGCAAATCGATACCGTTGATCGAACAGAATTACTAAACCAGGAAGTTGATCCAGATCCATTAAACATTGTATGAAGAACAGTAATATAGTAAAAGAAAGAAGAAAGAGAATGGTTATCTATTTTACAAATGACGTTCTCTTGAGCACGGTGGTATGCTAACGATAATCCGATTATAAAATAATTCCATAGATATTGACATTTGTTGAGTTATTCCATTTTCCTTGATATTATCACGCATTCTTTGAGCACATATCAACGTTGAACTTTGTAGCAGAAAGAAATCAATCAAATGCATTTGCAAGTACGTAAATAAAGGCTCAGCCATACTTTGCATTAATGTGTTTATTGTAATATATATTGTAATATACGAGAAATTCTTTGCGTTTGTCCCGTTGCGTTTAGATACATCACTGAATCTAGTACACAGTTAATCGAATTTCGTAGATTTCTTTTCAAAATATTAGCTAATTTACCTCATGATAAAATATGCTGGTGAAATTAACATTATCACTCTAACACTTCCCCCGTAAGGAAGTCAGCTTCAACCCCGAACAGGTATCTCTACTGTCCTTTAAAGGATTAATATTTAATAAAGTATGACAAATTCATGTCATAACATGGCGGAAGAGCCATTACACAACATCATATAGGGTAAAACCCGGATAGTTGCCTCGGACGGATACATGCCTCAGTTTCAAATGCTCTATGTTAGACGTATTGACAGTGTTTCTTTTTGATCATAATATAAAGCGTCCCCCGCGCAGGCCTCAGTGCCGCATAAACCGTTGGAGTAGACGCACGTGTTTTGTCCGTGTGAGTAAAAATCTTCCGCGGCGATACTTTGACGAGCGTCAGAATTATATTGGTAAGTAACCTCTGTTAAATATTTTTATAACTGATTGCGATTTCAGTTAAATTTTTATTTCTTTGAATGCATTAGAGTTTACATTGCACTGTTTATTACGTTTTATTGTAAAATATTTTTTATTTATTTCGTAAATAAAAAGGGCAAGTATCCGTATCAAAACGGATAGTTGCCCTACTGTCTTTTGCGGATTGTTGCCCTAGGGCAACTATCCGTAACTATACATTTTCAACAAGCAAAGACAGATTTTTTTCTTAGTTATTTTTTTCATTTGGTTTTACTATTTTTTCTCTGGGTTTTTTTGGTTTTACTATAGTTTATCTTTAATAAAATAAATACTCAACAGCAAAATGCCTCGCAAGTATAAACGAAAGCCAGGCGTGGTGCCGCGCCACATCAACTGGACAGAAGATAGTTTAGCACTTGCGTTCGAAGAACTAAATAAAAAACAAAAAAGTATTAACGAAATATCCCGGACTTATGGCATATCCTCTCGAACCTTACGAAGACGGTATGAAAAGGAAAACCAGCTACTGGTAACCCAAGGTATGCCAAGGCTTTAAAATGATATATTTAGTTTATAAGTAAAATAACCCATTTACATACCTACCTACTTATTTAACTGTATTTTTAACATTTCTAGGAAAATACCCTATCCTTGGCTTTGAAAATGAAAAAAGACTAGTATCCCATATACTAAAGCTCGGAGACGCAGGATTTCCTCCTGAAAGGAGTTTAATTCGCCAATTAGCCTATCAGTTTGCCGAAAAATTAGGATTGAAGCATAATTTTAATAATGACACTAAAATTGCTGGATTGCAATGGTTGAAAAGCTTCCTTGAAAGAAATCCCGAAATAGTTGTAAGGCAAGCTGAGGGTTTATCAATTCAAAGAGCGAAGGGTCTAAGCAGGGCCGAAGTAGCCAAATTTTATGATCTGCTCATAACCGTTTTAACTAATAATGATTTGCTGGATAAGCCGGAGCGAATTTTCAATATGGATGAAAGCGGTGTTCAACTCAATAATAAACCTGGCAAGGTATTAGCCAAGAAAGGTACTAAAGTAGTGAAATCACTTACTTCCGGTGAAAAAGGCGAAACAATTACCGTTGTTGCTTGTTGTAACGCTATCGGCAATTTTCTCCCACCTGTTCTGATTATCAAGGGGGTAAATAAAAAGCCAGAATTTGAAGAAGGACTTCCTCCTGGTTCCAAAGTTTATATGCGAAAGAAATCAGCATATATTTCCTCAGAACTTTTTTACAAGTGGCTGACTGAACATTTTATACCTCGCAAGCCTCCAGGAAAGGTATTACTAATTTTAGATGGTCATTCATCACATTCCAGTGCTGTCAATATGCTAGAAACTTCTCATGACAATGATGTGATACTGCTTTGTTTACCTAGTCATACTACTTCTGCATTACAACCTTTAGACGTATCAGTATTCGGACCATTTAAAAAATACTATTATGCGGAGACAAACAATTTTATGCGCAGCAATCCACAAAAAAAAACTGAACCGGTACAATTCTGGTCAACTGATAGCAAGGGCGTGGATTCGAGCAACTACACCTGCCAATGCAATAAGTGGTTTTCGCGGCAGCGGAATCTATCCAGTCAATCCAAATGCTCTGTCTGATACTGAATTTGCTATATCAGATATTGCATTGGGGGGGCTTACGCAGGAACAAGAGTCTGAAACTATAAACCATCAAGTACCAGGTGCTTCTGGAGAACTTGCGTTACGTGAACGCATACAGGAATCTGAATATGACCGAGGTAATGAACTAAATCGACAGAACGAAGTGACTCTACAAGGCGATCAAGTCCCAAGCTACTGTGACAAAAATAATCCACAAACTATCGTAAATGAAGCTGAGCAGAATAGTGTGAACCAAAGTTACACGCCACCTAGGCCATCTTCGAGTCTTTTGGCTCTTTCTCATGATTGTTTGACCCTAGGAGATGGCGAAATTGAAAATTACATTTTAGATAATACTGAACTATCATTGCCATCGCTGATATCTTTAAATGAGTCACAGAACAAAGATCTACAAAAAGAAACGCCATCGAAATTTTTACATCAATCAGCTCCTGTACCAAAAATTCCACTGAGTATGTCTACAAGGGCTAAACAATCAGCAGAAATTTTAAACTCGAATGATAAAATAATCGAGAAGAAGAATAAAACTAAGGAAGTAAAAAAAATGGAAGAAACAAATAACAAACCAGTTGGTAGCAAAGAAAAGATTACAAAGAAAAAAGGGCAACCGCGAAGAAATAAAAAATCAATACAATATAGAGATATTACCAGCAGTGAATCAGAATCAGATAGCACAGATTTTATTGAACTGACTAAAGGAAGAGCTTTAAAGAAAAGAAAAATTCGTATCTGCAGTTCTAACAGTGAAAATGAAGAAAATGTTATAAGTCCAAAAACATCTAAAGGAAAAACAACTAAAGGGCTACCAATCAAAGGCAAAAAAAACAAAACATCTATTAGAGAAACTGAAAATATACTAAAAGTAAAAAATGCTAATTCAAAAATAGAAAATACCAATAAAGAAGTTTCAGTTGATAATTATTGTGTAGAATGTTTTGAAAATTATAATTTAACTAAATCGAAATCAGATTGGATTCAATGTGAGACGTGTCGAATGTGGTTGCATGAAACTTGTACAACATTCAAAAACCATTGCATGAGATGTGGCAAGTTGAAAATATTGACTTCTGGTGATAATCAATGCTAATGCCAAAGTTGATTACCATATTTTTTGAATAAAGATGAATCTCTCGTCAACCCATTATTGTCCCACTGCTGGGCACGGGTCTTCTCTCAGAATGAGAGAGTTTAGGCCATAGTCCACCGCGCTGGCCAAGTGCGAATTGGTGGACTTCACACACCTCCGAGAACTTTTTTTTTAGAACTAATATTTAATTAAAAAATTATACGTACACTAATTTACAATTTAAAACTTTAGTATTTGTAAGGTGTTGATTAGGTAATAATTTAACTGCTCTTAGTACTTAGTACTAAATAAAGGATCTCAGTAAGTAATAAGGACTGAATACTTACATAATTGATGCTAATGCCAAAGTTAGTTCTTATTTTGTTTATTGTTCTATCTTTACCATAAATAATAATATTTCATCTTATTTTGGGTACATTTTTGGAGTCTATGTTTGTTGTAATTTTATAATTTTAAAATAAATTTAATTAATACTTAATAAAAGATTGTATTTAATAATAAAAAATAATATTTCATTATTATTTTGGATACCTAATTACCATTTTGGGGTCTATTTTTGTTGGAATTTTCTGATTATAATTTAACTTTAATTAATACTTAATAAAAGATTGTATTTAATAATAAAAACTGATTACTTAAATTAATATAAGTTCATTTTTATTTGAAAAAAAAAACAAACAGGCATCTATCCTCACATTAGGCAAGTATCCCCCGAATCATTTTTAACGTTAGGCTACTATCCGCCATAGTAGGCAACTATCCCCTTTTTTAGAGGTCACATAAAACAGTATTTACTCAAAACTGATAATATTTATATTTGAAAAAATAGGCTATGTTAGAAGATTAATAAACTATGTTTAAGAATACACTTTGAATAAAGAATTTATTGGTACACATTTTTAATAAAAGAGCATTTTTAAAAAGTGTGGCAACTATCCGGGTTTTACCCTAGCTCGTTTATTTAATGAAAGATATAAAAAGTAGCTACACTAAGAAATGCTGTATCTGGTCTAAAGCTACTGGGATATATCCCTATGACGACGCACTATTTGATGAAGCAGATTTTGCACCATCATTAGTTATAGGTCAGATGCAACAAGATGTCCAACAAGCATCCAACCAATCAGTGTTAGATAACCAGCCAAAAAATATTACTAAGATTGAAAGTGGAGGAGAACCGTTTTAATGAAAGCTAAGATGAGCCAGCGTAGGTACATCAAACTTTAGAGGCAGCTAATAGATTGTACCAAACAAAGAAGATATATATCTTTTATGATAAGTGAAATTTTTAACAATACTTATTAACATTATTTTTTTAGAGAAACCCCAAATCCATCAATACTTGATCCTGTAGTAGATCTTAAGTCTACTGCTGAATCTCCATCTATGAATAACGTATGTGAAAATCTTAAGTGTTAAAAATAGGCGCCATGAATTTGAGAAATTGTCTTTAAACTTCGTTATACGCATATGGTAAATGTGGTGAATTGTGATGCACATTATTCGCTTTTGGCCAATGTAAAAGCGTCCAAGGACAAAAAAACGAACAAGAAACCTGAAGATTACCCAAGATTATTGAGGTAGATACAGTAGAGATCGGAATTGTCCAAAAACTTGTAGTTCTGATTAAAAACGAAAGAGAGCCAATAATTTACTATACATACTTAGAGGAGGTATTTGATATAATCCACAAAAGTTACCTATCCATAGAACATGGGGGCAGAAACCGAATGATGTTGGAACTCAAAAGCAAGTACAAAAATATCAACATAGAGCTAATTAATACACATGAGACGTGTATTTCCAAAGCCCGGCAACTCCAATTTTTGAAAAAATAGACCATTTTAATATTTTTTTAACAGACTAACCAAAATGGAATCCGTCCATTCACATACTAGGATTCTAACTACGCCAACTTCTTTATAAATCAGAAATAAAATTCACGATCAGTTTCAATCTCAGCCACCTCCATGGCTTGGCTAGTTCCCAATCCCGCTACCTCCCAGATTGACTAATCAGAAAGCGGTATTCTAATTAAATTGCAAAGGCAGATTATTGGTAAACAGGGTTATTTATGCTCGTGATTTTTATCGATTATTAAATAAAGACATGCGTGGCTTGCAAAAAAGTGGGAAAAGTAAATCCTGATAAAGCTAGAAAAAGAATAAAACAGCCACATTTGTAGAAAAAGAACGTCGAACGCAAAAACAGGCTAGTAAAAATATCTTTTCTGTACTGAATATTATTGTTACATTTTATAATCATACCTGCAGTATGTTCAAATGTTCTAGCAATCAATTTGAATTCGCTTTAATTTCATGGGTATTTGGGTACAACCCATTATTGTCCCACTGCTGGGCACGGGTCTTCTCTCAGAAAGAGAGTTTTAGGCCATAGTCCACCGCGCTGGCCAAGTGCGAATTGGTGGAGTTTATGCAAATTTATGGGTGCGAATTTTATGGATAAACTCGTATCTTTAATTAATCTTGTAACGAAAAGTTATATTTAATCATTGGTAACTTAGAAATTAAACCTACTTACGTGAAAAATATTATGATAATGGTTTAATATCTTTAATTTTGTTTAGGTATTGAAAGTTACTTAAAAATCTTATTATATTTTTGTATGCATCTACACCACAGCGCAGTAGTGTCTTTGAAGTTATTCTTGGATACAGTTTAATTATAGTTTATTACTTTCATTTGTTTTCCAGAAGTATGTAGCAAAATTCATTTATGTTTACCTATTTATTCTTTTCTTTAGGTACACTGCACGTAATCTGCCAATTTCACTATGTGCAGCCATAATACAAAAACATATAATAAGGGCGTTTTCGTCAAAATAGCTACTGTCTCATATGATGTCCCATGCATACAAGTTGTATGTAACTAACGTTTTGATGACGTAGAAGTGTCGAGTTATCAATTAATAGTTTTAAACACGAATAGATTTTTTTCACTATAATTGTTAAGATAAATTTAAAACAAAGTAATAAAATTAAAGCCAGAAATACGACATCTTAGGTCTTGCCGTACTGTCCCCTTTTAGATATATAACATTAGTTAAATTATTATTTGTTTGTAATTTTGCTTAGTCTTACATATTCCACATATTTTAGGTATTGTAATCTAGTTGTACTTTTCAAATGTTGATCTCATTATATATTTTAATACAAATATTTTAAGATTTTTAAGTTAATATCATGTCCCTTGATATGTGTTAAGTGGACATATTCATGCCCCGTTACCGTAAACATTGTTCAGTTTGTACCTATTTTTTTCTACCACTCGCTGACTTTTTATTTAAATAGCAACTCCAAATTGAAAATGCTAAGCCATGCACGCATTTCGAAGTGTCAGATTTTATTTCAGTCTTATGAGTGTTTGGACCGGTAATGGACGTATTGCGGAGTTTTCGCCTCACATTGATCCGTAAGTATTTCACGTTTTTAAAATGATTGTGTTGAAATTAGTGTTCAAGCAAAGATGGTTTCATATGGCGAAATTATTTCTAGTTTACGGTGAGTAAGAGTTATTAACTTATCAAATAACATTTATAAGTTATGATACAAAAACTGAGAAAAACTGTGGTACCGTTACTTCCTGACCATTACCAAATGACTGGCAACGTATGAGCCGGACTAAAAACGTAACGGATAGGACAGCTGAAACATATGGGCACACTGAGAGAATCCGTACTACTCGTACTATGAAACTGCAAAACGAAGTTCGCCGGGTCAACTAGTTCACCATATTAAGTGAATCCATATGTTACTACTAACACTTTTAGTAGTTTCTCTGATTGTGCTTACTCCGTGTCGATAAGCCCAGTGTAAAATAATCATGAAAAGAACATCCACTAAAACTACTACGAGATAATTTTTCACGATATGAAAAAAGAAAAAACACTATTAAATTGGTTCAGCGACCTCCAATAGGTAAGAGAATAAATAACTAAGAAAACATAAGCTTTTAAGAAACGCAAAACATCAGAAGAAGACTTGATCGAAAATTTAACCAAAGGTCTAAATAAAAATATGAAGAAGATAAAAGAGATGAAGACCGTTTGTTTCTTCTTTCTTTGTGTAAAGATTATAAAAAAAACTATTTACAGCTAGATGCAAAGGCAAATTTCATAAATACAATAAAAAAATATGCTTCCACATATAACATGTCCGGACCGCAATATCAACCAGCGAATTATTACAGGGGATATTTTCAAATATGAACTATAACGTGCCTTCGACTTCAAATAAACTTCGAACAGGAGGCATTCATCAGCCAGGAACTTTAAGTTGCTAACATAATCAATTTCAAGCGAGAAAATTCGCAATCACGCTACACTTATTTTCACCGGCTGCGAATAAAGACATACGAAAAAGTTTAATACTAGTCTACCCCCCCAAAAACTTAATGTAACTAGTACAGGAGTATGCAGAGTCTGGCTTTACAGAAGAATTATTTGACAAGCTCAAAGAAAAAGCACAAATAGCAAATAAAGAAACAATAGGTATTATTATCGCTGACGAAATGTCGATACTGCAACAAAAGATATGGACTGGTAGTTGATATGAAGGTTGGA
Source organism: Spicauda simplicius (assembly GCA_949699795.1). Classification (NCBI taxonomy): domain Eukaryota; kingdom Metazoa; phylum Arthropoda; class Insecta; order Lepidoptera; family Hesperiidae; genus Spicauda; species Spicauda simplicius. The sequence continues at coordinate 14,736,866 of OX453074.1, read as the reverse complement.
TAGACATGGGACTCGGCAACACTGATGATGCTAATGATATTGCCAGTCAGGTATATTTTATAATGTTAGTAGGGTAAATGATTCATTTAAAATCCTTTTAGCATCATTTTTAATATCAATCCTGGCAGCCGAAGTAAAGGCAAATTTAATTAAAATCGCTTTGGAAAAACGCCATGCAGTTGTCAAAATGATACAGTAAAGAAAATGAAAATAAATATTTAGGTAAGGCATTCTCCATATATGCACCCTACAAATGACATCTGGATTTTCGTATTGCTTTATTGTTTACCAGCCAATACGACGCGGCAATATATTATGTGCCAAACACGTGCCGCATACGTCGACAAAAAATCAGTTTAACAACACACGACATAGGTAATGTACTATCGACCAAATTGAATCATGACCCACCTTGCTGACAGTTCGTTTGTAATTTTGGCAAAGACAAATTCGTTTTCTTGTCGGGCGTGGCGTTGCACTTATGACGTTTTTAATATTAATAAACAACAGAAACACCACTCAGAATGGGTCATTCCCGCTCGGTAACACCCCGTCGTCCACACTGTTGACGAGTGGGAATTAAAAGTTGCAATTGTGCACAGTGTTGACGAACGCTACTTTTTTTTCCCGTTCGTACACGCGTATAGTACAAGAGACAAGATTTAAAAAGTAACATAACAAATAAACAATAAACATTAACAAATAAAAGATAATGTAGATTTTAAGTAAATCTTTATCATAATGCTTCGTGAATTAGAAAAAATATTGCAGATAAGTACTTAACTTCCGTACAATATTTTTTTTCTAATTCACGTAAATTTTTAATCTATACTAAGATTATAAAGCTGAAGAGTTTGTTTGTTTGTTTGAACGCGCTAATCTTAGGAACTGGTTCGAATTGAAAAATTGTTTTTATGTTGAATAGACCATTTATGGAGGAAGGCTTTAGGCTATATAACATCATGCTGCAACGTATTTTCAGCGGGCGAAGCTGCGGGTTTCAGCTAGTTAAAAATATATAATTTGGTAGAATCTTATTTGGTGGATAATACTAATACTTTCTTATAAAGTAGGTACCTAATCATGGCGGTACATAATGCGCTCGTATTAACATTAGCATTGTTGCATGTTTCTGGAACTTTATTTAAAAATGTGCAGTTCAGGATCAACCTTCATGTAAACGATAGAAACCACTTTGTTTATGTACAAACGTGCGACGGTCGGGAAAAAATAAATTCAAAAGTAAATAAAAGCGAACACATTCGGTTTGACGTCTGTCGGAAAATTTTCTTCTCTTGTGCCCGCCGCTCGCCTTGATCTTTTCTGTATAAGTCTATCTATAAGTTCTCTTTCTCTCTTGCTATCTTGGCTCTACATCTTGCACTTCGTAGTTATGTCCTCAAAACCAGGTACAGCAGGTAGTTCAGGTGGAACATCTGTGTTTAACTACATAAAAAGGAAACATGGGACTGTTTTACTTCAAAAATAAAAAAAACTTCAAAACTCGTTTAATTTTCATTCCGAAAAAACCGGTAAACATGCTAATCCTAAATCTTTTACAATAAAAAAAAACAAACGCAATATATTTTTTTGTTATTCTAACAGATGCAATTAATATTTAATTTCAACTTTAGTTATTAATACAGTAGTTATTTTTATAAAATAAAAACGACGTCAAAGAAAGAAAACTGTTTTTTTTTTTTTATTTTCTCAGCAACCTTCCTATTTTTTATTTATTCAATATTTTGTTTCTGCAGGTACACAGGAGGTACCAAATCTACGTATACTCTTTACTTAGGTACATATGCTGACTAGAAGTACACCCGCGATTCTGACGTCAGGATGGCGGGTGTACCTATTTCATTTTAAATCTATGCATATAAGGACACAGAATTTTATGTTAGGTACACTAAGTTACACAGCAAGTACGTTTGCAATATAAAAGACATATTTAAATCCGTGAGGTACACCCGCGATTCTGACACACACAGATGGGCGGCTGGCCCATTTACGGCGATATGCGACCACACATACCGCCAACCTTCCCGGGATCGCCTGGCTGGATGGTTCAAGCTACTTAGCCGCCCGCAACCCCGGAAGCCCCTTTCAGATGCCTCTTACGACAGGCAGGGGATACCGTAGCCCTATTCTGATCCTGGAACTACAGGAACGATGTTGTAATACCTACTAAATATTAGACTATTATTTATTAAGTATTTGTAAATGATATGATTTTATTTGTGACGTATAAATAGTAACAGTTCTGTTAAATTAGAACTTTGCGTGAATTACAAAAAATATTTAGTACTTATCTACGTACTTATGAAGCATAAGTATATTTTTAGCTAAACATTATGATAAAGTTTTACTTGAAATCTGCATTATCTTTTATTTAATGTTACTTTTTATATCTTGTCTCTCGGACTATACACGTCGTGGACGAACGGGAAAAAAAAGTAGCGTTCGTCAACACTGTGCACAATTGCAACTTTTAATTCCCACTCGTCAACAGTGTGGACGACGGGGTGTTACCGAGCGGGAATGACCCCTCAGAATGACTTTTTAAGAAAATTAAGGCGCTCCCTCACCGGGAGCATTCGCGTGTAATGTAACATTATAGATTCCACTTTGAGCATTACATTACACACTCCTTGACCGTAACAAAACTAGCGCATTGATGTTATAATCTGTATAACGTTACATTCCATGCGAATGCTCCCTATGAGGGAGCGCCTTTAGAGTACGGATATTTATTTAATTTTTGAAGGCAAGGTTAGCGACAAACCCGGCATAAGACATTTCAGGAAATTACCAAAATTTTGTAAATATTATCAATCTAAATATTATTGAAGTGAAACATCTTTATCGGGGTTGGAAAACAAAAATGAAACTTCTTTATCGGGGTTGGAAAAAAATTAGTGTAACATTTTTTCGTTACGCGCCATCTTTTTTTTCCGTTACGCGCCATATTTTTCTTATCCCTACCACGCGTGATATTAGATAGATTATTATAGATTAGATTATTAGATAAAGTTTAATAAAAGCCTTTTATTAAACTTTATCTAATTTAACTTTATTTAACCAATTTCTGTAAAGTTGAATATAGTAAATTATTTTTTGAAAAATAACGTCTTAAAGAAGTTTCACTTCTTACGAGTGTACGCTAGTACATGCACACATTTTTTTATTAATACAATACGGCAAAATATGATTAGTGGCATGAATAACGAAAATTACGGATATTTCACAATTGAAAATGACTTGGGAAATCTTCCCAACAGTAAGTTACATATTTATAAAGATAATTATTATTGGGTATTGGCAATGTTAACTAATTTTTCATTTTAACGGTGGCATACAAGACAATAAAAATATTTATAAAGAAAGCACGGTCAGTGAAATCAGTAACTGTCAGTGTCATATAAAATAATAACAAGTCGGTTTCCAAGGCAACAAATGTTGAGGCAAATTTCGACCTAATTGCATTTGAATGGCTGGAGGAAAATAAGCATATGGTGGGTCATGAATCAATTTGTTCGATAGTACCTATGCAAATATTAGGAGTGCATTCAACAATCCAGGAAATTATCCAATAAACGCTGATGCAATACCTGAAACTGCTTTCGCTCCTCGTATGTTGACAGAACGTGGTATCAGTGAATGTATTTCAAACGACTGTGACAAATTTCCACAAATTAACAAACCAAACTTAAAAAAAAACAAAATAGCTACTGACTCACGTCAGTCCTCGTTGCGAATCCGCGTTATTTTTTGTTTTTAGTAATGACTGATTCAAATCCTTAGGCACGTTCTGGTAAAAAAAAACGTGTCTGTATTCATCGCCGAGCACGGGAAAGGGCAAACAATATTATCATGGAATATTATAATACATAATACAGAATAACAAAGTTTTAACCTTCACTTTGAACAATTCTTTCGATCGAGCCAGCCATTATACTGAAAGGAGATGTTTCAATCTTGGCTAGGTATATGTACACCATCTCAAAAAATCGAGAAAAATCTCAAGAATCCGAAAAAAATACTTAAAATTTATAAAAACGTGTACTTTTCTGGTACAATACCAATTAAAATCAACTATTTTCTTCGTTTTCCAATATGGCGGAACAACTGATTTAGACAGTCTGTGGACAAAACTATAGTTGTCATTATCTGACAACTGTCATATTGCTTCTTTTACTAGATCCATTCATCTGTCTTCTTGTTCTTAGATATTTTCACGGAATATTTTCGTGTGCGTATTGTGTTGGGAGTTTCTATATCAAGTTATCAAACCCCTGGCTTACATGTCTTGGATTTCGGATCGCTACTTACCTCAGTCGACTTGACTTTCATATTTTGGACTGTTCATCGGTTAACCTGTTGGCCAGGCTAGTGAATAAAGGATTTACATACTCAACTTGGACTTCCAAACATCAACTGATTTATTCGGGTTTGAATTGAAATCATAATTGTAATTGACTAATAGCTATGACGTAAGATTAGTCTTTGTTTACATTTGTTGTCACAGAACCATAACTATACAAAAGTTTTAAGGTTATCATAGCTAAGCTACATAATGTATTAGTAAGTTTTTCCTTTTTTGCATTGGATCAGAATTCAGATTAATCACTGACAACTGATTGTCATTGTCACAGTTTGTTTATTAACCTCAACTGTCAAAATGAAATAATATCGCCGCCATTATATTGTGTTGCAATTCTAACTTAAAATTCTAGTCTTGTACCAATAAACCCAGTCGATTTTAACAAAATGCTTAGTTTAAAAGTGCTCTATACTTTACTGGCCTTTTTATCATATGGTGTACACATACCTGGCCAAAGGTCCATACATTTTGAAACATCTCCTTTATAGCAGAACATTGGCTGCTATTCAAATTGAATCCAAAAATGAGTCCCCTGTTTCGCCTCTTAAAAAGAAAAACCGTGGAAGAAAAGCACCAATTTGAACGACGACGATTTTGATCGAAGTGTGATTAAGAAAAATGTTAAAAGAAACCAGATAAACGGAAATAACCTTACTAACAAAAAATATGTCGATCCCTAATCTACCTCAAAATAGCGTGGACGTGATGGATAATGCACGGTACACCATAGTCCAGTACCAATACGGTAATATTGGAATGGCTAAACAAGAACAAAATACCAGTATTTTCTAGTTTTGATATAATAGTAGGGGAAGGTGGGAGAATTGGGAATGGCGGGTAATTAGGAACACGTTCAAGTCACAATTCCACTCCTACTATTCCGTCACACGCCTATTCGAGTTACGAACCAGAAAGCCGCACGCATTTTGTCACGATTAGTAAATTTCTTTTCCTTTTGCATTTTTGTTATAATTTTCGTGTTCTTATACAACGGATGTAAATTTCATACTTCTGAGTACAATAACCCTCTATTTCGTAAGTTTATTGTATGGATTACCCCCTTTTCAAATGTCACGTGTATTTAAATTCACTAAAAAGGTTATCGAAGGTGGCGACCATTTTGATTCAAACTGTCGCCCGTAAGTAATTAGGTACAATAGGTGGTGGATAATTGAGAATGTTTCCAAATACCCTTCACATTCTAAATTAATCAAAGAAGTTACTACTGCTAAATTGAAGAGAAGCGAGCATATAACAAGAGAGAGCGATGATGTTATAACAGTCATAAAATGGATAAAAGAGACGTACTTGTTTTTTCGACAAAACATTCAGACCATTTCTTGACAACAAATCGAGGAAAAACAGTTATGAAGCCGTAAATTGTCCTTGACTACAATAGAGCGAAAAGAGCAGTCGATTTATCCGATCAGATGGCAGCATACTCCTCTCCACAACGGAAATCCCTTAAATGGTATAAAAAAGTTGCAATAATCCTGCTCTTAAATACTGCGGTTGTCGATGCAATCATATTATACCAACAAGTAACCGGGCACAAAATACAAATAGTTGAATTTAGGAAACATCTGCTACAAGGTTTATTGGTGAGAGGTGAAGGATCCTCATACAATGTTCCAAGGCCAAAAAGAATTAGGCACAAACTTACGAATAAAGAGAGTACTAGTAAAAATAATAGAAGAACTTGTCAGCAGTGTTATAAAGAAAATACCGAAGTGATGGAGCGATTGTTGGCCAAAAATAAAACAAAAAAAGTGGTTACTTTTTGCGAAACCTGCCCAAATAAACCTTATTTATGTTTTGATTGTTTTCATAACATTCACTAATTGGAGATATATATTATAAATTACGTATATCTCAATTTAGAAGTCTGATTATATTTTGCTTTCGTTTTAATAACTTCATGTAATAAATTATTCGTTTCATTTACAAATATATTATTTCATTGAAAACCCATTCCCGAAAATTATATATTCTTACATTATACATTGTAAAACCTTAGATTCTGACTAATAATATCTAAATAGTACATAATAAAAACTAATTTCGTAGGAAATAAGATAACAAATAATTATACTATACCAGAATATTGCAATGATAAATTGTACCAACATTATCAAACATATTTTTCAAAGTTATATTTCTTACTAAAAACCAAGTATAGTAAATCTGTCTACAGGGCCGTGGGGGTCAAGTACAATACATATTATATTTAAATACGTGACCCACGGCTCTGTAGCGAAACTTCAATTCACCTCTAGCTCACGGTCATATGGTGTCCCCCGCGACCCGAACGGAACAATTGTATGTCAACTACATGGTGCCGCCATGGCCCAAATATTAACACTTAAAATTGAAGGCGGCGTTTAACGTGTTAATAGAATAACAGCTTGTAACGCTACTGAAGTAAACCTGTTTTTTGACCAACTAAAAATGATCCAAGCTAATCCCAATATACATGGTCATCGCATTTTTAATGATGACGTGGAATAAGCACTTTTAAAAAAAATACAAGTGTAGCGGCAGTGCAAGTACCGCACAATATTTATATTCTTACTACCCCCGGCTACGGTAATAATGACTTGCATCAAGTACCAACATAAAATTTATTATGCAACTACCCCGGCTATGGTTACAATGATATTTTGATTTCTTCCGAAGAGGAAACCATATAAAGACGTTCTGAATAATTTGTTTTCGAAACAAGAAACAACTTCATCGTCGGCAAAATATCTTCAGCTTCAAGATTATCCATATAATCTTCATCACGCAGCATCATCGCCGGAACTCGCCGCCGCTTTCCTGGAGCACTCGCCGCCGCTGAGAGATGTCCACACGTCGCCGCCGCCGATCCGATGATGCGCGCGCTAGCAACCCGCGCTATATTTATAGCAAGCCGGCAGCACAAGCGAGACGGCCTAGATTTCTATTTCTTTCTAACATTTCTTGTAACTACCTTATCTATTGTTTACATTTTTATTTATTCATTATTTATAATATTATTTACTTAGTTACTTAAGAATTATTGGTAAAAATTCCTTTTATTTTATTGGTTTGTATAATTATTTAAGTCATTATTGGTCGATCAAAATTGTAGCCGGGAATATAAATATAGGGTGCCTTCCTTAATAAAGCATTCCATTCAAGCCTCAACCTTCTGAAGAACCAGTAGTTTCATTTAACCGCCACTACAATACCTGGAGTCAGTAGGACACCGCTACACCCTACAGTGGTGATCCTACAGTGGTGACCCCATTCTGGAACACCGAGGAAGCTCTGCAACAATCCAGCGAGGAAGCTCTGCAACAATCCAGCGAGGAAGCTCTCAAGAATTTTGAAGATCAATCCCTGCAAGAAATCAGTGTAACCTATTGCCACTATGGAGGAAGCCTTAAAGAAAAAAGAAGCGTTGCCGACAGCGTTACCTAAAGAACACGAAGTCGCCGGTATTTCTCTGTCGTTGAGAATCCCGCCGTTTTGGAGAGATAAACCTAGACTATGGTTTGTCAGTTTTGAAGCAGCCACGGACGGTTTGAAGAAAAGCCAAGCACAACTAGCTCAGATGGTCATCGCGCAACTTGAGAAGCAAGATATCGAACAGATCGCCGACTTGTTGTACAATCCACCGAATACCGATCAATACAACGTGTTGAAGAATCGTCTTATTTCTGTCTTTGAAGAATCAGATAGTCGCCAGCTTCAGAAACTGCTGTCAGAAATAGAACTAGGAGACCAGAAACCATCACAACTACTACGCAGAATGCGTACATTGGCAAGAGATAAAGTCCCAGATTCGACTCTTCGATTGATGTGGACAAGCCACTTACCCCCGCACGTCCGTTCAGTGCTGGTAGTGAGCGAAACATTTAGCACGCAGACGAAACTCGATGAGCTCGCACTTCTAGCAGACCAGATGATGGAGAACAGCAACTGCTCACAAGTATCGATGGTTCAAGGCACTTCACCCAAGACCAACGATACCCAGTTTCTTGTCGAAGAAATTAGGCGGTTATCGTTAGAAGTTGCCGCGCTGAAAGCATCGCAGGAAACCACGTTTAATCAGTACAACACGCAAAATCACCATCACAGAAGACCACCCTATCGTCGCAGCCGTTCTACAAGTCGAAGTCGTTCAAGCTCAAGAAATTCTCTTTACTGCTACTACCATCGTCGTTTCGGTCATGAAGCAAGAAAATGCACATCTCGATGCTCATTCAAAACTGAAAACATGAAGACGAAGTCGGAAAACTAACTTCCACGCTCGATGCGACGGGATCTGGCGTCACGGAAAAATCCTACCGTCTATTTGTGACCGACAAGCGAAGCAACCTCAATTTTTTGATCGACACTGGAGCGAATATCTCAGTTATTCCGCCGCAACAGAAGATGAAGCCACTGGAATTCAAACTCTATGCCGCAAACAATACAGAAATTCCAACATACGGAGAGAAGACAATGGAACTCGATTTAAATCTACGTCGACCATTCAAATGGAAGTTTATCATCGCGAAAGTCAGTAAACCTATAATCGGTGCTGATTTTCTAACGCATCACCAATTAGTTGTTGACATTAAGAATCGCAAGATCATCGATGGGAAGACCAATCTTTCGTGTAACTCGTTCGTGCAAGCAACAAACCTTCCTACTATAAGAAGTATAGACGTCGAACAGCCATATCATAAGCTACTAGCTGAATTTCCCGGAATAACAAGATTAACTTCAATGAAGCTCACACCGAAGCACAACGTGGAACACTTCATTGAAACAACCGGTCCACCACTTCATTGTCGCGCACGTCCAATCGCACCACACCGCTACGAGCAAGTACGAAGGGAATTCGAGAACATGATAGAACAAGGATTATGCCGCCCAAGCAAAAGCCCTTGGTCATCACCACTTCACGTCGTACCTAAGAAGAATGGCGAACTACGAGTCTGTGGAGACTACAGAAGACTCAACTCTGTTACAACTCCTGACCGCTACCCAATACCGCGAGTCAAGGACTTCACTCATCATCTGTCGGACAAGAAGATATTCTCCACAATCGATCTCAACAGAGCCTACCAACAAATTAAAGTACGCAATGAAGACATAGACAAGACTGCAATAATCACACCTATGGGATTATTTGAATTTCCACGAATGACACCTGGATTGAAGAACGCCGGTCAAACCTTCCAAAGATTTATACACGAAGTACTTCAAGGACTCGATTTCGTATTCGCATTCATCGACGATCTTCTAGTTGCAAGCCCAGATGAAGAAACTCACAAGAAGCATCTACGTATTATTCTACATAGACTAGAAGAAAATGGAATCACTATCAACCCATCAAAATGCATATTTGGACAACAAGAAGTTCAATTTCTTGGTTTCATCGTTAGTAAGGAGGGAATCAAACCGCCTGCAGAAAAAGTCCGAGCAATTGTCGATTACGCCAAACCACAAACAATTGAAGAACTCAGAAGATTTCTTGGAATGTTAAATTTCTATAGAGAACACATTCCGAATGCATCCGAAATACAAGCACCGCTTCACGCCTACCTTCATAATACAAAGAAAAGAGATAGAACTATAATCGAATGGAACGATGACGCCACGAAGGCATTCGAAGCTTGTAAAGTCGCGATTCAAAATGCAGCTTTACTTGCTCACCCATCACATGAAGCAACACTTGCTATCTTCAGCGACGCGTCTGATAACTCAGCGGGAGCCGTACTTCAACAACACATTAATGGAAAATGGCAACCACTTGGCTATTTTTCGAAGAAATTCTCCGATGCACAACGCAACTACAGTACATTCGACCGAGAGCTACTTGCTATCTACATGGCTATTAAGCACTTCAGAAAAACTTTCGAGGGAAGAAACCTGATAGTTTTTACCGACCACAAGCCATTGACTTATGTACTTCAGAAGAAACCTTCAACATCGGAAACACCACGTCGTGCAAGACAACTAATTTTCATCAGTGAATTCACAACTGATATTCGTCACGTCAGTGGGAAAGACAACTTAGTCGCCGACGCACTCAGTCGCACACGGATCGACAGTGTATCATGTCCAACGACAATCGACTACTGCAAGATAGCAGAAGCGCAAGACAGAGATAGAGATACGATCAAGCGACTATCGAATCAAAATAACTTATCTATCAAGCAAGTTATTTTACCGATGTCACATCTACCTATCTATTGTGAAGCTTCAACATCTACTATGCGTCCATACCTACCTGAAGAATGTCGTCGTGAAGCATTCAACGCTCTTCACAACATTAGTCACCCAGGCGTCAGAACAACAAAGAAGCTCATTACAGAAAGATTCTTTTGGCCTTCAATGCAAGTTGATGTCGGAAACTGGACGAAGCAATGTCTACAATGTCAAACATGCAAAGTACAAAGACATACATCAAGCAGCCCATCTTCATTTCCACCATCCGATCGATTCGAACATCTACACATCGATATCGTCGGACCACTACCTACTTCACCTCAAGGATATCGATACCTCGTTACGATGATCGATAGAACAACGAGATGGCCTGAAGCAATACCTACAGATGACACTTCAGCAGAATCTGTTTCGAGAATTGTCTACGAAAATTGGATTACTCGATTCGGTTCACCAAAGATAATTACAACCGATCAAGGAAGAAACTTCGAAAGCAATCTCTTCAAAAAATTACTTCAAACAATGGGTATTGAGAAGACTAGGACAACGCCGTTTCATCCATCTTGCAATGGAATCTTAGAGAGGATGCACAGATCGCTCAAAAATTCTATCAAAACTCGTCTATCTGAACATACAACGTGGATTGATGAGTTACCTACAGTATTAATGGGTCTACGAGCAGCACCTCGCACAGATACTGGTATTAGCGCCGCACAACTCACATACGGATGCAGCTTACGTCTACCATGCGATTTCTTCACTTCAACATCAATAAACAACCAAGAGATGGACACCGATTACGTCAATCGACTTCAAGAATCGATTCGCAATGTATCGCATCAAATAACTTCGCACAGAAATAAGAAGCCGATATTCATCCATCAAGACCTACGTAACTGCAAAGAAGTTTTTATTCGCAACGACGGTGTAAGGAAACCATTCCAACCTACATACGACGGACCGTATAAAGTCTTAGAGCGAGATAGCAAGACTTTCAAGTTGGAATTACCCGGTCACAGATCATCCGTTATCTCAATCGACCGACTCAAGCCAGCTTATACTATCAATGAGGATACTTCGGAAGACCTACAGGTACCATCACGTCACCCACCAGAGAGGAAGCAAGACAGCCCATCAACACCTACATCAAGTCAAAGAAAATCTATCTTGAAGACTACAAGATATGGGCGAGCCGTCAAGCCTCCGGTACGCTTTCGCTAGGGGGAGAGTACTGTAGCGGCAGTGCAAGTACCGCACAATATTTATATTCTTACTACCCCCGGCTACGGTAATAATGACTTGCATCAAGTACCAACATAAAATTTATTATGCAACTACCCCGGCTATGGTTACAATGATATTTTGATTTCTTCCGAAGAGGAAACCATATAAAGACGTTCTGAATAATTTGTTTTCGAAACAAGAAACAACTTCATCGTCGGCAAAATATCTTCAGCTTCAAGATTATCCATATAATCTTCATCACGCAGCATCATCGCCGGAACTCGCCGCCGCTTTCCTGGAGCACTCGCCGCCGCTGAGAGATGTCCACACGTCGCCGCCGCCGATCCGATGATTAGGGACACGAAAAAAGTATCGATACTTTGTGGTATCGAGTATTTTACCTTTCGATACAGATACTTTTGTACTCGATACTTTGCATTCGATACTTTTACTCAATGAGTACTTTTCAACAAGTATCGTATCGAATAAATATCAGAAATTACCCACTTAAAACTTGCGACTTTACGGTTACGGCCATGCATGTTTATGGCAACATTGGCAACGCCATCTAGTCCAATCGTTCTGAAGACTGAACCTTCTTACCTAAAACATTAAAATTCGTTCCTTCCGTTTATAGTTCAGTTCCAATCCTAACCTTTCATTCATTTCCTACACTAATCAATCATTCACACGTTCACCGTTTTTATATTGTTTATCGTCGCTTTATTAGTATACACCTGGTGTTATTTGTTAATTCTTCGAGCTCGTTTCGCGATTTGTTTTTCTGCTGCATTAATGCTTGTCATCAATAATTATTGTGCTTGACTATTATTAAAGTGTATAATATAAAACAACATCGACATTTGAGTCATTAGAAGAATGCCGCCTACTAAGAGTGAACTTTGGCAGTATTTTATCAAGCTTAACAGCAACGAAGTGAAATGCAAGATTTGTTTCAAAACCATAAAAACGTCAGGGAATACGTCAAACATGAATAAACATCTTAAGAAACACTCTAATGCGTTGAGGTATATTTAAATATAATTTTCTGCTTTTTTTTTAATATACTTAACCTAAAATGATTCTTAAATTTTATTGTTATTTACTATATTCAAATAAAATAAAATTACCCTGTCTGTTTGTGACTTCGAAATAAGGGCCTAACTTGGGCTTATATTGTTGTTACCATATCTAAAAGATACATTTTTAACCATTTATTTATTTAACGTCCACGCGAACGAAGTGGCTAGAATTAGCTAGTAATAAATAAATTTGAAGTTGTATACTAAAAAATATATATATATACCCGTTTTACATTGAAGAACTTTTTAGGAGCACGAAACTAATTCCGGTATTTTTTTTTAGTGGAAAAGGAGATGAAAAGATACAAACAACGATTAATAAAAAGCTAGACCCGCTGAATTCACCGCCACCGAGTCATGAACCACAACCATCGACAAGTACATCAAAAGCACCTGAATCGAATACATTTCTAGCTATTCCTTCATCATCTGATGTCAAGAAAATTCCAATCGATGTTATCGATGACAGTGAGCTTACAGAAACATATGCACCGCTTCCAAAAAAAAGACAACTTTCTATTGTACAAACAATAGAACGTAAATATTCTTATTCCAATGGAGGAAAGGATCATTTGAAGCTATGCAAATGCTTGCTTTATTTTATTTGCGTTGATAAAAGACCGTTTGACATTGTGAAAGGGCGTGGATTTAAAAAAATGATGCATCAAGCTTGCCCGTCGTTTAAAATTCCAAGCGTGGATACTCTTAAAGCCCAATTTGATGCTTTATACAGTACCATGCATTTGAAAATTGAAAACATATTTGACAATATTTCGCACTTGGCATTAACCTGTGATATTTGGAGTGAGATGATGACTGTTACCAGTTATTTAGGGGTTACTGCTCATTATTTACATGATGACAGACTTGTATCGCGTTGCATTGCTACTGTTGCACTGGATCAACGGCATACTGGTGAATACATAGCTGACAAATTAAAAGAAATTTGTGCAGGTATGCACATCAGCCTGGAAAAAATAACTGCTGTAGTTACGGACAACGGCTCAAACATGACAGCAGGCATAGCTAATTTTCTAGAAAAAAATAAACACTTGCCTTGCTTTGCTCATACAATTAATCTTATCGCTGAATCTGCAATGTTAGTCAATGATTTCAGTTTATTAGTAAGCAAAGTACGAGACATCGTCAAATTTTTCAAGAGCAGTGTAATTCTCAGCGACTCTTTACGTCAAAAGCAAACTGGCTGTCAACCTCTCAAACTGATTTTAGATGTTAAAACTCGTTGGAATTCTGTCTATTATATGCTCCAGAGATACATAGAATTAGCGCCAATTGTTCATCAAATTTTAATGTTAAATACTAAAGCACCACCCACACCTTCAGCTGTAGAAATGCAGAATATAAAAACATTGATTTTAATATTGAAACCACTGGAATATGTAACGAAAGAGCTATCGGGTGAACAGTATGTGACCATAAGTAAAATAATACCGATGGTGAACTGCTTGAAGGCGCAGATTAATGATGTACATGTGGCTGAAGGTATAGGTGGTGATGATAATACCGATAAGGTAATAAATACAGTAAAAAACGAAATAATCAAACAGATAGAACGCAGATTCGGACATATTGAAGACAATCATTTGATTGCAATCTCATGTTTGTTGGATCCAAGATTCAAGAATATTCACTTTCAAGATGCTAGAGCTTGTGCAAAGGCTATTTCTTTACTAAGACGATTTATTACTACCACTCCCAGTTCCAGTATTATTAGCAGTGAACCTGACAGCGATTCTTCTGTTGAAACATCATACGACTTTTGGAGTCATCATAAGAAGTTAGCGCATACAAAAAAACAAAACAAAAATGATTGTTCTTCATCTTCATTCCAATCCAAAACAAAGGATGAAATAAGCTATTATTTGTCTGCGCAGGTTTCACCACTTTCCTTAGAACCTTTGAAGCAATGGGAAGATATGAAAGTTGTGTTTCCAAAATTATACAAGTTGGCACGAGAATATTTGTCAATTCCAGCGACGTCAGTGCCCTCAGAACGATTGTTTTCTAAAGCAGGAAGCACTATAACTAAAATCCGAAACCGCCTATCGCCAAAACGGCTCGATAAACTGTTATTTTTAAGTGATTGTACGGAGGAGGAATGGGAACTTTGATGTGTGCCTAAATTAACAGTTCTTTTTTCATACAGTTTAAAATGTATAAAGTTACAGTCGTCTTATTATTGTAATCTCTTTATTATTGTAATAAATTAGTGTGCCAAAACCTTTTATTTTTATTTACTGACTGATATTGATGTTCTGACGCGTTTCTGATCATTAGGCTCCAAGAAAAGTACTCGATACGTTGAAGTATCGATACTTTTGTTTCGATACATTTATGAGTACGATACTTTTCGTTCGATATTACTCATGAGTACAGTATCGATACTTTCTATTCGATACCGTGTCCCTACCGATGATGCGCGCGCTAGCAACCCGCGCTATATTTATAGCAAGCCGGCAGCACAAGCGAGACGGCCTAGATTTCTATTTCTTTCTAACATTTCTTGTAACTACCTTATCTATTGTTTACATTTTTATTTATTCATTATTTATAATATTATTTACTTAGTTACTTAAGAATTATTGGTAAAAATTCCTTTTATTTTATTGGTTTGTATAATTATTTAAGTCATTATTGGTCGATCAAAATTGTAGCCGGGAATATAAATATAGGGTGCCTTCCTTAATAAAGCATTCCATTCAAGCCTCAACCTTCTGAAGAACCAGTAGTTTCATTTAACCGCCACTACAATACCTGGAGTCAGTAGGACACCGCTACACCCTACTTCCTTGGCTCCAAAAGGTTTGAAACAAATAGGAAAAGCAACAAGCAGAGATCGTGGTGTCACAACAGTACTGTGCGCTGTTAGCGCCAGTGGCGTATATGTCCCTCCCATGTTTATATTTAAAAGAAAAAGAATGAACTCACTGTGTTAAAGGGTGTAATAATAACATGGTCGCAACGGTTTTTGATTTTGATTGGATCAACGAGCCAATATTTATCGACTACTTGCAACACTCTTTTTTGCTTGGTTCTGATTCCGGGTTTTCAACTGTCGATGATGGTTGTGGTTCAGTTCAGTTATTTGTTTCTGTTTTTTTTTTATTTGTGCCGCTGTATGATTGACATAAAACAAGATGTGCCAAGTGATGAAAGTGGTGACGATTTATCAGACAATCTTTGTAAACCGTGATGGAAAATTTCAGCCGGAGCAGGTCACTCCTTAAGACGACTGCTAAGCGGATTGCCCTGCTATAGATAACAGTATTATTATAAATTCATGTAGAGGACGCGGGATATTTTGTAGATCAATTAGCGGCGGACGAACAGAACGTGTGACGTGCAGGCGTTCAGGACATATTCGAGGCTAACTAGGACATCTTCGGGTATGGTACAGGTACCAAGCAATGCAAATGCAAGCAAAGAAATGCAGCGTGAATTTGTATTTCTGCAGACGCTAGTGAAGTAGGAAATCGCAGTCCACAAAAAATACAAAGAGAAATCTCGGGACTTCATACCCCAAACCATACGATGAAAATAACAATCCAATTTCTGCGTGGACGCTATTTATTCATGAGTACATTCTTCAACATATAAAATAAGGACTGAAAAGGATGCACATGACTACAGTCAAGATGACACTTCGAACTTATCTCTAGACGAGCTAGATGCCTTTATTTCTTTGATTTATGCTTGTGGAGCCTATAACATGAGCCACCCGGACATCTTGAGGTCGGAAGATTGGAGACCACCCGTTTTCAATAAAACTATTGTTAGTTTAAATAAAAGTAATAGATTGAATTTTATAAATTAATGAATATCATTGTCATTTAAAACCAATGCATAAGATTAATCCAGAATCGAATTCTTACTCGTACTGTTAACTAGATGGAGTTGTAATACAATAATATGTGCTCTTCCGTTACCGAGATGTCAGCACTTGTTGAAAAAGGTTGGCTGTCTTGGCAGCGAGAGGGGATACAGAAAATTATAAAAACGAGTGTTTTAGGTTAAGTCGGATCATTTATCAATCGTTGGTTGTACTAAAAGGAGCAGTGCAACTACATGGCTTTTAATATTATCAAAATAATCTCAAACTGTTATTAACGAAATACCATCTAACACTACCAATCTATTTCTACTAAGAGTAAAAATACATGAAAGTACACCATAAAAGCTGGAACTGGAAGATGACCTGTTTGTTTTTGTACAATATACTTGATTTGGCGGCTATAAACTCGTGGATTACAGAATCCATGAATCCGTGGATTACAGAGTCGATACAGATACGAAAAGTAATAACTACAGTAAAAATAGAATTGAAATTTTTGCTCAATTCAACTTATTGCTTTAAATAAAGAGTAAACATGGTAATATGAAACATATGGGCCAAGTAAATAATCTAGAAAAAAATAGAATAATAACTGATATATTCATATAAAACATACATACAATATTTTATACATAATATTACAGACAATTTTTATGCAAATATAGTTCGCAAAATACAAGTTAATCGGTTCTTTTTTATAACATACTAACAGGTGGTAGAACCACTGTAGATTCACCGGCGAAATACCACCGCCTAAATTAATTCTAGCGTGAAGCTGTTCCTGCATTTCTGTCGTCAACCCATTATTGTCCCACTGCTGGGCACGGGTCTTCTCTCAGAATGAGAGAGTTTAGGTCATAGCCCACCGCGCTGGCCAAGTGCGAATTGGTGGACTACACACACCTCCGAGAACTTTTTTTTTTAAAGAACTCTCGGGTGTGTATGTTTCCTTACGATGTTTTCCTTCACCGAAAAGCAGTGATAATTAATGTATAATACGCACATAAATCAGTGGTGCGTGCCTGGGTTTGAACCTCGGACCTCCCGATTGAGAGGGCAAGTTTCAACCATTAGGCTATCACTGCTTTTCTGTAGAGTTTGGTTACAAATTCTTTTTTTTTATACTTAAACCTAACGATAAGGCAGACGGGCTACCAGATGGAAAGTAGTCACCGTCGCCTATGGACATTCGCAACACCAGAGGAGTCGCCAATGCATCGCCGGCTTTGAAGGAGAGCTCTTTTCGCACCTTTTATGAAGAGCCCCATTTCATATCGCCCCGGGAATACATCAGGAGGAAGGTCGTTCCACATCTTGCACGTCCGTGGCAGAAACGAGCGCGCAATGACACGCTTTCTACACTCATAGCCCTACAGGGTTTTGTCCTGTGTCGTGGGTACCATGGACACACACAAGACGAATACACAAAAACCCAGACCCAGAACACGAATCTAAACTCATCATTCAGATACCTGTCTAGCCGGGAATCGAACCCGGGACCCATTGTTTATAGATGTTAATTCGACGACCCGCGTGGCGGGGCGGTTAACATACCGGTCTGACGCGCAATTGGTCCCGGGTTCGATTCCCGGTCAGACAGATATCTGAATGACGAGTTTAGATTTCTGTTCTGGGTCTTTGTGTTTGTGTATTCGTCTTGTGTGTGTCCATGGTACCCACGACACAGGAGAAAATCCTACTGTGGGGCTATTAGTGTAGAAAGCGTGTTTTTAATAGGCTGCAATGACCACTCACCATTAAGTGGACTGAGTAATAATTTGCTATTTTTAACAAAACTCTTATTATCTAATCAGAAATGCATTATTATCTGACATTTATGGGAACGCCTAAGGCTACAACTTTCTAAAATGAAAAAAAACTTTCCTAATACATCTTAGTATTATGCATTTAATATTTTTCAACAGCATTGTTATAAAATATAACTTTTGACAATTTTAATATGAAGACAGATGTAAAAAAACATGCCAGAATGTTTAAGCTACAGGTGATTACAGGTGATACTAATATATATACAAAAATCCAAATGTACAGTATCATACATACATTAGTATGCGAATGAAAATGTTTTGTAAATTAAGTACAAGCGCAGCTTAAAGATTGCTAAATAGGTGTGGTGGAACCCATTCAAGTAATTTAGATCACCCATAAATAAGGCAGGGATCGATCCTGGGACCATATTCGTGTCAGACCAATACGGTGGCCACTCTACCGCACAGATACTTCTTTAATTTACGCTAAGATTCTGCTTTAAGACTGGATATAGCCATCTTCAGAGCACCTTCCCTGCTCACATTACCACCAATAAATCCAGTGCTATGACAGAAGATACATCCAGGGATTCCGGCCACATCACTGAGAATCTCGTCACGAACTCCCCACCAGCTCTTGTGAAGAGGTTTCCTGTAAAGTAACACGTTTTATTGAAGTTTTAATAATTACTAGCCACCCGTAGCATCAGACGAAATTCGACCGTAATTTAAATTAAAAAACTAAACTTCATATTGTCCAAAGTAGTATGAATATTTCTCTAATTCAAATAAAACATAATCATTTTCAAGTAATTTTGAACGTACTCGTTAAATATAAAAAGAGGTTTAATTAGCTAAGCCACATTTAAAGTACAAGCGGGTTTTTTGACAAAAACACTGACATTTCTGACGTTATGTGTTTTCATAGTAAGACATTAAAAATTCTACTTCGTTTATTTTGATGTTGGTATAAAGTCGGAATACTACAAAATTCTCACGGAAAGTAAAGTCATCATTTTATACGATCTGTCGTAAAACTGAAACCCCTGGCTTAGGCTTAATTTTAGTTAGGAAGTATTTTCAGAGGAAATTATTATTTATGTGTTTATTATTATTTATGTGTTTGTGACAAATGCACGGTAGTGTGTGTAATTAGTTTTAAGTTGATTTTATGTGTGATGTAGCAAATGATAACAGTACAAATAAACGGGAAGTTGCAACTACTATCCATAAACATCTGTAATTAACGACATTACCTGAGTTTGGCAACAGTTTTGAAGATGGTAGAACCAGTGTAGTTCGACCGGGGAAGTACCACCGCTACACCTATTTCATGCGTGACGCATTTCTTGCATTTTCATGGAACGCTGTGGTTACCGGCACACTTTTTTATGATGCGACCATCATAGTCCACGGAAGTAGCAACGCATCTGTGATTGATTTCAGATAGAACCCATGTTCTATTTGAAGTTGGTTACAGATGTCCATGTGCGGTAGTGTCCACCTACCATCAGGTGGACTGCTCGTTTGCTACTTCGGTCAGATAAAAAGAGAGTCATATTGCTACCTCTATATCTATGTTAAGGAGAAGGAGTGAATGCTTGGGATAAGCGACTCCCTTACGACATTTTAAGACCTAATACAGCATTTCACACATATTATTAGACAGAAATATGTGTGAGCTATGATAGCGTATGTTTCAAACTCGACCAAATCGAGAGTGAGGTTTGAATCACAAGCACTACTGGTTATTCTAAAAAATAATGTAAGTTTCAGAATTGGATTTTTACTGCTTTATGGTGCAGATGAGATAGAAACAAGACAAATGGAGCCAAATTATCACGACTTGGTATCCGAGGGTTGGCAAAATACGCCGAGCAAGACAATATATGCGCTAGGAGGATGAGCTCGAGCTCACGGTAGGACAAAAATGGAGACGGGTAGCTCAAGATCGCTAGTGGACGCTACTGGAGGAGGCCTTTGCCAACAAGCACACTGAGTTGAGGGATACTTTAAAATTACAACAAACTTAAGAAAAAGTCAGATCTCTCACTAAGTCAAAGGCTAAATAAATAAATAAAATGGTGCAGGAAAACATTATGAGTAAGCCAACACACCAAATAGCTTTTTTTAAAAAGTTCTAGAAGCTATGTGAATACTACCAATTCGCACTAGACCGTGCGGTGGACTATGACCTATAACTCTCACTGTGATAGAACACATGCCAAGGAATGGGACAATAATGGTTTGGCGACGACATATTGTAGTGCCCGGAGACGAACTACAGAAGATTCTTTCATCTTCAATGTTATATCCATATGGACCTTTGAAAGCAGTGAAACAAAAATAGAATTATATGGTAAGAACTATCAAATTAGACTGGACCGATATAGAAACGAACTAGCCGCACAGCTGGAAGGCAGTGCCAGCCTACAATTTACAAGACTTAAAAGACATGGAATTCTGAACCTAGTAGACCGATTCTGTGAAAGAGAATGAGAGAAATTTCCACAGGAAAATTCTCTCCATATAAAGCTTAATATCTGGCTTATGAAACAGACATCATATTAGATAATTGTTGGAAAACTGATAGCTAAGATATCAGAATACAATTAAAAAAAAAAACATGCGTGCGTACAAAGTACACATGTCAGAAGTGAAACTTCTTTGGCGAACTAATTTATAAATCTTGTTTATAGTTATACAAATCTAAAACTTTAAATTTCCAAGATTAAGAGGAAGTGAAAAAGGCGTGATACGACGTTCGCTCTATCTCACTTTTTCTCTCAATCTTTCTCACTCGCTTGCTCCCTACTCTCACTCCACGGCTAGTTGCTCATGCTACGTTCGCCCTGTCTTACTCTCTCTCAATCGGTCTCGATCACTCTCTCTCTCTTTTCCGACACTTCCGTTGCATACCGGCGTGACGTTTCATCTGTAAAAATTTTACCCTCATGCGCCTAAAGAAGTTTCACTTCAAAAAGTAATTAGTTTGGTAATAGACACAAAACTTACCTCACAACAAAACTAGAAGGATTTACGGGTACAGCCTGAACTCTCCAACTGTTTGGCTTATCATTGAATAGCACATATTTAATTTGATCTGCCAATCCCATCTCCTCTTCCAAATCAGCCAGATGTTCTTTCCATGGGAACCGTTCCTGGAACTCTAGTATCTGTCCCGATTCATGAACCTGTTCTCGTTCTTCTAACGCATTTTTGACGTAATCTCTTGCGGGTAGCCAGACAGAGATGAAATAGTTGACAGTGTAATTGAATTCTGTACTGACGAGCTCCATTGCCTTTTTGAATATATCATCAATGTTTATAGTATTAGATGAGTTCCATTCTGGGTTAAGTCGACCAACTCGGGCACTTAGGTGTGTTCGTATCTTGTATCTGGGTTCCTCATCAGTCATTGGAACTCCGTTATCAATAGCGTCCATTTCTTCAATGAAGCTTTCATATACTTTTTTATATATGACTTTGAGGTTCTCTGGTGTTAACGGGTGGTCCTTTGGTGCTAACGTTTGTATCACCTGTTCGCCGTAATATGCGTATATCAGACCAGCTGAACTTAGCCTGTAAAAACACATGAAAATAACCTTAAAACTTATGAAAATAAAAATACTAACTTAGCGTACACTATCTATTTTTCTGCATTGTCTTCCCTCTCTTTCCCAAGGCAACTTTCTGTAAGAGATTGTTACTCAACAATAAAACCAATTATTGCAAACTACTACTACTCAAGGTGGTAGAACCAGTGTAGTGTAGTGACCACTCGAAGTACACTGGTTCTACCACCTTCAAGAAACTCCACCTTGCAAGAAAAACAAACACATGTCATCCTCAGAAATATTATCACTTATAATATTGATAAATTGGTTGTATGAATAAAGACAATTACTTCAAGTTCAAGTTACTATTTTATTTACTCAGTTTTGGAAAAAATATCATAATCTGAAATGTTGTACAGGTTCTATACTGTCCTAAACAATAGACAGCATGTTTTTCTATAGATCTAGTTTAACAATGTCGTACGAAATATCTAGTCCAAATTACTAACCTATAAAAATTACCTATAGAACCGACCTATACTTACATATAGAAATTATACCTGAAGTCCGTCACAAATGCATTGCTACTCCTGAAAACTGAGTTGAAATGCCGTGTATGTCTTCCTAACATGAGGACATTAGTGCTTAACATCACTACATAGTATAAAACAAAGTCGCTTCCCGCTATCTGTCCCCATGTATGCTTAGATCTTCGAAACTACGCTACAGATTTTGATGCAGTTTTTTTAAAAGAGTTATTCAAGCGTTCTATAGTGGAGGAACACTAATAATTTCAGATTTTTGACTTTTAGGCAAAGTTTGTCAGGCTAGTAACTGTTATAAATCATAAACAGATAATAGCTTTAGCTCTAAGTGCCAACCACAAGGAGCTTCACCACTTTTTCTGGCTCACTGCCACTTTATATGACATAGAAGCAACACTTGTGTGTTTCCACTTGTCCATGGGCAGCAATGACCACTTATAAGCATATAACTGCATGCTCGTTTGCTACTCCAATCAGAGAAAAACCTTTAAAATCTTATTTATTCAACTCACTTAATCTTGTATTTGTCTCCTAGCTCTGGTTTTAAGGTGCTGAGAGTTTCGTTAAACTCCCGCTGGTGATGGTCATAACGGCGTGTACCATGGTCAAACTGAGCCCCGACGTCTACCACTATGTCGCAAGTTTTCAATTTCTCCATGTCCCTTGTACGGACTATCTCAGCGTCTTTGTATTCTGGAAGCCGTTTTAGCATGTAACATGCAAGCACTTCATCGCAGTGGAATACTCCATCGTGGGTACCGATCTGCAAAAAAGTGGAAATTACTAGAAAATAAGGTAGATGTTCCAACAATTCTCAAATGTACAATGCTTTTGTGAACAAACAAATAACATGGTAACATTGTATTAGGCATAATTTTATGTACATCGATGCTGGAAAGCAATCTTGTATTGTCTTAAAAATTGCAACCAAAAAAATCATTACTCATAAATTGGATAATCCGCTGGTATCTTATTTTGTAAATATTCAATATAAAATTATGAAGCATCATATCTTATCAATGTAACTACACTTGCGTGCAGCCGAATCGACTCACCCATACAAAATGGAAGAAGCCATACAAAAAGTGTATTTTTATTTCAAAAAATACCTATACCCCTATTTAAGCCCCCGTAAGTAATGCACCCTTGTAGTAGGGGAGCCCAGGATGCTAAATGTGGAGTAACTCTAGCGTTGCAGAAACTTATTAGGTTTGGTAGATTAAATGATAGGAAGGATAAGTGGTCCTATAATGTTTTCTCGTTGACTGGTGGGATAAGCGTCTACAGAGTTTAAAAATTTTAAAAAATAATATATGATATGGAATTACTTGAATGCATCATGTTAGGGCAAAGTGAGGTTAATTACACCCTAAAATATGTCTAATTTGCTATTCTGACGATTAAAGTGTATCCTTGGGGGGTAGGAGATTAACAAAGTTGCATAATAAGTACGACGTCTTGACTCGCTCAAGCGCGCCAGATTAGGATAAGCGGAGGTGAATTAGAACCTGAGATCTGTCCAATTTGCTAATCTGACGATTTGAGCGTCACCTAAGGGGGTGGCAGGGTTACTAAGTGCCCCTGGGAGTACCCACCTATGCTAAGGCCGCATACTGGCTGGAGGTACTTATCAATATATAAAGTATCTTACTTCATATTAATCTGCCGCGCTCGAGTATGTCCCAAAATCCCCTCTTGGGCTCCCCTACTATTGTCAGAAATTTTTCTGAACAGATTTCCCTAAGATCCGATTACCAGTTCGCCCAAATTGTTCTTTTGGTATAATAGGGCTTAAGCGAGCAAGAAGTCGCTCGTCGACTAAATCTGAGCCAATCTGCTGTATGCAGAAGTATACAGAAAGTTCTAAGAGACAAATTATTACTCTAGGAGGCCAGAAAACATAGGCGGCGGCGTGCTACTGAGAGAGAGACGACCATTTTATCGTTTCTACAAGTCTCTGAAATCGTCGTCTTACCGGTGTTGCTGTGCAGCAGTAGGGACACGAAAAAAGTATCGATACTTTGTGGTATCGAGTATTTTACCTTTCGATACAGATACTTTTGTACTCGATACTTTGCATTCGATACTTTTACTCAATGAGTACTTTTCAACAAGTATCGTATCGAATAAATATCAGAAATTACCCACTTAAAACTTGCGACTTTACGGTTACGGCCATGCATGTTTATGGCAACATTGGCAACGCCATCTAGTCCAATCGTTCTGAAGACTGAACCTTCTTACCTAAAACATTAAAATTCGTTCCTTCCGTTTATAGTTCAGTTCCAATCCTAACCTTTCATTCATTTCCTACACTAATCAATCATTCACACGTTCACCGTTTTTATATTGTTTATCGTCGCTTTATTAGTATACACCTGGTGTTATTTGTTAATTCTTCGAGCTCGTTTCGCGATTTGTTTTTCTGCTGCATTAATGCTTGTCATCAATAATTATTGTGCTTGACTATTATTAAAGTGTATAATATAAAACAACATCGACATTTGAGTCATTAGAAGAATGCCGCCTACTAAGAGTGAACTTTGGCAGTATTTTATCAAGCTTAACAGCAACGAAGTGAAATGCAAGATTTGTTTCAAAACCATAAAAACGTCAGGGAATACGTCAAACATGAATAAACATCTTAAGAAACACTCTAATGCGTTGAGGTATATTTAAATATAATTTTCTGCTTTTTTTTTAATATACTTAACCTAAAATGATTCTTAAATTTTATTGTTATTTACTATATTCAAATAAAATAAAATTACCCTGTCTGTTTGTGACTTCGAAATAAGGGCCTAACTTGGGCTTATATTGTTGTTACCATATCTAAAAGATACATTTTTAACCATTTATTTATTTAACGTCCACGCGAACGAAGTGGCTAGAATTAGCTAGTAATAAATAAATTTGAAGTTGTATACTAAAAAATATATATATATATATATATATATATATATATATATATATATATACCCGTTTTACATTGAAGAACTTTTTAGGAGCACGAAACTAATTCCGGTATTTTTTTTTAGTGGAAAAGGAGATGAAAAGATACAAACAACGATTAATAAAAAGCTAGACCCGCTGAATTCACCGCCACCGAGTCATGAACCACAACCATCGACAAGTACATCAAAAGCACCTGAATCGAATACATTTCTAGCTATTCCTTCATCATCTGATGTCAAGAAAATTCCAATCGATGTTATCGATGACAGTGAGCTTACAGAAACATATGCACCGCTTCCAAAAAAAAGACAACTTTCTATTGTACAAACAATAGAACGTAAATATTCTTATTCCAATGGAGGAAAGGATCATTTGAAGCTATGCAAATGCTTGCTTTATTTTATTTGCGTTGATAAAAGACCGTTTGACATTGTGAAAGGGCGTGGATTTAAAAAAATGATGCATCAAGCTTGCCCGTCGTTTAAAATTCCAAGCGTGGATACTCTTAAAGCCCAATTTGATGCTTTATACAGTACCATGCATTTGAAAATTGAAAACATATTTGACAATATTTCGCACTTGGCATTAACCTGTGATATTTGGAGTGAGATGATGACTGTTACCAGTTATTTAGGGGTTACTGCTCATTATTTACATGATGACAGACTTGTATCGCGTTGCATTGCTACTGTTGCACTGGATCAACGGCATACTGGTGAATACATAGCTGACAAATTAAAAGAAATTTGTGCAGGTATGCACATCAGCCTGGAAAAAATAACTGCTGTAGTTACGGACAACGGCTCAAACATGACAGCAGGCATAGCTAATTTTCTAGAAAAAAATAAACACTTGCCTTGCTTTGCTCATACAATTAATCTTATCGCTGAATCTGCAATGTTAGTCAATGATTTCAGTTTATTAGTAAGCAAAGTACGAGACATCGTCAAATTTTTCAAGAGCAGTGTAATTCTCAGCGACTCTTTACGTCAAAAGCAAACTGGCTGTCAACCTCTCAAACTGATTTTAGATGTTAAAACTCGTTGGAATTCTGTCTATTATATGCTCCAGAGATACATAGAATTAGCGCCAATTGTTCATCAAATTTTAATGTTAAATACTAAAGCACCACCCACACCTTCAGCTGTAGAAATGCAGAATATAAAAACATTGATTTTAATATTGAAACCACTGGAATATGTAACGAAAGAGCTATCGGGTGAACAGTATGTGACCATAAGTAAAATAATACCGATGGTGAACTGCTTGAAGGCGCAGATTAATGATGTACATGTGGCTGAAGGTATAGGTGGTGATGATAATACCGATGATAAGGTAATAAATACAGTAAAAAACGAAATAATCAAACAGATAGAACGCAGATTCGGACATATTGAAGACAATCATTTGATTGCAATCTCATGTTTGTTGGATCCAAGATTCAAGAATATTCACTTTCAAGATGCTAGAGCTTGTGCAAAGGCTATTTCTTTACTAAGACGATTTATTACTACCACTCCCAGTTCCAGTATTATTAGCAGTGAACCTGACAGCGATTCTTCTGTTGAAACATCATACGACTTTTGGAGTCATCATAAGAAGTTAGCGCATACAAAAAAACAAAACAAAAATGATTGTTCTTCATCTTCATTCCAATCCAAAACAAAGGATGAAATAAGCTATTATTTGCCTGCGCAGGTTTCACCACTTTCCTTAGAACCTTTGAAGCAATGGGAAGATATGAAAGTTGTGTTTCCAAAATTATACAAGTTGGCACGAGAATATTTGTCAATTCCAGCGACGTCAGTGCCCTCAGAACGATTGTTTTCTAAAGCAGGAAGCACTATAACTAAAATCCGAAACCGCCTATCGCCAAAACGGCTCGATAAACTGTTATTTTTAAGTGATTGTACGGAGGAGGAATGGGAACTTTGATGTGTGCCTAAATTAACAGTTCTTTTTTCATACAGTTTAAAATGTATAAAGTTACAGTCGTCTTATTATTGTAATCTCTTTATTATTGTAATAAATTAGTGTGCCAAAACCTTTTATTTTTATTTACTGACTGATATTGATGTTCTGACGCGTTTCTGATCATTAGGCTCCAAGAAAAGTACTCGATACGTTGAAGTATCGATACTTTTGTTTCGATACATTTATGAGTACGATACTTTTCGTTCGATATTACTCATGAGTACAGTATCGATACTTTCTATTCGATACCGTGTCCCTATGCAGCAGCGGAAAGAGGTTCTAGGAGTCGCTGTCAGTCAATATACAGTTAGAAAATGGCTAAAAGATGCCAATCTCACTCCAAAACGGCCTGCCATACGCTTTTCGGTGTCGATATACATTGCCAACAGTAAGTAGCTTTGTTAGCCTAAGAATGACTTGCAAAACTATTCAGATACACCAAAATTAATGTTATTTAAATAAAAGATAGTACAACTTACCTTCATGTTTTCAAAGTTGTTTATTTTACTAGCACTAGTCCTCAAATTTTGCTGTATAAATGAATTCTTGACTACAAGCCTACCTGTATTGCAAAGAAACTTCACGAACATTACAAATCCATGCAATGTATAAAAACAAGCACGTTAGTTACAACTAAATCTATGAAAATAATAAAAACTAACGCTAAAGTCTAACCTAACAACGTGTCTGATTTTTTCAATAAATTAATGCAATGCAATCCATGCTTCGTTCAGCATTTGGCGGTTCATTTATTTTTCTCTAATGTCAATGTCCAGGGTTACCAAGTCTCAAAAATGTATTCCCCTAAAGCCTCCATTAAAAACCCCTAAAACCCCCATTAAGAATTATTAATTGTAATTCTTCGTGGCAACCTGACCCGACGACGGAAAAAAAAGAGGTCTTCGGGTGTAGTGCATGACCTTTTTTTTCTTTCTTTTCGTCGTGAAGCATGATTATATAACCTGGCGGGGAGATTTCCCTTTAAAAACACATAAATGTTTAAGTTATAAAAACCCCTGAAAATACCCCTAAATTTTACACCCCTAAAAAATCCCCATCCTACTTATTTATCCGCTAAAACCCCTAAGATGGGAACACTGTCAATGTCAAACTCAACTCAACTCAAAACGGTAGTCAAATGACCGTCACAATAGTGCTGCCAACTGTTAGTAAATACTAACATAATTATCAGTACTATTTAAATACTAATTATTACTGTTATTTACTAAGAACATTAACTATTTACGAGGAGATATTATAAGAGATTTTTCAAAATCATTCCAAATTCTATACAAAAATGGCAGTATCTATTTTAGTGACGTTTTGTCGCTGTGACCGATAAATGTGCGAGTAGCAATAATTAATTTTAATTTATTAAGAATGTTTTTTTGTTTTGAATTTATGATTAGACATAGGTATTTCATTACTTCTCTTGTTTAAAAAATACGTTGGGAACTCACCAGACAAAATACAGATAATGATACTCTTGTAGCGACAGAAGATTATAAATAATATTATAACATTTTAAGGCAGATATACCTGATATATGTGTAAATTCAAAAATATATTTAACAGTTTATTATCCTTAAAATGTTATTGTTAATTCATTGATATTTTTTTAATGGCAACAAAAAGTTACCCATGAACAGTTATATCGCAGTTGAATCGCTAGATGGCGTTCTATGTACGTATTGAACAATTAAAGAAAAACTATTATTGCCACTAGATAGCAGTACACGTATGGGTGGGATAATGTAACAAAATTCAAATTTCGAACATCACAGTTCTCATGCGGACATTTATTTCTGAATGACACAAGAAAAGTAGAGCGTAGTAGGTAGGAGCGTTAGTAATATAATTTTTCATCAGGTTAAATGTATCTGTTAATTTTATTACCTACATTTAAAAAGTGTATCAGTATTTATATTTTAATTATTTTTGCCATGTATAATAGGTTCATTACTTATGGAAGAAATTCTTACGAGCACAAAGAAATAGCCCTAGAATATTGTCTCAAAAACGATAGTTGTATTTTTGCCCGATTCCTAAGTCGTGTTTCTTACACACTTTTCCATACATTATCCTATAAATTAGAATACTTACCGCTTTATTATTGTTTTAATATTTTTTGTTGACGTTAGTTTTTGTACATTTTTTAATATTCGAATCAACCAATGAGCATGAGTATGAGCATGAGTTAACAACTCGCTGCTTTGCAAGATTAGGTACTGCAGGTGGAAGAACCAGTGCAGTTCGACCGGGGAAGTACCACCTCTACAACTATTTCTAGCGTGAAGAATTTCTTGCGTTTCGATGGAAGGGTGTGGTTACCAGCACACTTTTATATGAGGCGACCATCATAGTCCTCGGGAATGGGAACCTGTGATTGACTTCATATAGAACCCATGTTCTATTTTAAGTTTCTTACAGATGTCCATGGGCAGCAGTGACCACTTACCATCTGATAGACTGCATGCACGTTTGCCACTTCAATCAGATAAAAAAAATAGGTAATACAACACAAAAACGAAATAAATTACTTGATTGTAAAAGAGAGCCGAGTAAATTTTAAACAATGCCTTTTAATTGAACCTTAAAATGAAGTTATTTTTATTTTATTTATTACCTTTATGAGGCGACCATCTTAGTCCATAAGAGTAGCAAAGAATCTTGATTGACTTTAGATATAACCTGTTCTCTAAGTAGTTGCTTACGGATGTCCAAGGGCGGCAGTAATCACCATCAGTTGGACTACATGCACGTTGGTTACTTCAATCAGTCAAAAAAATATTAAGCACTACATATCTATACTAATATATAAAGCTGAAGAGTTTGTTTGTTTGTTTGAACGCGCTAATCTCAGGAACTACTGGTTCGAATTTAAAAATTCTTTTTGTATTGAATAGACCATTTATCGAGGAAGGCTTTAGGCTATATAACATCACGCTTCAACTATTAGGAGCGAAGAAATAATGGAAAATGTGAAAAAAAAAATAACTATTCCACGCGGACGAAGTCGCGGGCACAGCTAGTTAGAAAATAAAGTCGCTTCTCGCTGTCTGTCCCTATGTATGCTCAGATCTTTAAAACTACGCTACGGATTTAATGCAGGTTTTTTATAAATAGAGCAATTCAAGAGGGAGGTTTATATGTATAATAAATGAATAATATAATGGAGGAACACATAAGATTTTAGATTTTTGACTTTTAGGCGGAACGAAGTTTGTTTAGTCATCTAGTAGTGTACCTAGAAGTATAAAAGTTAAATATCTATTAGAAAAAACTGCATGAAAATCCGTAGCGTATTTTTAAAGATCTAAGCATACAT
Source organism: Spicauda simplicius (assembly GCA_949699795.1). NCBI lineage: Eukaryota > Metazoa > Arthropoda > Insecta > Lepidoptera > Hesperiidae > Spicauda > Spicauda simplicius. Next base: position 14,706,009 of record OX453074.1, on the reverse strand, counting down.
ATGGGACAGACAGCGGGAAGAAACTTTGTTTTATACTACGTAGTGAAGTATATTGATATGTTTGTTCTTTGTACCCATTTTAATTATTAGGTTACTTTTTCACTTTCCGGGATCAGAATAGGGCTATGGTATACCCTGACTGTCGTAAGAGGCGAAAAGGGGCTTCAGGGGTTACGGGCGGCTAGAATGGGAGCTTGAACCGTCCAGTAAGGCGATCCCGGGAAGTACGGTGGTATGTGAGCAGTGGGTCCAGCCGCCCATCTGGGAGGAGCCCGAAGGGGTAACGCGCTCAGAGGATTCTAGTTGCGTTCCTTTGGAGATCCCGGAGTCATCTTTGTATCGCCGAGGACGGCCACCGGGAGGTTTTAGTGCGGTAAAAATCCCACATAACCCTGCGTCGCTCCCACGGCGTTGGGTACCTTTTGGAGGTTTCCCTCTCGAAAACAAAGTAGCTTGTTTTTTCGCTAGATTATTAGATTCACTTGTCTAGCAATTTAAAGTTCGTACTAACGAGCTTTATTAAACAATTTGAGACCACAATAATTGCAAATTCTTCACCAATTTTCTTTACGAGGATGCAATGACCGAATTGTGGTTATTTGATCGAAGTAAATTAATAATACAATTGTTCCTGTTTATAGACAGTAGATTGTAAAGTCAATAGCGATTTATGGTATAGAAATTGCAAACAAATAAAAGTGAAACGGTTTTTACTTTGTAAGAACAGTCTTAAAAGTATTAAGTCTTTGTTTTGTTTCTTTACAACTGTGGTAGGATAAAATATGTTCTAACTTAGTTCTTAGGTTTACCCTCCACGATTCCGGTTGAAGTCGTTTCGAGATCCCGGAGTCCTCCTTTTCAGCGCCGAGGACGGCCACCGGGGGGGTTTTAGTGCGGTAAAAATCCCACATAACCCTGCGTCGCTCCCACGGCGTCGGGTACCTTTGGAAGGTTTCCCCCTCGAACACATCGAACACTCAGGCACATAAAATACTACAAAAAGAGTCTTCTTTCTTCTTTTTTTGTTTTGCAAAGTGTGATAAGATAAGAGGTGTGGTAACTTAGTCCATACGGAAACCCTTCTCAGAGGATCCTTAGGGACATCAAAGGAAACCGTAACCGACGTCAGGTATGTAATCTTATTTAGGATAATTTACAGTTGTGTACAAAACTGACTACTGAAGGATTCAGGGCCACATTGGTTTTGCCGAAGGCACGCTTAAATAAGGTTTAAAGATGATGGAACTTTTCGTGTTTCTACTCTGGAATCAGCACGGCCACACCTGATTCTGCCTTATACCAGCAATGTTAAGTTGTGTTCTGGTTTAAAGGGTATTATGGAAGACATACGGAACCGAGGCGTTCAACTTAGTCCCCAGGGGTAGTATCATATCTTTTTTATCTGAATGAAATAGCAAACGAGCATGCAGTCCACCTGATGGTAAGTGGTCTCTGCTTCGATCGGATCAAAACGCAAGAAATACTTTACGCTAGAAATAGGTGTGGTGTTGGTACTTCCCATTCGAATTACACTGGTTCTACCACCTTGAAATACTTCTTTTACTCTTGTGGTTAGCTATAATATCACCGTATCACCCCCCCCCCCTCACACTGGCATGCCACCGTCATTAACTTTCGATACGGCGAATTAAAAATTCACCCATTATCCTTTCGCCATTTCGGCGCCGAAAATGGCGGTCGCTTTTTTCCTGGATTTTGACGTCACTAACGAAATCACACGACTAACAACGCTTGAGTAAAAAATTGGCACGTGTCTCGACTTTTAATGGACCCGAGAACTTGACAGGGCGTCTTGCCAAGTAGGGTCTTATTAATTCATCAGTTATGTGGACTACCGATAAGGCTACGCTGTATTTGGTTTGGGAATGTTGTTCCGATGCTCTGCAATTAGGTCTGCGTGTTAGTTAAAAATGGAACAGTTGTGGTATCAATGGGTATCGTCGTCAACCCATTGTTCTCCCACCCACCACCCACACACATAGACAGTAGTAGCAAATGAGCATGCAGTCCACCTGATAGTAAGTGGTCACTGCCGCTCATGGACATCTGTAATCAACTACATACAGCATAGGTTCTATCTGAAGTCAATCACAGATGTTTTGCTACTCTCAAGGATCGAGATGCTCTACTCATATACCTTGCTAAGCTAGTAAAATTAATAATTTAATAATGAACTTAATGATTATATCGTCAACCCATTATTGTTCCACTGCTGGGCACGGGTCTTCTCTCGGAATGAGAGTTATAGGCTATAGTCCACCGCGCTGGCCAAGTGCGAATTGGTGAACATCAATGGGAAAAATAGGTATTAAAGCGGTACCATTAATATTAACGCACTTATTTCTAGCGTAAAGCAGTTAGTAGAGCAGCGCACAGTTCTGTATTGGGGACCTCTCGCTTTCAATCGTCGTTTTCGGTCGAAAGTAACAAGGCGTACAACGGTGAAACCCTTCTAAGCAGTAATGCATATGGGAGACAGCGAAGAGAGTCAGATGATGCCTCCAGCTCCTTCAACGCAGGCGCGCGGAGTTCAATGACAAGAATCCGTGGTGTCAATTTCTGAGGAAGCCAACATTGGGTATTGGGCATCTTAGTCCTCGGGTCCTTTGGGTATATTTAGGAAGGTGGTAGGACCATTGTAGTTCGACTGGGGAACCATCGCCACACCTTTTATTTTAGCATTCGCATTTCTTGCGTTTTGATGGAAAGGTGTGGTTGCCAGCACACTTTTATATGAGGCGACCATCATAGTCCTCGGGAGTAGCAATGCATTTGTGATTGACTTCAGATAGAACCCATGTTCTGTATGAAGTTAATTAAGTTGTTCATGAGCAGTGACCACTTACCATCAGGCGGACTGCATGCTCGTTTGCTGCTACAATCAGATAAAAAAAGCCTAGGAGATGTAACTGAACTATACGAAGCCGCGGGAATAACCTTCCAGGTGGTTGAATCAGTGTAGTTATCCCGGTGAATTACCACCGCTACATTTTTATACAGACCGTCTTAGTCCTCGGGATTAGCAACTCATCTGTGGTTGACTTCAGTTAGAACTTAGAACCCATGTTCTATGTAAAATAGCTTATAGATCTTCGTGGGAGGCAGTGACCACTTTTTTATCCGACTGATGTAGCAAACGAGCATGCAGTATAATCCAGAAATGAAGTGACACCGGTACCTGCGACCAAACCACTAATTCTAACACCTTCAGAACTATTTCCATTTAAAATCGAGTATTTTCTACTCGCAAAGACATTTAGTTATTGCAGTTCATCTACATGATTTATGTCTTACCACGCTGCAGTTATTTCCGTTAGCGATTCTAGATAAGTTGTGAATAGTTCTGTTTGCAATGTGGATACTGTCTTAATAATTTTATGTCGGTTTAAGACATGTCGTCGTCAACCTATTATTTTCCTACTGCTGGGCACGGGTCTTCTCTCAGAATGAAAGAGTTTAGGCCATAGTCCACCGCGCTGGCCAAGTGCGAATTGGTGGACTTCACACACCTCCAAGAACTATTTTTTTTTAAAGAACTCTCGGGTGTGTAGGTTTCCTCACGATGTTTTCCTTCACCGAAAAGCAGTGATAATTAATGTATCGCATCAACCCATTATTGGCCCACTGCTGGGCACGGGTCTTCTCTCAGAATGAGAGAGTTTAGGCCATAGTCCACCGTGCTGGCCAAGTGCGAATTGGTGGACTTCACACACCTCCGAGAGCTATTTTTTTTAAAGAACTCTCGGGTGTGTAGGTTTCCTCACGATGTTTTCCTTCACCGAAAAGCAGTGATAATTAATTTCTAATACACACATAAATCAGTGGTGCGTGCCGGGGTTTGAACTTCGGACCTCCCGATTGAGAGAGCAAGTTTCAACCATTAATAAGCCGTTAGGCTATCACTGCTCAAGACATGTAAGCATAATATATTGTACTTTTATATAAGATTTAAGTAGCCAACGAGCATGCAGTTCACCTAATGGCAAGAGTTCGTTTCGATAGAAGGGTTTGGTTGCCGGCACACTTTCTCATGAGGCGACTATCATAGACCTCGGAAGTAGCAGCGCATCTGTGATTGACTTCTGGTAGAACCCATGTTCGAAGTTTATTACAGATGTCCATGAGTATGAGTGACCACTTACCATCAGGTGGATTGCATGCTCGATTGCTACTTCAGTCAGATAAAAAAAAATACCAGGCGGTTAGTCCTGGGAGGTACCACCGCTACACCTATTTTTGGCGTGAAAGCGGAACGGTGTGGTTGTGGGCACATTTTTATATTATGCGACCAATTTTGTCTTCGGCAGTAGCAATATATCTGTGATTGACGTCAGATAGAACCCAAATTTTATATGAATGTTGACAGATATCCATGGGCGGCAGTGACCACTTGCCATCTAGTGGACTGCATGTTCGTCTACCACTTCGATTGGATAACAAATGCTATATACCTTTGCGGACTAAGTATAAACGCCTCATATGGTTATCTCTACCATCACTATATCGCTCATCCAATAGAATAACGACACAATTACCAAAAAGCCGAATGGCATAAGTTCGCGTTTGTAAGTATTGATATTTTTTTATATTTTCCTTACGAAATTATTTAAAGTTATTCTTGATAAAGGGTAACGTACATAAGTAATAAAAATGTATCTGAATGATGGGATATAACAATAAATTTTTAATGTCAAACTTTTAAAAATTTTTAAAACGTTCTCAACGTTTTCAACTTTTAAAACGTTGTCAAATGTCAAACTTTTAAAACGTTCTCCTGAAAAGTAACTAAAACGTAATTACGTCATTCTTCTATTTGATGAGCGGTATGTTCCACCCATTCTGTTTGTTATGCAATAATTATGAAATACTTTACTTGTCATATATGTAATTGTGTACCAACAGTGGGCAGTGCCTAGACCGTTCACTCACGTACTTTGTGTTACTCGGTAAGCATTAATTTACTACGAAGTTGGTTATTACAAATCATATTACAATAAAGTTGGTTAATATTTCTTAATGCAGTTCATGTATTTTTTCATGTTCTTAGAGCAAGATTTCTTATAATATGCTTACAGCAAGATTTTGTAGGTGGTAGAACTCTTTTTTGACTGCGTAAGCACTGTCACAGCTAATTATGACAGATGTATTCATCTTTCGAGGTGGTAGAACCAGTGTAGTTCGACCGGGGAAGTACCACCGCCACACCTTTTTCTAGAGTGAAGCATTTGTTGCGTTTCGATAGAAGGGTGTGGTTCCTGGCACACTTTCACATGAGGCGACTGTCATAGTCCTCGGGAGTAGCAACGCATTTGTGATTGACTTCAAATGGAAGCAATGTTCTATATGAAGTTGCTTACAAATGTACATGGGCGGCAGTGACCACTAACCATCAGGTGGACTGCATGCTCGTTTGCTACTTTATTATTAGGTATAAAAAAGGCGACTAAGGGACAACATCAGGGTTGCCAGGGTAGAAATACGTGTGGCAACGGTTCCTTCCCTTTTAGACAGGGTTGCCAGACGTCCCAATTTTTGCGGGACGTTCCGATTTTTTCACCAAAATTAAATGTCCAGGCTCAGTCCCGCTGTCGGAAGAACCGGACTTTTGCAAAAAAGGTCGCTAATTACAAATATAACTGGAACTTAATTTTGTCGACCAAAAAAAGGTCGCCAAATCCTCTGGTCCTCCTACACCATGGAGAGGGGTACTTTGTAGTGCGACGACTGCTGTTCCTCTTTTGACTATGTAGTTCCGCTTTTTTCATCCAAAAAGTTCCCAAATCCCGACTTAGTATAAAAAACTGGAAACGTTGGACAATATCCAAGAGACGGGCAGCAATGTCTTCCTATGTAACAACACCCATTATGGTCACCAACACGCATGCCAGGCGCGGTGACGATCGGCGCAACCCAATTAAGGATTTAGATTTGGACCTAAAAAGGCTGATGAAAGAAATTAGGATTTAATCTTTATTAGATTTGATACAATCATTATCTGCGTAACAACATTATTAATCCAAATTACGCTAACAACATTTGGATAAGATAACGCTGTATAATACTATCACCAAAATTAATAAGCTTATTATCAAATAGGTATATTAATTTTGGACATTTGTGATATTGGATCATGCATCTTTACACTTGCATCTTTTTTTTTTGTTACGGGGAGGAAACCTTCAAAAGGTACACCGAATCCTTGGGAGAGACTCAGGGTTATGTGGGATTTTTACCCACTAAAACCTCCTCGGTGGCCTTCCTCAGCGCTTGTAGTAGGGAACTCGGAAACTCCAACGGAACGAACCGGTGGCCCCTAGCGCAGTGCCCTTCACGGGCTCATCTCTTGGGGGACGTGTACCATCCCCCTTCATCATCCGGTGCTTACGGCGAGATGCAGCCACACAGACCGCCGTCCATCTCGGGGTTGCTTGTTGGACGGTTTGAGCTCCCACTCTAGCCGTCCGCAACCCCAGAGGCCCCCTGTTAGTCGCCTCTTACGACAGGCAGGGGATACCGTAGCCGTATTCTACTCCCCGACTATAGTCTAGATACCAATTAACACTAACACTTCTACACTCATAGTCTCACATTAGGATTTTCTCCTGTGCCGTGATGCCGTGGATACACACAAAGAAAAATCCATAAATACCCAGATCAGATGTCAAAATTCTTCATTCGAATAGGTGACTGCCCGGGGATCGATCCCGGAACCTATTGCTTGTCAAACCGTTATGACGACCGCTCCGTCCGGCGAGTCGTCAAATGTTGATAAACGTCGTTATAAAGTTCGCCATTTTTGAGAAAAACTTTTTAATTTTCTCATTGTTCGTGTGAAATAAATCTTGCATTTTTTTAATTTTGTATAAAATGCAACTCAATGCTACGAAGCCACTGTCACTTGTCGTCAACCCATTACTGTCTCACTGCTGGTCACGGGTCATCTCTCGGAATGAGGGCCATAGTCCACCGCGCTGGCCAAGTGCGAATTAGTGGACTTCACACACCTCCGAGAACTTTTCTTTTTTTTAAAGTACTCTCGGGTGTGTAGGTTTCCTCACGATGTTTTCCTTCACGGAAAAGCAGTGATAATTAATGTCTAATATGCACATAAATCAGTGGTGCGTGCCTGGGTTTGAACCTGGGGCTGGGCAAGTTTCAACCATTAGGCTATCACTGTCGCTTATGGATGTAAATCGACCGATTATTTTTGAAATCAATACATCCCACAGTAAGAACGAAACTGACCAAATTCAAAATTTCGGCAAATTCAGTTAAATAATTAATACAACGTACTCCACAAAAATAATCGCTTACCTTAAAAACACTCGAAAGTACGAACATTTAAAAAAATATATTAATATTCTTACAAAAAGCAAATTTCGTATTAAGCCCATTACATCCTTGATATGAACAATAAATACTTCCATAGATGCCTCGGAAATTTTCTTTCATCTTCAACGATTTACATTATTTACAAAACAAATTGATATCTGAACAAAGATTTCCAAATAAACACAGATCAACCAATACACAGAGCGGTCAGATACATCTTTGGATTTATTTGTTCTGCACTGTTTCACTAAGAGAGATGAACGGGAAGCGACAAAATATTTAACATATTATTAGTTATGTAGTATTATGACTTTTAAGCTATTGCATAGCTTTGATTGCTGGCTTTGAGCGCGACGACCGAGTCACGAATTTCCGTAACGAAAAAACCTAACACCCCCCACTCCGCCTACCACGTAGCGCGACCGAGCGTTCGCATGACGTGTATTACGCTACTCGTAAAGCGGACGAATATTTAAGCAGCTGTTGTGAAAAAGTATTTAATATCAAAGAAAAAAACTTGAATTAATATCAAAGAAACAAAATATTGCATAAATAAAAAAATAATTATAATTGCATAAGTTGATAAAAAATTGCTATGCCATAGCTTTACCGCGGCAGTCCACGAATGCCGCACTTTTTATGTAGAAATAACAAACCAGTAAGTATACTATAGTAACAAGTATTGGATAGAATCCAATCAACCACAGTAAATGACTCTGAAAGTGGTAGAACGCTTTGTGTTCCGTGACCAACCTCAGGTAAGGCTTTGTCTTTATCTAAGGTTGTGGTGGTTGAACCTTTCTCTCTCAATCGGGAGGTCCGAGGTTCAAACCCAGTAAACCACTGATTTATGCGTGCGTTTATGAGTGCGTATTAGAAATTAATTATCACTGCTTTTCGGTGAAGGAAAACATCGTGAACTTACACAACCGAGAGTTCTTTAAAAAAAGTTCTCGGAGGTGAGTGAAGTCCACCAATTCGCATTTGGCCAGCGCCATGGACTATGGCCTAAAAAAAACTCTTTCATTCTGAAAGAAGACCCGTGCCCAACAGCGGGACAATCATGAGTTGTACCCTAAGTTGCTAACAGATGCGTATTGGCGGTGGTATTACCATTAGTTGGATTGCATGCCTGTTTGCTACTTTTTATACAGCTGTGCCTAACGATGAGACAGTTGGCTCCCCTAATAGCAGTCACCGTCCCTTACGGACATTCGCAACAACAGAGGAGACGCCAATCCATCACCGACTTTGAAGGAGACTTTTACAAGGTGGTAGAACCAGTGTAGTTCGACCGGCTAAAGCATTTCCTGTGTTTCGATGGAAGGGTGTGGTTGCCGGCACACTTTTATATGAGGCGACCATTATAGTCCTCGGGATTGACTTCAGATGTACATGTTCTGAATGTAGTTGATTACAGATGTCCATGGGTGGCAGTGACCACTTACCATCACGTGGACTGCATGCTCGTTTGCTACTTCAGTCAGATAAAAAAGGAGTTTTTTGTTCACATCTTTCCATAAGAACCCGGACTATTACTACGGAAATGTGTCAGGTGAAAGCTACTTATATATTCCCGTATAACATCTCAGGGAGTAGGGAGTGGCTGAAAAACAGCGCTATACGGGATCAAGATCTCGTATTAGCAAAATGCGGAGCCATTACATTTGCCCTCGTTATGGATATAATTTTGTTTATTTTTTGGTTTCTCATTGTATACTGCGGTTACCATACCGATACGCGCAATGGGTCCCGGGTTCGATTCCCAGCCAGACAGGTATCTGAATGATGAGTTTAGATTCATGTTCTGGGTCTGGGTGTTTGTGTATTCGTCTTGTGTGTGTCCATGGTACCCACGACACTGGAGAAAATGGTACTGTGGGGCTATGAGTGTAGAAAGCATATAAGCGTTTACGCGTTTAAAACGTTTATATTTTAAAAAATCTGGCTAGATTCATGGTTTTGTTGCGAAAGCGCCAAAGAGATTTTGCACTTTACAATAATTTATGACTTATTATTTATCTCTCCGTTTTATCTTCTCTTTCTTTTCTTTTATATGTAGAGTTGTAATTTTAGGTCTAGTGCTTGCTTGGATAACTATAACGAGAACATATTTTTTATCGTATTAAAGTAAGACTTAATATTAATTGTAGTAGTAATTGTTTAATGCGTTTGTTTCATAAGTACCTAATGCAAAAACAAAGTTTAATAGTTTCTGTTCAGGTTTGAAAGGTTTCAAACGAGGTTTAACAATTATGCATGTTTAAATTGTCATATCTTTTTAATTTTTATCTTTTTCGATGATAGAGAAAACAAAATGTCTATTTAGCGAATAGATAGACCGAATAGACAGTAGGTATATATCAAAAGAATATGTTTTTAATAAATTATAATATTTATTCACTTTATAATATTCTAAAACTTAATTATATGTTAATGACCCACTTCTTAAAATATACGTCATTCTTCGTGCCAATATAAAAAAATCTTGATATTAATTCAAATATTTATATGTAATATGTATAAACGTTTTTATACTTTTGCTATGCCATTTTTATGTTAAGTTTGAATAGTAAATATCGTGCGATTCTTTTAATTTAGTTAAAGCATATTAAGCTATATGGTAGTTATTATTCAATTACGGTTAATGTAGAGCATTAATTTACTAATAAAGTACATCTCTAATGTAAATTACGTTACAATTTTTTTATACGAGTCTAATTAAAAAAGTATTCCCTATATCAATTTGGGTAAAGTAAGAATTTTTCCGGTGTTTTTATCGCTGAGCGCGCGGCGAGGCGAGCTTTTAGATAGCGAGCACGTTGCACCTCGCGCTGGCTCGTCAGTATCGCGCGAGAAACGGCCCGGGCCGGTCACGTAACGCTGCGTCCCACCGCGCGCAACGTACGCTACCGACAATACTCAACCGAGCTCCCAACGCAACTAAACATCAGTGTAGCAAAAACGAGGTGCTCAACTTTACGACTTTTGAGGTTATAACGTTTTTCGAAGTTCGCGCTCAAATCACCGATCAGACGCAGTTGCATAACAATGCAGCCGAGGAAAATGTTTGTCCGGTGAAAATTTCGCTTCGTTTCCACGCGGCCGGCATGCCTTGGAACGATTTCAGTTAACGAGCCACTGGCCGCTTACGAAATACAGGCAAAAAGTTTGCCGAAAAAAGTTTCGCGTTCGCCTGACGACAGTAATCTGATAATTGCGAATGAAATTTCTTTTCGCGCGTTTTAACGCACGTTAATCTGTACCATATTTGTGTAAATAATGAATGCGTGAAGTTTATCACGCGCGCGACTTTTTTGCTATTTGTCATTATTATTTGAGTTTTAGCGGCTGTTTTTGTTACTCTGTCATATTTCGGTGCGTTGGGTGCAGTGCCATCGCGGGGTGTTGTAACATTTGTGATTTTCAGCTCTCAGGGAAATGTCACGAGTATCCATTACCTTCCCTGTTTGATGTTTTACACGAATACGAGTGTTCAGTTCAGAGTTAGAGTTACAGTAACCACAAGTGATCTGATCGAGTTGCAAACGGTACGAAAGTGACACGAGCTGGCGACCGCGCGGTTTTGAAAAATATCTACTTGTGTGAACGGTATTTCGAAAGTGCATCGAGGCGACCTCCGTGTATACGTCAGTTTTATTATTAATCACATATTGCTAGTTTAACAGGTGAGTTCGTTGACATTAAAGTGATTTAAGTTATCAGAAATAGACGAGTGCCACGTGATTTTGGCATTGGCTTTCGTTGGCAGCGTTGTTAGACATTTCTTTAAACTGCCTATTTGGGTTGGCTTTGGGATGGAGAAATCTGGAGCGTTTGTAATGAAATTGATGAATGATAGGTAACAGTTGAGGTGAAATTTAGTACAAAATAATTAAATTGAGGTTAAATCAATAAGTAAAACCTGATCCATACTTTCTAGTAGTAAAAAACTTACGCTAAAAATTTAATCTTTATGCCATTATCTCTCTGTCTCAGAGAAGAATATGAAATATAAAAATTAATTAAATCTATTTATCAGAGTGGGTCACCTTATTTTTTGTAATAGTGCCGGTATTTTTTCCGCACGGTCCGATTTGGCTCTAAATAAATACCTATCTTGATTAGTCTTGAGGGTAATATTTGCTTTAGGTCCAGATCAAAAATTTGATCCGTTACAATTTGTGCTGGTAATTACAATTCAATTTTGTGTTAGTTAAGTTATTTTACATCAGTTTTACCGCTGTCTCTTTCCTTGGTTGTTGTAGGACTAAGTGAATCTGAGAAATATCTAGGCAATAGTTGTGTGTCTTACTGGGTAACAACACTAATTGCAGTGGGTGGTGACTGTGGGCTTAAATTCCCAATAGAGAAGGTCTGTGTCCAGCAATTACTTGAAAGGGCTGATGCAGTGATGAATTGTATTTGCCCAGTGCCGGATTAGCCAGCGCGGGGCCCGTAGCAAATTCTGACAGGAGACCCATAGTTTGCCTTAAGTAAGGGTATTAAATAAAACAAAACCGTTACTAGTAAACTTTTCTGGATTTAATCTGGGAAAATTTAGAGATGACACTTTCTATATCCTCTTTCAGTTTAAGATTTTTAGGATAGCAAAGATAGTGAAATATAAATAGCAGGTAGGTGTTGGGCCGCGGGTCCCTCTAGTCGCGGGGCCCGTAGCATTTGCTACTCTCGCTATATGGCTAATCCGGCACTGCATTTGCCAAATTCCTTAGCGTCTTGCGAGCGACAATACTCCTGGAAAAAGGGGTTATTGGATGTATAAATTAAAGAACTACTTAGCTGACCACGATCCATGCAACTGGGTCGAAATATCGGCCAAAAGAATTCTATAAGAATTCATAAACCGCATATCGTGAGTACCCGTTAAGTATTTGTATCAATTCCGCGATAATACTAGTCTAAAATCATATATTACTTAGCTGAGTTCTTTAACGTCATATATCCTGGAAAAGGGGGTTATTGGATGGATAAATTAAAGAACTAGCCGAGTTTTTTAACGTCATATATACAACATACTACTAGTCCGCCTGTGAGTGGAGTGGTATCAGGTCAAATTTAATGTCTGTTGTGAATAAATAATTGCTATATGCATTTAGATAATGCTAGGTACAAAATGATCTCATACGTAATCGGTTTAAATGACATAGAAATTGTTTATGTTTTTAATAAATAGGTTACGAATGAATGTGTAATTGATAAATACTTTGTGATTATTCCGTTTTTATACCTAAAAACGATGTTTTGTTTACTTATACGTACGTTTAAATGAATGAATTTTCAATTAATCAAAGGGGTATGAATCTATTTTTCATACCCCTTAAGGGTTGTCCACCCTTAACATTTATTTTTATTTTTTATATGGCAAAACAACGTTTGTCAGGACAGCTAGTATCTCTATATAAAAATTCGTTATTCGTTATGTTCGTTGATAGATTAATTGATAGTTAGTTTATAGATTTCGGTTCAAACCATTGAAATAAAATTATTTTCCTACAATCGGTAGTTTGAAGTATCGGCAGCCCAAAATCCTGTTAACAATATTTGCGTGATGGAAAATTAACTTCATGTCTCAAATGCTTTTAATTTCTTCATATATTATGTTAATTTGTTATTTCTATACAGTAAAAATCAGTATGTACTTCTAAAAAATTTTTGTGTTTTTTATTAATGGCTGACATAAGTATTTTTTTTGGCTGTACAGTTACAAATTACGTAATTCATTTAAGTAGAATAATCGCTGTGGTAAGTTCTTCTTAAAATTGAACTTACAAGCCATTCAACTCTTGTTAAGTGGTTATTGATGCTTTTGGACGTCCACACATAAAAAATGAAAGTGAATTGCAAAAAATGTTTGGAGGACTGAGCATAAGTAAGTAGTAAAACATTTTTTTTTGATTTTGCATACTTATTAAGGATCGATGACAATGCAAAAATCATACCGATTTTTTTAAACTTTTATTGTTAACGATATATAGAACTAAAAATAGGAGCAGTGAGAGCCTAATGGTTGAAACTTGTCCTCTTGATAGATGGGTCCAAGGTTCAAAACCCAGGCACGCACCACTGTTTTTTTCTAAATTTATGTGCGAAATAGAAATTAATTATCACTGCTCTACAGTGAGAAAACCTACACACCCGCGAGTTGTTAAAAAAGAGGTTTAAAAGCGAGTTTATTAGTTTTTGTTAACTATTTAAGTATTCGAATATTTGTCTGTCTGTGTGTTCAAGTTGCATCAAACCACAACTATTGAATTTATTGTAAAGGATGAACGTTATTATAGTACATATGATGTAAGATTTAGTCTGCCATTAAAATCTGTCTACCCTATTGAGTACAATTAAAGTTTTTTATACTTTTTGTCCACCAATTCGCACTTGGCCAGCGCGGTGGACTATGGCCTAAACTCTCTCAGAGAGAAGACCCGTGCCGTTGACGAGAGAGATACTTTTTGTCAACGCGAGTAAAGATTATTTGTATTTTGTAAACGAGTAAAACTGTGGGTAAAGCTAGTTAGATCTAAAATCGTTTGCCTTATAAAGTTCTTTCACTTCGCACCTGTTTGAAGGTGCGAGATTTGAATGACTTGCACGCACTTAAATCTTTAAGCTGAACCATTTCACACCTACACCCTTGCCTTTGTTTCGAAAAGGGGTTAAGAGAAGCTTTAACTCTTGAGGACCCATTATATTCCCACTGCTGGGCAAGAGAACTCTATTACGGTCATACGCACTATATTTATGATTTTATAGTTAAATAATGATGTAGAATATAACGATCTTAATTTAAAAACTAATTGGGTTTTATATTGATGTAGCTTGATAGGTATAGTTGAATACAAACATTTTGACGTGGAATTCCAGTTTAGTGTCAGAGAAATTATTATTAAAAATTATTAAGCCAAAAGGTCCACCAATTCGCACTGTCCACCAATTCGCACTTGGCCAGTGCGGTGGACTATGGCCTAAACTCTCTCATTCCGAGAGAAGAACCGTGGCCCGCAGTGGGACAATAATGGGTTGACGACAAGCCAAAAGGAGCATAGGTCGCCCCCCCACCAGTTGGAACGATGACCTGAAGACAGCGGGAAACCGTTGGATTCAGAGAGCACAGGACCGGTTGGAGTGGCGCCATTTAGGGGAGGCCTATGTCCAGCCGTGGACCTCAAAGGGCTGATCTATGGATGAATGATGATCAAAATTTGATAAAAAGAGATCAAAATACAAAAAAAAAACGTAGACATGTTAATAGACTATTAATGCTTATTATCAGTCCTCCAAAATATGTTTATTGCAAATACCTACAAACATCCAAAACTTTTATGTTTATTATATGTATGGATAGACATCAAACACAATATTGTGTAAAACGTCGTGTCTACACGTATTGAAATAATTCGTTCATTCGAAATACTTTAAAACTATGATATTACAGTCATTACAATATTAATTCGAATTTACATTACCTTTATGTGGTAAGATTTGACGACCCGCGTGGCGGAGCGGTTAACATACCGGTCTGACGCGCAATGGGTCCCGGGTTCGATTCCCGGCCAGACAGGTATGTGAATGATGAGTTTGGATTCATGTTCTGGGTCTGGGTGTTTGTGTATTCATCTTGTGTGTGTCATGGACACACACAAGATGAATACACAAACATGGACATGGTACCCACAAGACAGCAGAAAATACTAGCGTGGGGGCTTCGAGTGTAGAAAGCGCGCGCGCGCGTGTGTGTGTGCGTGTGTGTGTGTGTGTGTGTGTGTGTGAGTGTGTGTGTGTGTGAAAGATAACCAAATTATCGTAGTTAAGGGGACACAATAAAAACATTTCGTGAAAATATATTGTATATACGCAAGTGTTGGCAGAATGAATTTGGCAACGCACTAACGTGCTTTTCGGTATGATTTTTATTTCATTTTTGCTAACTTTTTAATTTAGATAAATTTTATACATATTCTTACGTAGCTAAATACTGGATGAAAACATATCTTTTTAACCGACTTCAAAAAAGGAGGTTTTTATCAATTATGATTGATACATCTTTCCATTCTTTATTTTTTGTATTTCCTCCCTTAGATTCATATCATTAATAAGTGACTCCTGCGAAATATGTTTAAAACCTACTCGCTTATACTGTGAGTTATCTGTTACCCACAAGAATTTTATTTTCAATTCTAAACAGTTGAAATTAGCATTTACAAGAAAAAGCACTCTAGCAATTCGTTCAGTTAGAAATAGTTCGGACCATTTCACTAAAAGTACATTACAGTAAGGTAATGGGAAATCTTCGATGTTATCAATTTGTGAAGTAATTTTTTTTCTGTATAAATATAGTGTAGGGCAGTTTAGGGTGACCATTTTTTGGAAAACCACGGGATAAACAAAACGCTTCGGGAATTAATATATGTAATATAATTTTTTTAAATCTTTGATTTTATCAATTTGTGAAGTAATTCTTTTGCCGTATAAATATAGTGTAGGGTTAGGGTGACCATTTTTTGGAAAAACACGGGATAAACAACACGCATCGGGAATTAATATAGGTAATATAATTTTAGTAAATGCCTTGAATTTGCAAGGTAAGATGAGTATAGTTCAACCAGATAGGTACGACCGTCACACTGAATTCTAATGTGAAGCAGTTTTACGTTTTGGTGGAATGGTGGAAAATGCTGAGGGATAAGTATCTTTAATCTGTGTTTCCACGGACTAAAACTCTGTTATGCGTTGCTCTATTCTATTAATATTATTAGTAGAAATAGATGTGGCTTGGTATCACCGGAGTCGAACCTCGTTTTTTTTTTACTGAAGTAGAAAACGAGCATGCAGTTCACTTGATAGTAAGTGGCCACTGCCGCCCTTGGACAGCTATAATCAACTTCATATAGAACATGGGTTCCATCTAAAGTCAATCACAAATGCGTTACTACTCCCGAGGACTATGATGGTCGCCTTATGTGAAAGTGTACCGGTAACCACACCCTTCTATCGAAACGCTAGAAATGCTTCACGCTAGAAATAGGTGTGGCGGTGGTACTTTTCCGGTCGAACTACACTGGTTCTACCACCTTGAGTTACACCACTTTCAACCGTTAATTAAACATAGTAAGGTCAGCAGTGACCATTTAATTTTATAAGAACAGACCGGAACCTTGACCCTTTTGTAAACGTCCTCAAAAGTGTATTCATATGGTAACTCTACTATTGGCACGAATGCAGCGACATCTGTACTGCCTTGCCACTTTCGCTTTTAAACAAACAATCTCAGATATTTATGGAAGAGAAATAGTATGTGGATCGATTTACTTCAACTTTTTATGATATTTAAGTAGCAACGTAGCAAGTAGTTGGTTGCCGGTACACTTTTATATGCGGCGACCATCTTAGTCCTCGGGAGTAGCAATGCATCTGTGATTGACTTCAGATCAAACCTATGTTCTGTATGTAGTTAATTACAGATGTCCATGGGCGGCAGTGACCACTTACCATCAGGTGGACTGCATGCTCGTTTACTACTTTAATCAGATAAAAAAGCAAACAATGAACTTAGCAGTACTTATGGTGTCTCTTTCATCTATTTATCATTACTTGGATATCCGCTGCTGGATGCTGGATATAACTGAATAGAAATCACTGCTACTACCAGAAATTATGGCGGAGGTACACAGATAAACGTTTAACCTACCACTCACTTCAGAGATTAATTCTTCTAATACATGCCAAGAGCAGTGATAGCCTAATTGTTGAAACTTGCCCTCTCAATCGGGAGGTCCAAGGTTTAAACCCAGGCAGGCACTATGCGCGTATAATTTACCTATGTGCGTATTAGAAATTAATTGCCACTGCTTTTGCTGTGAAGGAAAACATCGTGAGGAAACCTACAAACTCGACAGCTTTTACAAAAAAGTTCTCGGAGGTGTGTGAAGTCCAACAATTCGCACTTGGCCAGCGCGGTGGACTATGGCCTAAAACTCACATTCCGAGAGAAGACCCGTGCCCAGCAGTGGGACAATAACAGGTTGACGACGAACGTCTTTCGAAGCATGGAAACATCACCAGCGGTCACCCATTCAATATTTGATCGCGCCTGAGGTAGTTTGACATACGTATGACTTACGATTTAAAATATACATACATTAATTTAATTTTAATTATGATCTACTTGTGGAACTATTTCTAATAACGTAAGTAGTTTAAAGAACAATGGCGGAACTAAACAAACTAATTCTAACACAACAGCTGTTAAAACTCAAACCTTTAATATAATGCGTGCGCTTGAATTCATCAAACATTTGAATGGGTTATTTAAACTTAGATATTTATGAAATCTATAAGCTATATAAAATACCCGCTAAGTATTGCTTTTAAATGCGGTTTAGCTAATTAAACCTCTTTTTATATTTAACGGGTGCGTTCAAAATTACTTGAAAATTATTACATTTAATATTCGTATTATTTGGACAATATGAAATTTAGTTTTTTAATTTAAATTACGGTCGAAATTCGACCAAAGCGATGGGTACTAGTATTAATAAAATATACATTTTTATTTCGTATTTATCCAAGGTGGAGCAAGTAGGTATGGTTCGACCAGGGACGTACCTCCCCCACATCTATTTCTTTTATCTGACTGAAGTAGCAAACGAGCATGCAGTCCACCTGATGGTAAGTTACTGCCGCTCATGGACATCTGCAATTAACTTCATACAGAACATGGGTTTCATCTGAAGTCAATCACAGATGCGTTGCTACTCCCGAGGACTATGATGATCGCCTCATACAAAAGTGTGCCGGCAACCACACCCTTCTATCGAAACGCAAGAAATGCTTCACGCTAGAAATAGGTGTGGTGGTGGTACTTCCCTGGTCGAACTGCACTGGTTCTACCACCTTTTTTTTTTTGTTACGGGGAGGAAACCTTCAAAAGGTACACCGAATCCTTGGGAGAAACTCAGGGTTATGTGGGATTTTTACCCACTAAAACCTCCTCGGTGGGCTTCCTCAGCGCTTGTAGTAGGGGACTCGGAAACTCCAACGGAACGAACCGGTGGCCCCTAACGCAGTGCCCCTCACGGGCTCATCTCTTGGGGGACATGTACCATCCCCCTTCATCATCCGGTGCTTACGGAGAGATGCAGCCACACATACCGCCGTCCTTCTCGGGGTTGCTTGTTGGACGGTTCGAGCTCCCACTCTAGCCGTCCGCAACCTCAGAGGCCCCCTGTTAGTCGCCTCTTACGACAGGCAGGGGATACCGTAGCCGTATTCTACTCCCCGACTACAGGGTCAAAAGACAACTGGATTCGAACCACAGACCTTGCGTTTCTCGTCCCTGTAGCCTCGGGGTCAGAATAGGGCTACGGTATCCCCTGCCTGTCGTAAGAGGCGACTAAAAGGGGCTTCCGGGGTTGCAGACGGCTAGAGTGGGAGCTCGAACCGTTCGGTCAGGCAATCCCGGGAAGGACGGCGGTATGTGTGGTCGCATACCGTTGTAAAGATTAGACGGAGCGGTGGGCCCAGCCGCCCATCTGGGAGGAGCCCGATGGGGCAGCGCGCTCGAGGATTCCGGTTGAAGTCGTTTCGAGATCCCGGAGTCCTCCTTTTCAGCGCCGAGGACGGCCACCGGGGGGGTTTTAGTGCGGTAAAAATCCCACATAACCCTGCGTCGCTCCCACGGCGTCGGGTACCTTTGGAAGGTTTCCCCCTCGAAAACAAAAAAAAAAAAAGACCTTGCGTTTCTAATCCGCCCGACTTGGCACCACACGGCTATCACGAATTTACTGGTTCTACCACCTATGAAATTATTCATAAAATATTAATAAAGTAGAGGTTTAAAGACTTTTATTCTTTTATGATATTTTAAAAGATAGAGCAAGTATGGTTCGACCAGCTACCTCACATCTAATTCTTTTGTAATCTTTGCATTTCGGCGACAGTGACATAAAAAAAAACATACAGACGAATAGATAACCTCCTCCTTTTCGGAAGTCGGTTAAAAAACTCAGATACGAATATTTTACAGCAGCTAAGTGAAATTAAACAATGTTTTCATTTTATTTTCTAATGAATGAAATTATAATAACTAGTAAACCCGTAGCATAATTAATAATGTACCCGTCGTATAATTCGACTGTAATTTAAATTAAAAAACTAAACTTCATATTGTAACTTCATATATAAAAAGAGGTTTAATTAGATAAGCCGCATTTAAAAGCAATAGCGGTATTTTGACAAAGACATCTGACATTTCTGACGTTATATGTTTCCATAGTAAAACGTTGAATGTTCTATTTCGTTTACTATGTATGTGTTTGTGACAAATGCACGGTAGTGTGTGTAATGTGTTTTTAGTTGATTTTATGTATGATATATGCATTATTTGAAAAAAATATTAACATTCTGCACTCCTTCTCTACGTCCACTATAACCGTGCAAAATTTCAGACTAATCCGTCCGCGGCATAATACTTAAAAATCCGTCACAAGTTTTTGCTTCACGTATTAATATAATAATAACAAATTAAAAGGCTATTTATCAAGGTGTGGTTACAGCATACAATTTGCAATTTTAAGCGTTTAAAAATTGTACGTTTTTAATTAAATTTGATGAATTTTGATTTGTGCAATTATTTTTGTAGAGCAGTGATATGGAGGTGTACCTATGTCTTAGTCCTCAAGAGTGGCAACACATCTCGATCGACTTTAGATAGAATAGCTAACCTCATGTAAGATTGATCTTATCAGACTCTGATAACAGATGGCTATGGGTAGCAATGGCCAGTTACCATCAGTTGGCCGGCTCGTTTGCATTATGTTAAAAAAAACTCGTACTTCATGACATTTGCTGGGAGTATCATGTTCATGATTGGCACCAGTGGCCACTGACGTCACGGTAATAAAATCTGAAGTAGAAATGATGAAATCCTAATAGTCGATCGCTTGTAGTGTTATCGCTCGCACCGATCTATTTAGATCAAACGCTATCTGGCGAACATCCAGTGGGATATGTCACAGCCAGGCTCGGATAGCTCGGCTAGAGCTTTAGACCAAAAAAATTAGACTCAAAGTGGAAAAAAAATAAGATTTTTTATTGATGTCGTCGTCAACCCATTATTGTCCTACTGCTGGGCACGGGTCTTCTCACAGAATGAGAGAGTTATAGGCCATTGTCCAATGCGCTGGCCAAGTGCGAATTGGTGGATTTTATTGATGACATTTACATATATGCTTCACTACATAGTATAAAACAAAGTAGCTTCTCGCTGTCTGTCTCTATGTATTCTTAGATCTTTAAAACCACGCTACGGATTTTAATATACTTATTTTTAATAGATAGAATTCAAGAGGAAGGTTTTAAGTATATATGCATAATATGGTGGAGGAACACTGATAATTTTAGATTTTTGACTTTTAGGTCCGAGGTTCAAACCCAGGCACGCACCACTGATTTATGTGCGTATTAGAAATTAATTATCACTGCTTTTCGGTGAAGGAAAACATCATGAGGAAACCTACACACCCGAGAGTTCTAAAAAAAAAAAAAGTTCTCGGAGGTGTGTGAAGTCCACCAATTCGCACTTGGCCAGCGCGGTGGACTATGGCCTAAACTCTCTCATTCTGGGAGAAGACCCGTGCCCAGCAGTGGGACAATAAGGGGTTGATGCGGACTTTTAGGCAGAACGAAGTTCGCCAGGTCAACTAGTATTTGCTAAATAAAAAACGAGCAGGATAATATACTACACCGCAAAAAACAAACGAGCATACTTGTTTGTTATATGGAAACGAGGATGCAGTTCACCTATACAAGCAATCGGTCACAGTGAGTTGTTAATGAATTAGTTAGTGAAGTTAGTTGAATTAGTTAGTTGTTTAGTAATTTTCGTTAACTTAGTTGGAATGCCGTCGAACACTCAGATGCAAGTGACAATTGGGCTCTGAGTTGTTAAAAAGGAATTAGTAAAGCTGACGAAATTTGGTTAGTTGATTAAATTACCTAGTTATGCCTTGTATAAGTTTTAATGGGTAGTACAATAGGAATGGTTCAATCGTGGAGATAACATACTAGATTGCTACTTCCATTTTATGAAAAAAACGTCTCTCATGTCGCATCAGTTCCTGTACTTTAGTATTAACCTGATCCTGGTATTGAGAACAGATGGGATTGAAGTCCTACCAAGGACGCATACTAACGCTAAAGACAATTAAAATCGGTAGTAGTCCCTTACCACACCCCCTTACACACCTTAAATCAGCGAAGGACACAGGGGAAACACTGGAGCGGTTAACACTGTAAGGTACAAATAACAGGAGCTGTCACTAGCGACATACAAAGGGACCCATAAAAATATAACTGCAAGTTTTTTAGAGTTGTAAAAGTATTTTGTGTGTCACATTCATTATATTTAACCATAAACCAGTAGTCATTAGTCATTTAAGTATTTGTTAATGAATAGTTCGGTTTAACCTAATTAGTGGGTTGGTTCTGCGTTTCCGTAACGGTATAGTACGCTTATGATAAGTTAAATTTGGTTTTATGACTAAATAGGATTTTTGTCCCGCATAATATCGGTTACAGATACCTTACTATCCTTTAAGATGGACGGAATGGCAAAAAATTAAAAGTTAAGACAATATGTCCGTCTGAGACGTAACACAAGCGTGTGCTCTTTAAACGCTTTCTACACTCATAGCCCCACATTAGGATTTTCTCCTGTGTCGTGGGTGCCATGGATACACACAAATACGAATACACAAACACCCAGACCCAGAACAAGAATCTAAACGCATCATTCAGATACCTGTCTGGCCGGGAATCGAACCCGGGACCCACTGCGTGTCAGACCGGTATGGTAACCGCTGCGCCACGCGGGTCTTTATCGTTCACAAGTGGTTTAGAGAAGTATTGAATTGCTTTTACTTGTATGTTTTTTATCTGTATAAGTAGCAAACGGGTATGCCTTTTATCCGATGGTAAGTGGTCACTGCCGCCAATATTTTATAAGAAGTTGCTTATAAATGTCCATTATAAGCAACTTCTTATTATGATTTTAGACTAGTATTATCGCGGAATTGATACATTATAATACTTAACGGGTACTCACGATATGCGGTTTATGAATTCTTATAGAATTCTTTTTGCCGATATTTCGACCCAGTGGCGCAGCGGTTAGCGTACCGGTCTGACATGCAGTGGGTCCCGGGTTCGATTCCCGGCCAGACAGGTATCTGAATGATGAGTTTAGATTCTTGTTCTGGGTCTGGGTGTTTGTGTATTCGTCTTTGTGTGTGTCCATGGCACCCACGACACAGGAGAAAATCCTACTGTGGGGCTATGAGTGTAGAAAGCGTTTTAAGTTTTAAGTTTTAAGTTGCATGGATCGTGGTCACGGCCAAACTTCTTATTAAGCTAGCAACTAGCAACTTCGATAAAACATGGTTCCCGAAGTCCATCACAGGTGCTTTAGTAATAAGAAGGTCGCTGAATAAGCGAGTCAACAAAAATACCTTTTCGACGAAACGCAAAAATAACTTCACCATAGAAATAAGTATGGTGGTATCTCCTAGTCCAACTACACTGGTTCTACCACTACTTAAGTGAGATTTTTTAGTCAATTTATGAACCAAAGTCATGACAAGTGCATACTTGCCACCACGTGACTGTCACGTGCGACTTACGTAAGGAAACAATCTTTAGCCATTCATTCTAGTAAAGGACCTGCTGTATGCTTAAAGATGAAGAGAAAACTCCTAATCTTCTGTGTACCTTACTAGTATTTTAAAGATAAAAGTTTTGGGGAAATTTTTCATTCTAGTAAAGGACTTGATTTGTGCTTAGAGGTCAAAAGAGTAAGCCATCCCTAATCTTCCGTGTATCTTACTGAAAAATAAAAGTTTTTGACGATGGATGTTTCTTATAATTTAATTTGCGTTAAATAATAAAAATAAACGTATTGGTCGGATTTATCTGAACTTTGGCAGTCAAGCGGTTTATGTCCCAAGTAAAGTAATTCGCTTGTATAAAATATTCGCATATCCGTGTTTTTGCTTAATGCAAAAACACGATATATTTCATCGATACGGAATTGTAGAATGTTTTTAAACACTCCCGTGAAACTTTCTTATTCTACAGTAAATGGCGCGTGTATTATGCTTGTAACTTGTTTTTCTTTTTTGTATATAATTATGTACATTTTGTAAATAGTTCTTCTTTTTATATTTTGTTAAATTGAATAATTAGCGTTTTAATTTATATGTAATGTAGTGTATTAAGTACGTAAATAAATAAATGATTTATTTGTAACCAAATGTAAATTAAAATACGTATAAAAATATTTTGTAATATTTAATATACCTACATGTTACATACACATAACTTCGAAACCAGTGCGAGGAAATCAAACTCCAGTCCAAACAATTGAACTGAATTTCAAACCACTTTTCAACCGATACTTTATTTTATTTCTTTACATCTCTATTCCATATGATTCGTGATTCGTTATCAGCTTATCGCGTACTCACAAGCGGTGGGACACGTCAGTATAATCTAGGCCACACTTTGAAAATGTTGAGACCTACTTGGAATAACTCGGCTAATCACCTTTCGCCTAGAAAGATTTTTACTCAAATTTCAGGTGGAAACCTTTGTGTACTTTTCGTGAGCTACTCATTTCGTGGTGTATTTACGAATTGTATATGTATAGGTTTACAAACGAGTGTTAGTTTAATCTGTACATTGAAATGCCTATGAGGTCTATGATTTTAAACCTATATCAACGCGGAATTTATATATTTTATTATGTAACGGGTACTCACGATATGCGAGTTTTGGATTGCTCTCTTTCACCTCAGTTTGGCGGTGACCACGATCCATGCAACTGGTTCAAAATTTCGTCAGAACGAAATTCAAAAATCGTGTATCGTGAGTACATAATAAAATCTACGAGGTCTGCTTGTTTTTATATATTTTTTCATTTAAAATTAATTAGACAGATTTTAACAAAATTTTCGTCTCACAAAATAATATATTAGCATTAGTAGCCCATAATGCTGGCGTGTATCGTTTTTATAATCAAGCGCATAGTCAAGCAAGATTGAGTGAGGTCAAGAGGTAAGATTCAGTAGAAGACACAAACGGTTAAAGCAAGAAGATTAATTTTATATCAGGCCAATATCTTAGTTCTCATGAGTAGCAACATATCAAGGACCCCGCAGTTTCGCTCGCTTTTAAAAAAAATTATGTGTCCCGTGGGAATAAGATATTTTCCCTCAGTAAAGAGTAGCCTATATGTTAATCCAGAGTGTCCGCTAACTCCCGACCAAATTTTATGAAAATCGCTCCAGCCGTTTAGACGTGAAGAAGGAACAAACATACAGACTCACAAACTTTCGCCTTCATAATATTAGTATGACTAGTATGATTGACTTGAGGAAGAACCTACCTTCATATGCACTATACGTTTGTTTGCTACTTCAATCTTACAGAAAAACGGCATTGCCACATATCATGATAAGTTTATCTTATAGTATCCACGAGAAGAGTGGGAGTGACGCCTCGATACCGTCTACACTGCGCCTGTCATTAATAATCGATAATCGATCGATTAAATCGAGTGTTTAATCGGATTCGACGTATTGATTATGCGTTAATACGTATGTAAATTAACTGGAATTTAAGATATCAAGTAGTAACTATCTGCTACTTTTTCTTACTTACTACTATCGTTTACTTATTATTACTTATTTAATAGCAGCCGATCTTCACTTGCTAACGGTATACTCATCACATGTATGAACATGTTGGCTAAAGATGTTGCTACCAGATAACTAGGTAAGTTATACCATCTCACACACGCTTTCTACACTCATAGCCCTACACTAGGATTTTCTTCTCTGTCGTGGGTACGTGGGGGAGGTACCACCGTCACACCAATTTATAGCGTGAAGCATTTCTTGCGTTTGAGGTTTGAGGCGACCATCTTAGTCCTCGGGAGTAGCAACGCACCGTGTTTGACCTCAGATAGAACCTATGTTCTATATGAAATTGCTTACAGATATCCATACGCGGCAGTGACCACTTACCATCAGGTGGACTGCATATTCGTTTGCTTCTTCAATAGGATAAAAAATGAGAAACCACAAGAGAAAGAGTCCTACCACCTCTCAAACAAAAACGAAAACATACGCTCGAAAAACATTACCTTCGTGACGCGGTTGGGTATTAATTGAAATCGTATTTCATAAGACAAGATACTGGAGCTAACTTTCATTACCATTTAAAAAACATGATTGTAATTATATTAAAAAAAATGGATATAAATAAGAAAAAAGACAAACCCGCTGAGTTTCTTGCCGGATCTTCTCAGTTGAGGTCGTATTCCGATCCGATGGTAGTGTAAGAAAAAATGTAACTGACTATTTGTAAGTGCCTCCGTAGGCCTATGCAAAATACGCCTTGTAGTTCCGGGATCAGAATAGGGCTACGGCATCCCCTGCCTGTCGTAAGAGGCGACTAAAAGGGGCTTCCGGGGTTGCAGACGGCTAGAGTGGGAGCTCGAACCGTTCGGTCAGGCAATCCCGGGAAGGACGGCGGTATGTGTGGTCGCATACCGTCGTAAAGACTAGACGGAGCGGTGGGTCCAGCCGCCCATCTGGGAGGAGCCCGATGGGGCAACGCGCTCGGAGGATTCCGGTTGAAGTCGTTTCGAGATCCCGGAGTCCTCCTTTTCAGCGCCGAGGACGGCCACCGGGGGGGTTTTAGTGCGGTAAAAATCCCACATAACCCTGCGTCGCTCCCACGGCGTCGGGTACCTTTTGAAGGTTTCCCCCTCGAAAACAAAAAAAAAAAAAGGCCTATGCAAAA
This sequence comes from Spicauda simplicius, assembly GCA_949699795.1. Lineage (NCBI taxonomy): Eukaryota > Metazoa > Arthropoda > Insecta > Lepidoptera > Hesperiidae > Spicauda > Spicauda simplicius. The sequence goes on along the minus strand of OX453074.1, from coordinate 14,679,774 downwards.
TAAAGACTTTTCATTTCATTTCTTTTCATTTCATTTTATTTCATTTCATTTCATAAACGAAAAACATTACTTTCCTGAGGTAGTTAGGTATTAATTGAATCTCATTTCATACGTTATCGATTAGCAACTGGATTCGGCCTTCAGGCCTTTTGGGGCCTCATAGCTACGTCTAGACCGCGTCGGGCCGAAACCTAAGCCTGTCAAACTAGTTTAGACGTGACTCCAAATATCACCGTTATTGATTATAAAAAATACCGATTGAACCATTGAACGTTTCTCATTATGTTTTGCGGTAAGATTTGACGGGAATGCTCATTATTATATTGTATGTAATAGAAAACGGCAAGTTAATATCTTATTATTTTATTCTTATTTGTTATTACGGTTATTAGTATTGCAAATTCGAAAGTTTGTGAAAATGAATGTATGATATGAGTTAGATAGTTTTTGTTTAAAACCAGAAGATCCGGTGAACGTTTACCTACCCCCACCAGGGAAGAGCCTGAAAGGGGCATCGCGCTTGGAGGACTCCGGCTGTGTTCCGTTGGAGATCCCGGAGTCCCCCACGCAGCTCTGGGGACGGCTAGGGGGGGGGGGTTTAGTGCGGTAAGAATCCCATATAAACTGGGTCGCTCCCACGGCATCGGGTACCTTTTGAAGGTTTCCCCCACGTAAAAATAAGGTATCAACCCATCTGATGCTAAGTGGCAACTACCGCCCGATGTTTCTGAAATCATTTAGATAAGACGAAAGTAATGCCTGAGGTCAGTCACGTATTCGTTTCTAGGAGGACTTAGATTGAAAATCTCGCATATTCTCTCTTGCCCTACTAACGGGTACAGTAACTCCTTACCTATACAGTGTTAAGCAAAAATAGATATCCTTTAACATGGGCTCATTGATTTTGGATGACATTGTATTAAAGTTTGGTCTTTTATTTAGGTTCTCATCCAATGTTCATAACTCGAATTTTTTGAAGTAATGTGCCGTCTAAATTTTCTTATCTCTAGTTCAGAAAGAAAACCTGCACACTTGACAGTTCTGAAAAAAAAGTTCTTAATAATGTGTCAAGTCAACTAATCCTCACTTGAATTGTAGAGCCATTTTGACCTTAGCAAGTCATAAGTTGTGAACAGAATAAACCGCTGTAGCATTCTGTTCTGAATCTGAGGTTCATTACGTATGATCATGGACGGCAGTAGCTACTATCAGGTGGACTCCATGCTATCTTCACGTTATAAAAAGGAAAAAAAAATACCATAAACAATACAGGGTACTTACCCGCCAAAACCAACCAACTTTAAAGATTGGGCATAAACAATACCTTCCTTGACAAAACCAACCAACTTTATCTTGGTTGTACAACTTGTCTTATAAGTAACCTAAACGTTCAGAAATCAAGGCCCATTAGATATAACTAAACTAAGCATTTGTGAACAATTTGCATTGCTGAATACAATGGCATTCAATTCATGTGTCCGTATTTACGTTTAGCGAACCGTGGAGCTGTTTCCACCTGTTCTATTGTTCCGATCTATAGGTCGCGGGCTCAAATACTCGAAGGACCATTTTAGATTACGACAGTTTTTGAAGGTGTAAAAGGTTTAAGCCAGCAAAAAGATCTAGAAATGGAATCAATTCATCATTAATTAGCCTAGTCGAGGATGAATATAAACTGCAGGGAATACAGGGTTGTTGAATATCAAGTCACAGATTAAATGTAATAATTTGACAGTTAATTAAACCAAATTTTACAGTTAGCACACTTTCGACTGTTTTAAATGTAGTTCCAAAATGTGTATATTTAAATAATAAATAATTATTCATTGACATAAAACAATAATTACAACGACAATAAAATGATATATAAATAACAAAATGTGAGTATAAGAAGAGAGAGAGAACTGTGAGAATAAGGAGCAGTCTCCTCAGTATAAGGATTACTCTGTATTCTACATTTATATATTATACATTATGTATATAGTTTTTACAGGTTAAAGTTTTTAACAACCGAATGAAGTTACCTGCAAAACTAGTATTCTCTAAACTCATTACAATATATTTCCTATGACATAAAAAGATATACACATGTGTGCAACTACTGTTTGTGACAGGTACACTAGTGTATTTCTTTGAATGTAAGAAATACTTGTACGTGAAATATACTCGTGTTAAATGTTTTTAAGCGAATGTTAATGTGTGCGCGGGTGTTTGTACAGTTTGTATGTGTGATCTTGTGGTTCGATTGTCTATCATTGAGTATCGTGTAGGAGCGTGAAAAATTATTTTCAGAGAGTTTTCGCGAGGTCATTGTTTGCGTGACTTAGGCTGGTTACAGACGGAATGTTTTATATAAATAATACATGTTTATCGTAGAGAAAATTAGCTACTACTACTATATTAAATAGTCATGGTATAGTCCAGCTCGCTAACAATGTACGAAGTACTAGACCTTACTTACATTTAAAAAGATGTTTTAAACATGTCGTAAGTTGAGTAAAAGTTTTTTCGTTTCACTTTTTTTATGAGTGAAGTAACAAACGAACATGCAGTCCACCTGATGGTAAGTGGCCACCGCCGCCCATGGACATCTGTAATCAACTAGAACAGAACGTGGGTTCCATCTGATGTCAATAACAGGTGCGTTGCTACTCCCGAGGACTATGATGGTCGCCTCATGTGAAAGTGTGCCGAAATACATTCATTTCACATTTATACAAATTGATTATTAATTTCGAATACCTACATAACTTTGAAAAATCAGAGCTGCATAGGTATGAATCTTGGACCACTCGATTAAAGGACCATCTTTTAGTCATCATGCTATTTAACTCTGCTATTTATGTTAGTACTAACGGATTCTCGGAATATAGGGAAGTATTTGCAGAAATGCAAATTTTGCTTTGCCGCGTAACTTTGATGAGGAAAAATTAGAATGGTATTTAAAGCATTGTAGCGTACCGGAAAACCACTGCGGTGTTCTGCACGGAAAATTGGTACGGAAACGCGAGATTTGTTTATATTGTCATATTCTAATTTAAGAACTTCAGATTACTTCAAGGTCAGTCATACCTCGTTTTATATTTATACCTAACTTACCAACGAACAATTTTAACAGCTTACTGTAATGATAATGATATACTTTATTGTACCCAGAAAAAAGAAAAAAAATACAGTGAAATCACAATATAAAAATACAAAAGGCGGCCTTATCGCTCAACAGCGATTTCTTCCTGGCAACCTCACGGTTCGGAGTTAAGATTTAAGGGAAAATAAAGAAATGGTAGGGTGCAATAATCAGGTTAAGGAAAATAGTGTAACATATTTATTAAGAAAATAAGTTACAGAGAAACTAGTTTATTAAAATTTAACATAGCAATTGTAGAAAGAATAAGTTTAAAGATAGCAAAAGCGTAAGGAAAGGATTGGAAAATTAGAGCTTTAATATAGAAGGTAATTGTTTCGTATAATTAAGAACATAAAGGAAATTAAATATCAATTCTAAATAAAAGCGAGAACATAGAAAAAATGATTATTAATAAAATAAGTATATTATTAATAAGATAAAAGTAATTATTAATAAGATAAATGTTATAATAAAATAACTGCGGATTTTTAGCGTCGTTTTTATTTGTCACTGAAAATTAAACGCGTCATGAGCAAGCAGCTTAAAGGTTATGTAACAGTCATAAATATTGAATTATTATACAGTGCACTTGCTTGAGGCAAAATGATGCAATATGAATACTTTGAATGGCTTATTTGCGGACAAAGTGCAATTTGCGAGTTATCTTTTACGACATATTGTAGCTTTTTTGCGGGGATTTGGACATTGGCTTGAAGGGTCCGGGTTCGGTGGCAGGCATAAATGTTTTACGAGTATGGTTGTTTCGGGGAGGTACCAATGTCACACCTGTTTCTAGCGTGAAGGTGCGTTTCGGTGGTAAGGTGTGATTATCAGTTTATTTTTTATGAGACTAAAGCAGGAAACTAGCATTCAGTTCACCTGAGGGTAAGTGGTTATTACCGCATAGACATCTGAAAGCGACTTCATACAGAACAAGGGTTCTATCTGAAGTCAATCACAGATGCGTTGCTACTCCCGAGGACTATGATGATCGCCTCATATAAAAGTGTGCCGGCAACCGCACCCTTCCATCAAAACGCAAGAAATACTTCACGCTAGAAATAAGCATGGCGGTGGTACTTCTCCGGCGAACTAAATTGGTTCCATCGCTCATCAAAACTACTTTCTACTAAAAAAAGCTACCTTTTACCGCGTATTTTAGACCTTACAAGCAACAAATCCGATGACACCTATATTATCTATATAGAACTGATTTGATCGGGCCAGATAAACAATGTACGATAGGACCTTATCTATCCCTTATCACAAAAGTATGACGGAAGCGCCCAGCAACTGATACGCTTCAGAATATGCGTAAGGGTTATTATGATCTTGAGATCACGACACATTCCTTTCTATTTCCGATTTTTGTATGGAAATATCTTTATCCTATTATGAAGTTTTTGAGGATGTTTATTACTGTTTTACGTAAAAAGTGTCAGTGGAATTTTGCTGGAATTTGGCTCTCAAATAGTTTATGCCCTCGATCAGGGTTTCGCAAAGAGGGGTACGCGAACCCCTAGGGGTTCGTCTTTCGATGGCAGGGGGTTCGCGACAAGATTTACGTAATAAAAAAACAAAGTTGTTCCTAAAATTGACTCCATCTGTGACAAGCAAGCACATCCATCACAATAATAGTAAAAATATATTTATTTTGGCACTGTATTGTTACCTTTAATTGAGATGTAAACATTATTTATTTACAATCAATTTTATTGTTTTCTTTGTTGGGGGGGGGGGGATTAGTTAAGGGGTTCGCTGTCACCTGGAAACTTTAACAGGGGTACGTGAAGTTGAAAGTGTGAGAACCCCTAGCCTAGATTATGACATAAGATATTTACTACCGTGGTAGTCGTGACCGAAGTGGGTGAAGCCACGGGAACAATTTAGTTATAAAAAAGTAGAGAGTTAATACCCCCCCCCACCCCCTCCTCTGCGCGTTACTGAAAACTTGTGGCATGACTAAATAAAAACAATAATTTATTCACATGACATTTAAATACTTGTAAATAGTGGCCACTTACATGACACCTACGTAATATCTCATTTTAATTTCAAGTATACTTTACATTAGAATATTTTATCCAATTTGACAACATAATATGTGCGTGACTTCATTGTTTAAATCAGTGGGTCTCAAACTTATGTATTCCGCCTACTTCAAAATCAATTAGCCCGAGCGGTTCTAAAATTTTCAAAAGACTTTAAAAACTATCATAATAAACAGTACAGATATAAGAATACCGTAACGCTAGTCTTAATACTTAGATTATTAAAATAAGTGAATTTGTTTAAAACAACAGCCGTCTGAGGCCATGGTTCGGGCGAGACTGAAAACCAGTGCCATGCTTTCATGTGTCTCCATGGCAATGGCTGAGACTTGTCCATTTCGCAATTCGCTATTAAATCACGGCACGAGTTACTTAAACCTTATATGGTATGTTTTACTTATTTTTATGTTTAGTTTATATTTATCTTGTATCACATACATCGTGAATAAATATGATTTCTTTCTTCCTTTCTTTCAAGAAAGAAAGAAGTAATCGATTTGATCTCATTGATAGGTTTTGTCCTTACTTTCACATAATAGGACAATAACAAACCACCAAAACCAGCAACTCAAAACAGTTACAGCGCTACATTTTCCTCATGGCCCATTAAAGGACTATAAAGGGAAAATATATGGCTCCATGGTATGATCACCAATCACAAGTGGACGTCATCACTGACTTTGAGAAACACTGGTGTAATTGAACCAAATTAATGTTATAAATATTATTACTTTGTAACGCCTATCGTAATTCTATTGTTGTTTGTATTCAAGTAAATAAATTAGCCGAATCTCATTAATAACTAAAAGGTATGAAATGAAATGCATTGAATGATTATCTTTCTATAAGCTCATATTAATTGCCGGTTAAGCTTATAATGAATAAATTTGAACTAGACTAGTTGTGCCCGCGTTTTTACCCGTTTATGAAATGTTAGTTGACATACATAAAATGTAATTAAATTTGAATTAAAGTTGTTATTGGACCCTTAAACTATCTCTGTCGACCCGCGTGGCAGAGCGGTTAACATACCGGTCGGACGCGCAATGGGTTCCGGGTTCGATTCCCGGCCAGACCTGATATCTGATAGATGAGTTTAGATGAATGTTCTGGGTCTGGGTGTTTGTGTATTCGTCTTGTGTGTGTCCATGGTACCCACGACGAAGGAGAAAATCTTAGTGTGTGTGTAGGAAGCGTGATCTCTAAGTAAATCGATTCCTTGTGCTGCAAAAAAAATTAAATGCACCTGTCCCACGTGAACCGTACATTTTTTCCTAATAATAAGTAATCCATGTCTCAATTCAGACTGTAATCTATTTCTGTGCCAAATTTTATATAGATTTGATTAGCCATTCAAGTGTTGTAGAGTAACAAACATACTTACAAACTTTTGCCTTTATAACATCAATAGATAATATTGTGTCATACAAGTAAAAACTATTGGAATTGTATGACTGTGTCGACATGATTTAGAAACTGGTCGGAATGTGGTGTAAAAACCATGTAATCTTTTATACATCAAAACAGAGTCAGTGTGGTTGTGTCCGTAAATATAATTGGCTAAGTGCGAAAGGAACTCGCACACTGGGGGTTCAGTATTTTTTCAATTATCATCCATCCATCAGCCCTTTGATGTCCACTGCTGGACGTAGGCCTCCTCCAAATGGCGCCACGCCAACCGGTCCTGTGCCCTCTGAATTCAACGGTTTCCCGCTGTCTTCTTCAGGTCATCGGTCCACCTGGTTGGGGGCGGAGGGGGGCTGTTCTCCTTTTTACTTATATACCAGCATATTTTCAACTTTTTATATATTAATTTTTATTATCAGAGCAACTATAGAAGTATTATGAAAATTTGTTCTTCATGTAAATATATATCCATAGTGGTTCAATTGAGAAACGCTTTTAAATATCGGTTTTTTCCGTATTTTCCGGATACTTACTTTATTTCTCTTTCATGAGTATTTGATGTTATAGCTGCCATATTGAAACACAAGAGTATGCCTTAAAGTTTAAGAAAGTGGCCCGGTGATAGACAGACAAACGGCAAAGCTTTATTAATACGGTTCCGATTTTATTCGTTTGTTAGGTTACTGTAAAAGCAATCGGTAGATTGACTTAAAATTTGTATTCATCGGTATAATTCTATATAAAATTGTATTATTTATTTTTGAATGAAAATTACCATGAAAATAAGCGATTTGGCAGGATTGCATCAACCCATTATTGGCCCACTGCTGGGCACGGACGGGTCTTCTCCCAGAATGAGAGAGTTTTTAGGCCATAGTCCACCGCGCTGGCCAAGTGCTAACTTCACACACCTCCGAGAACTTTTTTTTTTTTAAGAACTCTCGGGTGTGTAGATTTCCTCACGATTTTTTCCTCCACGGAAAAGCAGTGATAATTAATTTCTAATACGCACATAAATCATTGGTGCGTGCCTGGGTTTGCACCTCGGACCTCCCGATCGAGAGGGCAAGTTTCAACCATTAGGCTATCACTGCTCAATTTGGCAGGATTAAATAAAAATAAACGTTAAAAAAAGGTTATATTCAGTTTTTTTAAGTTTCCTAATGATTAATGTCACATTGAGTCTCACTTAAGTGTGAAAGGATCAAATTAAGTATAAAAACAATAAAATAATCATATATTTATCGAACGCCCACCGTCAGTTAGAAGGAGTGTGTTAATTCAATATTTTGACTTTTATCCTTATCTTATCTTTTAAGAAAAGCTTAAAAGCGATTCATAGTAAAACAATATTTTTTATTTATATTTTACCGGTTCCGATTCGGTAACAGATTTCAAATACATTGTAAGCATATGATTTTTGTTAGTATCTCTTATTTCAAAATAGTAACAGGACCAGACGTATAGAAATAACTACACTTAGTAGAGTATCTAAAAAGACGAAATTGGTAATTGAAAATAAAAAAATGCTATTTACATATTGAAAAGAGAGTTCGTCTCTATGTATGCTAGATCTTTAAAAGAACGCTACGGATTTTAATGCAGTTTAGTTTAATAGATAGAGTGATTCAAGAGGAAGGTTTGATGTATAATACATGCATAAATATAGTGGAGGAACACTGGTAATTTTAGATTTTTGAATTTTATGTGGAACGAAATTCGCCGGGTCAACTAAAATTATGAAACCAGGTTACTCCCGCGGCTTTACCCTCTCCAGGCACGTCTATCACTACTAGAACTGTCCTATATGTTAATCTAGGTCATAAACTATCTCATATAACTATGTGTATGCTAATTTTCAGCGAAATCCGACCGGTAGTTTTGTACTGAAAGAGTAAGTAACATAAATTAAACCTCACGAAATTTGGTAAGCCAGATGTTATAGCTTCGAGACATAATTTCAAATCACTCGCACCTGAACCTCATAAAACGCCTAATTAATATCTCCATTCAGAATTACCTCGTATGCTCATTTTATAGTCGCTAATAGTGTGAGAACTGACTATGCTAATATGTTTAATATTTCAATAAACAAACATACGTACATTCCGAAATCAATAGCGTTAGCCGAAAAGTCAATTGACCCTAATGCAGGGCGCGGCTCTAAAATGTTGCATCTGTGTATGGTACTATTGGGCGAAGAAGTCTATTTTTTTATTAACCGACTTTCCAAAGGAAAGAGGTTATCTATTCGTCACGTATATTTTTGTTTTTGTTTTTAATTAATTTACTAGCAGAACTAACACGACTTCGTTCGCGCAGACTGTAGTATATGCGTTAAAATAAAATTTTATGAAATTTTATGACACCTTGCCTCACTTTACTGAAGGTTTAGCTTACTCCTTAAGTATTCTAGTAGTAAAATTAGCCTATGTTACTCAGGAATAATGTAGCAATCTAATGGTGAAAGAATTTTTAAAATCCGTTCAGTAGTTTTTAATTGAAATATTAACAAACATACAAAAATACAAAGTTTTCCTTTTTATAATATTAGTATAGATTTTATCAGGCTACTAAGGCCCATACAAACTAATATACAGAGTAAACAATATAACAAATTAATACCTATATAAAAAAATAGAAAGCAATGATACCATCCACATTATATTAGGTACCATAATTATTAGTATATTTACCTTTTGGAAATCGCAGTACTAGTTTTTATTTATGTGCATGATTAAATTTGTAGAGAAGCATACTAAATAGGGTACTTTTGTTGTTTTATATTTTATAGTAATTTGGGACGAGAGTTGAGTTAAGCTGAAATTTTCCAATATACAGCTGTTCGTAGATAAGTAGTTAATGAAATTTGAGATGTACACACGATTTTATATATCGTACTACGTATACGAGAATATAAATTGATTGTATTTATGCCCCATTAATATGAACTAGTTTTAAAAATATTTGATATTCTTATTGATGAGTCGTGTGGAGTCGTTTTTGAATAGCACCACTCCTTCTTGTGGAGATGATTAAGGGCAAAATCCGAGGTATGAGCAACGGCATTTAACATCAACACCCACTGCGGTCACCAACACGCATGTTAAACGTGGTGAATATTGGCAAAACCCCCATTAGGAAAGGCCGATGTCCAGCAGTGGACTTTACAAGGCTGATACATAGATGGCGAGATGAACAGCTAAGGAAAGTCGTGAAAAGAATTTGTTGCAATCGTGATTAAATAATATTTTTTCAGGTCCATTTGAATATGAGGCTCTTCAAATGGTATTTCACTTTGTAGAACTTCAAAATATCATGAAAATGCATCAATAAGATCCTTTTCATTGTCACGCGGCTTTATGATCGTAACTTACCCACATACGTGAATTAATTTCCTTATACATTTATAAGCGTGTGAAGAAACTTGATTTATTAGAAAAGAACAGACGTCCGTCTGATATCTGTCAAAAAAGCTTCTTGTCTCGCGACCGCCGCCCACCATGTTTTCCATATTATCTAATTTCGGCAATACAACCCAAAAGGGTATTCTGCTGGTTTCGTGGCCATCTTAACTACAGCTTATAGACATTCTTACAGACTGTGACCAAAATTTGGCCTAAAATACAGTCCCGGCCATTTACACCGGTTGCGAAATCTTTTCGTGACAAATGACTGATCGAGTGATTAAAAATAGAGCACCGACAGTTCAGCGTAGTGTTGATTGACGAGCGCTGTGACTAATGAGCATCATTTAATGAGTAGGATGCACTTATGATGAAGAGTTTGGTTCCTGAATACCAGACTACTAGAACTTTGAGTCAGTAAAAGATTTTTCTTTACTGTACGTTTAAGACATTTGGTTGCTGTTTTAGAAATTAAGTTTTCCGCTTTATTTATTGTGTTTACAAAGTTTGTTTGATCATAAATATAAATTGCACGTTTCTTTCTTGTGGGTTAAGTAATAGGGCCTGTGCACATTCCGTATGATGTAAATAGTCAGTATCACTCATGGACTTGTTGATAACTTCAAATAGGACAGCCCTTAGCTGTAGTCAATTAATGAGAACTAAGTTGAAACGCTTCATAAATGTCAAGTGATCGAACGGCGAAAGGTATTTTAGTTTTAGATAGGAATGGAGACTGCTACGCCCTACATGTCGTTCAATATTAAGTGCTTTTGGTGATTAATCAATATGTCAATTTACAAACACTTTATTTGGCTCAAATCTTCTAAAAAAAATATTGAAAAGCCTAGCAAAGTTCAAAAGCCATCATTCTGCATGAATATTAAAATGAAGCATTCTCCAAATCTTTCAAGATTATATTTGAAGACTAAAATATTCTCAAGAGCGTTGTATTATGCGCACGCGCATACTGTAAATAGCGTGTACCTACGATAGTAAATACGCGAATAAACAGTGTTACACAAACATCGGTCCCAGCCGTGAACCTAATCAGAATTTGCAATAAAATATTGTTCAGTTTTTGTTGCCACTTGGTCGCTTGTTTCTGCAAGCGTATAGTCGATAATAATGTTATTGACATGGAATTACATTTTTTGTTACTGTGTATCAATTATTGGTCAATTTTACGTGAAATCAAATAGCCAATATTTATTTATTACAGTTTTTTGCTTTATAATCAAAGCTATATTTGAATTGAAATGGAATATGATTGTAAATACGTAGTTTAGTTTTTAAACGTGTGTCATAATTTCGTAATCGTTTATTCCCCATAAAAATCTTTGCGAAACAATTACGAATATAGTCAAATATGTGTATGTGATCGTAGCTTTTTGTACGGATTTTTCTAGCTAATCTTGGTTGATAGTCTTACTTCATTTAGTAGTATTTAGTGTTGCAGATGAAACAATCTTCTTCTATAGAAACTTTTACTTCTAATGTCTAAGGATTATCAGAAATACATCATTATAAAAACTACTGTCAACACTCACGATGCCTCATCGTAATTCAAACTTTAACTGATTACAAATTCCGTTTCATTCAGGGTATTATGTTAAGAAAATATACATCGGAATACTTATTAATGCATGAATATTTTGCATGAATTTCCAATTGTGTAATCGTAACGCATGTTATGCGTAAGTGAAACCGTTACCGCTAGCTTCTTTTCGAGTTGATTGATAGATTTATTCATAGAAACGACCCGTTTGAATATCTACATTTCATGTTCAGGCCAGTTATAAATTACTATGGCTTTGTGAAAACTAGGAAATTTATTATAAACAGATATTTATTCTCATGGTTGCGTTTGAAATACCTTCGAGGTGTTTCGCGTCTGTTAAATTTCGCCCGAGGCCATTGACCTTCAATTTCTATACTGAAATAAAGTAAAAATAAATATATACGAGTAGATTACGTACGTAATCGCATTAGGTACTTAACGTAGTAAGTACCTTCTACATTCATTGAATTCATTGCATATTTATTAAGTCTAACAAGACTAGGTATTTCACAATGACGGTCCGATGAGTGTGAAAACATATTTAAATTCATTATGAACCTTCGTGTACTACTTATCTTAGTAAGTGTCAATTTGAAAACGAGTTTGAATTCAAATTTTTTATACATTCATTATTATCGAATGAATGTGTTGAGCATACTTTTGAACTTCAAATGTATGAAATGTAGCTCAATGGATAAAATAACTGAACCGTAGGCCAGTGACTGATAACTAACGTTTCCCGCTTAAGGGCGTAAATATGCTAATCGAGCGATACGTTAGCGCGAAATTTGAATAGAAGCGACATTTTAGCGGCCCGGCATTCTACAAGTTTGTCGCATATCAAAAAGTTGCTGGGATAACTCAAGTTTTCACTGGAAAGTTACAGAAATGACTGCCATAAAGTTACTTTAAGGGCCTCGGAGTTGTTTAGTGGAATAGTTTGGAGATAGTGCAAAGTGGGACGGGTTGACATTTACGTATTTAACTATGATCTACTGGATGATTAGATTAAGATCTGATAATATCATTTGGTATGATTCGTTTGACGGGTTAATTATGTATTTGTGTGTGTATATAAAATGAAACATTGTAAGAACTTTGAATAGTTCTAGGTTTAGGATCTAGGTACTATACTTAGTTATTAAATGCGAAAGCTTGTGAGAATGTATGTGTGTTTGTTACTCTTTTATGCAAAATTTGCTGGCCGGATTTAGTTAATATTTGACACACAGACAGTTTATGCCTTGGATTGAAACATAGGATACTTATTACCGTAAACTTGGCCGAAGCGGAGCCGCGGGAGTAATCTTGTCACTTATATATCTACTAGTTGACCCGGTGAACTTCGTTCCGCCTAAAAGTCAAAAATCTAAAATTATCAGTGTTTCTCTACTATATTATACATTGATTTACATTAAAACCTTCCTCTTGAAGCACTATCTATAAAAAAAAACTGCATTAAAATCCGTAGCGTAGTTTTAAAGATCTACGCATACATAGGGACAGACAGCGAGAAGCGAATTTATTTTATACTAGTGACCCGTCGCAACGGTCGAAATTCGACCTTAATTTAAATTAAAAAACTAAACTTCATATTGTCCAAAGTAGCACCAATATTTCTCAAACTGAAATAAAATGTAAAAAAAAATAAGTAATTTTGAACGCACCCGTTAAATATAAAAAAGAGGTTTAATTGTCTAAGCCGCATTTAAAAGCAATAGCGGTATTTTGACAAAGACATCTGACATTTTTGACGTTATGTGTTTTCATAGTAGACATTGAATGTTCTATTTCATTTACTATGTACCTATGTGTTTGTGACAAATGCACGGTAGTGTGTGTAATGTGTTTTTAGTTGATTTTATGTATGATATATGCGTTATATGAAAAAAATATTAACATTCTGCACTCCTTCTCTACGTCCACTATAACCGTGCAAAATTTCAGACTAATCCGTCCGCGGCATAATACTTAAAAATCCGTCACAAGTTTTTGCTTCACGTATTAATATATAGATACTATGTAGTGATAGTAGACAATGCTTTGTTTAATGGTATTTATATAAGATATCTTTAAATAGTTTGTGTAAAGGTAAAATAGAAATTGAGTCATAGAGATAATAGTAAGATATAAATCGGTCTCTACTATAAATTAAACTCTCCATAACAGAGGTAACTGTAGAGAAATGTAGTCGCTTACATATTCGCGCGCTTTGACGTTGTCAATAACAAATAATGAATGGACAGACGGACAAAGCGACTTCTGTTAGATATTCATAAATAGCTGACCGGAAAATAGACAGACGCCCTGCTGTTTTCAATGTATTATGTATTCGGTGAAATTGATAAACTTGAAAGGGTTCCGGGTTCAATCCTGAATATTTTTGATTTTTGAAAATTGATTTGGGTATTCATGTTTTTTTTGGATTTTTCAAATTATAAGGATCTATATAATTATTCTATATTTTTAGGTTCTATATTATATAGGACTAGCAGGCCCGGTGAACTTCGTAACGCCTAAAAGTCAAAAATGTAAAATTATCGGTGTTTCATCTCTATATTATGCATGTATTATACATACAAACCTTTCTCTTGAATCAATCTATCTATTAAAAAAACTGCATTAAAATCCATAGCGTAGTTTTAACGATCTAAGCATACATAGCGTCAGACAGCTTGAAGCTACTTTGTTTAATCCTGTGATTGTGAAAAATAAAACTTAGGTAGGTACTAACTATATCGCCCGCTTTAAAATTACCATCAAATTCACGAAAAACTTAAGTGAGCAATAAATGGTTGCATCTTCAGGAATCGAACCTTGAAACAATCTACAACATCGGAAGAAATTTGATTCTTAAAGAATCGAACTTTAAAAACTCTCCGGGCGCAGTTTATTATTCACGTATAAAAGTATATTCCTGTAGTATACCTAATATTAAAAAAGTGCTATAGTAAAAAAAACAAAACCTAATTAAGTTCTTAAAATCGTGTATTGTGATGCCGCGGATAAGAAGTTCAATTTTAGTGAAGACATTGTATATCAGAGTTTTTCAAAGTTCTCGACCCCCTAGCGAATAATAAGCCTTTTCAAGTAAGTCTCAGGGTATCTATTTCATTCTAGTACAATATCAAGTTCCAAATGTTTTTTTAATGATAAATTATAAATTGGAAACATTTTGTAGGTAAATAAATATTTTAAATACACGTTATCCACAATTATTATTATTGTTGATTTTATAAAGATGTGGAATGATCTTCCTCCTGAGTTATTCCAGGAGCGCTATGCTATGGGGCTCTTTAAGAAAGATGCAAAAAGAGCTCTCGAGCTCTCTTCAAAGTCGGCGATGCATTAGCGACTCCTCTGGTGTTGCAAATGTCCATATGCGACAGCAACCACTTTCCATCAGGTGGCCCGTCTGCCTTATCGTTTTTTTATGCTAGGTTCAAACATAAAAAAGAGATATTAATGTAAGAAAAAAAATTTCTTAATTGCGAATTTAATATTTCCTATAATTAAATATAGGTTACAAAGAGCAGAGTGTAGGGGTCTCATTTTTGCTAACTGTGGGGGCAATAAGAAACTTTGAAGACCACTGATGCGTACAACAGAGTTGCAAATTGCGAGTTTATTAAAATGCAACGATCTTTTTGAAAAAAGTGAAAATTTTCGTTAGCGGTGCCTTAAAGGTGTTGATTACCGCATTGATTGAGACACGTGTCTGATAAATAATTATAATCGGTTAGGCTGCGAAAATCAAATTACCTTTACATCTAGATGAAGAGACTTAACGAATTCGAGATTTCTGTCTGAGATTTTTAGCTTAAATTGTTCAATCTTAAAGATGGTTCAATTCTTTTTTAATTGCTGTTACTGTTAATTGGTTGACTGGAACAAACAGGCTGGTAGAATTTATGTAATTCGTGGCCGAAGCTACGGGTTTCAGCTAGTCTACAATGTGTAGGTTTCCTTAAACTGTTTTCCTTTACCGTAAGTGTATTTCTCATACGCACATAATAGGCTATTTGACAATGCGAAAAATTAAGTGTCAATTACTGTTATCAGTATATATTATGAGTTTAAGAATGGTAATTTATTAACATAAGTTGAAAATAATAATTAAATTTATTTAAAAATCCTTAAATAAAAATGCATTTTTTTAAACGTTTGTCACGTGACACAAAATGCTCCTGATTGGGCGGGTTTATGTTGACGTCACTTGCTTGTAAACTTTCGTTTTTTGTTTACAACAAATGTATGTGGATGATATGAGCCACATATGACAATACAGGCAAGTGACGTCACCAACCCGCCGTATTGTCAAAGTAGCGTTTTTGCGCGCTATTTAAATATTGAATTTTTAATTTGATATTTTTCAGCAAATATGTACCAAAATTAAAAAAAACTACTTTTACTGGGTTCCTTAACCTCTGATAGATAATATAAAATGGATTTTAAAAACCTTTCAAATAGCCTATTTTGGATAAATCATAGATTGTGCCTTGTGAGTGTGTCTGAGATTCGAACCTTAAATCGATTGATGCTAAGTTTTAACCACTCCGCCATCACAACTATATAATGCAGCGTGTTATATACTTCTAAATTAAGTATTTTTATAGTTTCTTATGCAATTGTATTTTATAGCGCAATAAATGCAGGATATTCAAAGTTGGTCTATTACCAAGAAACATGGTGCTTTGCATAAATTCTGCGGTGTATTTATGCAAAGTAGTTTCCAATGATTGTATCGTAAGTATACCGGATTGTTTAAAATTGCAAGTGTTTATTGCTATTTATCTGTGTTTAGGAGCGGTGATAGCTAAAGGATAATCGACTGAATCGGTCTGAGGTTTGAGTCCCAGGAAAGCATCAATGATATTCCTAAAACATGCGTATCACAAATCATACTAATATTATAAAGACGAAAGTTTGTGAGTGTGTATGTTTGTTACTTCTTCACGTCTAAACGGCTGGAGCGATTTTTATAAAATTTTGTAGGGAGTTAGCTGATACTCTGAATTAACATAGAGGCTACTTTTTACTGTAGGAAAATATCTTATTCCCATGGGACAGTCGATACATTTTTTTAACGCGGGCGAAGCTGCGGGGTTCATCTAGTAAGAAATAAAAGCTCGCAATAAGCGACGTAAGAAAATGTAGTAATATGTAATGTAATCGTCATTGTTAATTAGATCATGAGCATTGCGCACGCAGTGGACTGGAGAACCACTTCCTAGTATCGAATGTATCGGTGGACTGGACGCATGTAACGCATAGATTGTTCTCAAGGTCTGCCTTAATGATAGAGGGGTTCTTGGGTGATGTAATAGGCAGAAGAAGGGTTAGTGGTTCAGTATAACTTAACATTTGTGGTCCTACAGAATTTCATTCAGAAATCTGGCCGGGAATCGAACCCGGAACCTATTGTGTGTTAGAGCAGTATGGCGACCAACGTCCCTGTAGGTCCGGGATCAGAATAGGGCTACGGCATGCCCTGTCTGTCGTAAGAGGCGACTGATAGGGGCTTCCGGGGTTGCAGGCGGCTTGAGTGGGAGCTCGAACCGTTCGGTCAGGCGATCCCGAGAAGGACGGCGGTATGTGTGGTCGCATACTGCCGTAAAGACTAGACGGAGCGGTGGGCCCAGCCGCGCATCAAGGAGGAGCCCGATGGGGCAACGCGCTCAGAGGATTCCGGTTGCGGTCGTTTCGAGGTCCCGGTATCCTCTTTATAGCGCCGAGGACGGCCACCGGGGGGGTATTAGTGCGGTAAAAATCCCACATAACGCTGCGTCGCTCTCACGGCGTCGGGTACGTTTTGAAGGTTTCCCCCTCAAGAACAATAAAAAAAAGTATGGTGACCGAAGTCACCATACTGCACCATACAACGGGAGTCTTCAAATATAAGTTAGGAATAGGTATGACGACGGTTCCGGAGTCAAGTCGGGTTCTAAATTCATCAGTCCGGCCAGGTGTCGATTCGGGACCCATCGGATGTCAGACATCAGTTTGACCTGCATCTATGATTGAGTTCAGATTTCCTGTTCTATACTGACTGTTCTAGACGTTGCTTAGAGATTTCTATTGACAATAACCCAGTTATGTGGACTTCATGTTTAATGTTCAAAAGGTGGTAGAACCAATGAAGTTCGACCGGGGAAGTACCACCGCCACACCTATTTCTAGCGTGAAGCAGTTCTTGCGTTTTGATAGAAGGGTGTGGTTGCCGGCACACTTTCACATGAGGCGATAGTCCTCGGGAGTAGCGACGCATCTGTGATTGACTTCAGATAGAATCCATGTTCTGTATGAAGTTGATTACAGATGTCCATGGGCGGCAGTGACCACTTACCATCAGGTGGACTGCATGCTCGTTTGCTACTTCAGTCAAATAAAAAAAAAAATTGCTACTTCAATCTATAAATTAATACTTGAAGCAAAAACTTGTGACTCCTCCGCCTGCGGAAAGTATGAAATTACGCACAGTTATAGTTGATGTAGAGAAAGATTGCGCAACGCTAATATTTTCTTCAAATAATGCATGAAACATACATAAATCAACTAAAAACACATTACAATCATTACGTTGTATTTGACACAAACACATACACAATAAACGAAATAGAACATTCAATGTCTTACTATGAAAACCTAATGTCAAGAATGACAGATGTCTTTCTCAAAATACCCGTTAATGCTTTCAAATGCAGCTTAGTTAATAAACCTCTTTTTACCTTTGACGGGTGCGTTCACTTTGTCATTATTACAATTTATTATTACAATTTACAAAATTATAGGTTTTATTTTGGACATTATGAAATTAGTTTTTTAATTTAAATTACGGTCGAATTTCGACCGTTGCGACGGGTAATTAGTTAGATGAAAGAGGTAATCGAATTCACGCGAAAGCTACGGTATTTTTCCATTTCCGATTGCATGGAGTTCAACGTCTCACCGTACATAATGTATGTAAGATTCGGGTGTGATGAGTGCATGGGACTCTATGTATTGCATATTCATGAGAACTAAATGTCAATCTGGTTAGAATATACAACGGAAGTGCCGTAACACTGTTGAATTGACGACCCGCTTGGCGGAGCGGTTACAATACCGGTCTGACGCGCAATGGACCCCAGGTTCGATTCCCGGCCAGACAGGCATCTGAATGATGAGTTTAGATTCATGTTCTGGTTCTGGGTGTTTGTGTATTCGTCTTGTATGTTTCCATGGTACCCACGGAGAATATTCGACACGGACACGGCACGTACGAAATTCATCATTTAGATACCTGCCTGGCCGGGAATCGAACCCAATCCATTGCGTGTCAGACCGGTGTAACCGCCACGCGGGTCGACAATTCGCGATACCCAAACTAACGAGCGACAAACGCATCAATACGCGTTATCTTACCGAGTTTATTGGGCCAGCCATGTGCTATTTACGTCGCGTTAAAAATACATCACAACGCGACCCGTGACGAGAAGCTTATCTGATTTGAGCACGCGACGTTCTTCGCGATATGTCAACATAGCGAAATCTGACCAGTCGGTGAAAAAGTAACATACTCGAGTAACGTACTCTTAAACTTTTGGATCACTATATAGTATAAAACAAGTTATAAATTTACGTTTTGCAAGCGAACGTTTGTGTCTTGCGAGTACATCATCTAGTTGATGTACTCGCAAGACACAAACTTAGATTTATTCCTTTCTCTGAATAAAGATGCGATAAGCACGCTCGAAAACATTGCTCCCTTGTCACTTAGTCGGGTAAGAACCATCAATACCCATTTTTGTTTTTTTATCTGACTGAAGTAGCAAACGAGCATGCAGTCCACCTGATGGTAAGTCACTGCCGTCAATGGACATCTGTAATTAATTTAATACAGAACATAGTTTCCATCTGAAATCAATCACAGATGCGATGCTACTCCCGAGGACTATTATGATAGTAGCTTCGTTTGAAAGTGTGCCGGCAACCACAGCTTTCCAACGAAACGCCAGAAATGCTTAACGCTAGAAATAAGTGTGGCAGTGGTACTTCCCCGGTCGAACTACACTGGTTCTACCACCTTGAGAAGGCTTTATTTAACCTCCCAAGCTAATATTCTCTTAAATAAGTATACATGCGTCGAGTATGCCACTAACCTATACGTCGTCTCACGATTCCTAATTGTATAATAACATAATACGCAACGATCACGAATGGGAACTGCGACAAACAACTTATCACGAGATATATATTAATTGAATAACTGTTTCTACTTTTACATGCATGCATGTTGTTATATATTGGCAAGAACTAAAGGGTCAGAACTGGAAGGTAGAACTTTTTTTTATCTGACTGAAGTAGCAAACGAGTATGCAGTCTATCTGATGGTAAGTGGTCACTGCCGCCCATGGACGTCTGTAATCAACTTCATACGCAACTTGGGTTCCATCTGAAGTCAATCACAGATGCGTTGCTACTCCCGAGGACTATTATGGTCGCCTCATGTGAAAGTGTGCCGGCAACCACATCCTTCCATCGAAACGCAAGAAATGCTTATGAACAAACTTATTGACTTTCCTGGGCAGTGTCCATGTACCATCGGGTGGATCGCATACCAAACGGGCATCATCCCTCCTCCTTATATGTTACGTGCCTTAAATAATCGTGCTTTTTAAAGAAACTTACAGAATCGCCCAGACTTTTTTGTTATTTCTACAAAATCTTATCATACTTCATACTAATATTATACAGGCGAAAATTTGTGAGTGTGTATGTTTGTTACTTCTTCACGTCTAAACGGCTGGAGCGATTTTCATAAAATTTGACAGGGAGTTAGCTGACACTCTGGATTAACATATAGGCTACTTTTTATTGCGGGAAAATATCTTATTCCCACGGGACAATCGACACATCGATTTTTTTTAACCCGGGCGAAGTTGCGGGGCTAGTTTAAAATAAATATTAGCAAACTTCAAATTGTTTTTACAATAGCAACCGATCCGGTTTGTAATTAACATAATACCTATTGCTATATTACCTATATTACCATTGTTTTAAATACATTTTAGTCTTAATGAATACTTTAAAGCCATTCAATAGCAAAATAATATTAAACAAAAATGTTTGACAACCAACAATGAGTACGTTGCCTTGTTCATAAAGAATTTGAAGTAATTTGATTTTGAAAAGAGTTGTCAAAGGAGACTTCACACACTTGTATCTATTTGGACTTAGCTACTGGTCTAAATACTACTAAATCTCTAAGATCTGTGCCCAAAATTCCCAAAATTGGGACCTAAGTGATAATTTAGATGTTTGGTTGGTACATCGAATCTAAACCGAACCGCAGTTACCGTCAAATCAGTATGTCTGATGTTTCAAACGTTTTGGATTTGAATCCGGAACTGTCAAATCCGAAACCAAGCACCACGGAGCCATACGGGTCAAATTATTTACTAGGACACGAATCTAGAACCTGCAAATCCTAAACCGGGCACCACGGAGCCATATGGATCAAATTATTTACAGGAATAATCGTCAACCCATTATTGTCCCACTGCTGGGCACGGGTCTTCTCTCGGAATGAGACAGTTTTAGGCCATAGTCCACCGCGCTGGCCAAGTGCGAATTGGTGGACTTCACACACCTAAGAGAACTTTTCTTTTTTAAAAGAACGCTCGGGTGTGTTTCCTCACGATGTTTTCGTTCACCGAAAAGCAGTGATAATTAATTTCAAATTTCTAATACGCACATAAATCAGTGGTGCGTGCCTGGTGGTTTGAACCTCGGACCTCCCGATTGAGAGGGCAAGTTTCAACCATTAGGCTATAACTGCTCTATTTACAGGAATACGAATCTGGAATCTGCAAATCCTAAACCGGGCACCACGGAGCCATAAGGGTTAAATTATTTACCGGGACACGAATTCGGAACCGTCAATTCAGAAACCAAGCACCACGGAGCCATACGGGTCAAATTATTTACTAGGACTCGAATCTGGAACCGTCAAATCCTAAACCGGGCACCACGGAGCCATACGGATCAAATTATTTACAGGGACAAGAATTCGGGACCGTCAATTCAGAAACCAAGCACCTCGGAGCCATACGAGTCAAATTATTTACTAGGACTCGAACCTGGAACCTGCAAGTCCTAAACCGGGCACCACGAAGCCATAGGGGTCAAATTATTTAGGTGTCTGAACTGCAACTGACCTTGTCGGATGCGGATCTATCAACGGCCCCTCGCAATAAATCTCTTAATCTCGCCAATGCTTCGAAATACCGGTCAAGTGCGAATCGGGCTCGCTGTTTTTGTGATTTTATTTTTTGCAGTGTATCTTCGTCTATTTTGTATTAATGGCATTACCAAAGTCAGAACAAGTATTGTTCACCCCTTATCGTATTGTTTAAGCCTTCGTATGTGCAGTGACATGAGCAGTGATAGCCTAATGGTTGAAACTTGCCCTCTCGATCGGGAGGCCCGAGGTTCAAACCCAGGCACGCACCACTGATTTATGTGCGTGTTAAAAATTAATTATCACTGCTTTTTGGTGAAGAAAAACATCGCGAGGAAACCTACACACCCGAAAGTGCTTTAAAAAAAGTTCTGGGAGGTGTGTGAAGTCCACCAATTCGCACTTGGCCACTTGACGACGATGCGCAGACTACCTTTAAGAAACACAACCTTATGTCTTATTTAATATTCTCACCGCTCGCCAAAAATCTAGATTGAACAAGTATGGTTAGACCGAAAAGGCCACTTGATTTCTAGCTTAGAAAAGTCGTTCCCACCACACCACATCACCACCCAGGTTCCGGAAACCACACTCTTCTACTGTTCTACCGAAACGCTTGCATTTCGGTAGAACGGTGGAGTTGGCTTAAGGCTCAAATACATTTGCGGCGACCATCTTAATCCTCAGGACTAGCAACGCATCTGTAATTGACTTCTATAATAGGCAATATCTTACAAAATTAAGTGCTAAAGACTAATCACTGACATCTAAAATTGTACCGTTTTAAAAAACTACATACGGAACGCTAAAACGATCAAAGGATAAACACTTTTGAGTTTTAATAAAACTGATGAAAGGTTAATTAGACGAGATGACAGATCTGATCCTGCCTTGACTGCGTCCATCACCACTTCAGAATATAGTAAACATTCTGAGAAGCGGGTATAGGTCCTGGCTTGCGATCGTAACTAAAAAAAAAACAAACAAAAAAATAAAAGAAAAAATAAATAAAATATATAAACCGCTTTCTACACTCATAGCCCCACAGTAAGATTTTCTCCTGTGTCGTGGGTACCATGGACACACAAAGACGAATACACAAACACCCAAACCCAGAACAAGAATCTAAACTCATCATTCAGATACCTGTCTGGCCGGGAATCGAACCCGGGACACACTGCGTAAAATATATGCACGTAGTATAAAGAAAAAGATAAAGCCGCTGAGATTTATGCAGGTTCTTCTCAGTTAGGATGATAGCTTACTATGTCAAAACTTATGTTCGTAAAAAGTATGGTGTAAGAAAACTATTGTTACTGGCAATTTGTCTGCCCCCTATAAATAAAGACATTTATTTTATTTCAAACAACGTCGAGCGGTGACCATTAGTGGCTACAGCGTGCTTCAGTTCTTCAGAGGGCACATTACTCCTCTAAATAAAAACTAAATTTGACCCATTTCGATGTTCTTCCTGCTCTAGTTAATATTCTATTAAGTTTAATCACGAGTTTCACGACTTTTATTCAAATATGATTATATTATGTGTACAGGACTTCAACCACTTAAATGCAATAGAAATTTGTTTTACATAAAACATACGTGCTTCTAGGGGGGTGTCAAAATGGTCCGCGTTTCTAGTGTGAAATCAACGTACAGCATTCACTTAAACATTGTTGGAGACCTTCAACCTAAAAACCTAAACTTTCAACCTCCTTCTATCTCATCTCTATAACTCCCTCCTCCTTCATAACATCTTATGTACTATGACAAATTTTATTTTATAGAAACTTGATTTTAGTTAGCTTTGACGATCCGCGTGGCGAAGCGGATACCACACGGGTCTGACGCGAAATGGGTTCCGGGTTCGATTCCCGGGCAGACAGGTATCTGAATGATGAGTTTAGATTCATGTTCTGGGTCTGGGTGTTTTCGTCTTGTTTGTGTCCATGGTACCCACGACACAGGAGAAAATCCTAGTGTAGGGGCTATGAGTGTAAAAAGCGTGTTTATTTTAATTAACTGTCTTATGTTCTTAAATTGTTAAACCAAAGTAAATTCTAATACTTAATGCTTATGACTTTTGTAACGGTTATTTATGACATTCCGATGTAGATATTTTAATTCGATCTCCGCTATATAAATCGTGGTAAATCTGCAACTATTTGGAACGATACGTAAGCTTGTTTTTATAAGTTAATCTCGGATTTTATTAGGACGTTATTCTGATAAATGTAAATTTATTTCTTAGCTATATACAGAGAAGCGACGCGAGGCGCGGACAAAATATTTGACCCTTTTGCGTCGTGATGTTCCAAATGTTATAATGACAGTAGTCTTAAAGATGCCGTGTTTTGTTTCGTCCACGCTTTACGTCGCTTCTGCCTAACTTTTTATGTATCTACTTTGTATGTAAAATTGTTTTGAATGTTTTCAGTGAAATATAGCAAATTAAGTACAATTTTCAGAAACATTATAATACTTCATATATTCTGTTTTTAACCGACTTCCCAAAGGAAAGAGGTTATCTATTCGTCACGTATTTTTTTTTCACTCACGCTCACCATATTTCGCTGGATCACGACGAAACTACATGTATCTTATATAAGCGCCGACTTCGGAACTATGTACTAAGTACTGTGTTTGCTCTAAACTTTATTTTATTGTATTAAAATTATTTTTTACTTTTATGTGGCATGGAAGTCGGTTGTATTTTTTTATTTTTTTTTTATTTCAAAGCTATAGATAGCATAAATAATATGACTCAGTATGTATCAGGTATGTAGGCAGTGACATAATGTGAAGTTTTATTACATAGACTTTCACTATTCATGCATAAATTATGTAGTTACTAGTTACTATGCAGAGATCCATGATATAAAGTCGGATGCAAATACGTTAAATAGAGCCCCAAGAAGGAAAAAATACTTCGTTCATTAACTTATTAGACCGGGTACAGAAATTGGTGCTTTATATTAAGGCCAACAGATACCACCGCATCGTCACATCTATTTCTCACGTGAGTTTTTATATGAGGCGACCACAGTAGTCCTCGGGAGTAGCAACGCATATGTGGTTGACTTTAGATAGAACTTATGTTCTATATGAAGTTGCTTAGAGATGTCTATGGGCGGTGGTGACCACTTACCATCAGGTGGACTGCATGCTCGTTTGCTACGTCATTATTATAAAAAAGTAGCAATTAAGCCTGTGGACTACCTGATGGTAAGTGGTCACTGCCACCTATGGACATCTATTTAACTTCATACAGAACAAAAGTTGTATCTAAAATCTATCTATCTAACTAAGTCTGTCTATCTGTGAAAACTTTCATTTGGAAGTCTGAACTTAGTTTTAAGTACTATTGTAGTAATTTAGCAGTATATTTTCCTAAGAAAAAAACGTGTAAAAATAGTCAATCACAAATGAGTTACTATTCTCGCAGACTAAGATAGTCTTATATGAGAGAAAATATATTTTACTAACTATAACGTAGTTGCTAGATAAGATAGTTCACTAATTCAGCCTATCTTATCAACTAGACTCTATCTAGTATACTTAAAACAATAACATCCATCAAATAACTGACTGTCAAAATATGGAATATAGGATACATAGATTACGATGGATTTCACATAGAAATTTTTGACCTCGATTCGTATGACTGATCACGCATTTTGGTTATAAAATATGATTGGTAACTTGGGTATCTTTGGGTTTCAGACTAAAATTTATTGCAATTTAAAGTTTCACACTTTCAAGCGCAGTAGCAATGCATCTGTGATTGACTTCAGATGGAACCCATGTTCTGTATGTAGTTGATTACAGATGTCCATGGGCGGCAGTGACCACTTACCATGTGGACTGCATGGTCGTTTGCTAGTTCAGTCAGATAAAAAAAAAGTAAATATGTAGTATAAAATATTTATCATACGCTAATTCCAGTCCATCAAAGATGCATTACTGGGGTACCCAGGTTATTGTCCTACTGCTGGGCACGGGCCTTCTCTCAGAATGAGAGAGTTTGGACTATGGGGTCCACCGCGCTGGCCAAGTGCGAATTGGTGGACTACTACTGCCAAGAAATTAGCTGGTAGTTTTGTATGACACTTTTTTTTAGATTGAAGTAGCAAACTAGCATGCAATACAGTGGTAGTCAATGGCAACTACCGCCCATGGACATCCGTAAGACATCTTGCAACAAAGATCTGTGTATAGTCTATCTACCCTCCAATCTAAAGTCTAAGTTCTATATACGGTTAGGTTAGGTCTAGGCTTAAGTTCTATCTAGTCTATTATAGATACGTAGCTACTTCTAAAGTTTAAGATGGTCATGAGCCGGCAACCACACCCTTTACCGAAACGCAAGAAAAGCTTCACGCTAGCAATTGGACCTACTTTTGCAAAAAGGAACCAACGAGTTTTCCTCCTATTATTATTAAAAATGTTGATAATTTATATTAATAATATCATATTTGTATACAATATACATATGAATTATTTTGTACAATGTTGTAAACATATTTTATTAAAAATAACCTAAAATTATACAGTATATAAAATTTTGACAAAAATGGCTTTTTCTCAAAACTGTTCTTGTGTGGGTTGATTCTGTTTTGCATCCATCCACCCATCAGCCCTTTGAGGTTCACTGCTGGACATAGGTCTCCCCTAAATGACGCCACTCCAACCGGACCTGTTTTGCATGAGTAGGTCCAATTGTGACGTCATTCACTTGTAGCGACTGCATCCTTAGTCAATTTTACGACAGAGATTCCCGAAAACAACTAAAGATTCACAACCGCACAAGCGATTCCCACCGAAACATGCACCGTGTCTAATTTAGTGTAGACGCAGCTACGAGTCATTATCCAATTGTTATGTAAGGTGGCGACGACCTAAAATCAAATCTGGCTAGCGTTCCGCGCGCCACACTGCGAGCGGATGCATAAGCGGAGCGGATGAGATTGCACGTACACGATACAATAGGTGATTTCAAATTAAAATATCATTTATTTTATCTGACTGAAGTAGCAAACGAGCATGCAGTCCATCTGATGCCCATGGACATCTGTAAGCAACTTCATACAGAACAAGGGAGCCATCTGAAGTCAATTACAGATGCATTACTACTCCGAGGACCATTATTGTCGCCTCATATAAAAGTGTGCCGGCAACCATACCCTTCCATCGAAACGCAAGAAATGCTTCACGCTAGAAATAGGTGGAGCGGTGGTACTTCCCCGGTCCGAACTACACTGGTTCTACCACCTTTACTAAAATATTATTTATTAACCAAATAGACTTAAATTACAGGTGATGTACCCCTGTTAAGTTCGAACTTGTGTTAGGGGTGAATGCTCTTTCTGGATCGCATGAACACAACACAATAGATTTATTGGGTTGTGTGTTATGTTGGCAATAAAAGTGATTTTGAAAAAATAAACGGGACATCTGAAGAGAACATTTTAATAAATTGTTGAATTGGAGCTGAAGTTTTTGAGCCGAAATATTTACACATACAATCTCATACCGCCCTTTACTTGCGTGGAAAATTCGGCATTACTATATATATATATATGTACATGTCTTAAGAGGATTGCAAGCTCGTTTGCTATTTCATTTTATAAAAAACTAGTTGACCTGGCGAACTTCGTTCCGCCTAAAAGTCACAAATCTAATATTATCAGTGTTCTTCCACTATATTATACATGCATTATCATGAAAACCTTTCTCTTGAATTTATCTATTAAAAAACTGTATAAAATTCAGTAGCGTAGTTTTAAGGATCTAAGCATACATAGGGAAAGACAGCGGGTAACGTGTTTTATACTATGTAGTGAAATTTCATTCATCAGCCCTCAGTAGCCCATGAGTGTTAAAATTACAAGACCACTCACTTTCTATCTTTGCTATTATACTTAATAGTAATCCGTGGTCTACGGTGTTGGTTGGCAATATAATAAGACTTTTTTGTTATTTAGTCGTTAAGTAAACCTTATTGTTAGCTGTTTGTAGACCCCAATAAATGAAAAAAAAAAGACGCTGGATTTTTGTCTGTTAGTCGTCTGCTGACAAAAGGTGTTATACTATTCAAGACCAAGAATAAAAAAAAGACTAAGAATAAAAGTATTTATACTAAAGTATGGCTATATAATTATATTGTAATTCCTTTATGTTGTTTGTTTTACCTGTTGTCATTACTAATGTTTTAAGGCAATAAACTAGTTTATTATTATTATTATTATTAAAAGTATTAATAACTCAAAAACTTATAAATACTTTGTTAAAACATATTTTTTAATTGTAAAAATTCTGTCCCCTGTTTTTCTTCTTATTACTGACTTGCTACAAAAACATTCGTTGACAATTTCGTTTATATTACAATAAAAAATAAAAGAGGCCTCTTAAAAACTCATATAGGACGATCATCGTCCCCGTAAATATTGTTTCTACCCTTCAATTCCACCGCCTTAACTACTCGAGGGAGATAATATGAAAATTTGTGTACTTAAGTACTTATGAAAGTAATTAGGGGTGGGTGAAAAAGTTTATGATATCTATACACTGTTTATATAGGTGATGGGTTGTTTTTCTTTTATGATAGGGTGTACACTATTGCATGTTTATGAACTCTACTAAATACTTGATCGTACATTCTATAAAAAAACGTGTACAGAGTTTTCCATGTTCGAAGTTTAGAGTGCTCCATTTATATCCAAAACTTAGGTCTACCGTGTGGTGTGTCCCTGTAGTTCCGGAATTAGAACAGGGCTACAGTATCTCCTGGTTGTCGTAAGAGACGACTCAAAGGGGCTTTCGGGGTTGCGAGCGGCTAGAGTGGGAGCTCGAACCGTTCGGTCAGGCGACTCCGCAAAGGACGGCGGTATGTGTGGTTGCATACCGTCGTAAAGACCGCGGTAGGCCCAGCCGCCCATCTTTGAAGAGCCCGATGGGGCAACGCACTCAGAGGACTCCGGTTGCGATCCCGGAGTCCTCTTTGTAGCGCCGAAGACTGACACCGAGGGGGTTTAGTGGGGTAAAAATCCCACATAACCCTGCGTTATGCTCCCAGGGCGTCGGGTACCTTTTGAAGGTTTTCCCCTCGAGAAAAAAGGTCTATCCTGTGGTGGTCGAGTTAGAGTAGCCTCATTCCGTCTCTTCTTGTGGATGTCGGTGAATGACAAACCGGAAGATGGGCAGCTCTATCTTTGTGAATAAAATTATCACTGCGATTACCACAATTTTGTCAGGCCCGATAAGTGTTGGTAGAGGCATAAATGAAGGTCGCAAAAGGATTCAAATGTTCTGTTTAATTTAATATGCTATTTGGGAGTACATTATTTTACTTTGTCGGTCAAAGTGTTTGTTCATTGCATATTTTTTTTACCTGACTGAAGTAGTAAACGAGCATGCAGTCGACCCGATGGTAAGTGGTCACTGTCGGACATCTGTAATCTACTACATACAGAACATGGGTTCCATCTGAAGTCAATCACAGATGCGTTGCTACTCCCGAGGACTATGATGGTCGCCTATGTGAAAGAGTGCATATATTTACAAAAAAATATTACGGAGACCGTACCATGAGCGTTCTTGCTTATTTTACTTTATTGCTTATTTTCCATCTCTGTTTCTCTATTTTTTGTTTGTTCATTACATATATAAATATATTAATATATGCAAGGAACAAACACGTTGACCGACATAAACTTTGACCAAAATATTTCATTTTTATTATATGCATGGTTCGAAGGCTAACTTATTTCTTATCAAAGTAAAATATTTTATGACTTTCATACGTATTTAATTGCGTAACCAATTAAGAGACAAATTACTACGAATACTTAGGAAGACGACAACCTTATACAATGTTATGCAATTATATTTAGCTTTATATCGAGTCGATCGATTGTGATTCATATAGAGCGAGTTATTTTAAGACAAATTATTGTTAATTTTAGCTCGTTTATTAGGTGATCATTGACCATGCATATGTAAACAACTGCATATGCAGCTGGCAATATATTTGAATATTATATAGATAGATAGATAAATATTTATTCGATCTGCTTAGACACACATTTGGTTATTATACACGAGTACAATATTATATCGTCAACCCATTATTGTCCCGCTGCGGGGCACGGGTCTTCTCTCGATTTTAATATTATGATAATATTTGAATATTATGTATACTGAATCATATCAGATTTTAATATCTGAAAATAACCAAAATATTTTTATAGAGACGCAATTCTAATAAACCAATGCCGATACCTAGAAATAAATTGAGAAATGAAAAAAAATATAGTAGGATGAAACCCGTTGGTAAAGGAAGAGAATGTGACAATAATTAAGGGTAAAATAAATTACGGTCGATATGAGATTGGGAAGTGGGAGCTGGGGGGGGGGGGGGGAGGGTTAAGGGTAAATAATGATATTTCTCGATTTCTGGCAAAACTACAAGTCGTATGAAAGAATTTTTAGTATTTACACTTTTTCACATCACCTTAAAATTTAAATGGAAAATTTAGAAAACCAAGTGTTTGGTTTTTATGTTAATTTTTTAAAAAATTTTTTCAGCGAAATTTTGAAAAAAAACTTAACTTTTAATGTTCCAAATACTCTGTAATTATTTGGATTTGAATTATTAATTTTTCTACCTTATATTGACAAGATATCGAAAAAATAACCTAAATTTCAATTTAAAATTTACTTGTCAAAATATGTTTTTTTTAAATGATCCAAAATAATTGAAAATTGAAATTGAAATTGGAAATTAAAAGTTGAAGAAACAAATTAAAAAATAATGAAAAGAATTCTATTTCGAACATAATTTCTATTAGTCCAAACAGTGGCACCACAACTCGTTACGAGTTAAATCGGAAAGTGCATTTGACTTTGCGAGAATTATTACTAGGGTGCAGGGAATGTAGCCAGATCGCTTCATTACCAAGAGATATTACTGGAGCTGACATCCTCTTTGTAACGGGTATAACTCGCTGGGCCAATGTATTAAGTTGATGTACGCTGTGATCAATTGCTGCGCATTGAAGGACGCTAGGAGCAGGGTTGGCACTGCAGCGTAATGTAATGAGACGGGACGGGGTGAAATGAGACGCAAGATGAAGCGAAATGAAATGAAATCATTTAATGTGTTTATTGTAATTAAGTAGTATTGATAACAATTACAGCATTATTAAACTTTCGCATTTATAATGTACGTAATATTATGACGCAGTTTTAAAGTTATCTGACTAAGCCCTTTCATTAAATTATCATAATTTATGAATGTCACGTACATTGTAAAAATGTGAATTATATTTAAACATTTTCACTTTTCTAAATTTAGGGAACCGTAGTGCCTTTGAAGTCGAAACAGAGGTTCTACCTCCTTGAAAATATTATCTGAGTTGAAAATACAATTACTTTATGTTTATTTCAAGCATAATTACAGGTAATGTAGCCTGATCGCTTCATCACCAAGAGATATTACTGGAGCTGACATCCTCTTTGTAACGGGTATAACTCGCTGGGCTCGTATTAAGTTGATGTACGCTGTGATCAATTGCTGCGCGTTGAAGGACGCTAGGAGCAGGGTTGGCACTGCAGCGTAATGAAATGAGACGGGACGGGATGAAATGAGACGTAGTAAGCGAATCACTTGCGGTTGCCATACTAGTGTGACGCGCAATAGGTCCCGGGTTCAATTCCCGGCCAGACAGGTACCTGAATGATGAGTTTAGATTCATGTCCTGGGTCTGGGTGTTTGTGTGTCGTCTTGAGTGTGTCCATGGTACCCACGACACAGGAGAAAATCCTAGTATGGGGCTATGAGTGTAGAAAGCGTGTTTAAGCGTGTTAGTTGAAGGGAAATGAAATGAAATCGGTTAATGTAAATTATTATTGTGCTTATTGCAAGTAATTACGGATTTTAAATACAACATTATTAAAGACTTTGTCAATATTAAAATGTTTCTTAGTACTTAGAATATTTTTCGGAATGTGGAGCATTCCTTTATGCAATATATTCAGAAGATTGTACCTACTTATTACCGCTTAATCAAATAATTGATTAAGCGGTAATAAGTAGGACTGAAGAAACTCTATTCGATGATTCCGGTTTCATTAAAAAAATATTTTGACAGGTAGAAGACATCTTTGAATCATATTTAATATGAAGTTTAAGATTTGAAGTTTTAAATTCTTAATGAATTTTGTCCATCCCAATCAACATTCAAAGCCGGTTCTTATCACATAGTTTAGATATTTCCATAAACGTATAAAAAACTGCAAATTTTTCAAATCAAGTTATTACGGATTATAGTAACCAGTCGCCGCCAATTGATGAAGTAATGCTTGAGGATAGTCATAAAATCGGCTTATGGCAATAAATTGTCCGTATCTTGATAACATTCATTGTTGATGGGAGAAGTTGGTAAGAACCTTATGAATTGATATTTCTTTTGATGTCTTATTTGGTTAGGCTTCCAGTAGATTTTATTTGATGTTTTGAAAAGTTACAGTTTGCAGTATATGATAGACATCTGTTTAAAGTAAAAGGATTTCCTATCCAGACAGGAATTCGCTGACTGAATTTCTAGAAATGCAGCAAAACTTAATGCACGGCACGACAAACGACCATGATCAACTATTTTCGGTTAGTCTTATTTACGTAAATTTAAGAACGGAACATATTAAATAAAATAAATAAGGGGTCCACCAATTCGCACTTGACCAGCGCGGTGAACTATGGCCTAAAACTCTCCCATTCTGAGGGAAGACCCGTGCCAAGCAGTGGGACTATTAAGGGTTCACGAGAAATAAGGGAAACACGAGCAACCTGTGAATAATGGGATCCTTATTTAACACCACAACACTATAACGCGTGAGCTTAGCCAAACCTTTGTTATGGTGGAGTCCAGCGATAAAAAGGGTTGGCTGATCTTCGAAATACTCATCCTGGCTAAAGAGGAGATGAAGAGGAGGTTTAATAGACTTCGAAATTTTTCGCCAAAAAACGAATGACATTTTGTATAACAAATTTTCTTTTTTGGACATAGCATAATGTCCGTTTGGACAACACGTCACCTTAAATATGCCCACGCAACAGCTCTTAACACTGCTGTAATGTTGCTGCTGCCGCCACCGCACACAGCTGGGAACCAGCTTACACTGTTACCTAGTTGTGGGCGATTTCGACGGCGCAGGCTCATAGTGGAGCTGTGACAATGACGTGAAGACAAAAATAAAACCAAGTAACCAACCAAAAAGTTGATAATTAAAAAAATAAATCAGTAAATCGATTTTATAACCTTAATTAATCGATTCTTTGATTAGTCGACTTCAGATCACATCCCTGATCCAAACATAATGGCGAATATAACTGTCACATGTAAAATGGAAGTAAAGTTAGATACTTATTAATTTAATTTAATTAACTCCAAAGGGATTTTTTCAGGAAATTGGCTAAAATACCTAAAATATTTTAGTTAATTTTTCTATACAAAAATCATTGTGACACAACTCTTTTTTTTTCGTTACGGAATTTCTGAATTCGGTACCCTCGCTCAAATTTCTGAATTCGGTACCCGCGCTCAAGGCCCTCGATAGAAGCTATGCAATAGCTTAAAACACTGCTGTAATAAATCTTAAATAGATTTGGTCGTGGTTTAACTACGGTAAGACCCCGTAGTAAAACCACGAAATTCCTTTAAACATTTGTTCTATTTGTATCACCTAAAACTAACCAGCTTTCCCCGAGCCTGAAATTGCAATTGAACAGTAACAAGTGGCGATTCAGATTAACGATACAAACTCGTTTTCATTCGGCCTCGTTAGTTGTATAAATGCGGACCCGACAGCTTCTGTTGTCGATCGGATTGTACACGTGTTGATAACTGGGTCTCATGCTTGCATGGCTTGACGCTGCAGCGGTCGAGTGGCGTGCGACTGCGGTATACGGCTGCGGCGTGTTTCACGCCACGAGTTGATAGCTTGGTTATATGCTTGTATGATTGATGCTGTAGTGTGTAGGTACATGTAATATGCGGAGCAAAATAGGGCGTTTATCATATTATTAAAACAGTACATATTACAAATTGGTTGTGATCTGGTCTCGTTAGTTGTATAAATGCGGACCCGACAGCTTCTGTTGTCGATCGGATTGTACAAGTGTTGATAACTGGGTCTCTTGCTTGCATGGCTTGACGCTGCAGCGGTCGAGTGGCGTGCGACTGCGGTATACGGCTGCGGCGTGAATTATGCCATTAGGTTGTGGTTAGGAGTGTTGAGGTTTGATTATGTGCTTGTATGAACTGACGCTGCAGTGTGCATCTGTGGTATGCCACGTAGACTGCGGCGTGCGCTAGCGTGACACTGCGGTGTGCGGCTGCGGCGTGTTTCAAGCCATGAAACGCCACGAGTTGATAGCTTGGTTATATGCTGTATGCCTTCATGCTGCAGCGTGCATCTGTGGTATGCCGCGTGGACTGCACCGTTCGGCTGTGGCAATAGCTCGGTTATATTAATATAATTAACTACATTATTGTATGACTTGACGCTACAGGATGCGGCAATGGGATGCAACTGCGGCGTGCATCATGCTATTGAATTTATATGTTGATAGCTTGGTCATTTGCTTGTATGGTTTTACGCTGCAGAATGCATTTGTACACACTTCTCTTTGACAGCCTTCAAATCAGACCATGGCAGTCCTTAACACTAACATTAAAGAGTAGAAATACTTAAGGCAGTGCTACCTGCATTGTCTTACAAAGGGTCCTACAGTGATCTCTCTGGGTAAAATTTTTCATACTCCGACGCAGACGCGAAGTCTCCTAAAGTTAAAATGAATATTCCTCTAAAGTTGCACCACAGATTGTATAAAATTAATATGCCTTGTCGCATTTTCAACAAATAAGTTTAAAAGCACAAATAAGTTCGGTTATGTTAGAATATGTAAATTATATGACGCACGGCGAAGTCGCAAGCCGCAGCCGCAAGCCGCACAGTATAAAGGTATTTAAATGACCGCTTATGAAGTGTTGTCGACAAGACAAATGTTGATCGTTCTCGATTGCCTCTGATGATGATAAGTCCCGTTGGATAACAACAATTTGTTGTATTGAAGCAAATTTGTCAGATTGACGAAGGGATAGTGTTTGTGATTTATATTTGTTACTTTATCATATGCAAATCACATCCTCCTCCTTGCGTCGATTTCCTCGATGCTGAGGGTCGTGACCCCCTCCACAGATCACCTTGTTCCGGACTATATTACGCCAACGGTGCCGGTTCTCCGCAACGTGAATGGCATCATGCATCTTACTGTCTTATTTAAATCATATAGGTATGGACAAATTCAACGAAGGATAGATGACCAAGTAGTAAAAAACGCTTTAAACTTTCCTGAACAAGAGCAAGAGGACGCCCAAAAGCTACGTGCTGGTCCAATATCAGAAGGGAACTGGAGGTCCTTCACTTGGACGCAGAGACAACCCAGGACAGAGCGACCTGGAGCAAAGTGAGACCCGACCCCAAATAAAGGGAAAAGGGAAGGAAGAAGAAGAAGACTTACAATCATATAGCTCAATGGAATCGACGCCGGTTTGAACACCGGTCAGGCAGAACGAAATTTAATTAAATCTTCTAACCAGGTTTGGAAGATTCTTTCGTGGGTATATATAACATCAAACGATTCATTAAAAATATTGGGAATTACCAATATCATAATTTGATTATTTTTCAAAAATAAGAATACTTTGTTTTCATTTAGAGCCAACAAAAATATTAAGCGTCTTAAAACTTTCGGACATTATCACAGAATCCTTTGCAACCAATGTGACTCGTACTTGACCCCTTTCCTTTTCTAAAATCCAAGGTTACCATTTTTTTCTTATACCTATTTAGCAGTAGTTTTCAAGGTGGTAGAACCAGTGTAGTTCGATCGGGGAAGTACCACCGCCACACGTATTTTTAGCGTGAAGCATGTCTTGTGCTTCGATGGAAGGGTGTGGTTACCGGCACACTTTCACATGAGGCGACCATCATAGTCCTCAGGAATAGCAACGCATCTGTGATTGACTTCAGATGGAACCCATGTTCTGAATGAAGTTGATGGCGTCCATGGGCGGCAGTGTTCACTTACCTTCAGGTGGATTGCATGCTCGTTTGCTACTTTAATTAGATAAAAAAAGCAGTTAAATTAGCTTCATACTACTATTGTCTAAAATATGCTCGATGAAGTCTAGATAATTCGTTGTCAGTTAATTCCATAGGTTCACTATCATGTATGCGTGTGTGGCGAGAGGTGGACCATTCTAAATGCCCGTTTGACCGGTATCGGCTTAGAATGAAAATATACGGGCTGGTATTGTAGACGTTGACGTCACAGCAAAATAATAAAAAATAAAGCTACAGTTGCTACCATATAGGATTAATTTTGTGTGTGTTTAAGATTTACATTAATGTTAGAGCCTACACAAACAGCAAATCCTCAAAAGATATTTAAATTAATCATTTGTTTATCAGCCTGGTTGTGTATAGATAGATATATCTACAGTAGTTCAGGTGATCACCGCACTACCAAGAACCTTTGGAAAGTGTGCTATATTCATGATTAATCTCTTTAGATGAAGTAAAATACGGATATACATATCCATCCAACCATCCATCAGCCCTTTGATGTCCACTGCTGGACGTAGGCCTCCCCTTAACGGCGCCATTCCAACCGGCCCTGTGCCCTCTGAATCTAATGGTTTCCCGCTGTCTTCTTCAGGTCATCTGTCCACCTGGTGGGAGGCGACCTATACTCCTTTTGCCTAAATCGGTTATCGGTCCTTCCAGCGATGTGACCGGCCCACTGTCACTTCAGCTTGCTATTTTTTTGGGTATACATATAGATGATGTTTAGTAGCCACTACAGCCCATAGACATCGACCGACAAAATCAAGTAGGATATGAATAACTTATAAATGAATTCAAATCTCTAAAGACAAAGTTAGAAGACTCTACATAGTACTCATTTATTCCTAGGGGCATCTTTACATTCATTTTGCGTAACACATTAAAAAATTAAGTCTACAATAAAATATATAAGTAACTTGATATAGAAACACATTTTTATAGCAGTTATAAATGACTCCATTTCAGATTTTATTACGATTAAGTCAAGGGCAATTCAAATCGTATTAACATAATATTAGCATCAATCACGTTTGTATTATGATGCTAGAATTCTTGTATTTGCATATTTTGTTACTCTGATTTATAAGAATTGTCATAAATAGCTACTCAATAACAATAAGATAAAGATATTTATTAGCGTGAAGAGATATACCTTGTATCCGTTTTAGCAGTTATAAATTAATTGATATTAACGACGAATGAAATACAGCTTATTTCAAACGGTATATTACGTGTAATTTATCGTTGTAAAATAAGCGGCTTAAATCACGATATTTTCCACTACGTACACTTATCTAAGCTCTTAAAATTCCGAATGAAATGAAATGCAATAAAATGGTACAATAATACCAGTAGTTCGCAATATTTATATCTTTTTTACATTTCGTACTGACTAGGCGTCACGTAGGCCATAGAACTTGCAAAACTAGAATATGTTAATCAAGTAATATCAATAGAACAAAAAGGCTACACAATATTGAATTTTAATAACTTTTGAGAGAGTGGGTTATGTTTAATGAAAAAAAGACTAAATTACATAACATCAATTCAAATTTAGTTGTTATAGTCGTTGTCGATAGGTAGTCATTGCGATTTGCATTATTAAAATAGTTAAGTTATGATAGTACACGCAGCAGTGATAGCCTAATGGTTGAAATGAAAATGAAAATGAAATGAAATGGTTGAAACTTGCCCTCTCGATCGGGAGGTCTGAGGTTCAAACCCAGGCACCACTGATTCATGTGCGTATTATTAATTAATTATCACTGGTTTTCGGTGAAGGAAATAATCGTGAGGAAACCTACACACCCGAGAGTTCTTTAAAAAATAAAGTTCTTGGAGGTGTGTGAAATCCACCAATTTGCACTTGACCAGCAAGGTGGACTATGGTAAACTCTCACATACTGAGAGAAGCCCCGTGCTCAGCAGTGGGACAATCATGGGTTGACGAGGAGTACACATGCCTCATACACTATTGTGAGGTTTTATTACTTCTCAGTAGATTTGATAAAGCCTTTGTATGCTTTTTACAAGGAAACATTCAGACCTGGTTGGGGATTTTAATCATTTTTTCTAGGGTGCTAGAGGGCCTCAAGGGTGTGATAACAATACCAAATATTAGAGTCAACTGGGACTCATTAAAAATGTATTAATTTTAATGAGTCCCAATTAAGGTCCAAAGTTGAATGGCTAATTTTTACGAGTATACTATAAAATCGCGTTTAAATCCCAAGTTGACCGTAGTTACTTAAAGTGCTCGCTTTCAGAACATGTGGTCAGAACATCTATATATGATTTAAGACTAATATTATCGCGGAATTGACACATTGTTATACTTAACGGGTAAACAAAATACGTAACGGGTACCCGTTAAGTTAAAACTTTTTTCTAATAATACAGTATAAATTATATACTTCAACCCAACAAAACCCATTCCCGACCGACACGTCTGAGTCTTGTTAGCGTATGACGCGCGCAATACATCCCCGTGTGTCCCATTTTTTAGATACAAACGTCTAGATCGAATCATAGGTTGAAATCCAGGGTATGTTGGACAAACTGGGTATGAAACTGAATTGTGTTGACAGTAACAAGGCGGTTGTTAGCGGCGTTTAGTGTTTATAGAGAAGAGATATCGCAGACATGCAAGAAATAGGTATAATGTATTTAAGACAAAATAATAAAAATTAAAACAATAAAAAATTAGTCCACCAAACAGACAGAATAATAAAAAATAATAAAAAATTAGACAAAATAATAAAAAATTAGTCCACCAATTCGCACTTGGCCAGCGCGGTGGACTATGGCCTAAACTCTCTCATTCTGGGAGAAGACCCGTGCCCAGCAGTGGGCCAATAATGGGTTGATGCGAATAAAAATTAAAGTTTATAACTTTACGCATATATTTGCAAAAATTTGGAATGACTGACTATAAGAAATAGAAGACGTTTCTATATTTTTAAGGTACGGACTACGGTCGTATGCGACAAGTTAGAATTTCAGTCTTATTTTGTGAGTTTGTCTGTGTATATGAAATCACATTAATTATGTATTTAAATTTCTTATTCTTCTTTTCATCCTTATTTGAGTCTGCGCCCTAAAGTTTTCTAAAAGAAATCGCTGATTAGCTATAAAAATTGTTTTAAAATTGTGTCTATTGTTGTTTCTATTTTATTAGGTACAATAAAGTACCTATATTATTATTATTATTCTGCAAAGTACCTTCACAATAATAAGACATAGTATCAATAGCAAGGTTAAAACAGATTATATTAAGGTTTCTCAATACAATCTTGTTTAACTTTTTGATCAAACATTGCACGATTATATTTTCGATTTTATCCATACCTTGAATTTTGCAATGATGGGCAAAAACGTTACTTCATGTTTTGCGAAACGTAAAAGACTTATACTAAGGGCAGAGAACATTTCTGTTGTACCTCTATTCTATGACTTTAACGTTACGATAAATTAGCTTTCTCTGCTCAGTTACCGTATTGTACGTTCATAACGATAGTCGTTTCGGTGCGGCGTGTCTATGATCTTAGATTTGTGTCTAGATTAGTTAGGTTTTCAGTGGTCTGGTAACTGGCTCAAATCCGGCTCGAAGGACCATATGTTAAGCACATACATGATTAAACTGTCGTTATAGTTAGCTTATGTCCTTAAATATTTCTTTTTTTTATCTGATTGAAGTATCAAACGAGCGTGCAGTTCACCTGATGGTAAGTGGTCACTGCCGCCCATGGACATCTATAACTACCTGAAGTCAATCACAGATGCGTTGCTACTCCCGAGGACTGAGATGGTCGCCTCAAATAAAAGTATGCCGGCAACCACACCCTTCCATGAAGAACTATCCAACTACCATCAAGAACTGCTTCACGCTAGAAATAGGTATGGCGGTGGTACTTCCCCGGGCGAAATACACTGATTCTACCATCTATAAAGACCATCCACCACCACTTACCATCAGATGAACTACATGCTCGTTTGCTACATCAATTTTATTTCAAAAATACATACTCGTACATGTCATAGTTCACCGTTTGTTCCGTTGTCTTACGATTTTTTTTTTCTCAGTAATTATAGTATTTTTCTTTTACTGTGGCGAAAATGTCAGTTATGTAACTAGAAAATGTTGAACACTTGAATCACTGGTATGGTCGAATGCTGCGTTGTTAAGTTTTACTTTAATCTGTGTACTAAATTATTTATTGCTTATAACAAGCATAGGTATTTTGATATCATCTTTGATATTTTAATCTAGCTTTGAATGTTTGACGTTATTGGCATTAAGCTTATGTCCCACTTTTTTGATAAAAGAAAGTTTTAAAAAGTTATCACAAATCGAATTATTGTTGAGACCAAAGGAATAAATAATTACAACTACCAATATTATATTGAAGTAATCAAAATTCTACGGTAGAGCAAATGACAATTTTGATGTACCTACTTTTTACAATTTTCATTTACTAAAGTGTGCTTTCCATCTGATGGTTGTTTTTTTTATTATCTGATTGAACTAGCAAACGATGCAGTCCGCCTTATGGTACCGAAATCCTTAGCAAATATGCAGTCACTGTCACCTAAATTCAAAGAACTTCCACTTAAAACAGAATCTACATATATAAAAGTGAAAGGTCACCCACTCACTCATCACGAAATATCAGAAACTACAAGTGCTAGGAGTTTCAAATTTTGCATGCGGGTTCTTTTAAGGACGAAAGTGATCACTAAGAAGGGATTTTATAAAATTTAAGGGAGTGAAATATGAGGGTGAAGTTTGTATGGATTTTTTTCAATTCTAGACTTAGACGAACGAAAATGGTGCATATGTTCTCGATTACAATTAAAAATGATCTGTGTTGGGAAAATAAATAAAATTCTCTTTTAAAGGGTAAAATGGGTGGGTATATTTTGTATGGAAATTTTCTCATTTCCACCAGTATGTATTACCAAGGTGTCGAGATTTGCACGGGAAAAAATTTATGATACATTGATTTGAACGCGGACGGAGCCGCGGGTACAGCTAGTATCTATATAAATGTTAGCTTATAGCGCTTAATTATACGTCTGGTTTATTTCTAATCCTCTGTCTAGTAAGGCTTCACGCGCTGAACCCATTCCGTTTAATTTATAATCGGATCATAATATAGAGGTAGTTTTTGCTAACATTATTCCTAGACTAGAAAATATAGATAAAGATTTGTTGTTTGATACGTCTTTTGAAAAGAGACAGCTAATATTTTCGTAATAATTATAAAGGTTTAAACTAATTTTTCCCGAGTAGTAGTAGAACGAGTATAGTATGGTAGAAACGCATCTTCATTTGACCTCATATAGAACCCCTGTTGATGACCATGAATGGCAGTGATCACCTACCACCAAGTGGACTGCGTGATTGTTTGCATTTTTTTTATATTAAGACCTAACGATAACGCTGACGGGCCACCTGATGGAAAGCAGTCACCGTCGCCTATGGACATTTGCAACACCAGAGGAGTCGCCTATGCATCGCCGGCTTTGGAGGAGAGCTCTTTGTACACCTTTCTTGAAGAACCCCATGTCGTAGCGCCCCGGGAATACCTCAGGAGGAAGCATTATATTCAATAAATGCTACCTGCTCGTCCACTACATCAAATTCATACAAACCATTTTCGTACCGTTTACAAACTAATTATATAATTGATGAAGGTAAACTTGTGTCGAGTCAATGTACTATAATAAGGTATTTCATAATTCATTTCGTTCCAACATCCGGCAGGCTTTTCTGTCGTTAATTATTCAATTTTCGTTCAACTGATTCTTGGGTTGTGTCATACTACTGCCGAGTAGCTATAGGAGATATGCGATAAAAATAGCTTAATTCCTTACACATCGTACCGTGAAAAAAGGAACTATGTATGAGGAAGAGAGTAGCGCATCTGTGATTGACTTCAGATGGAAACCATGTTCTATATGTAGTTGATTACAGATGTTCGTGGGCGGCAGTGACCATATACCACCTGATGGACTGCATACTCGTTTGCTATTACAATCAGATAAAAAAAAATCAATTTTCTGAATATGTACGTTCGTTCATTTTCGTTCTCAGTGTGTGAAACATTTGTTGGCGCATAGAAAAAAATCTCTAAATCGCTGTGCCGACAACCACACCCATCGAAATGCAATAAATGCTTCGCGCTAGAAATATGTGTAGTGGTTATACTTGCCCGGTAAAACTGAGCTGGTTATACCACGTGGCAACTGGCAAATGATGCTGAATGTTTTTATTATAATTTCTTTGCTCTCATTTATCGCGTAGCTCGCAATCCAACAAGTGCCTTGCATCCGCTATCTAGTTTAGCAATGAAGCCAAATCGATTGGCTATCCAGATAACTGGACCGAAGATTCGGTACGTACCATTTCATGTCGCTATAGATAGTATGCTTAATTTATTCGAGAAAGTTTTTTAATTACTATGGTGGAAACTGGGAGAGAAAACTTAGGTGCTTTTATATCGGAATATTTATTTTCAGTTTTTTTATATAATATAGAATAAAGAGAAGGACTAAATTGGAATGCCTTGGATTTGATTATATTTCGTGTTACCCTTTAAACAGAACATTCTTCTCTCTTCTCGTCAACAAATTATTATCCCACAGCTGGGCACTGGTCTTCTCTCAGAATGAGACTTTAGGCCATGGTCCACCGCGCTGGTCGAGTGCGAATTGGTGAACACACCTCAGTGGCCACTTACCTTCAGTATGATTGCATCCTCGTACGCTACTTCTATAATGTACAAAAAAGGAATTGCATTAAAAGTAACATAAGTTTTTCTACACCCTAAATTCTAATTTCGAGACTGATTGCACTTAGGCGATATTTATTAGTTTCTTATCATTTCAGACAGATCTAACTGGTCCCCAACACCAGTACCCTAACGTCTAATCACTTTTTGACAAGTCTAATTAAAGTCTTTGTTGGTAATTCGATTTGTTTTTTCGCAAAACTTGGCTGAATGAAGATAAAAAAGTCAAACAAGTCTATGGTCAATAGATTCCATTTAACTTTTTTATTTGTGAACAAACATTGACTTGTCCGTACGTGCGTATGATTTAATGCTTCAAAAAGTGCAAATAATAGAAATCGTGGTTAGTAGGACCATGATTCTTTATCATTTCACAGAAT
This sequence comes from Spicauda simplicius, assembly GCA_949699795.1. Lineage (NCBI taxonomy): Eukaryota > Metazoa > Arthropoda > Insecta > Lepidoptera > Hesperiidae > Spicauda > Spicauda simplicius. Next base: position 14,636,638 of record OX453074.1, on the reverse strand, counting down.
CCATTGATAGAACAGATAAAAAAATGTTTCCAATTGTTGCCAGGACGTGTATTCATTGATAAATAGGCAACGTTGATTAAACGCAATATTACAATCATTTGAATAAGTTCTAGCGTGTAACACTTTAATTACTGTTCGACAGATAAAAAATATACTTAACCATAGATATCAACAAAAAATCTATATCTATGACAGTTGTTAGTCGAATAAGTTTAGTACTGTAGTATTCTTACAATTGTCACTGTATGTAACAATGAATTTGCTTAAAAAATATTTAAAAAATGAATTTTAAGAATGAAGAAGTCGCAATTTTTATTTGAAACGTAGATTATGCAAAAATAAAGAAATTTAAATCAGTGCCATATTTTTAAACGTACACGTAGGTGTAAGTAATGTGGTAACATGTTTTGTCAATTTTTAATTAGGGTAATATTTAGGAAACAAAATACAATTCCTGACGACAAACATAATAATAACATGTTCCTAATAACACATACTTGATGTATAGAACGTAGAAACTTGTGTCCATAGAAATTACAAAAAATGACGTAAATGTCAATATAGCAATTATGCCACTACAGATTAAAAATAGAATAATTTATAATTTGCAGCTGGCAGTTTATATTGAGATTATGTTGGTACATCAATATAGAAGTGTGCCTCACTGGTTTTATTTGTAAGATTTGTTAGTTACTACCGGCAATAGACGTCTGTAACTAGTTTCATATAGAACACGGGTTCCATCTTTTTTTTATAATATCTGACTGAAGTAGCAAACGAGCATCCAGTCCACCTGATGGTAAGTGGTCACTGCCGTCCATGGATATCTGTAAACAACTTCAAACAGAACATGGGTTCCATCTGAAGTCAATCACAGATGCGTTGCTACTCCCGAGGACTATGGTGGTCGCCCCAAGTGAAAGTGTGCCGGCAACCACACCCTTCTATCGAAACGCAAGAAATGCTTCACGCTAGAAATAGGTGTGGCGGTGGTACTTCCCCGGTCGAACTACACTGGTTCTACCACCTTAAAAAACTTCACGCTAGAAATAACTTGGGTGGTACTTCCTCGGTCGAACTACGGCCGGCAATATAAGTAACAATATTATCAAATAAATATCTCCGATTCTTAATTTTTTATTGATCTTTTTCATACTTTGAACGGGATATAAGATCTTAGTGATGTAACCTGTCGTTGACAAATTATGTTATTGTTTAGCGACGCTGTTTCGCCATGACTATTTCGAGTTTGTAAACTCAATTTATCTTGTTTTAAGTCTGTAGTACGAGGAAGTAAAGCTGGATAATACTGGAGCTAACTTTCATTACCATGTAAAAAAAAAACATGATTGTAATAATATTAAAAAAATGAATATAAATAAGAAAAAAAGACAAACCCGCTGAGTTTCTTGCCGGATCTTCTCAGTTGAGGTCGTATTCCGATCCGGTGGTAGTGTAAGAAAAAAAATGTAACTGACAATTTGTAAGTGCCCCCGTAGGCCTATACAAAATAAAGACATTTCATTTCATTTCATTTCATTTCAATACTGGCTATTTAATTAAATTGCTTTTTAGGTTTGTACTGAGATATTGATCGCTATACATAATTGTACATACACCATAATGGTACAAAACTACCATTATGATGTATGTACAATTATGTACAAGTTCACAGCGCAATTTATTTATCTGACTGAAGTAGCAAACGAGCATGCAGTCCATCTGAAGGTAAGTGGTCACTGCCGCTTATGGACATCTATAAGTTCATATAGAAAATAGGTTCTACCTGAAGTCAATCACAGATGCGTTGCTAATCCCGAAGACTATGATGGTCGCCTTATATAAAAGTGTGCCGGCAACCACACCCTTCCAACGAAACGCGAGAAATGCTTCACGCTAGATATAGGTATGGTGGTGGTACTTTACCACCTTCATTATAATAAAAATACAATAATTTATTATTAGCTTATTACTTTTTCAGACGAGGGTGACGTTTACCGAGTAATTTTGATTTAGCCCGTAAAAGTACGTACTGAAAAATCTTTGTTTTAAATTTAACCCCGAAGTATGCTATACTCGTTTATTATAATGATATTGAGAGCTTCTGCCTCGGAGGCCAGTACAGATTTCGTAATAAGCGACATATTCGTTTAATACTTCTATTATATTAATATGATATATAAAAAGATATCTTATAATACAAGTTACATATCCACGAAGAACTAATTTACGAAGAAATTTGAATAATTATCTGAATAACTTAACAGTGATGTTGAAGTGACTTCTTCATTGAATCTTTTTATTCATTTCTTATCTGTATTTTACCAGCTCTGTGTTTAGACCACGATTTTGTTTCCCGTTCGCGTTAGGGCGATTACACACGTGCAGCACGTACTAGTCATAAATTTATTTCCCATTTTTACAAATGCTTTGTATTTTTTTATCTGACTGAAGTAGCAAACGAACATGCAGTCCTCCTGACGGTAAGTAGCTTCTGCCGCCCATGGACATCTGTAATCAACTTCATACAGAACATGGGTTCCATCTGAAGTCAATTACAGATGCTTTGCTACTCCCGAGGACTATGATGGTCGCCTCATGTGAAAGTGTGCCGGCAACCACACCCTTCCATCGAAACGCAAGAAATGCTTCACGCTAGAAATATGTAGGTGTATTTATATTAAGTTGCTTACAAATATCCAAGGTTATCATCAGTTCAACTCTTTGCTTTTCTACTTAAAACTTAAAAACATTTTTTGGAGTTAAAAGTTCTGATTAGGGATACTTTCAGATGCCTCTTAGTTGCATATTTTTACCATATAGAAATACTAGTTGACCTGGCGGACTTCGTTCTACCTAAAAGTCAAAAATCTAAAATATCAGTGTTTCTTTACTATTTTATACAAAAAAACTTCCCCTTGAATCACTCTATCTATTGAACTAAACTGCATTAAAATCCGTAGCGTAGTTTTAAAGATCTAAGCATACATAGGGACAGACAGCGAGAAACGACTTTGTTTTATACTATGTAGTGAAGGTAACAAAGGAAGGAAAGAAGGAAAGGTTTATAAAAAATATTGTCTTCTAGAAACTTGTAAACCGGGCTTTATGTTAAAAGGTGTTTATGAAATGAATGTCTTTTATTCAACCGTTTAATTGATTAATTTATAAGATATCGGAGATGTTTCGTTAATTTACCGTTTTGAGGCTTTAGCAATGGTTAAATACCAGTTAACTGATTATTATTAAGGTTATATTATACTTGCCGTAAACTGCAGTTACTAAATATTTTATAACCTTGTAAAATTATATATAATTGAAGTAGCAAACGAGCATACAGTCTACCTGATTTTATATAGAACGAGGGTTTTATCTGAACTAAATCACAGATGCGTTGCTACTCTCAAGTACTAAGATGGTCGTCTCATATTAAGGCCAGAAATCTTTAAATTTCAATGTTAGTATTGTGTCTAAATATTTAAAAAAATAAAATATACTTTTCGGGTTCTTCTCAAAATACCCTTTCTTTCAATACCACAAGGGTTCGTCAATATTATATTAAGCATTCGCCATATTGAATTTCTAGTTGACCCGGCGTATTTCGTTTCGCCTAAAAGTCAAAAATCTCAAATTATTAGTGTTCCTCCGCTATATTGTACATGCATTATACATAAAAACCCTCCTCTTGAATCACTCTATCTATTAAAAAAACTTCACATTCAAATCCGTAGCGTAGTTTTTAAGCATACATAGGGGCAGACAGCGGGACCTTGTTTTATACCATGTAATGATTGTCGTCATTAAGCAAATCGTGCAATAATTATACAATATTAAAACTCAATTGCTTCGAATTAATTGGATCTAAATCCAGTTACTAAATCTGATACATAACAAATGAACTAACAAAGTGAAATAAAAGCTTGAAAAACAGCCATTGATTTACGACTATTGCGTGTAAGTAAAACCACAGTACTAGTATCTACAGTATTCTAACTTCTTACAAACGCACGAAACGCAAGTTGTACCTACGCACCACGATTTCGGTATGCACTCGGTACCCAACAGCTAGCGAATGTGCCATAATGGCGAATGGGCGATGTGACGTTTTTTAAGCAGTGGCTCTTTTATTTAAATAATAATGTAGCGAAGGGCAGTTATAAACTATATTAGCTGTTTTTGATTGCTTTAAATGTGCATAAACACGTCCAGTGTTAATATTTTTTATTTTGGTTGGTAAAATATTATTCAGTGTGAAATTTATAACTATTATTTGTGTTCGATTTATTATTAAGCCTCTTAAATATTAAAAGAACGCGTTGTTTTTTACCTTAATCTACTGAATAAAATACATAATAAGTAAGAAAGAAAGTCAAGTATACAGATGTATTAAAATTCTTTAGGCGGGTAGCCCTAACGCGAACTCTCGTCCAGCGCGTCTGTAGGTATAAAATTCAAGGACACGGCAGAGTTAGACTACTGTATGATATTAATACTGTGGTAAAACGTAAGTCAACGTCCATTTTCTGTTATTGCAACGATATTTATGTTAATATCCAAATATTTCGGATATAGAAGCGAGACCCTTCCTTATGGGGACGTTTATGGCCGATTAATCTTATACGAGTGAGTTTCAACGGAAACAGACCATCTTATTAACGATGAACATGGATTTAAGAAGAAATAGATAACATTTCAATCTTGACTCTATTTAATTTATTTTAATGTAATTTTAATTTGACTTAATCTTAAAACAACAATAATTTTAGCCTATTTTATATATATTTTTTAAGTAATGTTCTCTGTATTATTGTTTGACATAATTTGATAATTTGACCTTCTATTTGGATTGTTACTCGTTAATAATATTTCTACTAATAATTTGATAATTTTAATACCTAAATTTTGATAATTATTAAATAATTCATCTTTAAAATGAGAATTAATGTATATTAAAAGTAATTTATATATGTATACTAACACACTTGGCATTTACTAACGAATTAGGCTTTCCTGTAATGTTTTTTTTTATGTAATTTTTATTCGTAATGACAAGTAAGTAACAAATCTGTCCTTGACATTGCAATGCTCTAACGGGGTTATTCATGCACACACCAATAAATTTTTACCATCTATTCAGTAAGCATGATGAGCAATAAATCATTTGATTATGATTAAGACTATAGTACTTTAGAAATAAGCCCATATTGATGTTTTTGCGACCTCAATTCGCATTTTTAATTTAATCAAAAATAGCTCCACGAAATTTTATTGTATTATCCATCCAAAAAAAGACAAACCCACTGAGTTTCTTGCCGGATCTTCGCAGTTGAGGTCGTTTTCCGATCCGGTGGTAGTGTAAAAAAATATGTAACTGACAATTTGTAAGTGCCCCTGTAGGCCTATGCAAAATAAAGACATTTCATTTCATGCCAATTTTCATTTTTTGACTCACTTGTCCTTAGCCTTATTTCTTTTATAGTATCCCTTCAACTTAATCAATCTTACAAGAATTATATAAGTCGTTATAAGTCGTTAAAGAATATTCTTTCAATCTTCTTTATAAGTCTATGCATCCTCTTAACGGTTACCTGTATTAGGATACCCACAATAAATTATATGTTAAAATAAAAAAAAAATCTATCACAATGAAGTTTATTGAAAATTGCAGAATTACATGAAATACGTGTACTTAATTTATAATCTACAATGTAGAAAAATTGATGTCAAATTCAATCTTACCGACAAAGTCTCCTTAAATATGTTTTGTCATTTGGATCATTTACAATATCATTATGTCGTGACGGATGAATATGATTTTAATGGATTTCGCTTCAGAATGTTACAAATTAACATATAATAGTTTTAAAATCACCTGAATTCATCAAGTTATAGAAATTATGCTCTTAGCGATAGGAGCACATGTTTTGAGCCTATTTTCGGTTACTGACGGAGATATCGCGCGTCGATTACGGAAGTACTGGATCTACAAAGTTGAAACTAGCTTTTAAAGACCTAATGCATACCCAGAAATTTCCAAATCATAAAACATTAAATAAGGTACCTATTGCATTATGTGAACGAAGAGTTTTAAAATAATTGATTAAATACCGACCACAAAACACTTCTCATAATATAGTCTATTTTCTAGCGGTCTATGGAGTTAATAAGTGACGAGTTTGTATTGAAAAGGACAATGTTAAGTTCTTTATTAAGTGCGCGCTTTATAAGAAACGCCATAAATTGCGAACATCGGTTCTATATGAAATTGCTTAAAGATGTCCATGAGCGGCAGTGACCACTTACCATCAGGTGGACTGCATGCTCGTTTGCTACTTTAATCATATAAAAAAGTTTTAAAATAAGTTGTTTCTCGCGTTCGCATTCCATACACACACAATTAAATATAGTTTAGTAACATGCATGTCATTTAACTTTATTAAAACGCTATCTGAAATTTATTAACCTGCGTACCATTCTTTATTTATGCGCTATCTGAATCTTCTGAGTCGAAATCTACAAATTACTACGCTATAAATTCTGAGGCAACTTAAGAAGAATCGTATGTTGTTTATGGTGAAAAATGTTTGTTTTATAGACTTTACGGCGCTATTAAGACTATCTTAAGTAGCTATCTTTTCTATCACTCGATACTTAAGGTTAAAGGTTAATCTACCATACTATAAGCTACTTTGGCGTTTAAAGTGCACTTGCCATAAATAAAATGTATTTATTATGTTATGTTTTTATGGGGTAACTTAATCTTAAGTTTTATAAGATTTCTTTTAGTTAATATTATCTTTAAATTATCGAGAACATTAATGTCTTATCGCTAGGCCATGAAGCATTAGTTTGGACTTGTTAGCGTTAAGCGAACATTGAAAAATTTCGCCACAATTTGCAACAATTTTCGTAGCTTTACAAGATTAATTACATACATTTATTTCTCGCTCTGAAAGCTGTCGAATGAAATGCAAAGAATTGAATTGGTTGACGCTGGAAGCTAATAAGGATAACAAAATTTTAATATAATATTTGTTTCTTATATTTCAGTAATACTTATGAATATCTAACAGCTATAAATTGTATCTTAATTCTATATTAATATTTCGAGACTTTGAGCCGTTACATTAATCGTGATCACGATGAAACTATCGTGGACTAATGGTACCAATCTATCTATTCCACGTCATAGGTACTTTTGGAGCTGTGTCACACACACAATACAAACGGTTTCAAATATAATAATCAGAAAAAGATAAACAAGCATTTCCACTTACCATGTCAAGATGAAAAGTTTCATTTGAGACATATGTCGCTGTTGAAATAGGAAGTGACTCCATCCAATAAACATGGCGAATTCTAATGTATCTCAGGCATCCAGAAAACGCGGCAGAGATGCACAATAGAGACAAATTTGCACCCATTTAGCATCAATCACACCAAGTATCACTTAGCACGCGGCATCATCAAACTGCTTCTAATCAACTGGACAAAATATTATAGTCTTGCACCCAATTAAGCCCATTGAAAACCTGCTTTCCAGGAACAATTGTGGACCCATAAAAACAATTTTGAGAATTGTGAGCGAACCGTAAAATTTTAGAATTAGGACGATAACCTCCAAATAAATAGCAAAGGACTAAATAGTTGCGTATTAGAAGTTAGACATTGTAAAATTAATTGATTTATTAAGAGGAAAAGAAAGCATGACGAGCAATGACGCTTGACGAACAACAAAGAAAATTATGTGGGCCATTTAATTGAACCATGGTGTGATAAATTGATTGAAGTGAAAATGAATGGACGGAAGCCAAAGGTTTGATAGCAATGGCTATTAATATATTTGTTTTTGCATCATTAATAACAATTGCATCGGCCACCTACTTAGAGAAAACTGAATTACAGCATTACCTGAACGAAAGTTACATAAGAGTTTGAAGATATGTTATCTTGTATGTATACAGATTTACTTGTCTTGTCGGCTGTAGGCGTTCCATACTTTTACTTGTGTGATCATTGAAGACAATTGGAAACGACCCCAATATAAATCATACGCAACTGAAAACAATAATTGCAGCGATAAGGTGACAAACGACGATCCTTTGAATTGGTTCTAACCAGGACAGGTTTAAGTGGCGCGAAATTAAACGCTATCTAATAATAGGGGACAGTTCATTGAGTAAATCAGCCGAAATGATGTACTAGGTGCGGCTGGTCCAACGAGAATAGTTCGGTCCGTCGGACTGTCTCGCAAAATATCGGAGCTATTTTCGGCTGCGCGGAGTTATGTATTGTCACTACCGCCTCTGGATTTGGGACTAACGTTCGAGCGGTTATTTGCATACGTAACCTGTTTTGAAGCGGCTAAGCTAAGATTCTACGTTTCGGCATCGTCAAATTTACGACCAATACAATTTGCCGGCCTGAGCAGTCCCGACATGTGGTGACCGAAATTTGAAGACTCATTTTGAAATATATTTTGCTCTGTCGACAGCATTTGGAAGCGAAATAGAAACGGGAAAGTGAAATATATACATTTTTCTGTATTTCGGACTGGCCGAAATACCAAAGGAAATATATTATTGTTAAATTCTATATTCGACATTTCTTATATTACTATTACAGTACAGACAGTCGCAAATATCAGCATTAACGGAATATTATGAATTTTTGTAGCAGTCACTGCACCTTGTCTGATCATTAGTTGTATTAGTTTTAATAATACCTAGACAGCAATTTGGGTTTGAAAACATTATGATCAAAATAGTTCGGTTAAGAATTAAAAAAAAAACAGAAAGTTTCTCAGCTGTATAAAGTTACCAAATTTGTGACGGTCCGAAATTGTCACAGTTACTTTTATTTCAGATTTTTCTTCATAAAACCTACACATTTTTTTACGTACCAAGTCAGTGTAATGTAGCCTAAATGATCTTGAAGGAACACTCATGTCTAGTACAGACGCAATGAATAAAAATGCAGATTATGTACTTACAAAGTATTTTAAAGTATATTTCAAGCTTGAATTGCCAATGACCCAGTGGCCAATAGATGATCACAAAGCTGTGAATGATGCTTACTTAATGCGACACATGAACGAAGGTCAAACAACAATCGCTTGAGCTGTAAACAATATTTTAATCTGCGACAAAATGGTAGATAATAAACACTACATAAAACTACATTATGAATCTCCTCGTACGGAGAATAATTACGAGATAAGTGTTACAATTTATCAATGCACCTAATGGCAATATAAATATATTTTTAGCAATTATTTATTAAGTGATATGTCTACATTAATCACTTTGTATAGGTAAATTCATATCTAAATTTAACTTGTTAAAAAAAAGAAGAACTATTGGGACAAAAGGCACGGATGATCAGTCGGTGGAGTTTTTGTGTGTGTTATAATAAAAAAAATAACTTGTTGAGTTGACTTATTATAAGGGAGCAGTTTTGGAAAATATTACTATCTATAGTAATAAGTTAAATCTAATTAAATAAGCCCTATCTCGAACACTGGACTGTCAATAGCTGACGTACGGCTAGATGGAATTATATCACAGTGATTAACACAAGTATAGACTCATGTTAAACTCTGTGGAAAGAGTTCCACATATGTAGAGTTCGGGGTGTATCGTTAATCACTTGCTGCTCCTATACAAATTGTCGGAGGAGATCTTAATAAACTAGGTATTGATTAAAAAGAAGAAAAATATATCTGGTTGAGTCTTTTGCCGGATGTTCTCCAATGCCGTCATAGTGTAAAGAAAAATATTGTAACTGATTTTGTCCACGTAGGCCTATGCAGAATAACACATTTTACTTCGATCATAAGAGCTTCGACAAAATATTCTATCTGCTTTCCAAACCTAACGAATAAACGTACTCTCCAAAACATGGAAGCAGCCATATTACTAGCAGTCATGCATCCAACATTTGACTGACTGTTACTTTGTTGATTAATATAAACCCAAGAGCCTTTTGAGCATATTAGTCGGTATTTAGGATGTGCAAAATATAACATTTCGTTTGATCTATTTCGGATGCCGTTTGAAGCTAATTATTCGATTGCTTTCGGCCAATCGTCGAAGACGCCAATATTTATTTGCACAGATGTGGAAACTGAGGACGTATATTTATTATTTCTATTCAACGAACTCTTTTATTTTGACCACACAATCGGACGATTTCGAATGACACTTCATAAATATGCAAAACTGCTAAATCTTACTCTTTATTACTGAATAACACGCGAATAATCCACTGTCCAGACATTTTAATCTTATTTACAAAAGAAGCTTGCGTTCGTGAAATTTGTATTAATATTGAAGTTAAGTACAAAATCGGCTTTTGAGTAAATACGTTCGGATCCGTTTGTTTTATTTTGTTCAGACAGACAGAGTTACATATATTTGTATTAGAATAATGTTTGCGTTTTGATATTATTTCGATATGTTTATTTTGAATTAAACCTTATATGTATATATTTTTCCCGCAAGACAACAAAATACACGTACTATAATCAAAATGTAGTACTGATTTTGCATCACTATTTCCAGAAGATTATCCGGTCTTTGTTATGAAGAAATTATTATCAGGAAATTCGCTATAAGCATGCGAAGAAAGCACTTCAGGATTGTAGCATTACTTATATAGTATTAAATAACGACCAATAAATAAAGATTAACCTTTGCGAATAGCATCAACAACGCTTAGATAAAGCTGGATGCATCGCAATCAAATGAATCAGTAATTTGGTAGCTAGCCAGACAGACCTTACGTGTGAACACTAGAATATTGAGTTCAGTTGCCTCTTGCGACATCAAACATTGATTTATATCTATTTCCAAGAAGTTCAACTGATCTATTGGTTTTTTTACACGTGTATGCTTCTTCTAATGGCATGGATTAGGTGATACTTTTAGAAAGCTTTGAAGACGATGTTTACTAACGATACTGTCCTAGATATTTTTTTTATTTTCATCTAGATTAGATTTTTCTATCGATCGCAAGTCTCTTTCGAAAAATGAATATGAAATTGTATCTTTATCTCTACTTGCAGAATATGTCTGTGTTTGATCAATTGGTTTTTTATTGAAATCAGACAAGCTGTATAAATTGTAGGAGACAATTTTATTTAAATCTTTATGTAGTCTATATATTTCAATATAAAATTGTTAAATGCAATATCTTTACTCATTTATTCACTGTTTTATCTTCATCGGCGTTTCTTGCGATTTGTTTTTCAGTAACAAAAATACTAACACAAATTCCATGAAGACAGACACGTAGCACGTCGAACACATTTGTCTATCACACGATCTTACTATTACCGGAAATTTGATCCGAAACGTAAAATTTTTAGAATTTTCGTGTCTCAAGGTTGCGAGAATAGCACAGCAATAGATATGAATATTCAAGTGGTCGATGACCTCGATAGCGAAGTCATAATTTCTCTTTTTAAAATCCATAACCCGTGTACGAAATCTTCATTGATTCTTAAACAAAATCTTATTGATGTATACCAAACGTGTATTTATGGAAGTACAATTGTACTGTTAACATAACGTTTTCGCTTTCTAAATCCATGTCCCCCCAATAGGATATAAAAACGGAAACAACAAAGGATGAAAGAAAGGATGGCAATAGAGAAAATGTAAAACACCACACACCAATGTAGGAAACAGAACATAAGAATTCATCACTCAGATATCTGCTAGACTGAGAATTTAGGACTTTCTAAGAAGATCTGAAGACGGTTAACGTAATCAGTCCATCACATCATCACATGACACATAGAAGCTCTCTCATGACGACCCACGTGGCAGAACGTTCCCTTTAATGAATGGGTTCCGAGTTCGACTCCTCGGCAGACACATTTCTGAATGATGAATTTAGATTCCTGTTCTGGGTCTCAGTGTATGCGTTAACGTCTATCTCCATGGCACTCACGACACAGGAGAAAATTGTGTAAAATCCTAAATCATCTATTTACTTATTTATCTGAGCTTCCTAAACAGTCAGTTCCTTGCACCCTAACCTTCCCGTGTCAAGAACCAAAGCTAACCTTCGCAACATTGTAACGGTGTATTTATCTCAGTCCATTGCTTGGTCAAGTGCCAACGAAGGTGGGTCCTATTATGACGTTAAGTGTGATGAAGTTTGAATGTTCCGGTTCACTGAATTTTAACTGAACAACGTTGGGAAGGATTAAGTAACGGAGACTTAGAAATTTATAATAATAATGCTGTACACTCATAGCCCTACACTAGGATTTTCTTTTTGTCCTAGGTATTAACACACTTACGGAAAACACCCAGATCAACAAAAATCTAAATCCATCATACCTATCTTATACCTATTATAAAAAATATATCTTGAGAGCTCATTACATATTAAAATACAATAAATTCTGAGATAATATTAGCTTTAATTAGCCTAATGGTTGAAACTTGCCCTCTCGATCGGGAGGTCCGATGTTCATAACCAGGCTTTAAACCACTGATTTATGTGCGTATTAGAAATTAATTATCACACCCGAGAGTTCTTAAAAAAAATTCTCGGAGGTCAGTGAAGTTCACCAATTCGCACTTGTCCAACGCGGTGGGATATGGCCTAAAACTCTCCCATTCTGAGAGAAGAACCGTGTCCATAAGTGGGTTAACAGATATTATAAAAATCCCTTTAAATTGACGACTTGGTCAAGCTACGAAGAGTTGTATCCAATTCTTTAAAATCCCATCTGGTAATGATGATCTCAAAAATAACATCATCTACATTTATCGGCATTGGATCTGAACATTGGAAATCAAATCGACTACATCACTGTCGTTCCGTAAATACGTGTATATTATCGGAAGCAAAAATTTTATGCAATCGATAAAATTTTTGATTCAGACAGCAAATATTTGAACAGTCGTATCAATTATGTCATTGATACGGCAATACTTGAGGTGGCCACTTCAAAGTATACTAAATACTTTAAGAGATTACTTAACTATCAGTTACCTTATCAATGCGATACGCAAAAGATTCGGGGTTAGGTCCTTGGTCTGGTCAAATGACTAATCTAAACTTGTGTGTGCGACTGTGACCCACGTGACGCAGCGGTTATTGTATCGGTCTGACACGCAGTGGATCCCGGGTTCGATTACCGGCCAGACAGGTATCTGAATGATGAGTTTAGATTCATGTTCTGGGTCTGGGTGTTTGTGTATTCGTCTTTGTGTGTCCATGGCACCCACGACACAGGAAAAAATCCTACTGTGGGGCTATGAATGTAGAAAGCGTTTTAAGTTTATAAGTTTTCTGGGTCTGTTTGCGGCTCCAAGTTTTCTGTCTCTTTTATGTATACGTTTGTGTGTGTAAAAAAGATCATTAATTTCGAAGGTCAATAGTTTTATTACTTTAAGTTTTTTGCATTCAAGAATCTATCAATTCTTCACTTATTATTGTCTTACTGATTGGCATGGATCTAGTCTCAGAAATAAAAGGTCTTTGGTTACAATTCGCTACAATTTACACAACAATCGACCGCAGACGAGAACTATCAGCGTACTTGTGGTCCCTGCAAAGGGCATCCGGAGGAACACTGATTTTACCCAGTATGACTACAGCATATTTCCGCTACCTCCGCAGCTGAGAGAATCCCAAGTAAGTTTTCACCACGCTAAACAAAATGAAATAGCAGTTTGCCTCAATTCTTTACAGTGTTTTCATCGCTTCTAACTTCTTAATTAGGTATTGAATTACTGAAAGATCTAGGTACCCCCTGTTCGAACCATGAGCATAGCTAAATATCTGTTAAATTGATAATAGTGAAATCGATTCTGCGGTTCTTATTGTTAACTAGAACATAGTTTGCGGTGATCGCTTGGTATAATGTTCCAGAAATGTTAACATGTCCAATAGAAGAAAGTTCTTTAATAATCAGACACATATATCTAGTGTGAAGCATTGTTGCGTTTCTGAAGGGTGTGGTTGCTGGCTCACTTTCAATGATAAACTTAGTCCGTGGGTGTAATAACGCACCTGTGATTGGAATACCTTTAAATAAAAGATTGTATATGAAGTTACAATAAACATATGTAAAAAATCAGACATAAAAAGTTTCTGAAGTTAATCACAGATTTATTGCCTCGTCCCAGAACTAAGGCCTCATATAAAAGGGTGTGGTTGCGACCATCATAGTCCTCACGAGCAGCAACGCGTCTGTGATTGTCTTCACATAGAACCTATGTTCTGTATGAAGTTGAGTACAGATGTCCATGGGCGGCAGTGATCACTTACCATCAGGTGGGCTGCATGTTCGTTTGCTACTTGAGTCGGATAAAAAAAAGTAGACCGACAACCACATCGTTCAACCGAAATGTAAACCGCTTTACGTTAGACATGGTGGTGGTGCCTTCTAATTGAACACCAAGAGGATTTATCCCTTTGGATTGGATCCCAATAGATTGTCATCTGCGTGTGAAACGCATGTTAAAATTTGACTATTTGCACTTATGTTGTTATGAGTTCAAAGAATAGATTTGTCTACGTTGAGGTAACTATTTATAACAAAAGTGTGTGTACCAATTGCGGAAAAGGAACGAGCGAAACGCAGATCAAAGTGTCTATTCTCGTTTGAAACAGTCGTTGGTGGCTGCCAAAAGTTTTAAAAAGTTTAAAAAAGTGAGACTTGCGGCTGCGGCGTGCGACTGAGCCGTGCGGCTTCCGCAGTTTGAGAGTATTATAAAATTAATATTGTGACAAAAAACACAAGTATAAAATGGATTAAAAAAGAGTTGCGATTAATAAAAATATTTGATTTTATATATTTTTTTTAGAGCAGTGATAGGCTAATGGTTGAAACTTGCCCTCTCGATCGGGAGGTCCGAGGTTCAAACCCAGGCACGCACCAATGATTCTTGTGCGTATTAGAAACTAATTATCACTGCTTTTCGGTGAAGGAAAACATCGTGAGGAAACCTACACACTCGAGAGTTCTTAAAAAAAAAAAAGTTCTCGGAGGTGTGTGAAGTCCACCAATTCGCACTTGGCCAGCGCAGTGGACTATGGCCTAAACTCTCTCATTCTGGGAGAAGACCCGTGCCCAGCAGTGGGCCAATAATGGATTGATGCGATGCGATATATTTTTTTTAGAAAATGTAATTTAATAGACGATTCTTTATTGGTATACATATGTCGTAGGTAAGAACCGTTGCTGATGCTGGGCATAGGTCTACCTTACGAGGGATAAATCAATACGATACATATTGTTTTATCTCTCGTATGGACGCTAATACAACGCTATATTGCTTTAATGTGGTCTGGTGGGGCATTTTTTAGGTTGAGTTCTATTCTTTATAACGTAAAAACCGTTCATAATCTATTTTCTGTGTCAACATGCAGTCTATCAATTTTATCACTTTTATCGCGATCTCAATGGACTCATTTATTTACAATTGTAGGTTCAAAATAGATATAACAATAATAAAAACGAAATTTAAATTAACAATTTGTTATAATAAACCAATCCCGAAATTAACGTCTTCAACCAAAAAAATTCAAGATCAATACGTGATGATATTGTAATTATAATAAGACGCATAGTCATTTTTTTGCATATATAGAGATTTCTCAGTCTTGAAGTGTGGCACAAATCCACGTGTGTCACGCCGCAGCCGCACGCCGCTGCCGCACGCCGCAGCCGCAAGCCGGTCAGAATATAATTCCGTCCCTAATTGCCGCAGCCGCCTATATCTGTTATCACACGTCACGGGGTCAACGACTCCGCTTATCTTGTGTTTTCTTTGCGCTTTTCACGTATCTCAGAATCATGGTTCCGTGTGAAATATGTGGAACCGTGGTTTGTGTGTGATCTTTTGGTAAATGACACATGTAATAGTTTTTTTAGAATAGGGGCCATTCAAATTTGACGTAAGCAGATTTATTACAGTTATTTACCCCCCATCCCCCTTGTCAGCAAAAGTAAACATAGCTCTAACTACCTCCCCCCATGCTTACGTAAACATTTTTCAATTAGAAATGTATTTTTTGTACAGTATTGTAAAAAGTAAGTAACTAGCGATGACGTAATCATCATCTTTTTTTTTTGTTTTCGAGGGGGAAACCTTCAAAAGGTACCCGACGCCGTGGGAGCGACGCAGGGTTATGTGGGATTTTTACCGCACTAACACCCCCCGGTGGCCGTCCTCGGCGCTGAAAAGGAGGACTCCGGGATCTCGAAACGACTTCAACCGGAACTTCAACCGGACGTAATCATCATCTAGACCCCCTACCCCCCACGTCATCCAAAATAAGCAAAACAAAGACCTCCCCCCCCCCAATAGTGCTTACGTAATACTTGAACGGCCCCTAATACTTTAGCAATGCGCAAAATGTCTATATAAGATCTGTTGTTTTTTATTATTTTGACAGTAATGCATAAATAAAGAAAAAACAATAATGGCTCTATTCGTTTGCATGTATGCATATATTCTAGTAATAACCTTGTGATAGTTTTACTTAAATTTGAAAAATCTGCAAATGATTAGTTTTTATTTATAATAGTTTTTATTTTTTATATTATTTATTTACTTTCTTTTCATTGCATGCCTACTTACAGTAAAACTTATACCGATAATATACCTAAACCTAGATTTGCATTATCCAGCTAAAGATATGGAAGAGCGGTGCCTCCTGACACAGGCATACAAATGCTTACTAGGACGGCACCAAACACTGTTTAGTGATATAAAATTACATGTAGAAATGTAAAGGATTATTACTGTTATTTTGTAAAACTAGTGATAATTTCTGAAATAAAAACATTTTGACTTTTTTTGATTTTGATTTTGATTAATGTACAAAAAATTCTAAAGAAAACTTGATGAAATTTATATGAAAAACAATTTTGAAAACCTCAAAATTTATAATTATATTTCTAATCTAATAAATGTTAATCTAATATTGAATTTAATTAATTTTAAGTATGTGTCAATAAGTGTAATTGTTTTGCCGTTCTTTTTGACAATAAATTAATAAAAAATAAAAATAATAATAATATAATATTTTTACATTATTGAATGAAGAATATTATATGTTGCTTTCCGTAAATATATTTTTTCATTGACACCAAATAAAAACGTTTAACTTTTACTATTAACGCCAAAATAAAATCTTCGCTTATAATGTTTCAACTAAACCCCAATATTACGCCTTACATGCGTTTGTAAACATTCTAAGAGCCCCACTCGCACTTAACCGGTTTAACGAGTGACTCCCAAATTGTTTGGTTACCGTGACGTGCCATGCGGAATGTTTTATGAGTTACGTATTACGGGCTTCCGGTTGACAGTATGAGTTAATTAAAATATTGTTGAAGTTTTTATAAACGTTTGTTTTTTTTTATTAGTATTGAAGTAGGATACGAGCAGTTACCTGATGATAAGTGGCCACTGCCGCCCATGGATAATTTCGTTTAGAACAGGCGTTCTACCTGAAGTCGATCACAGATTGGTTAATACTCCCGAGGACTAAGATGGTCACCTCATACAAAAGTGTGCCGGCATCTACACCCTTATATCGAAACGCAAGAACTGCTTCACGCTAGAAATAGTTGTTGCGGTGGTACTTCCACGGTCGAACTACTCTGGTTCTACCACCTGTAAAAAATATTATATTAAAGTCTTCTATATCATTAGTATCAACTTTTAAAAATCCGGATAAAAACTTTTCATCTCGTCATATTACTTAAGTAATCTCAATGTTAAGCATTACGTGCTGACATATGTAAAAATTCTAATAGCCCCACTCGCTCTTAACCGGTTTAACGAGTGATTCCCAAATTGTTTGGTTGCTGTGACGTGCCATGCGGAATGTTTTATGAGTTACGTATTACGGGCTTCCGGTTGACAGTATGAGTTAATTAAAAGAACGTTTGACGTTTTCAAAAACATTTGCTTCAATGCTATCTAAAAACATTTTTTTAGATAGCATTGAAGTAGCAAACAAGTAGAACATGATGGTAACTGGCCACTGCCAACTATAGGCAACTGTAAGCCATAACTGCAATGTCCTAGGACTTCATCTTCGTTTTTATCCGATCTAAGTAGCAAACGAACATGCAGTCCACCTGATGGTAAGCGGTCACTGCCGCCCATGGACTGTACTGTAAGCAACTTCAAACTGAACATGGGTTCTATCTGAAGTCAATCACAGATGCGTTGCTTCTTTTGAGGACTATGATGGTTGTGTGTGCTAGTGTAGTTCGACCGGGGAAGTACTACCGCCACACCTATTTCTAGACTCAAACATTTTTTTGCGTTTCGATGGAAGGGTGTGGTTGCCGTTACACTTTTATATGAGGCGACCATCATATAAAAACAGTCCTCGGGAGTAGCAACACATCTGTGATTGACTTCAGATAGAACCCATGTTCTATTTGAAATTGCTTACAGATGTCTATGGGCGGCAGTGACCACTTATCATCAGGTGGACTGCAAGCTCGTTTGCCACTTCAATCAAATAAAAAAAATCTTTCTACAATCTTACAAACTTATAGCATACAAGCACGAACCTTGCACTTTGTGACCTTTTTTTAAAATTGTTCATAAACTATTTACATAACATTAAGGTATTAAATATCTAAGACTTGTAGGTGTCTGTAGGCGGTAGTGCCCACTGCACATCAGGTGGACAGGAATGTAGTCACTTCACTGAGTTTCAATAATAAATATATAAAAATGGAGTGTTTGTCTAGATTTTGCGTTATTGCAAGGTACCACACAACTATTTGTAGGCGTGAAATAATTTTTACATTTCTTGGAAGGGTATGTTTTTATCAGATCAAAGTAGCAAATGAGCATTCACCTGATGATAAGTGGTCACTGCCGTTCCTAGACTTACAGTCTAGTATCTTACGCATTGATTGACTTCAGATAGAACCCTTTTTATTAGAAGTTCTCAGATGTCTTTGAGAGGCAGTCACTACTTACCATCAGGTAGACTGCATACTTGTTTATTACTTAAATCCGATAGTAGACGACTCTATTAGTTTTCGGGTGCAGCACCGCATCTGTGATTGACTTCTTAGAACTCTTTGCATGAGAGGTGATTGAAATGTTGCAGTGACCACTTACTATCAGATGGAGTGAATGCTCGTTTGCTTCTTCATTGTTATAAAAAAATCGTATCGAATAGACAAAGCAGCAGGGTATTACTAGTTTAACACCGCAACAATGGGTTAAAAAAAAACGAAGAGATGCATCAACGTCGCAAAAATGAACTGGTTGTAGCTGACTTCGCGTCGAAACTTGATATGTTTCAGTGACATTATTGATTGCAGGGCTGGCAATTTTCCTTTTAATAGAAGTAGAATACGATACAGTCGGTCTGATGGTAAGGTGACTGTGAATAACCCTAGATAGGTCTTTTTAGTAGTTGTGACAGATGTGTCAAAACCTAAGTTGGAACTTAAACTATCTCAACACATACACTGGTCCGACATCAATAGGACTCATATTAATGCCCCTAGAGACTTCGTTTATCAAAATTGTCATGTAGATATTCATACATCGTCCCTGTAGTTCCGGGATCAGAATAGGGCTACGGCATCCCCTGCATGTCGTAAGAGGCGACTAAAAGGGGCTTCCGGGGTTGCAGGCGGCTAGAGTGAGAGCTCGAACCGTTCGGTCAGGCGATCCCGGAAGGACGGCGGTATATGTGGTCGGATACCGTCGTAAAGACTAGACGGAGCGGTGGGCCCAGCCGCCCATCTTGGAGGAGCCCGATGGGGCAACGCGCTCAGAGGATTCCGGTTGTGGTCGTTCCGAGTCCTCTTTATAGCGCCGAGGACGGCCACCGGGGGTTTAGTGCGGCAAAAATCCCACATAACCCTGCGTCGCTCGCTCCCACGGCGTCGGGTACCTTTTGAAGGGTTGAAGGTTCCCCCTCGAGAACAAAAAAAAAGATATACCTACATATAGATACAATTTTCATATAGATATACCTACTCGTAAGATCGTTTAACTGTTTTTCTAAAACAAGTTCCATCGATACCTCTCAATTAATATCTATTTTTCTAATATAGAGACAACGGATTATCTTATAAATAGCCGTTTTTCTAAAAACTTTTGCATAAATATACCACACTAATACACCATTATACTATCTTACTCCCGTGTCTCTGTCCGCTCCAGTCATGTTTACCATGAGTTTTCTTTGTTTTAATCTAGATAAAAACTACCTGTGTGTCAAGTTTTAGCGAAAGCCGTAGTTTCTACATGGGAAAATAACAAATATCCATACAAACTACTACATTTATAATATTAGTAAGTTTTTCGTGGCGACCCAAATGGTTGCCGGTACATTTTTATATGAGGCGACCATCTTAGTCCTCGGGAGTAGCAACACATCTGTGATTGACTTCAGATAGAACCCATGTTCTGTATGAAGTTGATTACAGATGTCCATGGGCGGCAGTGACCACTTAACATCAGGTGGACTGCATGCTCGTTTGCTACTTCAGTGAAATAAAAAAAAACCCAAATGCATTAAAATATTTTGTTTATGAAATCGTATTTTTATTGAATTCGGTGTCAAAGTCAGTACGAAATTGACACTTACAACAATTTTGTATTTTTATTGAAAGGAAACGAAATAAGAGAAGAAGGAAAAATAATAATGAACCAACTAACTTTAATACAAACGAATGGAATAGGTAACGTAATATTCATCGATGTTTGTCATTTTTTGGTTTTTTGTTCGTTAAATGTTTCATTTTTTGAACCGAAAACTTGAATTGTAAGGTATCAATTTAGTCAATTATGATAATATTTTTATTAATTTTCGACCAATTCGTTCAAAGAAGGAAGTGGCTAAACAGACAGCTAATTTGTTTAATATTTTTTATCTTGATAAATATTATAAGTATAAAAGTTTGTGAGGCTGTATGTGTTTTTGTTACTATTTCATGCAATAACTACAGATCGCACTTTTTTATCTAATTGAAGTAGCAAACGAGCATGCAGTGCACTTGATGGTAAGTTGTCACTGCCGCCCATGGACATCTGTAAACAATTTATATAGAACATGGGTTCTATCTGAAGTCAATCACAGATGTGTCGCTGCTCCCGAGGACTACAATGGTCGCCTCATTAAGTGTGCCGGCAACCACACTCCAACGAAACGCAAGAACTGTTTTCCGCTAGAAATAGGTGTGGCGGTGGTACTTCCCCAGTCGAACTACACTGGTTCTACCACCTTAGTTAAAATTTGGGACACAGATATTTATGACCTGGATCATCATCGGGGATACTTTTTACCACAGTTCTCGTGATCGAAGCGAACGGAGCTGCGGTAAAAAAATGTGTGCGTGTACTAGCGTACACTCGTAAGAAGTGAAACTTCTTTATGACGTTATTTTTCAAAAAATAATTTACTATATGCAACTTTACAGAAATTGGTTAAATGAAGTTAAATTAGATAAAGTTTAATAAAAGGCTTTTATTAAACTTTGTCTAATAATCTAATCTATAATAATCTATCTAATATCACGCGTGGTAGGGATAAGAAAAAGATGGCGCGTAACGAAAAAATGTTACACTAAATTTTTTTCCAACCCCGATAAAGAAGTTTCATTTTTTTTCCAACCCCGATAAAGAAGTTTCACTTCAAAAAACTAGTATTACTTTAAAATTATCTCCTTTACCCATTTTTGTCTTACTGCTGGGCACGGGTCTTCTCTCAGAATGCAGTTTAGGCCATGGTCCACCGCGCTGGTCAAGTGCGAAATGTAATTAAAAAATGTGTCAAATAAAACAGAAAGCTGCATCCAAATTCCAAGGATGAGTTACCAAATGCTGCCAACGTTAACATTGTAGAATTAAAAAAAAAAACAAATAGTTATTTTTATCTGTATACATAGGTATATGAAATCTCATAAAGTATTCGTAATCTTGTTGTTTTGTTTACTTATGAATATGCAATTCAGTAATGTATGTGGCAAATACATAAATAAATTAGAATTTTATACATAAATACCCATATCATCTAAGCATTCTTAGCCATAAGAATTATTAGAATGCTTTGAAGTAATTTGATAAAATTATTTAAATAATTATGTTTTATAAAAATATATTAGACACAAAGCGAAGTTAGCACTCAAACAGTTATAAGCATATTATATACACACATTAACTATTTCGATTAATTAATAGTATATCATTTATTTTTACCAATATATTCTATACTTGGAATGTAACTGAGATTAATAAAAAATACCAAAAGATGTGGCAAATGCCAGGAATTCATATCAAAAAGAACGGATGCATTTTAAAAATAACGTCCCTGATATAGAACACAAATGTTTGCATTGTTAACGCTTTTTTGTTTTTTATGGAAAAGCGCGGGAGATCTCTTTAGCGTAACAGATAAAAATAAAAATATTCATATTCTAAGACAATTCATAGTATGATTGATATTTAACTATAATGGATTAGTTAGTAAAAATAATACCAGATTTTTGTAAAATTTTATGTGATAGACGATTGGGTCTCCCATGGTAGATGTTGGGATTTGAATCACAGTAAATACTAGTCCTTTTTCTATCCAATATTTCATCTAGACAAAGTTTCAAAAACTTGACGTAAGCTTCTAAGAGCGCGTTCCAGAAGATGCTCACAAAGCCCAAAACGCCCAAAACGTCGTTCCACAAGACGACTACGGTCGTTGTGGTCGCGGCGAATACGTCACTCATGATGTCATGACTTATGTCCACGCGAAGCTCACGACGACTCCTCAAATAAGGTGGGTCGAAGTGATTATGTCAGTAACTACTTATACGAAATCATTTCGTACAAGAATAAAAACTATACCGTGTGGCAGTAGTACCTCTGGACTATAATTACAAATAAGCGGAAATAATTTCAAAACATTTCGATCTTGTAAATTCGAACTTAAGACTCATCCTCATCATACTTCATACTTTCATACTAATATTATAAAGGCGAAAGTTTGTAAGTATGTTTGTTACTTCTTCACGTCTAAACGGCTGGAGCGATGTTCATAAAATTTGGTAGGCAGTTAGCTGACACTCCGGATTAACATATAGGCTACTTTTTACGGGAAATATCTTCCTCCCACGGGACAATTGATACATCGATTTTTTTTACGAGGGCGAAGCTGCGGGGTACAACTAGTCTGAAATACACACGACTCTACTATCATTCGCAAAATGCATTATTAATTAAAATTGACATACCTTATAGTGATTAAAAATATGCGCAAGGGCATTCTTGCATAATAAATCATGTTTATACTTGTCTGATGTCAACATAAATCTTTTCAAATCGATAAATAATTGTTTTTATTTAATTTATATTGCTCTTGTATGGATAAGTAATATTGTTTATTTATTAAAAATTTACTAGGTAAAACTAGCAGTTTCGTGCAGAAATGTTTCATTTCATTGATTTCTTTTTATTTTCGCGTAAAAATCATGCCTAAATGGTTTCATTCGTTTTAAATGTTAACCGATATAAAAAAAAAATGTGTACTAGCGTACACTCGTAAAAAGTGAAACTTCTCTATGACTTTATTTTTCAAAAAAATAATTTGCTATAGGCAACTTTACAGAAATTGGTTAAATAAAGTTAAATTAGATAAAGTTTAATAAAAGGCTTTTATTAAACTTTATCTAATAATCTAATCCATAATAATCTATCTAATATCACGCGTGGTAGGGATAAGAAAAAGATGGCGCGTAACGGAAAAAAAAGATGGCGCGTAACAGAAAAAGATGGCGCGTAACGAAAAAATGTTACACTAAATTTTTTTCCAACTCCGATAAAGAAGTTTCACTTTCACTTCAACAACCCCGATAAAGAAGTTTCACTTCAATAAGAAAATAAATAGATCTAAAAAGAAAATAGTATATAGAAATATTAGTATATATAAAAGAAGAAGCTTTATAACTCCATTGCTATAGGAATACTAAATTTAGTTGCAGTAGTTTATGGAAATTAAGACAAATACGCAAACAGCGAACTCTGAATGATAATCTAAACATATCATATAGATACCTTACTAGGTATCGAACCCGGATCAGTGTCAATAAACATAAACATCACACTATCTAACAAGCATCAATTTTAAAATCGTCTGTATTTCACAACTCGATTAAAATAATCGTTCGTAAAATCGATAACACTGCGATGTAAAGATTGGAAATAATAAATAAAGAAAGTACTTTAATCGTTTTTATGGTTAAAACAGGTTAGTTAAATTAGTTTTTCGGTACGTAATGTACAGAGTTATCGATATTTATGTGTTCTCGAGTAATCGAATGACTTCGATCGGAAGTTGAAGATTACGAAAATACGTTAATGTAAATAAGAACGCATAAAATCTGTAAAATTTCAATTCGTTACTTATGAAAAAGTATTCATACTTTAAAGTAAAAAAATTGAGCTAATGTTTTTTTTATAATAATAATAATTAATAATTATTTAGATACTCAAGTAACTGGACTCAATAATTACATTCACATCATTTACAATATTTTGTCATATGTATTCTTATGCAATGATTAATGTATCGACAATCAAATCGCTTACTGATCATTTTCAGGATACTTTCTATTTAACGAGCAAACAAACATGCATTCCACCTCATAGTAAGTGTCAATGTCGCCCATGTATATCTGCAAGCAACTTCATATAGAACATGGGCTCTTCCTGAAGTCAATCACAGATGCGTTGCTATTCCCGAGGACTATGGTGGTCGCCTGTTAAAAACGTGAGCCGGCAACCACACCCTTGCATCGAAACGTAATAACTGTTTAGCGTAGAAATAAGTGTGTAATAAATGATTACAACATGCCAATAAATTAAAAAATATAAATATTTATCTAAATAAAAGTTTACAGTAGGTATTAGAATGACTCATAAAGCATAAACTACAAAAAAATCTATGCTTAATATGTACATAAGTCATGCATTTCGTAATTAAATTAATTAAGTGTGAATTAATATAGGTGGGTTTATTTAAAAACGAATACAAAATTCTCAATTCAAAATCATTATTTATCAACAAAATTGTATTTTTTTACGAAAATCGATTTCACTCAGCGAGCTGTCAATTCAATCTGCTCAATCGTTCAATCTTGGCACGATCCATTCGTATCGGATGACAGAGTGAGTGAATGAACCTTGTTAACAGATCACTGGGTAAATAAAACTGGTTCGTTTTCATTTAATTTCAAGTACTTACTGCTTTTACTTTCAAATTTGATGTACAATTATTTTGCATTTTTAACTGTTATATTTTTATGCACAACTTTATTACTCGGGTCAAAAAAATACTCCATAATTTAAATATTACGATTATTTATTTAAATAGTATTTTTTGACAAAATTTAATTTAATCAAAATAAATTCATCTGGTTCAGCCGTGTCAAAAAGTTCATATTGTTGAATACCATAGTTATGTATGTCCCTGAGGTCGTGTTCCGATCCTGTGGTAGTGTAAAAAAAAAATTATGTAACTGACAATTTGTAAGTGCCTCCTTAGGCCTATGCAAAATAAAGACTCATTTCCTGTAATAACCGCACTCTTTAAGAAACTACAACATAAGAACACAATTTTGTCATTTTCACAAAATTCAATTCCGCACTAGGTTTTTATTGTTATTAACGTTTAATAAACACATTTTATGATAAACACTTGGGTGCAATCCATTACTGTCCCACTGCTGGGCACGGGTCTTCTCTCAGAATGAGAGAGTTTTAGGCACAGTCCACCGCGCTCGCCAAGTGCGAATTGGTGAACTTCACACACCTCCGAGAACTATTTTTTAAAGCACTCTCGGGGGTGTAGGTTTCCTCACGATGTTATCCTTCACCTAAAAGCACTGATAATTAATTTTTAACACGCACATAAATCAGTGGTGCGTGCCTGGGTTTGAACCTCGGACCTCCCGATTGAGATGCATGTTTCAACCACTAGGCTATCACTGACTGTTAAACACTTATCCGTACTAAATAGAGATGAATGATCGTCGTTCAACAATCTCATCAATGGCAAATCTAACTGTAAATGCACTTAAATAAACCAAAATTCAATGTAATGCAAAAACGCCTAACGTTTGTTTGCAAAAACCAACATCGTGGAAAAACCGCAAAAAATTAAGCAAACCAGTTACATTTTGAATGAAATTTGAAATTCCGGTTTCAGTGAAATAAGAGACGAAAAAGTCAAAAACATTCTTGTCACAATTCCTCAATGAAATGAACCGGCAAAATAAGGACGAACGTGATTCGGAAAGTATTATTTGTTTATGGCAATAAAATGAACGATAAAATTTAGATTATTATTTTCTTCACTTGAAGTCAGGGTTGCCAAGTTAGGGGTTTTTTACCCCAGATTTAGGGGATAAAAAGTGGGATGGAGTTTTTTTTTAAAGGGTGTTCTATATTTTTAGGGGTACTTTATTATAACTTCAATAGGTGTTTTTACAGGTAAATCTCCCGCCAGGTCACATGATCATGCCCGACAAAAAAAAAATGGTCATACACTACACCCGATGAACCTTTTTTTCGTCGTCAAAGTCGACCTGATTCAGAAATTACGGGAGGTTGCCAACAATTCCAATTCAGTGTGGGGATTTTTGGGGTTTTTTTATGGAGGGTTTAGGGGAATACATTTTTGAGAGCTGGTAACCCTGGAAGCTAATGGACTAACGGGTAACACTAGACATGTATTATCTTAGCATTTATTAGCTGAGTACTGTTTATTAACATTTCCCACAATGGAAATAGTAATAAAATTCATGCGAATAGGGTAACTGTGTTTGACATTTATTTATTGCTTGAACCGTGAGAGTCCGATAGGACCTCCGATGGCTTTGACGGCAGAACCAGTGTAGTTCGACCGGGGAAGTACCACCGCCACACCTATTTCTAGCGCGAAGCATTTCTTGCGTTTCGATGGAAGGGTGTGGTTGCCGGCATTAATTGAGGCGACCATCATAGTCCTCGGGAGCAGCAATGCAACTGTGATTGACTTCACATAGAACCCATGTTCTGTATGAAGTTGATTACAGATGTCCATGAGCGGCATTGACCATTTACCATCAGGTGGACTGCTTGCTCGTTTGCCAGATGGGCGGCTGGGCCCAGCCTCTAGTCTTTACGACGGTATGCGACCACACATACCGCCGTCCTTCCCGGCATCCCCTGGCCGAACGATTCGAGCTCCCACTCTAACCGCCCGCAACCCCGGAAACCCCTTTTAGTCGCCTCTTACGACAGACAGAGGATACCGTATCCCTATTCTAATCCCGGAACTACAGGGACGATCATAGTTTATGACCTTGATTACCACATAGGATACTCTTTGCCGGATTAGAAGCAACCGAAGTAGACGATGCAATGACCTGAAGAAGACAGCGGGAAACCGTTGGATTCAGAGGGCACAGGACCGGTTGGAGTGGCGTCATTTAGGGGAGGCCTATGTTCAGCAGTGGACATCAAAAGGCTGATGGATGGATGAAGTAGGCGATGCCGCGGGACATACTTAACATCTTCAGGTTATTTCTATTTCATTTTAAAAAACGACAGGAGCAAAACTTCAAAGAACGTTATCCAAGATATCTATTTTTTTTCTTCCACGTTTCTAAGCATGTTCGCAAAACTAGTTTCCTCGGTCCTTCTGTTTTGACCTATCTTTAGTTCATCCCACAGACACACTGCTATATTCGTCCAGTGACATTTTACGTTTATGTTTTTTTAATGGCGTCGCGTCTAACGTGTCCGCCGTCTAATATGACTGACGTTTCAAAATGAATTTATTAACTGGCGCTAATTTAGTTACTTTTTGTTTGTTGTGTTAGTGTTTTGTTTGTTTGTTTTAAATAAAATACCTGAATTCGCAGTAAAGTAAATTTATAAAGTATTATTTGTTACATCCTGTCATATTTGAAATTAAACTTAAAACGATTTTTCTTTCATTACGTTGACTAAGTTAATTTATATATTAGCTGCTCTATCTTCAATTTCCAATTTTATTGAGAAAAAATTCTAATTTGCACATGTATGATGGTTAGCGAAATTCCCAATTTGCTTTTAAGCGTTTGTTATGACCATGTTTATAGTATTGTCGTCAACCTATTATTGTCCCACTGCTGCGCACGGGTCTTCTCCCAGAATGAGAGAGTTATAGGCCATAGTGGTTTATAGTATACCACCAACGTTTTTGACGACCCGCGTGGCCGAGTGGTTACCATACCGGTCTGACGCGCAATGTGTTCCAGGTTCCCGACTAGACAGGTATCTGAATGATGAGTTTAGATTCCGGTTTTGGGTCTGGGTGTTTGTGTATTCCTCTTTGTGTGTGTCCATGGTACCCACGACACAGGAGAAAATCCTAGTGTATGGCTATGAGTGTAGAGTGTTTAAATATTGATTTAGGATATAACGTTAATACTGACCAACAGCAGGCCTTTATTCATTTATTATCTATCTATCAATCCAGTCCTAATTTTCCAATAGTCCAAATGGCGGGCTTGTGTGTTGGTGACGGCAGTACACTTGATGTTACACATCAATTGTCATCTGTAATCAACTTCATACAGAACATGGGTTCCATCTGTAGTCAATCACAGATGCGTCGTTACTCCCGAGGACTATGATGGTCGCCTCATGTGAAAGTGTGCCGGTAACCACACCCTTCTATCGAAACGCAAGAACTGCTTCACGCTAGAAATAGGTGTGGCGGTGGTACTTCCCCGGTCGAACTACACTGGTTCTACCACCTTTTATATTTGTATGAGGTAGAACCTACGAATATTTGTAACATATTTCTATGTTAATCAATACATTCTATACACCCCTTATATTTGTAAAGTAATAAATTCTATTTAGGTACATCTGATTTTAAAGTTCTTCTGACTCAAATTTACTAGGAAAACTAAAAGAGTTGCAAAAAAGTGAGACTTAATTATTTTTCGGTAATGCCACAAACTTGTCGTTCCGCCATTTGAAATATAAACAGATAAAAATGCTTTTTATCACTTCTAATATTTCTTTTTTTACGATAATAGAAACAGTGCAAGGTACAAGCTCATACGAATTTCATGTATCATAAAAAGGCGAATGATCACGTAAATTTATGACAACGTAACCAATGAAAGTATATTCATGTATTCAAATATGTTTCACGGTCCTGGTATGACAAATTGTCATGTGTTTTTAAAAATTAAGGTAGCAAACGAGAATGTCCACCCGATAAGTGGTTACTGCCGCCCATGGACATCTGTAACTTCATGTAGAACAAAGATTCTATCTGAAGTCAATCACGAATGAAGATGCGTTGCTAATCTCGAAGTAAGTGATCGCCTCATACAAAAGTGAGCCGGCAAGCAGATCCTTTCACCAAAAGGCAAGAATTTCTTCGCTCTAGAAATTACTGTAAAAAAATAACTTTTTTTTTTGTTTTGGTGACGGCTTCTCAATGCTAAGTCAATTGAAAAAATATTAACAGTAAGTATCCTCCGAATAAATTGAACTAAATTTGCATTAATGCATACCTCAAGAAATACGTTGTAATTGCCTGCCTTTAAGTCTTCGTAGTATTACTCCTCACAGCCACCCTTTATAACAGAACACCAGCCAAGATAAAAATGCTGCTTTAAACCAGAAAAGTATGTTGTCGTTGCTGTGGAACCAAGAAATTTCTAATAATATTATGATTATAATGATTGTTTTAACTAAATTTTCCACTTAAGTATATAAGAAATTAAAGATGCTGGTTTTTACATAGAAACAGTAAATACATCCAAAAAAAGTTAAAAGTGTGCTAGTTTTTCTTAAACATAAACAATAAATCCATACCAAAAAAGCAGATGCGTTCTACGTTCAAAACTGTTTAAATTTAGAACGCAAAATAGAAATGTTTACATTTGAACCTGCGATATGTTGTCTGTTGCGTACGAAATTTCTGGGCGAATTAAAATAATTTTCTGTGCACGTTTTGTATCTGTCATCGGATCGCTTAGGATAATATGGAGGGCTTATTCCGTTGTGTTAAGAGTGAGACTACGGATAGTTGTATCGATATTATTGAATATTTTTTTCGTTTTTCACGCTCGTAGTAGTGTTATTATTTAATTGTTTTAATTTTTCACGCAACGGCTGCGAAGTGTGTTCTATGTTTATGTTCCGGTTAAATCCGGTTTATTGTATTGTGGCTTGTGATCTTCGAAATTTAAATCATAAAGTTTTTGTTTTTATACCTCACTTTTTTGAAAGTATGTGGCAACTTTCTTAATTTATGGTTTACTTTGGCTAACTTCAGTACTTCAATGATTTTAAATAACATCTAGTATTTGAGTTCCATACCGATATTTTTTAGGAATTTATAGTATTTAGCAACTTTCAGGGTTTTTCTTTTTAGCTACCCTGCGTTTGTTAAGTTAACCGATATTGACTTAGTAAATGTTTCATTGATTGTAAGGTGAACTGTACTTAGAATACGTTCTTGTTGGAGGCAATGTGTTTGTAACAATAAAGTTTTTGACGTCAATAGTGACTCATAATAGTTTCAAATTGGTAGATATCAAATACATGTAAATCATCCCAAAAATCTACAAGTAAATCACGCGTTACTTTAATGTCAATGAAGTCTGTTTTTAAACGTATCGGCTTACCAGTCAACAATTTGTAGACCAGAAGCTATTATTAACACGAAACTATTATTTGTTACAGATTGTGAGACCGCGCCCGCAAACCTCGAATCCGTTGCGGCTGTAACCGAGACTGTGTCGCAAATCCGATGGTGCAACACTGATTTAGAGGCAATCCATCATGCATTTGATGACGTGTGATAATCGATCGAAACGAACTGATTGTCCAACCTAACCCGTTTCCAAGCCAGACAGTTTAACATGTCAGTTAGCTCGCGTGTGACACCGAACAGTGGGTAAAATCGGCAAGTGCGCCAATCGTGACGTCAGTGGTATGCGCGTGCGCTGAGCAGTGACGGCGGCGGCGCGGCTGCCATGGGCGCGGCGCGCCATGCGCGCCACGCTGCGCCTGCTGCTGGCAGCGCTGGCGCTCGCCACGTGCGTCGCGGCCCCCGCCCCCGAGCCGCGTGCGCAGCGCTCCGCGAACCTCAGCCACATCACGGGCACCTCGCGAACGATACAGATGTTCCTCAAGAACCGCTATCTCCAGGTGCTGCCAGATGGCACCGTCAACGGCACCATAGAAGGCACCAGCGTTTACAGTGAGTTGTTTAGATGTTTTGCTATTTAGATGTTAAGGCATTCTCTAGGAAAATGTGGCGAAGTGAATCTCTTCTTATTTAACTTTATGGCACTTTCTGGGAAAAATAAGACATTTTCTAGAGAAATGTGGTCATTTCTTGTTATTTAACTTTTATGGTACTTTGTGGGAAAACTTGGCGAATTTGTCATTTAACGAAATTTGAATAAACGGGATTATAGGACACACGCAAACTTATAATTAAAATACTGATAAATGATTTATTTTATTGGTATACCTTATCAATCTCTTTAACGGTTTTTACCAAAACGATATCATTACTATTTTAATATACATGTTTTTAAGTATGAATAAAGTATAGAATCCTTTTTAAAAAGCTGCAAAACTAAATATATTTTACGATCTAGTAATTTATCTGCGGTTGGCTGCTGCACGCAATGCTTTTGATTTGAAATGTATCAGTCTAATGTCCTACATAAAGCATTATGAAACTACTGTTAGTGTCTACTTGTATTGTTGTTTATTAATCTTTTTGTACACATATTTAGGTAAAAATATCTGTTATGTTAATTATATTAAATTATTGTACACTTTAGGTCAGATATTTGATATTTCACGTACTGATATATGTGAAATTAGATGAATTACAAAAAAAAATAAACAAAGAATACAACCGACTTTCATGCCACAAAAAAGTAAAAAATAATTTAAGTACATGTTGGTTGAGAGCATACACAGTACTTAGTACATAGTCCCGAAGTCGGCGCTCACCATATTTTGCTGGATCACGACGAAGCTACATGTGTCCTGTATGAGCGTAGATGAGTTACAAAATATTATGCCGCTGTAGGATCACATGTTAATTAGTGGTATTAATGAAGATAGTTGTAAGATGAAAATTTGTTGTACGGAAAAGGAGTTGCATAGCTGCGAATAAATTCAGATTAGTTTTGGTATATTCGAGGGTTCATAAGTTTGTTGGCTTCGCTGAATTTCGCTGCGAGACATCATTCGCAACGATGAAATCCGTAGACGAACGAAGGTTACCGACATAGCTCTCAAAATCAGCAAGCTGAAGTGGCAGTGGGCCGGTCATATCGCTCGAAGGACCGATAACGGATGGGGAAGAAAGGTCCTCAAGTGGCGACCACGTTTAGGCAAAAGGAGTACAGGTCGCCCCCCTACCAGGTGGACCGATGACCTGAAGAAGACAGCGGGAAACCGTTGGATTCAGAGGGCACAGGACCGGTTGGAGTGGCGCCATTTAGGGGAAGCCTATGTCCAGCAGTGGACATCAAAGGCCTGATGGATGGATGGATGGAAGTTTATTGGCGATGTTGGCTAAATAACACTGTCACAGTACAATATGCAACTTCAACACCGACTGACAATAGACAGATTAATTCGTTGAATTTAGAAAAACATCATTTTGCACATTACCTATCCTTATACATATGTATAAACTGACCACCCACGTGGCGGAGCGGTTACCATACCGGTCCGACACGCAATTAGTCCCGGGTTCGATTCCCGGCCAGACAGTTATCTGAATGATGAGTTTAGATTCGTGTTCTGGGTCTGGGTGTTCGTGTATTCGTCTTGTGTGTTTCCATGGTACCCACAACACAGTAGAAAATCCTAGCGTGGGGCTATGAGTGTAGAAAGCGTGTGCTTAAACTATCTGTACCTATGCCAGATTTTAACGAAATCTTATAAAGTACAAAGGCATCAAACATTTAATATTTTAAAACTCAACCTTCATGAACACGAAAAACAGAAATGATAAATTAAAATAAAACAAAGATTAAAAGACAAAATACTTAATTAAATTCATAAATATTCAGTGTACATTTTTTTTGTTTATCTGTGGTACATGTAAAATTCCCATCAAAAAGTATTTAACATATGCCGCTTTGCATAATTAAGCTAGTTTGGGTAATTTAAACATGTTTCTTGTTTTAATGGCAACCAGACAACGGCTAGACAATTCTGACCTAATGTCGTGAGAGTTTCGCAAACGTAAAATATGTAGGAATTGTTAAAAAATTAACAAAATGTTAAATCTGCACAATCTTATTTAAGATTTAAATACATTTTGAATAAGAAATAAGTTTGTATAAGTTGGCACAGTTAAACAATTTCCAATGGGAAAAATCTACATCCCAATATAACATTATATATAACGAAGTGAAATGAGTGATGTGGCATCAGGATGGTCGAGGAGGCTTCATTATTGTCCATTCTTGATGATTTCAAGTAAAACATAGGAGTAAACTTCTTCGATTTATTCACAATAGAGGAGGTCCGATCGCTTCGGCGGTTAAACAAGAAATCCTCTTTACCGGCTTTCGCTCGCCTTTGTATAACAATGTTTGGTGGTGTGACAATAATAAATTTATGGAGGGTAAACTAAATTACAATTCTAAAAATCATTAAATGTTGCTAATTCAATAAACAAACAATTTTCGATCTTTAAACTAACTAAAATAATTAATATCGGCGACGTGTTTTTCATAAATACGCGGTGTCGCGCCGACATATATGATATGTCATTTTCCAGCTTCGATATACGAATAAACCAAATGACTTATTTCTTTCTAGCATCCATCCATTCATCCATCAGCCCTTTGATGTCCACTGCTGGACATAGGCCTCCCCTAGGGTTGCCACCTTTTTTTTCAACGATTAAAGTACATTGGCTACAAAAGGTATAAAGAAAAAGTACGTAGCTTCAAAATAAAGTACTATTTATATTATTACTTATTTTTTGGCTCTAGGATACTTTTAGAAGTGTGCGTGGTGATGGTAAGCAAAAAAAATGTAGATAATAATTTGACGCCCATATTTCTAAAAAAGGTCACCAAATGTAAATGTTATTCTACTTTCTAAATAAGGTAGCTACGGAAACCTACGGAATTTTAGTTTTATAGAAAACTGATTATTATCAAACTTTTAAATCACAGATATACAAAATAAAGTATTTTCGCGTACTTTATTTTCCTCATAAAGTTTAAAGTACAATTGCCCCGAATAAAGTACAATACTTTATAACAAAGTACGGGTGGCAACCCTAGCCTCCCCTAAATGGCGCCACTCCAACCGGTCCTGTGCCCTCTGAATCCTCTGAATCTTTTTCTAGCATAGACATCTAAAATTCATTGGATCTGCCCTCCCTCGGTCCTCTGCCAGTTTCGTCAATAGTCATTAATATATTGAACCACAAAGCCAAAAACACACTTCATTGCATCAAATTTGGCGGAATTCCGAATAAACTTTCATCTCTTTTTTTCACCCTCTAAGGGATTGATTTTCCAAAAATGGGGAAACAGATTATTGATTTTTCCAAACCAGTCTAGTCTATTATTCTTTTTGCCATGGTAAACATTTGAAGGTGCCACATAAAAACTCGTTTATGAATAAAGTTTTTATTTTATTGTAAGTTGAATTTAATTGTACTGATTGTGATAACTTTTAAATTTTAAAATTCGTATAAGTAGCGCTAGGTATTTTGCATATATAATCCATAAATAGAGTCGGTCTCCCCTGCTTCCTTTTCTTTAATTTAAAATTTGTGTTTTGAATAACATGGTATTATGTTTCACGATATATTATTTAAAACATACTTTATCTTCACAATTATATCTCATTTAATCTCAGGCTCTTATTTGGAGATAAAATTAATTTTGATTTGTACCTATATTTATAAATTATTCGCATTTGGATTTTTTGTTGTTTTCTATATTTATTTTGCGTAGTTGAGTTTAAGATATAATTTATAAATGCGATTAACATTGAATGTGATAAAAAATAAAAAAAATATCATAACAACAAAAAAAAAACAAAAAAAAGCTTGCGTTTCGTTGGAGAGGTGTGGTTGCCGGCACACTTCTATATGAGATAAAACCTATGTTCTATGTAAAGTTGCTTACAGATGTCTATGGGCGGCGATCACCACTTACCGTGGTAAGTGGTCACAATCAACTTCATACAGAACATGGGTTCCATCTGAAGTCAATCACAGATGCGTTGCTACTCCCGAGGACTATGATGGTCGCCTCATATAAAAGTGTGCCGGCAACCACACCCTTCCATCTCGCGCAAGAAATGCTTCACGCTAGAAATAAGTGTGACGGTGGTACTTCCCCGGTCGAACTACGCTGATTTTACCACCTTCATAGCGTGAAACAATTTTTGCGTTTCGATGGAAGTGTGTCGTTGCACTTTTATATGAAGCGACCAGCGACCATCTTAGTCCTGGGCATCGTCTTTGATGTACTCTTATTAAAAAAATACTTCTGATGCAATAGATTAAATACATACCGCTCGGGCTGCAAAGGGTGCCAAATGGACATAAACACATACACAAAGCGAAAAACATTAACCTCCTTCTGAAACAGTGGATAAACTTCATACAGCGACATAAATCACCAACGGTATATTTTTACGTTCGAAACGCATTTGACACCCAAATGGCTTCATAATAAGCACGTGTTACGACTTACATAAAAACCGGTCAACCGCGAGTCGGACTCGCACACTAACAGTTCCGTACTCATATCTATAAAAAGAGCAAAAAATCACGTATACTGTATGAGAGTCGTATCGTTTTTAGACAACTTGGCAATATGATAAACTTGGCAACAAATTTAAATTTAAATTTATTTTAATTTAATTTAATTTAATTTTAATTTTATTCCAGAAAAACTGTTTCTTTTCTTTTCTTTATTACTATTGTTATTATCATTTGACTTGCTTGTTACTCGCTCCTTTTTGCAAGCAGTCTTCGCCTATAAATGTAGTTACACTTAGCTTTTCCGTATTGTATAATTGTGTTATTTTTATATTTTATTTGGTGTAAACTATGTAGGTGATCAAAATAAATAAATAAATAAATAAACATGCTGTCATGTGTTTTGATTGAGTAAAAAATTGTTTGTTGTATGGGGGCCCTCATAAAAAATATTTTATTCTATTTTTAGTAAGGATATGTTGTTATAGCGGAAATAAAATACAACCTCTGCGAAAATTTCAACTGTATAGCTATCGCGGTCTAAAGAAAAGTTCTCGGAGATGTGTAAAGCTCACCAATTCGCGCTTGGCCAGCGCGGTGGACGTATAACTCTCTCATCCAGGGGTTGTTGAGGAGCTATCTCGATTCAAGAGATACAGCCTGGTGACAGACAGGCGGATAGTGGAGTCGTAATAGGGTTCCGTTTTTACCTATCACTTACGGAACCCTAATTACATATGCAGTATAATGTCTTACTGTCATTTCATAATGACTCTATTGTAATCAGTCGAAGAGCCAAGACTGTGGAGTTTAAGGCTTTATTTTGATGACTTAAGGTTGTATGTATGTAGTTTGTATGTGCCTTCGTGAAATGATACATCATTTTACCGCCGTAAGCGGTCAGTAAGGTGGTCTTTGTGATAGTCATCGTAAAAGCTTAATAACTGCTGGAGGTTCTAAACATTTGGTTAGTGATGTTATCATTAAAATGGAATTTAATTGAATAAATTATTAAATTCTGTGCACCTAGTGAAAACTGGTACAAGTCTGGTTTTGACATTTTGAATTTAGATATGAAAATTTTTAAACAAATATCTTTTAATATATCTGTTCTTAATAGCGATTTTTTAAAACGAGATCTGTAGAATTGTAAGCATTGTTAGAAAAATGGAAATCTATTGAAAGATTACCGTTTTCTACTTTTTTTTGTATATGACTGAAGTAGCAAACGAGCATGCAGTCCACTTGATGGTAAGTGGTCACTGCAGCCCATGGTCATCTGTAATCAACTTCATACAGAACATGGGTATCATCTGAAATCAATCACAGATGCGTTGCTTCTTTCAAGGACTATGATGGTCGCCTCATGTGAAACTGTGCCGACCACACCCTTCTATTGAAACGCAAGAAATGCTTCACGCTAGAAATAGATGTGGCGGTGGTATATCCCCGTCGAACTAACGGGTTCTACCACCTTGTAATATTAATAGAAGTGAATATGGCAAACATCAGATTTATTAGAGGCCTGGATAAAAATAGTGATGAAATAAGGATTGATGTACATGTTTATTAAAAACCAAAATACTATCTTTAATGGGTGATAATCCCATAAAATTGCTAGTGAGGTAAAATGTCTATAATATTTACCAGTACATTCTCAGATATAGTTATGTATATTATACATTTTATCTAAATATCTATATTTATATAATTTAGAAATTGTATATGAGTTAATTTAACAACGAAACTTATAACATGCGAATCTTGTTGAGATGTTTCATTCCATAATACATGAGCACTCAAGATAAAAGTTTACTAATTATTCCCTCTTGAAATTGCATTATGATTGTTCTGTAAGAGTTTTATTTCACCTCAATTTAAAGTAGACACTAAGATTGCCATATTCGTGAATGTTCATGTCTCAATTAAACGCCTTCGTAACACGTAATTAAAGACCTCAAAGGCCGTAAGGCCGCCTTTAAACTGGAGATGTAATCGAGTATTATGACAGTAGGGGATACCGAAGCCCCATTCTGATCCCGGAGCTACAGGGACGATGTTTTGTGGCCCTTTCTTTTTGTTTTCGTGGGGGAAATCTTCAAAAGGTACCCGACGCTGTGGGGGCCACACAGGGTTATGTGCGATTTTTACCGCACTAAAACCTCCCGGTGGCCGTCCTCTGCGCTATAAAGTGGACTCCGGGAACTCGGACCGACCGCAACCGGAATCCTCTGAGCGCGTTGCCCCATCGGGCTCCTCTCAGATGGGCGGCTGGGCCCACCGCCCCGTCTAGTCTTTTGTGGCCCTACGGTAAAGGTTCAAGATACCGTCTGTCAGTCCATAATAAAGTCTTTATATCTCACTGCCAAATTAAAGCGATATAAACTCACGATTTTGATTACACGGTGTGTGGTAACCATGTTGTTTTGAATCAGGCATTCCTGAATGAGTTTGTCCGTTATAAACAATTCCGAGAAAAGTCTCATCATGCTAATATTTGTGTTGGTACAATCGTTGTAAATAATGCCCGAAAATTTCTGTCATTTGGATTAGGGTTTTTTTTATAAGGTACGAGGATTTTGTACTTGTATTTAACGACACTTATGTACCTCTTTC
The DNA here is from genome assembly GCA_949699795.1 of Spicauda simplicius. Classification (NCBI taxonomy): domain Eukaryota; kingdom Metazoa; phylum Arthropoda; class Insecta; order Lepidoptera; family Hesperiidae; genus Spicauda; species Spicauda simplicius. The sequence goes on along the minus strand of OX453074.1, from coordinate 14,598,244 downwards.
ATACTGAATGTCTTCGTATTTTTTTATATACTACATTTTAAACATCTTTGTCATATCAGATTCTGAACTATAAGGAATTTTAGTTATTTTGCGGGTTTAAGTCAGTCGATTCCTTTAAATGTATTTAACACTAAAAGACCTGGTAAGTTTAAACCACGAAGGTTTAAACTTTGAAGTTTTTAAGATCAAATATCATCAAAATCAATTTGAAAGATATCTTTATCGTGTTTTTCGTTTGTTTACAGTACTTTGAATACCGTGCACATTACACATGTTGTATCGTAAAACGAAATCTTTAAAAATGCATACTATAGTAATTAAACTAGTCTACTAAATATGACAACAGAATCAATTTTGTACAACACAGAAATATCGCAACAATCCAAACGCGTCGAAAATCGTTACTTTACGCACTTCCCGGTAGTAATTTCCACAGATTGCACCCGTTATGTCAAGGAAACCAACTTATATTTGCGGTTTCCGAAATACTTTTATCGCCAATGCAGTCTCAATTACCTTTAAAACGTGCTACATGTTGATATGTTCGTGGAAAGAACTGCAAATATAATGTTGTGGTGCTCGAATGTTGTCTGGTAGGTGCTCTGATTACAACAATTATAGGGTACAAGTCGATTTGTCGGCGGCTCTGGTACAATTGTTGGCGTTTAGTGGCCGAATCGTATTATCTTTAGGGTTTCGTTAAAATATATAGAATGCAAACTTATATTACATACCTTGCAATCTATATTACCTCAAATGTTGAATAGATTATGATACAAAGCTCTTTAGCTCTGTTCTTTCCAGCTTTTTTGAGGTATTCGTTCTATCCGATCAACAGGCGTCGTGTACTATCAGACGTTGCGATTTCAAGACTTTATCGTATCCCAGTTATCTGTCCTACGAACATTGCAGTTATCTCCATTGAATAACCGCCTTTTCTCTTCTCCCTATGTCTTTTCTTTTTGCTTCCATTTATTTTCCTCATTATTCTTTTATTATGCAATCTGCCAATTGTGGCCAACCCTCTGTCACTTTAATATGTTCTGATTAGTTCTGTTTCCATTTGACATTGGATTGAATTTAAATCATTGGGTCATAGTTCATGAGAAGATGTAGGTTGTCGTAAAAGACATTTTTAGTCACGTATTACGTCACCACGTCTTCCTCGCCATAACTAGATAGACCAAAAAATTCTCAGTGACGTGTTACTTAAAGATATTTTCCTACACCATTGAGTGACAAATGATTAAGAAGAATCGTAAGAGTTCGTTTCTCATGGATTTCCAGCGTAGGAAGATGCTTCATTCTAACTATTCAGACAAACAAAAAATGAAAAGTATTACACATTCAAGCTTTCAGACGATACGTTGTAGTACGTAAGATTCATGCCTCAGATTCGTGTAGACGTAAATATTGGCTAGAAAAACAAGCTGTCTTGTAAAAATAAATAGCGCTAGGGAATTTGGCAAAGCGTTTGTCAAGTTCCCACCAGATGTGGAGGTGTATTGACCTGGACGAAGGCTAAGCGTGTCAGCCATAGGAACGCCATCTGGAGAAGCGATACCGGATGTATCATTTTTTTAGTAGAACGACACTTTTTTTATTAAAGCCAGCGCATACACTACCTACTTAGTTTTAGGTGGTGATCGATGTGCTCCAAACTTGAGTTTTGTAGTCCAATTAGAACTGGCACCTGTAAATTAATATAAAATTTTCAAAGCGCTGTTAAAATCTCATAAAATGTTTCTACGCGTTAGTCAATATAATTGAAGTCCTGAGATACATCAGATTATTTTTGAATTACATAGCAGACAGGTTGGAAATCATGGTAACATCAAGTGTTGAAAATGTTCTGTGTTATAAAATTAATGACCTATCATCGGATGGGCTGCATCTATTTACAAAGTCTATTTTGTTGAATAAAACAACACACATTTCATAGTTACATCATTTTTTCTAGACAGTGCCAAGAGTTTTTTAAAATGTTGAAATTGTTTTTATCATCACTTTTCTATAATATAATATTAAAAGATTATAAAGAGGCAAAGTTTTTAGCTATGTTCCTTTATTTGGTCTAATCTTCGGAAATACTGAACTTATCATGAAAATTCTTTCAGAATAAGAAAGCTACACTACTCAGGAGTACAATAGGCTATATCATATTATAATTGAACAATATATATAATTAACGTTAAATGAAGTGGGCACGGGTCAGCTAGTCTAGAATAAAAGACGTATCGGTAAGCGTTACGACAAAGTAACTCAAAAGTAGTCTCAAACTGATATGTAAATGAGAGACCATTGAAATTGTCTACTGTTTCTTCCCACTTTAACATAACAATACAGTTCAGAATTGACTGCTTATAATTCTTTATGGTCGTCCAAGAAACAAGATCAGCAAAACCTACGCCAACATGTCAAGAGTATCTGAAACAGAACAAGCATTCTAGTTTCTAGAATAATATTGGCTTGTTTTACAGCGAACTAGTAGCGAATAGAATATACAAATAAGAAAAAAAACACCCAAACGGTATGTTATTAAGATGAGAATATTACCTAGATATAACATAATCAAGGGGCATACATGTTGGAAATTCTTTAATCTTTATTAATTTTAATATGACAATATGAATATATTTAACAAGTAATTTAAATTTAATTTAATTAATTAAATCCAATTAAATTGTCCGAATTAAATTTACCTTAACTATAACCGTGGGTAATTTCATACTCCTCCGCCTGCGGCAAATATCTTAAAAACGAATCACTAGTTTTTGCTTTACGTATTAATATATTGATTAGAATAATAATATAATTAAATAGAAATCATTATATATATATTTCAAAGTGCACATGGTGATGAGCGTAGATATTGTAGATTTCCTTAATCAGACAAGTCAACGATTCCATTGATATATTTTTTGATCTATCTACCCGTTTGACCTTAAGACCGTGCCAGAGAAATCGACATACCTACATACATACACCGAAAAAAAAAACTTACACTCGTAAGAAGTGAAACTTCTTTATGACGTTATTTTTCAAAAAATAATTTACTATATGCAACTTTATAGAAATTGGTTAAATAAACTTAAATTAGATAAAGTTTAATAAAAGGCTTTTATCTAATAATCTAATCTATAATAATCTATCTAATATCACGCGTGGTAGGGATAAGAAAAAGATGGCGCGTAACAGAAAAAGATGGCGCGTAACAGAAAAAGATGGCGCGTAACGAAAAAATGTTACACAAATTTTTTTTCCAACCCCGATAAAGAAGTTTCACTTCAATTACCTATCTTCTGACGCAGAACGGTAATGATCCGTCGTTAGCCGCTCTCTATCAAACGCTTTAGTAAGTTCAAGGAAACAGAATACCAGGAGCCCATAAACGTCTTCGGTCTGTTCGTCCTACACAGATTGGAGATTAACACCATAAATAGCAATCGTCGGTCCCATCTGTGACGATGACGGATTTATTGGAGGCACACAGTACATAAATTCAGTGATGGCGCTTAAAGATATTTTGCGGCCGATTTGAGATTCGAGATATGTTCGGATACTTTGAATATGGTGAAAGAAAGGACTTAAAAACAATACGTTTGAAGACATCGGCTACCAGATCTAAAGCTCAGTACGCAACACCCGTTCCTATTGTTATAATATCAGGGTTCCGTACCCACAGGGTAAAAACCCTATTACTAAGACTCCGCTGTCCATCTGTCTATCACCAGACTGTATCTCATGGACAGCGATATCTAGGTAGTTGAAATTTTCACAGATGATGTATTTCTGTTGCCGCTATTATACAAATTCTAAAAACAGAATGAAATATTTTTTCGAGGGGGCTCTCATACAGTAAACGTCATTTTTTCCTCGTTTTTTATAGATAATGGTACCGAACCCTTTGGGCGCAATTCCGACTCACACTAAGGCAGATTTTTGCCATTACATATAGTTTAATTGACACGTAGTTCATTCGTAACGATTCTGAATTTCTGATATACATTGCCTTAATTTACAAGACTTAACATAGCCCAAAAATAAATTCATCTAAATCGTTTAAACAAGTAACTGGTGTTTCTTTGAAGATGGAGAGGACCTGATAACGAGTAAGGTCCCTAAGAAGTCTGTACAGTGGCTAAATATTTCAGTAAAAACATATAGTTACACATCTTACAAGAGACGGCAAGCGGGAGAGAATTTCATCTGATAACCAAGCGGCTACCGCAGACAGAACGGAGAAAAATATTTCGAAAATTGACGTTGTGTTATCGAAGAGTACTTTGTCTTGTTTTAACGCTTGGGTATGTAACGACGGTTTTATCGACTCATATTGTTCTCGGGAATTTTTGACTTTAATTTATTAGATCTGCATGATTTTGTAATTTTGAGTGGAATTTCTTTATTGTCGAATTTCTTATTATAATCGTCAATAATCTCCTAAATGCATTTGTGTTTTCTTTTGGCATTAACAGGTTACAAAAATATTAACAAATGACTTGTTAATTTTTTTCCCATTGTATTTAAAGGCCCAAAACTAGATAAATGTATATTTTCCTTAACATCAAAAGAGTAAGTAAACAAAGAAATTATTTTAATGGAACTTTAAATATCAACGATGCCATAATTTTATTAAGTTTATCAAATTTAAAGCAACCAGGAGAAAATTTCTACCCTAACAATAAATTTAGCCTTTACATTTTAAAAGCTCCGCTTTAACATAAATTATATCATTAACTTTAGTACATAAAAGTATTATCACTATTATTTCTGCTAAGTTGACGTTGACTTTTAATTTTCTCCTTTTGACTTTGCATCCTTCCTTTGAATGACTGGAGTCATGAATAAAAAACGCCAGTGAATCTGGTTAGCGGTACCATTACGCTGTCGGAGATCTCGTTAACAACCACTGTTTTACACTTGGCTCTTTTAATGACGGCACCAGGTTTAATTCCTTTATTGTTAACATTATGAATGTCATTACTATATTACAGCACCTTATTTTTAATTTCTTAATTTTTTGTCATTAAAACTATAGTGTCTCATTATTTTGAATTTCAACGAGATTCATGTTTTGATTTTGTAAATTAACTAGAGAAATACTCAAGATTATCTTTTTTGTTATATATCTAGATAATTCAGCGAAATTTTATTGAGGATAATTTAGTTCGATAATAAAGTGGATTGTAGAATGCTAAATTTAAATCTTACCAGATACCTTAACATTTTTGATTATCATAAACTTTTCTAATGTAAAAACCTTCTGTCTGTTTCAATAAAATGCAACTAAATCATAAAATTTGTAGTATACAACATAAAAACATGAACGGTGGTCCCAAACGCTGTACAAATCTCGAAACAAGTTTCTTACAAAGTAGTGTTCGTGTTGAGTAAGTTTTTGTTAATGATGTAGCTTCATTACTTGACGATACTACTGATATTTTACTTGTTGAGTATAGTTAAATTGAGGAAATGGTTTCTCAATTCATGACTTCACGGGACTCCTCATATGGTCGTCTTTTTTCACTTAGAAATAACAAAAGAGCGTATTGTCCAACTGATAATAAGTGGTTATTGCTGAAAATGAACATGTTGTTTATGTATGTCCAATTCCAGATTTAGCATCCTTTTTTTTTTTCGAGGGGGAAACTTTCAAAAAGTACCCAACGTTGTGGGAGCGACGCGGGTTATGTGGGATTCTTACCGCACTAACCGTCCCGGTGGCCGACCTCGGGCTCTTCTCTGGTGGGCGTGAACTGCTCACCACACCTTCTGGTTTTTGCGGCAACATGCAACCACACATGCCGCCGTCCTCCTCCTAAAGATAGACATAAATATTGCCGCTACTGATCACTAAGATGGAATGCCTGGTGTATCATCCTAAACTCTCGCCGGCACACTTTTACATGAGGCGACCATCATAGTCCTCGGGAGTAGCAACGCATCTGTGATTGACTTCAGATGGAACCCATGTTCTGTATGTAGTTGATTACAGATATCCATGAGCGGCAGTAACCACTTACCATCAGGTGGACTGCATGCTCGTTTGCTACTTCAGTCAGATAATAAAAACTCTTCGAATCAGGGCACAGTAGCACTTGACACTGATATTGTAAGACAGAAAAACATCAAAACAATCAGACTAACACCAAAAACAAGAGTAGATAATGTAGATTTATCATACAGATATCGTCCTGTCCGAGATCGAACGCGGAACAATTTTGCAGAACGTTATGATGATTAATGACCACTTCATCAGTATCACACATAGTTGTCAAATGTTGTTGAAATCTGAATCCATTCGCCGCTCACTTGTAACTCTTATGATGCACTTTCTTAGCAATATATGTAATTATTTCAGTAATAAAGTTAAAATAGTTGCAAATGATGAATAAGTTTCAATGCAGATTAAAGTAAGGGAAGGCATTAAAGCGATAGTTTTTTATGTTGTCATATAAATCATTTATTACATTTACTTCATGATCACGTACGACCGTGTCATATTTAAAAAAAAATACTTCCTAAAGACGTTCATTGTAACTAAGTCTTACTTTAGAATTATTTGTTGAACATTACAAGAATCAAAAGAAAGAACTCACATGTGTATAACGATTGCAAACAATGTATTTACAGAACTCTTTAAAGCATATTGATATTACTATCAATATCATAAGTATAAACCTAAGTCATATTTCATTACAGGATGATTAAAATCCGATAACGTGTGAAGTAAAAAATGTAAAAATAAGCAAGGAGTCACATTCCACATTAAATCGTTTTATTGGCACCCTATGCATTCTTAAATAGAATCAGCATACAAGATTAAACCTACAAGTTCTAAACGATGACATAATTGTTGGGGACGAACTAGTTTGTCGACTAAAAAAGGTATAATTAAGCATCAAAAGCGGTGAGTCAAACAATAAATTTTGCAAAGTTAACGATGCATACATATATTAGCGTTATATATACAGGTTGAACTTTAATAGTAAAAGTATTTGTTTAATGTTTTTTTTTAACCTTCGACTGTCATCTACAACATACATTTTGATTTCATGTTCGAAGGTGTGTACAAGTTCTCAGTGTTCCTGAGGTCAACCTCTGCGAAATACATATCTATAAGCTATCATATTTATAAAATTTTAACATTAGCTAAACTGTGAATTTTGAACGAAATGCAGTGTCTCTATGTTATCGTAAAAATAAAAGTCACGCGTCTGTATGCATTTTTAACGCTTATATATTAGTTTGCAGATGATCTATTCCCATGCAATTAATAACATATAATCCAGTTTATATTACAACAGGTTACTAGAAAAAAAATGTTTTACATCTGAACATTTTTGAAATCAGCTAACATTGTAAATGTTGAGGTTTTTAATATTAAAATTATTTCATTATTTATAAACGATCTAATTCAAGTTATAACGGAACGTTGGTACATCTACACCCTGTATAACTGCGCCGGCGCATCGCAGACAGGTAGATTGATAGCAACATCGCCTTAATATAGCAATTTACACCTGTTATGTGTATGACTTCCTTATAAAAGCTTTATTACGCCAAATCACACAACCAGCGGCCGATGATTGGTTCGTGAATGAATGATTTATTCGGTCCTGAATAAGAATTACGCGGTTCGTGGAATTTATAAAGTGAGATTTCAAATTGGATTTACGGGTACTCTGAAGGTTTACCAATTGGTTTACTAATCTCAAGGTGGTAGAACTAGTGTAGTTCGACTTGCGTTTCGATAGAAGGGTGTGGTTGCCGACAGACACACTTTCACATGAGGCGACCATCATAGTCCTCAGGAGTAGCAACGCATCTGTGATTGACTTCAGATGGAACCCATGTTCTGTATGAAGTTGATTACAGATGTCAATGGGTGGCAGTGACCACTAACCATCAGGTGTACTGCATGCTCGTTTGCTACTTCAGTCAAATAAAAAAAAAAAAATCGCACTTGACCAGCGCGATCGACTGTGGCCTAATCTCTCTCGAATGAGAGAGAAGACCCGTCTCAGAATGGAGAGAAGACCCGTGCCCAGCAGTGGGATAATAATGGGCTGACGAGACACTCTGAAGACAATTATTTTTGTGAAATGAGCCCTTAACAGATGTTGAATAGTTTTGACTCAGAAAGTTTGACTTTAAAAGGATGGACATAGCTTGTTATATGATTAAATTGAGTATGTTTATTAACTTTTACATGAGGCGACCATCATAGTCCTCGGGAGTAGCAACGCATCTATGATTGACTTTAGGTGGATCCTACATTCTGTATGTAGTTGATTACTGATGTCCATGGACGGCAGTGACCACTTACCATCAAGTGGACTGCATGCTCGTTTGTTGCTTCAGTCAGATAAAAAAAATGCAATACGCCTTTTATAAAGTCTTCAGAAAGGTATCTTATTTAAGGAGGTTAATACATTTTGACATATTATCTTAATGTCAATAAACGATAAATCTACCAAAAACGATAATTAAAGTACTTTCTATTTTTTGTTTCTTACGATTTTTTAAATGTCAGACGTATTAAGCATGCGCAAGTGGAACGCGCCGGATCGTGCGTTCGTGAATTTTGATATTCGCGTCATTTTTAAAAACTAGTTTTGGTCGCAATTTGGCCTTTCGTCTTACCCGATACTGTACACGTTAAAACCGTTATATTTAACCGCGTAAAGTTAAGAATGAGATATTTTGGCACAGATGTAGGAACAAGGTGGTACAAGATTTAAGAACAAGTATGTTCTATTGGGAAGTACTAAAGTCACAACTAGAACTGCTTTACCTGGCAGCGTGAAGCAGTTCTTGCGTTGCGGAGGAATAGTATGGTTGACTGCTAACTTTCAAATGAAACGACCATCTTGGTCCTCGAGAGTGGCAAAATATCTTAATACAAATAGAACCCCTGTTTTTATTGAAAGATTTATATGAAGTGGTCACTAACTTCCGTGGGCGAATATCCATGGACTTACCATCAGGTGTGGCGGTGAAGTCTCCCCTGTGGAACCGTATGCATTCTTAGAAGTAGGTATGGCGGCGATACCGTGTCGTTGGTCGGACCATGTATATAAATGAAATGAAATGTCTTTGTTTTTGAATAGGCCCACTAATGCACTTACAAATTGTCAGTTACATATATTTTTATTACACTACCACCGGATCGGAACACGACCTCAACTGAGAAGATCCGGCAAGAAACTCAGTGGGTTTGTCTTTTTTCTTTGTATATCTTTTTATGTATGTTCTACCACCTTTTAAACTATAACTTTTATAAATCTGTCAACAGCTTCTACGTTACAATGTTTATGCCCGTGACGATTCGTTCTGGAATCACGATTGGACTTTGACATTTAACGTCGCTAATTATAGTTTAAGAAACGTCCTTTAATTACGTGAGGTGATTTTGGTTTTTCGACTACCTCGTTCCCTTTGAAATGTAAAATTTGTCTCACTCTTCCGATTCAGTTAAACGTAAACAATCTGAGAAACATGTTTTAATTCATTTTTACCATTTAGGGAGTTTTAGACGATTTCTATTGAACTAAGATCTGCAACGAGAGTCTTTTCCAATACCTCTAAGAATATGTATGCAGTTCCATGATAATCGGATGAGAAGTTTTTGCGTGAAAACGTAAAAACAAACTTACATTTAGATTAATTATATTAGTAGGGTTTAAATAGAAATTTGATATAATATGAATAATAAGATACGTTGGCCAAAACAGGAGTGTTCATATGATCAAAGTCGGCCAGAGTCAATGATTAAATGGTCACTTTTAGCCACGAACACCTGTAGAACCGGAGTCCTAATGGGGTCGTTCACAACTATGTGATTACCATTACATTAATTTCAAATGCCCTATGAACATTACGCCTTAGCTCACAATAAAATATTTTACCATATCTCTAGTAATATGTTACCTTGTAGAACAAATATCATCTACAAAATAAATTTAAAAAATGTCATTGGGAATGTTTTCGTTCTAAGCCCGTTTGACTTCTTTCGCATAGAAGTGTTATGGTAACGTATAATTCTTCCTCTCCAAGTTGTGAGGATAACCCGCATGTAGCTTTAACAAATTGACAGCTGTATAAAAGTACCATGTGGTGTCAGACTTGATTAACACCATTCTCTCTCTTTCCGTGGATGTCGTAAGAAGTGACTAAGATAAACATCTAGAAAATGAGCTGCAGCGTCTTCCTGTGTTATATCAACACCCACTGTGTTTTTTTTTATCTGATTGAATTAGCAATCGAGCAATTCGAGCATGCAGTCCACCTGATGTTAAGTGGTCACTGCCGCCCATGAACATCTTTAATCAACTTCACACAGGACATAGATCTGAAGTCAATGACAGATGTGTTGCTACTCGCGAGGGCTATGATGGTCGCCTCGTCTAAAAGTGTGCCGGCAACCACACCCTTCTATCGAAACGCAATAAATGCTTCACGCTAGAAATAGGTATGGCGGTGGTACTTCTTCGGTAGAACTACACTGGTTCTACCACCTTTAAAATACAAAGCAGACAGGTAGAGGAGGCAAATGTCCAACAGAAGACTTCAAAAGGTTGATGGGTGGTTGGGAGTCATATATTACACATTAACCGAACAACATATATAAATTCGCAGAATTTGTGGACCATTAAAAGGTCACAAGCTATCTACTATCAATAAACCCTATATTAAACAATAAGTACTGATAATATTTGAATGAAGTTATTCTCAAAATATGTCAACAGTTCAGCGAAACAATAAACCGGGAATTTTAACATAATACAACTTCTAGCAAAATGTTGTCTAAATACAGGAAAACAAAACGAGTAAGGAGTAATTACAAAATACTGGTTTGTAATTCGCAATTTAAATAATCATGGTATTAATGCTATTAATGCGGAAGTTTATGATTAGATGTTTGTTGTTGGAGCACACGAAAACAACTGAACAGATTTGCATGAAAATTATTCCAATTATAGGTGACCAGCCGACCTGTCGAACGTCGTTTCGCCTAAAAGTAAAAATCTAAAATTATCTAGATTTCTCTACTATATTATACATGTTTTATAAATAAAAACCTTCCTCTTGAATTACTTTATCTATTAAAAAATCTGCATTAAAATCCGTAGCGTAGTTTTAAAGATCTAAGCATACATAGGGACAGACAGCGGGAAGCGACTTTGTTTTATACTATGTAGTGATGACACGGATTCGAATACAGGATTATTATTATTCTCATCCCTTTAATTGTATATTTTTTTAATCGTGCAAAAAAGACGAATGGCATAGCATTAGTTTTTATACGACATTATAAATCTGTTTTTTAAAAATACAAACAATTTAAATTCATTATACCTTGAATTGAATTTAAATTATTTGTATTTATACCCATAATTAAATATAAAAATTTAGGAATATTTGTTATTATTATTATTATATTAATACGTGAAGCAAAAATTTGTGACGGATTTTTAAGTAATATGCCGCGGACGGATTAGTATGAAATTTTGCACGGTTATAGTGGACGTAGAGAAGGAGTGCAGAATGTTAATATTTTTTTCAAATAACGCGTATATCATACATAAAATCAACTAAAAATACATTACACACACTACCATGCATTTGTCACAAACACATATGTACTATCGACCAAATTGAATCATGACCCACCTTGCTGACAGTTCGTTTGTAATTTTGGCAGAGACAAATTCGTTTTCTTGTCGGGCGTGGCGTTGCACTTATGACGTTTTTAATATTAATAAACAACAGAAACATCACTCAAAATGACTTTTCAAGAAAATTAAGGCGCTCTCTCACCGGGAGCGTTCGCGTGTAATGTAACATTATAGATTCCACTTTGAGCATTACATTAGGTACACTGCTACCTCCTTGACCGTATCAAAACTAACGCATTGATGTTACAAGTTGTATCAAGATACTACATATTGTAACATTAAAATGTTCGGTTCTGCTCGTTCATTAATATATAACGTTACAATCTGTATAACGTTACATTCCATGCGAATGCTCCCTATGTGGGAGCACCTTTAGAGTACGGATATTTATTTAATTTTTGAAGGCAAGGTTAGCGACAAACCCGGCATAAGACATTTCAGGAAATTACCAAAATTTTGTAAATATTATCAATCTACATATTATTATTAATACAATACGGCAAAATATGATTAGTGGGATGAATAACGAGAATTACGGATATTTCACAATTGAAAATGACTTGGGAAATCTTCCCAACAGTAACTTACATATTTATAAAGATAATTATTATTGGGTATTGGCAATGTTAATTTCAAGGTGGTAGAACCAGTGTAGTTCGACCGGGGAAGTACCACCGCCACACCTGTTTCTAGCGTGAAGCATTTGTTGCGTTTCGATAGAAGGGTGTGGTTGCCGGCACACTTTCACATGAGGCGACCATCATAGTCCTCGGGAGTAGCAACGCATCTGTGATTGACTTCAGATGGAACCCAAGTTCTGTATGAAGTTGATTACAGATGTCCATGGGCGGCGGTGACCACTTACCATCAGGTGGACTGCATGCTCGTTTGCTACTTCAGTGAAATAAAAAAAAAACTAATTTTTCATTTTAACGGTGTCATACACGTCAATAAAAATATTTATAAAGAAAGCACGGTCAGCGTCATATAAAATAATAACAAGTCGGTTTCCAAGACAACAAATGTTGAGACAAATTTCGACCTAATTGCGTTTGAATAGCTGGAGGAAAATAAGCATATGGTGGGTCATGAATCAATTTGTTCGATAGTACTTAGTAAATGAAATAGAACACTCAATGTCTTACTATGAAAAGACACAACGTCAAGAATGTCAGATGACATTTGATTTGAATTAGAGAAATATTCGTACTAATTTGGACAATATGAAGTTTAGTTTTTTAATTTAAATTACGGTCGAATTTCGGCCGATGCGACGGGCGACTAGTTATAATAATTATAATAATATTCTAAGATTTAAAACAGCTAAGTCACAGAATTGGGAAAATTGATATTTTTTAATTGATAACTCATATTAAATATAATATGTAATAATGAAATGATTAATTTGATCAGATTAATTTAGGTGAAATCTATACTAATCTATACTAATATATAAAGCTGAAGGGTTTGTTTGTTTGTTTGATTAAACGCGCTAATCTCAGGAACTACTGGTTCGAATTTCAAAATTCTTTTTGTATTGAATAGACCATTTATCGAGGAAGGCTTTAGGCTATTGTATAACATCACGCTGCAACTATTAGGAGCGAAGAAATAATGGAAAATGTGAAATAAACGGGGAAAATTATTCATCCTTGAGGGCTTCCGTTGCGTGCGCTGCGAAAACGGTACAAGATACCAAAAATATATGTATGAAAGAATTATTTCTCTTGAAATTATCTAAAAAAATGTCCGCGACAGTATATGTCTATCTTTTAAGATTAACTCACTAGAACCGTTTTTATGGTAATCAAATTCGGTCGAAATTAGTTAAGAGTTGTATCAACGTAATAATAATATTTGTTTTTGCGTCGTTATATCGTCGTGTAATAATACTTTTTGAATACGCGGACGAAGTCGCGGGCACAGCTAGTTAGTAATATACGCACAGTGACAACGAACGACAATAAATTAATCTATTTAAAGCGATCAAAGACCGATTAGATCTAAGATAGTGTTAGTACAGAAAAGTTTAAGAATGTTAATGATTAATTAGCATAACAAGACTGATTTTCTTGTCCTTATATTCAAATTTATGATAGACGAGACAAATTAATGGAGATCATTTTAAAAAATCCCAAGGAAAGGGAAACTCCTGAATAAATATGGTTTTGTTGACATATCGCAAACGATTGTATGATTTACAAACAAAATACGGATATTCTGAGAGCTGTATAATTTTTTCATCGATCAAACACAATGCAATTTTTCACATTTTAGACAAAAACATACTTAGTTGAGAAACGGAAGAACGAACACTGAATTTACAATACAAACCAGTAGTAGGTACAACTGGTTTAATTCAAATGGTACAGTCGTAGCGTCAAACAGTTTATGCGTTTTATTGAAAGGATGTTCATGTCTGCTTCTTTCTTAATACGAGGTAATCATTTTAGTCCTCAACACATGAAATACATCTGTTATTAATATGGTATTTAAATTCTATAAAAAAGAAACCTAAACCATCTAGAGATGACTATTTTAAAGAATCCAACTAAAGTATCTCCTATAACCAACACAAACATTAAAGACTTAATTCTATCTGTCAACGATTTAGGTTAAAGAGTTAATGTTTACTCTGTTTACTCGGAACACCTCACTTTCCACTTGCAAGGTTACCACGTGATTGATGATGGTGTCAATGATGACCATAATTTAAATGTAAATACACTGTCCGTATTGAAACATGGGGATCATAATTTACTTGTAAGCATCAATTTATTTATTAACTTGTCAAATAAAAGATTAAGTTCGTAGCTGATAAGATAAGAATTTAAACAGATGCGATAGTTTATTAAAGACTCTATTACATTGATGTTGATTTAGATACAGTCATACAAAATGAAGGGAATGAGCGAAAAGAAATTAAATTGGTGGGTAGTTGGAATGCAAGACAGGTAAATAATAATGTTTTTAATAACTTTATAATTACTATTTATCAAAGAAATTTTTTTGCAACGTAGGAGTTAGTGATTCATTTACATATGAAGTGCTTAATTAGACCCAAATAAGGAGCGGAATATTTTGCCGTAAAACGAATCTACGATTTTTTATATCTTTGTAGTACGCGGGCTTAGCATATAAATCATTTGTGATGTCTGTTATAAATTTTGCTTGATTAAATCTGAAATTTCACGTCTTTATATTACCCAAATTCAAAAGGATGAAAATTATTTTACTAAATATAGACGTATGGATATTAAATCTTTAAAATACTGTTGTACCATTCAATGGAAGTAGATTCAAGGAAAAGATTTAAGGTAAATAAAGAGAATTTAATTCGCAACAAGCGTTTATACCTAATTCAAATCCAAATGCAAATTTTATTTCTGCAAACCGTCGTTACGTTACAAGAACGTGAATCGATTTGTATCAATTTTGAAAGCTTTATGCACTAAGATCGCTACGTAATAATAATGATTGTATACTTATGCAAAATGCACAAATTTCAATTTCAAATTTCATTACTCATACCCCATTTGCATCCGTATTACACTAATTATGTCCAAATTAATATTCAAAGATATGGAACTGACACCTCGAAATGGTTTAGCTGAAAAAGTCGTGTCAATTGGATTTTAATCATAATATTAGCAAGTATGATTTCTTTTACGAGTAGTGATACGCTTTATCTGTACTTGTGTTAGATAACTTTTTACTTATATGGCAATTAAAACCGATCATAAAATATTTAAATCTATCTAATACTTTTGACACTACTTATCGAACTTTTTTTACTTAAAGCTAACGATAAGACAGACGGGCTACCTGATGGAAAGTAGTCACCGTCGCTTCTGGACATTTGCAACACTAGAGAAGCCAATGCATCTCTTGCTTTGAAAGAGAGCTCTTATCGCACCTTTTTTCAAGAACCTAATGTTCTAATGCTACTGGATTACCTCAAGAGAATTTCATTCCAGGTTAATTGTACGTATTCTTGTACGCCCCCAGTAATAATGTTGTAAACTGCCAATGTTTTTCAATGACAACAATGGAAATTTTCTTTGTAGCTTGTTTGACGATAAGAATCGACGTAATAAAACGTCATAACATCTGGCCCGCTGTTGTCAATCACACATCCCGTTATATCCGAGATAACTGGGCATTGCGTGTCCTAGTACAATTAGGGTTGATCAAGGTCCCGCTTTGGGGCCCGTACTTTTCAATCTCAAATTGAGTGATTACACCGAGTTAGATTTCCAAGAAATTAATTAGTATATGTGTCAAGAGAATTTGTGTTAACGGGTTTAGTGGGTTTGGCGTGACATAATAGTTCAAATAATTGGAATGAGGAACAATGGAAAATATGATGCTAGTGTGAAATTACGCTGTCAATATTCAATGTCAACGTTGAAAATGCTACTGTACAAAATGGAGGACCAAAACTATAGATAATACAAAATTTCTAATGAAATATTTTATATAAACATAAATTATACAAAATCTTGCGTTATGATAGGTGTCAGTTGAATAGTTTATGGTTGGAAGGTGGAATATTTATGACAAGTGTTAAAATATTCAAATAAGCGCGTTTACTAAATGAATCAGTGCTAATTTTGAATTTTAACATTCCAAATGTTCTAAAACATAATGATTTTCAATTAGAGTTAGATACAATTTGAAATTTAGCAAGAAACGAACTACAAAGTGGCAAAACCAGACAATGCATTACGAGTGTTTTATAATGGAATTAAAAATAAATGTCTGTTCTTGATTAAGACATCGAAAGTCATATTTTTCTGGTTGCATATTGTAATTACGATATTGAACTCTCTATACCTCACAACAAGATTCCAGTCGAAGGTATGACGTTCGCTGATTTGCGAATTATCATTGCGCGTATAAACATTAATCATAACGTCACTACTGGCTTTAATTGAATGATACTGATTACTTGTTTGTGGTAGGTTATCTGGTATTTTGTATTTGGGTTGAACGATCGGTCCGTGTGATAGCAGTGCAACTGATCGCAGTCGATCGGTTGTCGGAGATGCTATCTGCGCTATGGATTGAAAAATACGCAGCCTCATGGTTGGACTAAGGGCAATGGTATAAGGGCTATTTGCAAGGTTTCTTAATGTTAGTACTTTGTTTAGTTCATTTGTATGATTTGAGAGTAATATAATTCCGGAAATACAATGCTCATCTCACGTTATATTACCATTATCAACTCAAAAACGATTTTTTTTACTGGAGAGACGAATAAAATAATGCTTTTTTGTTTTTATTTTTTTTAAGAATTATTCAATAAATTAAAAGATCTATTTTAACTACGATATAGCTGTTAAAAATTAAAAACTTGATGCTCTATCAAGATTTTCAAATTTAAGCCTATTTTAGTTAAAACTCTATTTTTAATTTAATATTGACGAATTTTGAATTATGAGGTTATTAATAATATGTAGTTATCATCATCCGTTAAATATTTATATTTAAGTTTATTAAATATATAAATATAAATATTACCGGTTGCGATTTTCAATTACTTCGCAATATAGAAGCTATTTTGCATACTATTATATAATTCCTATGTAAGCGACCACCACCAGGTTGCGAGAGCCACACTTAAGTATGAATTTATGTGAAGCATGAAATTTATATGTCGCGCGACCTTGGGTCTTCACTTATACCCTTAATACGAGTTTATTATGTTTCCTCAAAACAATCGATGACGACCCGCGTGGCGGAGCGGTTTCCATACCGGTCTGACGCGCAATGGTTCCCGAGTTCGATTCCCGGCCAGACAGGTATGTGAATGATGAGTTAAGATTCATGTTCTGGGTCTGGGTGTTTGTGTATTCGTCTTGTGTGTGTCCATGGTACCCACGACACAGGAGAAACTCCTAGTGTGGAGTGTAGAATGCGTGTCCTTTTTTAATCATTGTTTTTGTTTTTGGTCATCGTTTTCGGCCATAACTTGCAATATACTTTGAAATGAGCGAAAAAAAGCACAATGAAGAACCATTGTACTTTTTTGGATACATAATAAACTCCTATGGGTACTGCTAGCCACTTCTACTGCAGCTGCGGTCGCCGACATCCGAATCAATCCATCCATCAGCCCTTGAAAGTCGCGCCAATTCGACCGATTCTGAACATTCGAATGGTACCTTTAAAGTGTATAAAAAGCCGTCAAGCCACGAATTGCCAAAAAATATCTCAGTATTTTTTTAAAGTTATAGGCATGAAAGGGTAGAAATTAATATAACATAATTGCAGTGATAGCCTAATGGTTGAAACTTGCCCTCTCGATCGGGAGGTCCGAGGTTCAAATCCAGGCACGCACCACTGATTCATGTGCGTATTAGAAATTAATTATCACTGCTTTTCGGTGAAGGAAAACATCGTGAGGAAACCTACACACCCGAGATTACTTAAAAAAAAAAAAGTTCTCGGAGGTGTGTGAAGTCCACCAATTCGCACTTGGCCAGCGCGGTGGACTATGGCCTAAACTCTCTCACTCTGAGAGAAAACCCGTGCCCAGCAGTGGGATAATAATGGGTTGACGAGAATTGTTAATAAAATATATTTTTAAGAAAAAGGTCACTGTTTATTTGATAATCAGGAAATGTTCGTTAAAAAAATATAAAATTCTAAAAAATAATTAGTATTTAGACAACTCAATTTAAATCAAATCAACGTGACGATGCATGCCGTGGCGACGCGTCGCCACGCCAACAGTCGGATTTACCCGCCACTATAGATTTTTTACATCAAAAACATGTGGATATGCCCTTATAAATTCTTGCACTAACATTGAAGCGTATATTTCGAAATATTTTGTCCAAAGCAAGTTACGGAGATAAAATGTTTAGATTACGTCTAATAATTTGTGGAGATTCGTTTTGACTTAAGTAATTAGGATTCGGTGATTTGGAATTGTCGTTAAAATAATATAAATATACCGAGGCCGTTAAAGTTAAACGAAATTGTTACTTCATCTATTCTAGGCGAAATGCCGCGTAATCAGTATGTTCTGATGGTTTTTTAATTACTCATTTAATAGATGTGAGTACGCATGACTATTTCCTGTGACTCCATATGCGCAAAATATAATGCCTATATTCTATATTTATTTCTGTTTCTGAAAAATGGTATAACTATCACTACATAGTATAAAACAAAGTAGCTTCGCGCTGTCTGTCTATATGTCTGCTTAGATCTTTAACTACGCTACGGATTTTAATACATTTTGTTAATAGATGGAGTGATTCAAGAGGAAGGTTTTTCTATATAATACATGTATAATATAGTGGAGAAACACTGATAATTTTAGATTTTTGACTTTTAGGCGTAACGAAGTTCGCCGGGTCAACTAGTAAACTAAACTGCCAAATCGACTTCTACGACCATAATTGTTAGAAAACAGGCGACTTCTTTATTTACTATATACGTTGGTCAGCTATCATAGTCAAAAGTAAGTAGGTAATCCCTCGCTTTTATACGTATAAATCGGCCCTACATTTTAAAAATATAATAATAATAATACATATTTATTTCAGACCATGTTGTGTCCATACATTTTGTTAGTATATAACAAAAAAGCTTATAAACTATGTTAGCTAAGAAAAAAAATATAAGGTATTGCTTTATAAGTTTTGCTATACCTATTGTTATATTTTTCATTGCAACCATTTCAAAATTAATCCTTTTTGTACTGATATCTTATTGCCTTTCACCAATCAATGATATTGTGTTACATTAATATTGCATGTACAATATTGTGTTGAAAGCATATTACTATATTGTTTTTGCAATATTAATAGTTTATGTTTATTAGAAATTTCATTATACTGTGTAGTAAAGTTATTGTCAGATAAATATTTTTTGGAGATATTTTTTTTAAATATTTTGAACCATTTTTTTCAAACATAAGGCTATCACTTCTCATCACCATAAAAAGTATATGTTTTGGTAACTACCGAACTGGAAACAAGAATCCTGTCTTATTGATCTAAAAGGTAACTTTTTGTTCACGATCGCCATTTATATCAAAAGCAAAATCCTTTACTATCCGACGGTCCAATTTTATCCACAATTTCGATTTTTTTTTCCAATAAAGGCCGAGAATTGAATACTTGATACATTTTTTTATTTGATTGAAGTAACAAACGAGCATGCAGTGGATCTGATGGTAAGTGGTCCCAGCCGTCCATGCATATCTGTAATTAATTTACATAATGCGGAACATAGGTTCCATCTGATGTCAATCATAGATGCGTTGCTACTCCCGAGGACTATGATGGTCGCCTCATGTGAAATTATGCCGGCAACCAAACCCTTCCATCGAAACGCAAGAAAATGCTTCACGCTAGAAATAGGTGCAGCGGCGGTACTTTCCCGGTCGAACTACACCGATTCTACCACCTGAAAAACGCTACTACTACATCTACTTGAACGACAACGGTTAAGGGTCTTTTAATTTATTTTTCATTTCACTTCATTCATAAAAAAGACGAAAAGATTTTTTATCTTTATCTGTCTCTCCTGCAAAATTTGCGCTTATGAGTTGATTTATGATTCTATCCAAGCAGCTATATATCAAAGCTACTTAGCGTTTCGAAATCCATGTAAGATACATAAATCTTAAGGTCTGGCGGAGGTCGCGATAAGCCGAGGTCACGACGCGTTGCAAGTGTATTGATTTTCGAAATGTTTTCAACAATGATTTAAGGCGAGTAGAACAATTTAGAGATAAATGTTTCCGAGACGCTTTTTTTATAAAATTGAACTAGCAAACGAGCCTACAGTTCTGATAGTGGTCACTGTCGCCCATGGACATCTGTACGCAACTCATATAGAGCATGGATCAACCAATCACAGATACGTTGCTACTCCCGAGGACAGCTGAGGCCATACGAGGTAAACGCCTTTAGGAATGCGGACGAGTGTTATCAGCGAACCCGTGCCCGTGGTCCAGCATTAGGTGTCCAGAAGAACACTGTAGGATATTACTGTATTATACACTGTATTTTATTAGGGCCAGTAGGAGTTCCACATATCATTTCAGGATCCCTCTTCGTGTACAAAAGGGGAACAACGCAAATATAGCAAACTTAAGGTAAACAGTTCGGAGTCCAGCATATCCTTTTCGTCTCTCTACTAGAGGAACTCGTGTGGGGGTTGAAAACGTAAAAAGGGGTCTGCTAACTTAAGTAATTAACTAATCTCATCTGAGATTAATTGTAGTGACAATTACTATCCTTACTACAAAAAGGTGTAAAGATATAAGAAACTCCTACTACATTTTTTTTAGGTGATAAATACACGCTTTCTACACCCATAGCCCCACAGTAGGATTTTCTCCCGTGTCTTGGGTACCATGGACACACACAAGACGAAAACACAAAACGCCCTGACCCAGAAAAGGAATCTAAACTCATGTCTGGCTGAGAATCGAACCCGGGACTCATTGTGCGTCAGACCGGTATGGTAACCGCTCCGCCACGTCGTCAAATTTTATAAATACGATCTAATAAAACTTGATTTAAAATTTCAACCATATTTTTCTTAAAACTCACTTTGTATACCACCATCGCACGCAGACATTGCAAACATTTGGCTAAATGTTTAACGAATTAATAGACACTTAGGCTCGCTTCCAACTGCATTTGAGTGTAAAATTGACAAAAAAATCACCCATTCACTGATTGTTATTGTGTGGTGAGACATAAACGTCGGGTAATTTAAACTTTTAACTTCGCTAATTTTGAATTTTGATAACGTTTGACGATGCATTCGGACGGACCGATACATGGACGGACCAATTCGCACTTGGCCAGCGTGGTGGATTATGGCCTAAAACTCTCTCATTCTGAGAAAAAACCCGTGCCCAGCAGTGAGACAATAATGTATCAGTATCAGTATCAGTAATAATTTATTATCAAAAACAGGTACATTAATGGTGTAAACAAATTAGTGTTATTGTCTCTCTGTTTTTGCCTACAGAGGCATACAATAATTTAATATGAAGATACATGTCAATATTGAATAAAAAAAAACATAATTAATATTTAGATCTACAAAATTGATTACATAATATATTTTATTGATTTTATTTTATTGATTACATAATGGGTTGTAAATGGACGATAACAAGTTGTGAGTGAATTGATTTTTTTTTTGGAAAATTTAAGTAGCAAACGCGCATGCAATCCACCTGATAGTATGTGGTCACTGCCGCCCATTGACATCTAAAATATACTTCATATAAAACAACGGTTCTATCCAAAGTATATCACAGACGCACTCATATGACGTGATAATTTTATTCTATGGAATACCTAGCTAAAATGACCACCTCATATAAAAGTGGACTAGCAACCACACTTATAAAGAAACACGGCAGCAGCTACCACTTACCATCAGGTGGACTGCATAATCGTTTGCTACTGCAATCTTATAAAAAAATGCGGAAGTTCATTTTTTTATATTTTATATTTATTTTATATAAATCTTTTAGTAACCGTAATATGTCGAAAACACATAAATAATTCAATCATATACATTTCTCAAAATCAATGCGCCAAATCTAATTAGATAAGATAACACCGGGACATGTGAATAATGATAATAATAATTATCTTGAGGTAGGCTTCTGGTGTTTGATATAGAGTTGTACTAATATTTTATAGCAGAGTTCTTCAAAACAACTATTATTTCAAAGGTGGTTCATTGTAGTTCGACCGGGGTGCTACCGCCGCCACACCTATTTCTAGCGTGAAGCATTCCTTGTGTTTCGATGGAAGGCTGTGGGTGCTGGCACACTTTTATATTAGGCAACCATCCAAGTCTAGTACCATGGCCACACACAAGACGTATACACAAAGACCCAGAACAAGAATCTAAACTCATCATTCAGATACCTGTCTGACCGGGAATCGAACCCGGGACCAATTGCGCGTCAGACCGGTACGGTAACCGCTCCGCCACGGGGGTCGTCAAAACCTTAACATCTATTTTTATATATACGTATACGTTTCCCTTATATAGGTTGCTTGCTGAATATAGCTTATATAGCTTGCAGAATTGATTGCAGATGTCAATGGGTGCAAATGACTATTTACCAAGTACACTGCGTAATTGTTCCTTGCTACAATTTAATAAAAAATATGTACAAATGTAAATACACCGTCGAACATATTTTACAAGTACAGACAGATAGATCGTTATCGGTCAAACGCGGACCGAAAAACAACGTGTTCGTCACCGCAGTGGTTGTAAACCTTTTTGTGACTTGTCTGTTTATAAAATAAGCGTATCTGGTGCATCGACACTCGGCACTCGCCACGCGCAAACTGGTCCGGCGGGTGCGACGCCTCACTTACCGAATATGATGTACCGCCAAATTGTCGGGCAAAAAATGTTTCGCGCCCCTACTATGGTGTTCAGAATTTAAATTTTTGGAAATTAAAATCAGAGGTTTTTTTTTTAATTTGTAAGAGTGACGTAAGAGGACTGTCATTTATAGATTTTGTTTCTTTACAAATGGAGTCACCCATTAATAAAGAACCCTTGTTCTATATGAAGTTGCTTACAGTTTTTTAAAAATACACACACACGCTTACACGCTTTCTACACTCATAGCCCCATAGTAGGATTTTCTCCTGTGTCGTGGGTACCATGGACACACAAGACGAATACACAAACACCCAGACCCAGAACATGAATCTAAACTCATCATTGAGATACCTGTCTGGCCGGGAATCGAACCCGGGACCCATTGCGCGTCAGACCGGTATGGTAACCGTTCCGCCACGCGGGTCGTCAAAGTTGTTCATGGTTGGCAGTGGTTACTTCATGGCCACTTTAAAGAACCAGTCTAATTCAACTGGGAAGTTACCATGGCCACGTCTATTCACCGATTCACTTTTATTTGAGGCGACCATCTTAGTCCTCATGAGTAGCAACGCATCTGTGATTGATTTCAGATGAAACCCACGTTCTGTGTGAAGTTGATTACAGATGTCCATGAGCGGCAGTGACCACTTACCATCAGGTGGACTGCATGCTCGTTTGCTTCAGTCAGAAAAAAAAGGCATCTGTGATTGAGTTCAGATAGAATCCTTGATCTATATAAGTTGCTCACTGTTCACGAGCAGTAGTGCCTTATAATCAAGTTAACTGCTTGTTTGTTAGCGACTTAAATCGTACAAAATAATACTAAATATTACCTGTATAAAAATAAACATCTATAAATACCAATGACTTTGCAAATTCTACAGATGGGCAGACCGATCGACTTTTAATAACACGTATGACGTCTGTCATTTCGAAGACAAATTATTTAATTGATATCTCCAAAATATTGTCAATTTTATTTTTTTAAACGCAGTCTCATGACAGGCGGTATCTGCCATTTAACGGTTTGTATGGTACAAGACAATATACAATAAATTTCTTTAGAAATAATAAAATAAAAGTTGATGGTTTATGAATTATAATTGACTAGTTTTAACCATTCAAATGTTAATATGTATGCAATGACACTCCTTTTTTATTGTTTAGGTTTTCTTTTTTTACTGTCTTTAATTTAATATATTGAGTGGTAGATTAAAATTACGAGTTATTGTAGGAATAATATACTAATTGGCAGGCTAAAATCACGAGTTATTTTAGGAATATGCCTTCATTAGAAATCTATTCGTTAATAGTGGATACACGAAATGAAATATTACATAGTTATGTTAATTGAATAAAAACATAAAAACCTTCCTTTTGAATCTCTCTATTAAAAATACTGCATTAAAATCCTTATTTTTTTTTTGTTTTCGAGGGGGAAACCTTCAAAAGGTACCCGACGCCGTGGGAGCGACGCAGGGTTATGTGGGATTTTTACCGCACTAAAACCCCCCCGGTGGCCGTCCTCGGCGCTGAAAAGGAGGACTCCGGGATCTCGAAACGACTTCAACCGGAATCCTCCGAGCGCGTTGCCCCATCGGGCTCCTCACAGATGGGCGGCTGGGCCCACCGCTCCGTCTAGTCTTTACGACGGTATGCGACCACACATACCGCCGTCCTTCCCGGGATTGCCTGACCGAACGGTTCGAGCTCCCTCTCTAGCCGTCTGCAACCCCGGAAGCCCCTTTTAGTCGCCTCTTACGACAGGCAGGGGATGCCGTAGCCCTATTCTGATCCCGGAACTACAGGGCGGCATTAAAATCCTTAGCGTAGTTTTGAAGATCTAATCATATAGAAACAAATGAAAATTACATATGTTAATTGATGAAAACATATGAAACAAATGAAATATTACATAAGTTAATTAAATAAAATACAAAATTATATGTTAAACGCGAGGTGAAGGGGTCAATATGCTGGTCTGACATGAAGTGGGTACTGGATTTGATTCCCGATATACAGATATCTAAAATAAGAATTGCAGATTTCTGTTCTGTGTCTTGGTGTTAAAAATCCTAGTGTGGGATAGACCCATGCTAGTATTTTAACACCCAGACCGTGAATATAAAAAAAAACGTTTATTATTACATGGATGACTTTTTACGACTTTTTCATTGGGTTTTTTTTGCTTCAAAATTTGTTTTTTTTTCTGTAAACACATTATTGTGGGCGCGATTAAGTATTTCGTTTTATCTAACACAATACTACATAGGTAGGTATATATTGTAAAAAAACAATACGTAACTGATTTTGATTCAGATAGCCATAGCCAAGCCGTTTATTCGCCGAATACTTGGCGAGTGAGTTCGTGACAACTCGTAGTAACGTGACAAATAAGGGCCGAGGGAATCCGGCGCGGGAGCTTCTTATGACCGACACGACCTTGTCAATTGAGTCACCAACTCGCGAATCCACTAAACAGGAGGATTTGTGTTACATTACATTATATTATGTTTTTTTATCTGACTGAAGTAGCAAACGAGCATGCAGTGCACCTGATGGTAAGTGGTCACTGCCGCCCATGGACATCTGTAATCAACTTCATACAAAACATGGGTTCTATCTGAAGCCGATCACAGATGCGTTGCTACTCCCGAGGACTATGATGGTCGTCTCATATAAAAGTGTGCCGGGAACCACACCCTTCCATCGAAACGCAAGAAATGCTTCACGTTGGTAATAGGTTGCGGTGGTACTTCCCCATACGAACTACACTGGTTCTACCACCTGTAAAAACATCTTAACGGTAGGCGGTTTGACGGTATTTGCGGTGGATTAGTCCTGATGGTCTTCTACTTTTGAATTCGGTATATTATTCGGTATAGTACAGGGGTTCAAACCCGACTTCCGATTATTGAGTTAGGTGCACATTGTTACATTCTATGTAAAATGTTATGTGGAAAACAACGCGCCTGAGAGTTAAAGCTCTCAAAGGCGAGTAAAGTCTACTAATTAGGATTTGTCTCGCGTGGTGGACTATAGCACAGTACTAGTATCTACAGTATTCTAACTTCTTACAAACACACGAAACGCAAGTTGTACCTACGCGCCACGATTTCGGTATGCACTCGGTACCCAACAGCTAGCAAATGTGCCGTAGTGGCAAGCGGGCGATGTGATGTTTTTTAAGCAGTGAATCTTTTTATTTATCTTTTTTTTATCTATTATAATAATGTAGCGAAGAGCAGTTGTAAACTATATTAGGCTTTTTTTGATTGCTTAAATTGTGAATAAACACGTCCAGTGTTAATAATTTTTATTTTGGTTGGTAAAAGTTCAGTGTGAAATGTATAACTATTATGTGTGTACGATTTATTATTAAGTCTCTTAAATATTAAAAGACCGCGTTTTTTTTTTATCTAAATCTACTGAATAAAATATATAATAAGTAAGAAAGAAAGTCAAGTATACAGATGTATTAAAATACTTTAGGCGGGTAGCCCTAACGCGAACTCTCGTCCAGCGCGTCTTTAGGTATAAAATTCAAGGACACGGCAGAGTTAGACTACTGTATGATATTAATACTGTGACTATAGCTTAGTCTTTTTCCTAGTGCCTTTAGAGGAAGAAGTTTTGTATCCCGTCTACGCTAGCCAAGTGGTGATTGATAGGGTCACAAACTTGAATGAACATATTTGTGTACTGTGTAAGGATCCTACTCATTCAATAATTATCTAACTGTGTTTAGTATCTAATTTATTTCCTAACAGTAACTTAGGCATACAAGTTAGTTTGTTATTGTCCTATATCTGGACCAAGGCCCTTAGTATCTGGGACGCGATACCACACGCACAAACGTACAACATAGTTCTATATGTTTATTTAATCGATAATTTGGAGAACTTTGTGATTTGGCTGCGATATTTTATCATACAGGCAAAAATTTGTAAGACTGCCTCTATGTTATTTATATTATTGTTGAACTAGACTAAATATACGATACCCATTATAGGAGTAAATGTGGCTGAAACGGGTGAAGCAGCGAGAACGAGCTAGTTTAACAGGAATTTTTACAAGTATTTTTGGGTTTTAAGTTAGAAAGGAATAAGATATCTACTTAGTGCTGTTCTGATATAGCACTAAGTAGATATCTTATATAGAGCAGCGATAGCCTAATGGTTAAAAACTTGCCCTCTCAATCAGGAGGTCCGAGGTTCAATACCAGGCACGCACCAATGATTTATGTGCGTATTAGAAATTATTATTACTGCTTTTCGGTAAAGGAAAACATCGTGAGGAAACCTACACATCCGAGAGTTCTTTAAAAAAAAAGTTTTCGGAGGTGTGTGAAATCTACCAATTCGCACTTGGCCAGCACGGTGGACTATGGCCTAAAACTCTCTCATTCTGAAAGAAGACCCGTATACGTGATATCTTATATATTAAGTCACAAAACCTCAGTCATAGCTTGAAAGGAAATAGTGTGCATAAAATTTCACGATACTCCTAAATTAATACAGCTCATACGTAAATTATGCAAATGTTGTATGCAAATTTAATTGTAATTATTATTGCAATGACTTCACGAAGTGATAATACTGATAATTAGATAAATCGGCGCGAATATAAGCGTTGAATAAACGAGATTTTATTAAGCACTTACACTTAAAATTGTAAGCGTTTGCAATTTGACTTCAGCTGTAACATCTTTTTTATAAGAACAACGCAACGATAGGCCAGACGGGTTGTCCCTATAATCTCGCGACCAGAATAGGGTATCTCCTGCCTGTCGTAAGAGGCGACTAAAAGGGGCTTCCGGGGTTGCGGGCGCCTAGAGTGAGAGCTCGAACCGTCCAGCCAAGCGACTCCGGGAAGGACGGTGGAATGTGTGGTCGCATGCCACCGTAAATCACAGAAGGTGCGGTGAGCGTGTCGCTTACCAGGGACGAGCCTGAAATAAGCATCGCGCTCGGAGGACTCCGGTTGAGTTCCGTTGGAGATCCCGGAGTCCAGCAGCGCTGAGGACGGCCACCGAGGGGGTTTTAGTGCGGTAAGAATCCCAGATAACCCGCGTCGCACCCACGGCGTCGGGTACCCTTGGAAGGTTCCCCCCTAGTACAAAAAAAGGGCAGACGTTACCTGATAGAACGTAGTCACCTCGCCTATAGACATTGGTAACACCAGGTGAGTCACTAATGCATCTTTGCTTTGATGTGCTGTCGTCCACCGTCGGCACCGTTGGCACAACGCGTTATTCAAAAATGCTTGCTAGAACTTCAATATTTGTTTATGAGCGCTGACGGTCAAGTGGTCAGCGTAACTCTAAATTACCAATATTTACTTCGAACAAGGCAAAATTTGTCGAGAATCGAATTCAGTTTTTATCAATTTGCCGAAAAATGCGCCTTTTATAAACATTAATCATCAAATCAACAATCTAATGTAATTATCGATGTTTTCTACGCATGTAATACATGTGAAAACAGCTTTTTTAAGGAAGACTTACAAATTATGAGTCTGCTTACTTTATCTGTGATGAAGTATCTGGACCGATTGTAGCTTATTATATTAACCTGTATCGTCTTCCGTAAGATATGAAGAGATCGCATTACATTACACTACTCGTGAGAAAATGTCTTATAAATGTTAATGTGGCATTTGAAAGTAAAACAGATTATTCCGGTAAATACTTCTATGAAATATTTGTCCGGATGGAGTGTTTTTATGTGAATGAATTTTATAAGTGACGGATAAATATAAAGTGCTTGTTTAGTAGCATAATGTTTTGTGATAAGTCCAACAAAATATTAATATTTTCACAATTTCTCAAACGGTTTCAACTTAAATTTAACTATCAGACAGATTAATATTAAATATAAGTTAACATTACTTAATAATACAACGATGTTCTATGTGGACTTTCTTATGGAAGTCCTTTTTTTTTTAAGTGGGTAATCCTCATGGATACCCAGCCGCCCGGGGCAGCAGCTGGGTTATGCCGGACTCTTACCGGCTAAACCCTTCTTATGGAAGTCCTAGGAGGTGACAAGGAAATGAAATGTCTTTATTTTGCATAGGCCCATGGAGGCACTAACAAATTGAAAGTTAAGTACATTTTTTTTTTCACTACCACCGGATCGGAACACGACCTCAACTGAGAAGATCCAGCAAGAAACTCAGTGTGTTTGTCTTTTTTCTGTGTATATCTTTTTTGCCATATTGTTTTTACATCGTTTATAAAAGTTAGCTTTTTTTATCTGATTGAAGTAGCAAAAGAGAGAGTCCACCTAATGGTAAGTGGTCACTGCCGCCCATGGACATCTGTAAGCAACTTGAAATAGAACATGGGTTCTGTCTAAGACAATCACAGATACGTTGCTACTCCCGAGGACTAGGATGGTCGCCTCATATAAAAGTGTGCCGGCAACGACACCCTTCCATCGAAACGAAAAAATGCTTCACGCTAGAAATAGGCGTAGCGGTGGTACTTCCCCGTTCGAACTACACTGGTTCTACCACCCGCGATATAAGCGACAGTATCTTGCCATATTTAAGAATTCAGTATATTTTAATTTCAACGACATGTCATTAGTTGTCAAGCCGTTTGGGTAGCGCGTGGCAATTGGATATACATGAAATGGACATACATGTATGTACATACATAAGTTCGAAAAACATTACCGTCCTTCCTACGCAGGTAAATGTTACTCTGATAAAATACCTAACTGTAATCAAATGTGGTATCGCATGATACATGCTGTAATTAAAATCCCATTTAGTAATCGTACTCGATATAATCTGACGAGATGTTAAGTACGCCAAATTGGATCACTTGTACCGTTACTACTGTTTAAAGCAGTTAACGATTGCAAGTTAGCTTTAAGTTTAAGGTCAAGTTAAACTTTTAACTGTATGTGTACTCTATATGATACATCTTGAATTTTTGGTCTCAATCGACCCATTCAAAGACTCTATTGCCATAAGGGACCTTTCCGCGTGGTCCTTTTTGACCAAAGACTCCTAGTTGACCCGGCGAACTTCGTTCGCCCAAAAGTCAAAAATCTAAAATAATCAGTGTTTCTGTACACATGTATTATGATACATAGAACTTTCCTTTTGAATCACTCTATCTATTAAAGAAATTGCATTAAAATCCGTAGCGTAGTTTTAAAGATTTAAGCATACATAGGGACAGACAGCGGGAAGCGTCTTTGTTTTTTACTAGGTACGTAGTGATTAATAAAAACCCTTTCAACTATAAGAGTAGATTAAATCTTCTATAACATTTCTCGATATCTCAAATTTTAGTAATTTTAAGTTGGTACTCCAAGTAAAAGTTTTATGGAGCGGCGACAACAATTTATGGAGGAGCGACTTTGTTTTATACTATGTAGTGATTTTCACAATATGTAGGTGACTAAGTAGCAAAAGAGCGTCCAGTCCACCTGATGGTATGTAGTTTTTTTATTAAATTTTTATGTGTACTTCTATATGTTACTTCGTAGCAATTTATGTGATAGTCTTGTTTCCAGGAAAAATAATATAAATACGATCTTTCTAATGATTTCATTAGGATTTTCCAGACAATAATAGGTTTTTAATCTTGGCCACTGGTATCAGAAAAATCTATACACGATTTTCTTTATTATAGGAGTGACACATGATCATAAAAAGCACCTAACAATTTTTCGAAATCTAAATTAAATAGCACGTCTTTTAGCTTCGATTTACACAGGAAAAATTGACCTCTAAAGTGTTCAATCTTCTATTCGGACGTTTTCCAGTTTGATTCCTCTTTTTCTGCATTTCACTATTAATATAAAAAAGAAATTTTCAACTATTATCATACTTATACTTATTATAATATTATTAAAGCGAAAGTTTGTGAGTGTGTATGTTTGTTACTTCTTCACGTCTAAACGGCTGGAGCGATTTTCATAAAATTTAAATTAACATATAGGCTACTTTTTGCTGTGGGAAAATATCTTATTCCTACGTGACAATCGATACATCGGTTTTTTAACGCGAGCGAAGCTGCGGAATTCAGCTAGTTAAACATAAAGCTGATAAAAGTACAGTTAACACGAATAAATTATTTTCACTACAAATATTTCCTAGCCTAAAAAGAAAGCCCACAAAACATAACTAACCAATTTATTTTATATCTCGAATCCATCAATAATGGCGTAGATGCTTGCAACACCGTAATTCTAGTGTATTTCATGTTCTAAATCACTCCTTGTTCTCTCAATCAAGCCGCAAAGTGCTTTGTCGGCTCCTCGTCTACTCATAAACTATACCTTAGCGGTAGGGTTGTCATCATGGGTTGCGTTTCTTTGGAGATCCCGGAGTCGTCTTTGTAGCGCCGAGGACCGCCACTGGGGGGTTTTAGTGCGGTAAAATCCCACATAACCCTGCGTCGCTTCACGGCATCGGTTACCTACCTTTTGAAGAGTCCCCCTCGAAAAAAGGTTGTCATCTGCTTCAAAATCTTGGTTTTTATAACTTGTTCTTATAAATGCGAATTTTGTGAGGATGTATGTGTGTTTGTTAATGTTTCACAAAACATACGTTATCTTTTGCAAAAATATGATACACGTTTATGACGTACAGATATGACAGTAGCGGACAAAGCCGCGGGACTTAGTCATTATAACATGTCATAAATAATTAGTATTTAATCAGTTCCTAAAGTGACATACACTGTATAATTTTTACATACGGCGCTTGAAAACAGAAAATAGAGGGGGAGGGAGGACTTGTTATATTAATAAAACCTGATGAAAGCTAATATATATTGTTTGTATTGCCACAGCCGGACATGGTGCTCTTTCAGAATGAGAGAGTTTTAGGCCACAGTCCACTGACCTGGCCAAGTGCGAATTGGTAGACTTCACTCACCTTTGAGACTAACTATTTTCAAAGAACAGGTGCACAAAATGTTACATGTTAAAAATTAGTGGCATTTGGAACGGCAAGTTTTAACCATTAGGCTATCACTGCTTATTAATAAATCTATAATTAACCGAAGAACCAATCGACAACCCTATAAAATCTAGCCGTTTAGGAACGCGTTTAGCCGATTTGCACGCTCGGAGCACTTCTGGCCAGCTATGGACAGAGTATTAGGCGCAAAGTATATTATAAATCATCCCCGATCTATCTGCTTTACACCTAATACTAGTCGTGTTAGGAATTAACTAGAATATAGTATCAAGAAATGTTTTACCGTAAACTATAATAAATATAAATAGTATAAATTTGTGCTTTCGTTGCATTTGACGACCCGCGTGGCGGAGTATCGGAGCGGTTACGGTCGCGCAATGAGTTCCAAGTTCGATTCCCGGCCAGATAGGTATCTGAATTATGCGTTTAGATTCGTTTTCTGGGTCTGGGTCTGGGTGAACATCCTACTTGTGGGGATATGAGTGTAGAAAGCGTGTAAGCGTGTTGTTAATATTAAATAATGTGCGTGTTTTAATCTTAAATTGTATGCGTTGTATTTTTATCAGGTAGTAGAGCCAGTGTACTTCGACAAGGGAGGTACAATCGCCACACTTGTTTCTAGCGTGAAGCAGTTCTTGCGTTTTGGTGGAAGGGTGTGCTTGCTGGTTCACATTTATATGTGGCGACCATCTTGGTCCTCGGGAGTACCAACGCATTTGCATTTGCAACTGTGATTGACTTCAGATAGAAACCTTGTTCTATATGAAATTGCTTACAGATGTCCACGTACTTATTCAAGGTGTTAAAATATTACTTTTAAACGCTTTTGTGTAATTTTGAACAGATTTATTTATTCAAAGACGCTGTCTTAAATTTGTAAAGGCTTGACGGCGTGATTGTACCTGGTCCTAAAAAAGCGCCACACAAACGTCGCTTCAACGCGACGCTTACGTTGCGGAATCGTAATATCGTAATATTGACAATAGAGACTTGCGACGTCAACGTCGCGTCTACACATCGTTGACGTCGGAGAACCGCTAACGCTCCAATGGGATAGCGGCCTAGATTTTAATTTTTGAGCCATATATGGCGTAACATTACAATGCTCTGTGTTCGAACTTGAAAATTGAAGAATGTGGAGACATACGAAGTATTTTGATCTCAATTCTATAAAAAGCAAATTTACGAACGTCGTCTACATAAAAACATACTCACCAATTATTTTGTTTAACAGCTATCTTAAATAAAGAGTGACGGATGCGTTATCTAAGGATCACATCTGAGCTACAATTAATCCTTTTTATAATTACTATAAATTGAGTCCTTAAAGAGATAGGAGCTCGTCGGGATAGGAATTTGAAACTTTACGGAATCATGGGTTTCGTCAACATTTTGAGGCATTTGACGACCCGCGTGGCGGAGCGGTTACCATACCGGTCTGACGCGCAATGGGTCCCGGGTTCGATTTCCGGCCAGGTATCTGAATTATGAGTTTAGATTCATGTTTTTGGTCTGGGTGTTTGTGTATTCGTCTTGTGTGTCCATGGTACATACGACACAGGAGAAAATCCTAGTGTTTTCTATGAGTGTAGAAAGCGTGTTTTTTTTATTTATGCTTATTCTAGAACCACGAAGCAATAATATCGCTGCCTTGCACAAATGATCTCATAATTAAAAATTAATCAATCTGGAGTTACAGATACAGTTTTGTCAAAAAAGATCTGAATTAAATTAACGACTTAATTATATTGTGGTCTTTCAAATATTTTTATTATTTTACCCTTTATAAAAAAGGCTAAGTAAATAAGAAGATGTTTCTTTGCTTTACTGCGGTTTATGACCTTTTACTTGAGTTACAGATACAATTTTATCAAAAAAACCCTTAATTGAATAAATGACTTAATTATACAGTAGTCTTTCAAATATTTTAGATATTTTAACTTTTACACTTCACTGGTGGTCTTTCAAATATTATTATTATTTTAACTTTTATACTTTACTTCTAAGGTGGTTTATGACCTTTTAAAATATTCTTATTAATCAAATTTCAATTATTAAAAACAAAATTCATATGACCTTTTAAAATATTTTATTCAAACTTCAATTATTAAAAACAAAATTCATATGACCTTTAAAATATTTTATTCAAACTTCAATTATTAAAAACAAAATTCATCGTTTAATTTTATTTTTCATTTGTTTATTAGCGTTATTGTGTTATTATTCAATCGATATTACGTAAACGTAAACAGGCACGTGTATGCAAATGTCCGGGAATGCCTATTTGTAAACCATTGTCGTTTACAATCGGTGCATATGGAAAAATATACATATCTTTTGTAAACGGAGAGCAAAGACTTTCTACACAACAATGTCGTTTTAAATTGTATTCAGTGATGTAATGATATCTGCATACTAGTAAAGTAAATAGTGGGAGAACCATTCATGGTTCGGTTCTGGTTTTGGGGGGCGTCCATTAGTAATATAAGGCATTTTTGTGCGATTTTCGACTTTTCATCTCCCTTTAGTGTCATGAAGAGAGATTTGTCCTAAAGTCCCCACTCACTAATCGTGAATTTGTGAGATTAAATCAGCAGAGGAATATACTTGATTTAATTAATTTTCTTGCAATTTTACGTTTCTTTTAGTCGACGGAACATTAGATTTCATTAGCTTGGATCCAGTACGTTATATGTCTTTAATGAAGAGTTTACAGCAGTGGTGTGATTCTGGTTCGAAGTATGTGGTAAGTGACACTAATATGAGACCCGACTTTGCTTGATATGATCGAAGAGGCCACTAACCACGTTGTACACCAGAAAGCAAGTGACTGCCGCCTGTCATATTTAACCAATCCTCGATTAAATCTGAATCCCTTTAGAGGTTGGCCACAGCTACTCGTACAGGTGGTAGAACCAGTGTAGTTCGACCGGGGAAGTACCACCGCCACACCTATTTCTAGCGTGAAGCACTTCTTGCGTTTCGATGGAAGGGTGTGGTTGCCGGCACACTTTCACATGAGGCGACCATCATAGTCCTCGGGAGTAGCGACGCATCTGTGATTGACTTCAGACGGAACCCATGTTCTGTATGAAGTTGATTACAGATGTCGATGTGCGGCAGTGACCACTTACCATCAGGTGGACTGCATGCTCGTTTGCTACTTCAGTC
This sequence comes from Spicauda simplicius, assembly GCA_949699795.1. Lineage (NCBI taxonomy): Eukaryota > Metazoa > Arthropoda > Insecta > Lepidoptera > Hesperiidae > Spicauda > Spicauda simplicius. Next base: position 14,563,046 of record OX453074.1, on the reverse strand, counting down.
AAATAAAAAAAAAAACAATACTACCCTACAATACTATTAGGACTAACTTCGAACGATAAATATTGCTTTACCACTTACTACATAACAGAACACCGAAGCGATTAACACTGTTGTTATGCACCTATTTCTAGCGAGAAGCACTTCTTGCGTTTCGATGGAAGGGTGTGGTTGCCGGCACACTTTCACATGAGTCGACCGTCATCGTCCTCGGAGGTAGCAACGCATCTGTGATTGTCTTCAGAACCCATGTTCTGTATGAAGTTCATTACAGATGTCCATGGGCAGTGGTCACTTACCATCAGGTGGACTGCATGTTCGTTTGCTACTTCGATCAGATAAAAAAAAACATTTCAAAATTAACAACTAAGATCAAAACATAGTCAGCTATAACGTGGATAGGTGTGACAGTATCCTGTTTACCCAGTAATCATATCTTGCGACAGTGAGTTAATATCTTCATTAGCTGCCCATCCGTCGAGGTCTTAACCCTGACGGCGCAGAATTGAAAACTCAGTGCCGCGATCATTAATCATTAACGACTATATTTCCTACGACCTGAATAGCTCGCAGATGCATTAGTGAAGCTGCAGAGCCTTGACAGTTCCTTCGTAACTTGATGGCGTAGTGACGAATGAAACAGTCTGGCTAGTGGGTTGGGGTTCGATCCCTGGCCAGACAGATGTCGGAATTAATTTAGATTAATGTTCTGGCTCTGAGTGTTATTGCCAGCTTGAGAGACCATCTTTTCTTCGGATGTAGCAATGTATTTGTTATAAATCAGATACAATTCTTGTTTTGTAAGAGGTTGCTTACAGATATTCACGGGCATCAGAGGACACATACCATCAGATGGTCTGCGTGGTTGTTTGCCACGTCAATCTTTAAAAAATATTCGCTTAAATGAAATCATTAAGTTCATGAACCCATGCCTAAAACAATACCTATTTCTGATATTATTACAAGTACACCTATTATTACTTGTAATATAAAACCATATTGTTTATCGTCACAACACAGAAGCAAAGAAATATAAGTATTTTATATTATACGATACGACACGGTTTGCGATACGATTACTTCACGCACCAGGCTATCATGTGTACGTTCTTTAACGGAATGTTTCTAAAAAATAAAGATCTTAGATGTGTTTTTTTTTAATCGGAGCCGGATTCGGAGGCGAAGTCAGAGAAGGAAGAAGTCAACCGAACATCCGTAAAAACTTCAATAAAAATCTTAATGTACTAACCGACCCTCACCGCTCTATTTTTTCAACAGCGTGTCCGTTTGTTTGTACAGACAAACGAGGGAACCTTAAAAAAATAAAAACGTAACCAAAATAATTGCAACACGTGGTACCAATTATCATTTTATATGGAATGAATCATAGTTTTATATGAAATTCGGAGTCGTAACGACGTTTCGTCGTATCCTACGTGTTATAAACTAACCACATACATATTACGGTTATACGGTATTACAAAAAAATCTTTATTAGAGAATAAAAATATATCGATGCCCGTTAGTCAAGCAGGAATGGTTATAAATATCCAAGTGGACTCTTTTTAAATGTGCCGGTGTTGGGTTTCGTTTGACATAAATTATTATTATTTTAAATACACACACCTAGTAAGATTCCTTGGATATGGAATTAACACACAAACATACATTTATATTCTGGATTTGGATACTGAACACTCAGAATATAATGTTAGTTAGACATTTAAGGAGCAGTGATAGTCTAATGGTTGAAACTTGCTCACTAGATCGGGAGCTTCCAGGTTCAAATCACAGGCATGCACTACTGATGTTTTCTAAGCTTATGTGCGTATTAGAAATCAGTTGTCACTGCTTTACGGTGAAGAATAACATCGCGAGGAAACCTTCACACTTAAGAGTTCTTAAAAAAAGTTCTCAAAGGTGAAGTCTACTAATTCGCACTTGGCCAGCGCAGTGGACTATGGCCTAAAACTCCCTCATTCTGAGAGAAGACCCGTGCCCAGCAGTGGTAAAATAACTCTTTAACGACAAGTAAAGCCTATTGGCTATATAATGAGCTAATAAGCTTGCGTAATCTAGTAAAAAATAAATAAATGTTAGAAATCAGGTTTTTCTAGACCGGTCTTCGTTAGATCTAGACTATGAAAAAGTGTGTTTGTTTAAAGAGGGTATTTAATTTGTACTGAGATACAAGTGATACATAATAACTGGTTTAAGCATCGAGCTTTTTGCTCTCAGACTGTTTTAATGCATTAAGTGTTTAAATATTTCTGTGCGGTTGATGAAAACGGGTATAGGTGTCATTTTTGTCAAATTGACTACATTTTTACAATTTTTTTTAGAAAATAAGGTGATCTATCGAAAGAGCTCTTTGCGTGGGGCGTTCCATCTTAGTATTTTTAATAATATGTGGTTGCCATCGCCATCTTAGTCGTTGCAACGCAACTATAATTGACTTCTCATTTGCTGCATAGTAAGTATGCAGTCCAATTTGAACAGATTCACCACAGATGTGTTTTTAATCCTGAGAACAGTAGAAACCCCTTGGACAAATATCTTTTCCTTACTTCATCTTTCCAACCAGCGCTTGAAACTGCTTCCGGAGTAAAACTAAAGTGTATACTACTTCAAAATTATTCACTACTGAGAAGTGTCTTTGCATATGAAATAATTAAAGTTTATTAGCTTCAGTGACTATCTAATATCGAAGTGACAGCAATGTATTAAAAATCCCAGAGACTCCATTCCACAATTATTAAGCCTGTATCGAAATTTTAATTAAAAAAAAAATAAAAAAAATATTAAGGGTGTACAACCCTTATCACTAAGGGGTATGAAATATAGACGTTGGCCGATTCTCACACTTACTTAATATGCTCACAAAATTTCATGAGAATCGGTCAAGCCGTTTCGGAGGAGTACGGAAACGAACATAGTGACACGAGAATTTTATATATTAGATCTGCTTACACGTTGTCAAAGCCATTTAATGTACGTATTTTTTCACTTGGGAATACTTACATAAGAAAATTTACATATCAATAAAAGTGACACATTTATCGATTTTAAACATAATATATTGCTTTTTAACATTTAAACGTAATTCATAATACCACTTCATGTTTTAGTATAATTCATTTTACAATTTATTATTCCAACATAATTTATAATATTTATGTTTAACAATGTATGTTACAATCATGTACTTTTTTTTTTTTTTTTTTTTTTGTTTTCGAGGGGGAAACCTTCAAAAGGTACCCGACGCTGTGGGAGCGACGAAGGGTTATGTGGGATTTTTACCGCACTAAAACCCCCCCGGTGGCCATCCTCGGCGCTAAAAAGAGGACTCCGGGATCTCCAACAAACACCACCGGAATCCTCTAAGCGTGTTGCCCCATCGGGCTCCTCCCAGATGGGCGGCTGGGCCCACCGCTCCGTCTAGTCTATACGACGATATGCGACCACACATACCGCCGTCCTTCCCGGGATCGCCTGGCTGGACGGTTCAAGCTCCCACTTTAGCCGCCCGCAACCCCGGAAGCCCCTTTTAGTCGCCTCTTACGACAGGCAGAGGATACCGTAGCCCTATTCTGATCCCGGAACTACAGGGACGACAATCATGTACTTAGGTATTCCAATTTAGAGACCAATACACATTTTATTAATAGTATAAATTCGATTTTTGGGTGTTTGTTACTCGGTCACACAAAAACTATATTTCGGATTTTGCTAACATATGGTTTTGCTAAAAGATGAACTTCGAATTTCCCGATCGAGATGGCAAGTTTCAACCATTAGGCTATCACTGCTCGATATATATTATTCAGTATGTAATTATAAGTTTAGTTTAATTCGTCAAATTATTATCTTATATTGTTCAGTTGATTGATGCCCTAAATAAATAGTAGCTATAGTAATCTTAGACGAATTCTAGAACGAACGCTGGCAAGTAAAGTGGGCTAACATTAAATTTGACAACGCTTCCAATGGACATTCGTCATTTCTATATTTACGAAGTTACTGTCACTTGTTATCGTTTTTGTTATTCGACCCACTCACTGATGTACGTTTGCTATAGGCTATGGAGTTTCATGTTAATATTTAACTAACTTTTTCTCGCAGCTACCCGTGCTTTGTTCGCGTTTATCATACTAATGAGTGTTGTGTTAATCTTATTATTATTTAATTATTGAAGTGAAACTTCTTTAGGCGCATGAGGATAAAATTTTTACAGATGAAACGTCACGCCGGTATGCAACGGAAGTGTCGGAAAAGAGAGACAGAGTGATCGAGACCGATTGAGAGAGAGTAAGACAGGGCGAACGTAGCATGAGCAACTAGCCGTGGAGTGAGAGTAGGGAGCAAGCGAGTGAGAAAGATTGAGAGAAAAAGCGAGACAGAGCGAACGTCGTATCACGCCTTTTTCCCTTCCTCTTAATCTTGGAAATTTAAAGTTTTAGATTTGTATAAATATAAACAAGATTTATAAATTAGTTCGCCAAAGAAGTTTCACTTCTGACATGTGTACTTTGTACGCACGCATGTTTTTTTATCAATTAATTATTAATTACCCACACGAAAAAAAGGTCAGAAACTATCTGTGTGCCAAATTTCAGCTCCAAAGCTTTCGTGTTTAAAGTATCGCTACATAGTATAAAACAAAGTCGCTTCTCGCTGTTTGTCCCTATGTATGCATAGGTCTTTAATACTAAGCCACGGATTTTAATGCAGTTTTTTTAATAGATAGAGTGATTCAACAGGAAGGTTTTTATGTATAATATAGTGGAGAAATGCTCATAATTTTAGATTTTTGACATTCATCCGGAACGAAGTTCGCCGGGTCAACTAGTTTTATAATAAAATGCTTATAAAATAGCCTTTTATCTTCTGTGGCTTGAATAACAAATATAAATCGAGCTATTTAGCACCCTGATCTACTTCATTTGAAGGAAAACATCGTGAGAAAACCTACACATCCGAGAGTTTAAAAAACAAAAAATAGTTATTGGAGGTGTGTGAAGTCCACCATTCTTAAAACTCTCTCATTCTGAGAGAAGACCCGTACCCAGCAGTGGAACAAAAAGGAGTTGTCGAAAGAAGTGCGACGGCCCTACAGGACTGCCCGAATGAGCATACACTTTTCTAGACCCAGACCTAGACATCCGATTGTAACATACCTGTATACCCGATCGAACGCTGTAGCTTCTAAAAGTCACAACAGTATGATAATTTTACTAGATAGTTAAATATAATTTGAAGTAAACACCATTACCACTATATGCTTATTCTTTACTGTATTTTATAACATATTATTGTTAATTCACACTTTGTGTCTAAAATTGGTAGCAGTTTTACGACCAACTAAACAGGTAGTTAAGTATTTTGAATAAGTATTTGTCAATTTGCTGTTAACGTTTAAATAAAATTGATTTTCTATAGAAACTTACAATGGTAAAGAGGTTTCTAAACTGGTAATTTATGGTTACTAAGCACTCGCAACAGTCGAAATTCGGCTGTAATTTAAATTAAAAACTAAACTTCATATTGTCCAAAGTGGCACGAATATTTCTTAAATTTAAATAAATTGAAATAAGTATTACGTTATTTTGAAAGCACTCGTTAAAGGTAAAAAGATGTTTCATTAACTAAGCTGCATATAAAAGCAATAGCGGGAATTTTGAAAAGACATCTGACATTTTTGACGTTATGTGTTTTCACAGTAAGACATTTAAATTCTATATCGTTTATTATGTATGTGTTTGTGTCAAATGCAAGGTAGTGTGTGTAATGTGTTTTTAGTTGATTCTAAGTATGTTTCATGCATTATTTGAAATAAATATTAGCATTGCGAAATCCTTCTCTACATCGACTATAACCGTGCGTAATTTCATACTCCTCCGTCCGCAGCAAGTATCATAAAAACGGATCACAAGTTTTTGCTTCACGTATTAATATATAGATATATTTCTCATGTTACTCTCCCCAGTTACTCGTTGATAGTAAGACAAGTTATCAACATCAACAACGTATTGTGTCATAGCTAAAGGAATGCGTGTTGAAACATAATGTAACTAATAATCCGGCGTTTAAATAACGGTTGGCGATAACGTTTTGATGTTTCGGTGTCTTCGTATTGATGTGAATGGAGCTGCTAATTAGACGATAATTAACTCCGGTTGGATGTTATAACAGTATTTGGTGAAAATTCAAATTAGGCTATGTGGAGTTTGATGGAAAATTAGTGAGGATGAGTTATACCCATCCGTACTCCAGGGTGATGATGTGTGGTCTTAAGTAGCTCTTGGGCTTCATGCTGTATTTGTAAGAGTTGACGCTGTATATGATTTTTTTAAATTGTGTTTTTATTTCTTTCTTCTATATTAGAAAAAATCTTGTGAAGCTTGAGTGGTTTTTGAATCAAATTCACTCAGTATGATACATTTTGAATAGTTAGATTTTCATATTTTTACTTTCAAAGAATGTGTTCAGTACATACTACGAAAATGCCAATATTACTTAAGGTGGTGATGAGCTTAAGATATTAAAAAAGCAAAAAAATAAAACAAAAGAATGACATATATTTATACTAGCTGATCCGGCGAACTTCGTTCGGCCTAAAAGTGAAAAATCTAAAATTATCACTGTTTCTCCGCTATATTACACATGTGTTATAGAAAAAAAACCTTCCTCTTGGATCAATCTATTATAACTCTCGTCTCGTCAACCCGTTATTGTCCCACTGCTGGGCACGGGTCTTCTCTCAGAATGAGAGAGTTTAGGCCATAGTCCACCGCGCTGGCCAAGTGCGAATTGGTGGACTTCACACACCTCCGAGAACCATTTTTTTTAAAGAACTCTCGGGTGTGTAGGTTTCCTCATGATGTTTTCCTTCACCGAAAAGCAGTGGTAATTAATTTCCTAATACGCACATGAATCAGTGCTGCGTGCCTGGGTTTGAACCTCGGACCTCCCGATTGAGAGGGCAAGTTACAACCATTAGGCTATCACTGCTCTCTATTATAACTAACTGGATTCAAATCCGTAGCGTAGTTTAAATATCTACACATACATAGGGACAGATAGCGGGAAGCGACTTTGTTTTATACTATTTAGTAATGGACCTACACATAGTAGGAAGTGATAAGGTAAAGACGTAAAATTTGTAGTATTAAAACACATTTGAGGATTATCATAAATGTTATCGAACCAATCGTGGTTCTCTAATCAATTATAATTACACTGTAGTCTAATTAAATTGATAGATTAGGCACTTAAAATGTTTTGTACACAAATGAGCATCGCTTATATTTGTACTTATTAAAATATCGCATCAAAATTCCGGAAACAAGTAAATTGGTTTACATCGCTTATTATTTATGTTTCGACGTTTTAATAGCCCAATTATGTAAAATGCAGTTTTAGATACCGATTCAAATTTAAACAATTTGTTTCGATAGGTGCTTGTTAGTGGTAGTGCTGCGATGACGTGCATTTAGGGAAGTTAGGATCATCGTACACTATTGTATTTTTTTTTTCTATCTGACTGAAGTAGCATGCAGTCCACCTGATGGTAAGTGGTTACTGCCGCCCATGGACATCTGTAATCAACTTCATACAGAACATGGGTTCCATCTGAAGTCAATCACAAATGCGGTGCTACTCCCGAGGACTATGATGGTCATCTCATGTGAAAGTGTGCCGGCAACCACACCCTTCTATCGAAACGCAAGAAATGCTTCACGCTAGAAATAGGTGTGGCGGTGGTACTTCCCCGGTCGAACTACACTGGTTCTACTACCTTGAAAAAATATAGGTGCAATGGCATATTAGGTCACAATTTAAGGTAATTTATATTTTTTAAATGCGGGTAAAATCGCTGGGCTTATCATACATATACAAACCTACTTACCTAACTGTCGCTAGTTTTAAAATCTGGAAAAACCAACCGTTATTTTATTAGCCACTTTTACGATGATTAATTGGTGATTGATATTTATAGGTAGACCTACAAAATTAATGTACATAAGAGTATATAAATTTCAAATTTACATAATATTAACATTATATTTTTTTGAAACATAATTTTATATTTTTTTTATCCTTACCTTCCGTTAGTTTTTAATTAACTAGTGAAAACGAAACAAGTTTTTCGAAATTTTATCAAAGCGTTTCCTTATATATTTTTAGATATAAATAAAAGGTAGCAATCGCACATGATAATCGAGCATCTTACCCTGATGGTAAGTAATCACTGCAGCCCATGGACATCTGTAAGCAACTTCATATAGGACATGGTTTCTATCTGAAGTCAATCACAGATACGTTGCCACTCCCGAGGATTGGAATGGTCGCCACATATAAAATTGTGCTGGCAACCAGACCCTTCCATCGAAACGCAAGAACTGCTTCATGCTCGAAATAAGTAAGGTGGTACCTCCTCGGTCGAACTACACCGGTTCTACCACCTTGTAAAATAACCCTTAAAACCATAATTTTATTAATTAACCTTAACATACACCGTGTTGAGAAACACATAATTAATATTCATGATCTATATATCGTTGCGCGATCTTTGACATCTTCGTAAATGAACGCTCTTAGGAATGAGTTTTAATTACGTTTATTCAATTAACTGGTGAGGTAATCGCGACATTTGCTGAGAAGTTATTGAAGGATATTCAGTAATTTTGATGTGAAACATGATTATTTGCGCCACGAGAGAGATTTGAAGTGAAACTTCTTTATCAGGGTTGGAAAAAAATTTAGTGTAACATTTTTTCGCTACGCGCTATCTTTTTCTGTTACGCACCATCTTTTTTTTCGTTACGCGCCATCTTTTTCTTATCCCTACCACGCGTGATATTAGATAGATTATTATAGATTAGTTTATTAGATAAAGTTTAATAAAAGCCTTTTATTAAACTTTATCTAATTTAACAATTTAACCAATTTCTGTAAAGTTGCATATAGTAAATTATTTTTTGAAAAATAACGTCATAAAGAAGTTTCACTTCTTATGAGTGTACGCTAGTACACGCACACATTTTTTTCTCGTGGCGCTAAAAGAACGCGCGTTACGATTTTAACAAAAGCGTTACGCTCAGGCGTTACGTTACAATAATAATACTAATTGTTATGGATATATGATACTAGCTGACCCGTCGAACTTCGTTCCGCCTGAAGTCAAAAATCTAAAATTATCAGTGTTACTCCATTAAAACACATAACAACCTTCTTCTTGAATCACTCAATCTCTTAAAAATGCATTGAAATCCATAGCGTAGTTTCAAACTTTTCAAAGATCTAAGCATACGTAGGGACTGACTTTGTTTTATACTATGTAGTTATGATCAGTGATGTTCATTAATTTGTAATAGTATCATTTCATACTATTTATCATCAAAAAACTAAACAAGCGTAGAGTCAATTTCATGGCAAAACGTTACAGCCGTCCACGAACATCGGTAAACAATTTCATACTTAAACGATGATTTAAAAATATAAAAATACAAAAAATATTTATCTCGTAAAGTTATCAGCGTTGTAATATTATGTCTAATTGTAAGTCTTTTATTGATAAATACGAGTGTTCACTTTTGTCGTTAGTTATAAATTAACAATCTGTCGTTTGTAGCATAATCTATGGTCTATGGTCCATAGTCTATACTTGTCTATGGTCCACAGTTAGTAGTAAGTAGTCGTTTCGGAGATTCCGAAGTGTTCGAATTTCATTGTGTCGTTTTCGTTGGCTTTAGCCAAAGTCGTAGTTTCCGGATTCGTCGGGCGCGCACGCGCAACTTTGTCGTTATCGTTAATAATCCGGAATAATAGCCACTAATTGTAAAGTTCCTTCTTTTCGCGTAATAATCAAATTCGTGTGCAACGTGCTGTAAGATCGACGCAACGTGTCGGCAGTGGATGGTAGAGGGTAACTGGTAGACCACTGCGAGGTAAGACTAGCTAGCTCGAGCTAAGGGTGAGTCGAAGGTGCCTTATACCCTATACATGAGGCTGCGCCCATCAGCAGCAGGTGAGTGCGTTAGATACTATAGCACGTAGCATTTTATCGTCGCAAATACAGTCCACTAAACCTATTTCGAGACACGACCATTCTGTCAATCGAAGGAGGGTTTCGGCCTAACTTCGAAATCCTTCATTTTGGTCCTTCGAGCCGGATTTATTTGTTCTTCGGCCTTTATGGTGACTAGTAAATTTTCGTGTCGTATTTCGCTAAAAGAACGGAATAAACGCGAAAAGTGGCTTCTAAATTTATCGTTTCGTATTATAATTCGTTTACATTTGTCATTTTGTATCGAATTTCGTAAAAAACATCGTATTTTTCGTATTTCGAAAAATATTTTAATGTTGAGGGTATGAGGCTTTTTTACAACTCATCACCGTATTACATTTCGTTCGGGTCCCGCCATCTTTGTGACATTTTAATTTCCTATTTTTCGTTGTCAGTATTGCAGCGCGCCATATTTGTTTGTCGTTTGTAGCATTGTCAATACTGACAAGTCAGTGTATTTGACATTGACACTTAGTTTTAAAGGACATTGTTGTTATTGTTTTTGTTAGAACTTTTAGTAAAGTTTAATAATGTCTAGTGACGGAAATGAAAGTGGCGCAAATGATGGGGACATTAACAGAATTATCCGGGATTACAGTATGATGCGTCTTGAATTTATAGCCGGTTCAGACTTATCAAATTGTACTGAGGAGGAACTTAAGGAAATTTCGAAGGAATTCCATAGTGCCCAATGTAAATTGTTGCTTTCCTTGAGTGCTGCTCAACAGCAGTCCGAGATAAGTGTAACTGCATCGTTTGATACTAAATTCAGAAAAGTGTTGGCTCGTCTGCGTAATTTAAAAGGTAACTGTAGTTTAATTAAAACGGAAAATTCGTCGGTTTTGGCAAAGTTACCTAAAATTAATATTAAGCCATTCGATGGTAAATTAGAAAATTGGTTCTCGTTTATACAATTATTCGATTCCTTGATACACAATAGAGACATACCTAATGTTGAAAAGCTTCATTATTTGTTATCGTCTGTCGAAAACAATGCCTTTGACTTGATAAAGAATTTTCCGCTCACAAATGATAGTTATTTGGATGCTTACGAAACGTTGAATAAACATTTTAACAAGAAACGTCAAATAGCTAATCTGTATTATCAAAAATTGTTGTTGTGTGAGCCAGTGAAAATTAAATCAGCTTCTGAACTTGAGCGGGTTCATAGAACCTTTGTGGAGAATTTATGTGTTTTAGAAAAATTTGGTTTACCAGATAAAAATTTTATGCTATTCAATTTGTTTTGGTCAAAATTGGATCGGTCTAGTAAAGAAGCATTTCAATTAGAATTTAACTCTGATGAAATACCAGAATTCACTCAAGTACAGAATTTTGTCGAAAAGCAGGTCAGGGCATTGAGTGAAGTAACTTCAAAATCAACGTTAAGTCATGTAGGTATATTAAAAGAATCAATATTGAATAAAAAGTCAAAGTCTTCATTTGTTGTCTCGAAAGTGACTTGTGACTTTTGTACTGGCCAACACAGTCTTTCTAAATGCAAAGGTTTTTCAGATTTAGATGTAAACTGTCGGTTTAAATTTGTGAAAGATAAAAACCTTTGTTTATTATGCTTTTCGAAAACTCATAGGGTAAAAAATTGTCGAGTCCCTCTGAGTTGTGGTGTATGTGGGTGCTCACACCACACTTTGTTGCACTTTAATAAACTGATTGCTACCTCGCCTAATACTGGATCTAAACCGGATCATAACAAATTAAATTCCATTAGGGATACTGCACAACCGAATGTTGTTTTAACTTCTTTGGAAAGTAATAGTGCTATCTTGTTCTCCACAGCTATGGTGCTTGTGAAGGACAGTATGGGAAGTTATCAACCTGTTAGGGTACTTTTAGATTGTGCAAGCGCTTGCAATTTTATCTCGGAAGCTTGTGCACAGCGTCTTGGGTTGAGGATAAAACAATCTAAGCAGTCTATTAATGGAATTGGATTCTCTGTCGCTGAATCCTACGGTTCACTATCGTGTGAAATAAAGTCCTATAATTCAAATAAAATTGATTTTAGGGTTGAAGTTTTTGTTTTATCGTCAATTTGTAATGATCAACCAACACAGTTTGTCGATTTTTCAGGTTGGTCACATATTAGAAACTTGCCATTGGCTGATCCAGAGTTTGCTAGTCCGGGACCAATTGATATGCTCTTAAATGCAGACATATTTGCCTCTTCTCTCGTACCTGGTCTACGACGTGGCAAGCCTGGGCAACCAAAGGCTCTTAATACAATATTTGGCTGGATTCTTATGGGTGAGTGTGATACATGTGATCACACACACAAAAATAGAACTGGTAAACAGAGTGATTGTTTTCTCGTCGCTAACTCTTGTTCCCAGTTGTCGAATTTAAACTTGGATAACTCTTTGAAAAAATTTTGGGAAGTAGAAGAGTTGTGTCCTCTTAATAATAAGATTTTGTCGAAAGAGGATCAAGTTTGTGAAAATTATTTTGTTGAAAACTATTGTCGTAATGATGATGGTAGGTTTGTGGTTCCTCTGCCTTTTAAAAATCCGGAGGATAAACCTTTGTTTTCGAATTCTCGTGAATATGCTTTAAAAAGATTTTTGTCTTTGGAGCGAAAACTAAATTTGAATCCTGACTTTAAAAAGGCTTATGTCAACTTTATGAATGACTATGAAGTGTCAGGTCATATGGAAGTGGTGGATCCCCCTTCTTCAAGTGTTGGGAAGTTTTATTATATTCCACATCATGGTGTGTTGCGACCAGACTCTGTCAGTACCCCACTTCGTACAGTGTTTGATGCAAGTTGTAGAGACTCTAATGGACTATCGTTAAATGATACTTTACTTGCAGGCCCTAAGCTACAAACTAATATTTTCGATTTACTTATACGGTTCCGTTGGCATGCTGTTGTTTTTGGTGGTGACGTGAAACAAATGTATAGGCAGATTTTGGTTTGTAGAGAAGATGCTGAGTATCAACGCATTCTGTGGCGCTCGTCTCCTGATGGTCCCATACGTGATTACAGGCTCCGTACAGTGACTTATGGCGTGTCGAGTGCACCATTTCAAGCTCTCCGCACGATAGCTCAACTGGCTGAAGACTCTACTCAAGAATTTCCGGCTGGCTCTACAATCCTTGGTAGAGACATTTATGTCGATGATATCGTTTCAGGTGCTGACTCAATAGAGCAAGCTCTACAATTGCGCTCAGAGCTTACTAAAATTTTGTCGTCTGGTGGTTTTCACTTAAGAAAGTGGACATCCAATTGTAGGGATTTTTTCGTTGTACTTCCAACTTGTGATTTGTATTCAGAAGAATTTAAACACTTTGAAGAAATGTCGGATCTCTCCTTGAAAGTTTTGGGACTTTTATGGCATCCGCAATCAGATACCTTTCGGTTTCGTGTTGTCAACAATGATGACTCTAGGTGCACTAAGCGCACCATCCTCTCCCATATAGCGAGGATTTATGATCCCTTGGGATTTCTTGCCCCGATTACGTTTTATGCTAAATATCTTATGCAACTTCTTTGGACTTCGGGTGTTTCATGGGATGATAATGTACCACCTCACATTGCGCATGAGTGGTTGCGATTCAAGTCTCAGTTGTCGTTGTTAGTTTCGATTACCATTCCTCGTCGTATGGTAAATTCTTTCGTGTCGTTGCAGTTGCATGGCTTCTGTGACGCTTCCGAACGTGGCTATTGTGCAGTCACATTCTTTCGTGTCGTTGAGGCGGATGGCTCTACATCCGTTCTTTTCTGTTGTGCAAAGTCAAAGGTCGCGCCTTTGCGCAAACTGTCGATTCCAAGATTGGAACTTTTAGCTGCTGTCCTGTTATCTACTTTAATGGAATCAGTGGTAGAGGCATTAAAGCCATTTCATGCAGTTAAAGAGCTCTACGCATGGTCTGACTCTACAGTTACTCTCGCTTGGATTAAATCTTGTCAATCGAAGTGGAAAACGTTTGTGGCGAATAGAGTCAGCCATATTCAAAGTAGAGTAGCTCCTGAGCACTGGCGACATGTGAGCTCTTTATCGAATGCTGCTGATATTGGTTCTTGTGGAATGCTTCCTGCTGATCTCATAGACTGTTCCATTTGGTGGAAGGGTCCGTCATGGCTCGTAGAGCCTGAAAAGAAGTGGCCTTCGGTGTTGTCGTTAGAACAGGACACAGGCTTTATCGAAGAAGAGCAAAGGATTCTTAGCCTTCTGTCGCCTGAAAAGGTGAGTTTCGTTGACGATTTATTGAATCGGTTTTCGTCGCTTTCCAAAGTAAAGCGTGTTTTGTCGTTTTGTTTTCGTTTTGCTCATAATTTGAGAAACCATAATAATAAGTTAGTGGGTTCGTTAGAGCCCTTTGAGTTGCATAAAGCTTTTATGTTTTTAGTGAAGCAAACTCAACTTAATTCGTTTTCGTTTGAATTGGATTGTTTAGGTAAAGGTTCGCCTAATTCGTTACCCAAACCCTTGCGTAAATTGTCGCCTTTCGTTGATAACGCGGGTATTTTGAAGGTGGGCGGTCGGTTAGCCAACGCTGATGTGGAATTCAGCGTTAAGCATCCTATTCTTTTACCTCGCAATCATAGATTAACATTCTTAGTTATTGATGAGTACCATAAGAGGTTTATGCATCCCGGTGCTCAAACTCTACAAAACTTGCTTTCGCAAGATTTTTGGATTCTATCGCCTAAACGGGCTATCCGTTCAGTAATTTCTGGTTGTATGAAATGTTTTCGTGTTAATCCAAAACCTACTTCGGCTCCTTTAATGGGAAATTTACCTTCGTTTCGTGTTTCCCAAATTAAACCATTTTCTAGTGTCGCTGTCGATTACGGTGGACCGTTCGATATCGCTCTTAGTCGGGGGCGTGGTGTCAGGACTTACAAAGGATATATTTGTGTATTCGTATGTACCTCTACCAAGGCGGTTCATATAGAATTAGCTTCCGAGCTTTCTACAGAAGCTTTTCTTGCCGCTTTGCAAAGATTTATCGCTCGTCGTGGTCGTTGTAGTAACATCGTCTCTGATCAAGGTCGTAATTTTGTGGGTGCTAGCAATTATCTTGGCTCCATAATGAAAAAGGCTTCTGATTGTCAGGAAATAAAGTTTTCGTTTAATCCTCCTGGCAGTCCTCACTTCAATGGGCTAGCTGAAGCTGGAATTAAGTCTGTAAAAACTCATCTTTCTCGTGTCGTTGGTAACCAAAGGTTAACTTTTGAAGAGTTTTACACAATTCTAGCTCAGATAGAAGCTATGTTGAACTCGCGTCCATTAATTCCTCTCAGTTCTGATGCAAATGATCTCGCTGCTTTAACACCGGGACATTTCCTTACATTAGAACCTTTGTCGATGCTTCCAGAGGAGAATCTAGTCGAACAGAATATATCTGTTACTCAGCGCTGGAAGCTAATTAGAAAGATGCATCAGGATTTCTGGAGACGGTGGCATTGTGAGTACTTACATACACTACAGCAGAGGGCAAAATGGGAAAAAACTAATTCGGAAATTAAAGTAGGAACCTTGGTTTTGCTTATAAACGAGCAAGCAAGTCCACTAGAAGGGAAGTTAGGTAGGATTACAACTGTACATCCAGGATCCGATGGAATTTGTAGAGTAGTTAGTGTTAGGACAGTGTCTGGCGAGTACAAAAGGCCAGTCATTAAAGTATGTCCTCTACCTTTGTATAATTAGCTTGCGTCTTAACGCAACTTTTTCGTAGCATAGTAAGTTTCGTTTTCGTAAATACGTAGTATTTAGGTGGGCGGTATGTTCACTTTTGTCGTTAGTTATAAATTAACAATCTGTCGTTTGTAGCATAATCTATGGTCTATGGTCCATAGTCTATACTTGTCTATGGTCCACAGTTAGTAGTAAGTAGTCGTTTCGGAGATTCCGAAGTGTTCGAATTTCATTGTGTCGTTTTCGTTGGCTTTAGCCAAAGTCGTAGTTTCCGGATTCGTCGGGCGCGCACGCGCAACTTTGTCGTTATCGTTAATAATCCGGAATAATAGCCACTAATTGTAAAGTTCCTTCTTTTCGCGTAATAATCAAATTCGTGTGCAACGTGCTGTAAGATCGACGCAACGTGTCGGCAGTGGATGGTAGAGGGTAACTGGTAGACCACTGCGAGGTAAGACTAGCTAGCTCGAGCTAAGGGTGAGTCGAAGGTGCCTTATACCCTATACATGAGGCTGCGCCCATCAGCAGCAGGTGAGTGCGTTAGATACTATAGCACGTAGCATTTTATCGTCGCAAATACAGTCCACTAAACCTATTTCGAGACACGACCATTCTGTCAATCGAAGGAGGGTTTCGGCCTAACTTCGAAATCCTTCAACGAGTATGTGAGTGCCATATATTTAGAACGCCTTAATCGGCATATTCAATTTTTGGCGCCCTTTTTTTTAAACATCTTATGTAATCAATATTATTGTAACCCAAAAATTGACTAAATAAAGATCTTTCTTTCTTTCTTTCATGCAGATCTGTCGATTGTGCCTTTGGAGCGAAATAAGCATAAAATTACTTTTAATAGAACCAAAAAACAGCCTCGTTTATAATCTGATATACGAATAATTTCTTCGTAGTCTCATAATATTCCACCATTAAAACGCCATATCCGTTAATAGAAATGACTTCGAAATGGAATAAGCAGGTGGTCTCAAGAGCGACGCAATAATTATAATGTCATCAACTCGTTATGCACTTAGCTTACAGCATAAGTGGGATAAAGTATGAACCTTTCCTTATTTTTTATATCGTTGGATAATTGTTCGTTTGGTACAATTATTATACGAATGTTGTCAACCCATTATTGTCCCACTGCTGGGCTCGTGGGTCTTCTATCAGCATGAGTGTTTTAGGCTTTTTTTTCTAGAGGGGGAAACCTTCAAAAGGTCTCCGATGCCGTAGGAGCGACGCAGGGTTATGTGTGATTTTTACCGCACTAAAATTCCCCGCGGTGACCCTCCTCGGCGCTATAAAGAGGACTCCGGGATCTTCTAAGGAACGCAACCGGAGTCCTCTGAGAACGCTGCCCCATGGGGCTCCTAACAGATGGGCGGCTGGACCCACCGCTCCGTCTGGTCTTTACGATGGTATGCGACCACACATGCCGCCTTCCTTCGCGGGGTCACCTGACTGAACGGTTTGAGCATCCCACTCTAGCCGCTCGCAACCCCGGAAGCCCCTTATAGTCACCTCTTACGACTGGCAGGAGATACCGTAGCCCTATTTTAATTACAGAACTACAGGTACGGGGTGTTTTAGGCTACCGTGCTGAGCAAGTGCGAATTGGTAGACTTTACTCTCAGGTATTTAAATTTCTTCACGATGTTTTCCTTCAACGTAATCAGTAAAAATAATTTAAATAAACACATAATTTTAGAAAGAGGTGCGTGCTTGGTATTTGAAAGTCTCGATCGAAAGAGTAAGTTGCAACTATTAGGCTATCGTTGGCATGCTCTGCTATGAATCATTCGAATATAAAAATACTCTGGGTATTTACCCAGACTCAGGACAAAAAACCAAGTTTATCTTTCAAATGACCGAGAATCGAACCCGTAACTCATTTTCAGACAGTATAGTGACCGCTCCGATACGCGGATCGTCGCTTGTTTTAATTATCTTTCAACGTTATTGAGTTTCCTATATGTTAGCTTAAGGCTGTGTCCCCAGTAGGCAAACTGTTAGCGGCGTACTAAATTTGCGACGTATCGGTTTAGTACGCCCTGCCATTTATTTGAAATGGCTTGTCCAAAGTTAGCTAGTTTGCGCTCACTTTATGCAGTACAGCGTACAGTGAGCGCAAACTAGCAAACTTTGGATACTCCATTTCAAATATACACAGTCTTAAGTCATGAACTAAGTGTCTTTTTTATCTAACTGAAGTAACAAACGAGCATGCAATCCACCTGATGGTAAGTGGTCACTGCCGCTCATGGACCTCTGTAATCAACTTAATACAGAACATAGGTTCTATCTGAAGTCAATCACAGATGCGTTGCTACTCCCGAGGATTATAATGGTCGCCTCATATAAAAGTGTGCCGGCAACCATATCCTTCCATCGAAACGCAAGAAATGCTTCACGCTAGAAATAGGTGTGGCGGTGGTACTTCCCCGTTCGAACTACACTGGTTCTAGTTTCAAAAATGTCTGCTGCTGTCTGCTTAATATCAGCGAAATCCGACCAGTGGTTTTTTGTGAAAAGTAACAACATAAACCTACATCCTCACAAACTCTTGCATTTATATGACCATATATAATTTATTGTCCAACATTATATTATAGATCAAATACAACATTATACAAGAATTAGGTTAATTTTCCCGCTGGAAGCGACCTTGCTCTTGGTTCGCTAAAGCCGAGAATATCTTTGTAGTTTTAATCTGGGTCACTGTTATTTTTACTAGCTCGAAATGTATTCGGACGCGTACAATTTTATATAAGACATCTGAGAATGTATTTTTGGGGTCATGAATACCTTATGTCGCTACGTTTAACATTCAGATATTGTATGGAACTTCTATTAAATTTCTCCACCAATTCGCGTGCCCTGCAGTGGGCCCATAATGGGTTGATTCCCCTGTTAAATTTCAGGTTCAAAGAGTCCGAAAAACTATGCAATAAAACCTTTTAAAAATCTTGAGTTTAGATTCTTGTTCTGGGTCTGGGTGTTTGTGTATTTGTCTTTGTGTGTGTCCATGGTACCCACGACACAGGAGAAAATTCTACTGTGGGGCTATGTGTGTAGAAAGCGTTTAAAAGAAAGCGTTTTTCCATATTCATAACATGTATGTACTAAGAATATTACTATTGAAATATATTTTAAAATCTTTTAACGAATTTCATATACAATTACATACGAATTTTTTTAAATATTAACATTCCCCATGAAGTATAACTCACTACGTGGGGAATGTTAATATATATAATAAAAACAATTCAGTAATAATAAAGGTCCAGGAATGTCATATTCACAAACATGCGAACGCAGATTTTTTATATTAACACTAGCTGTAAACTGCGCGCGTTTCTACACCATCACAAAAATAAATAAATAAAAATAATACACCGGAAACCTTCGCGAGCTCATGATTAACAACTTTGCTAAAGATCATCATGATCAAATAAATAGTTTACGATTCTATAGAGGACATACAGACAAACATTCATTTTTATAAAGGAGAAAGATTTTATTTTATTATTTACGTATTGCACATCTATATAATAGGGAAAACTTAATGCCTGGTTTCCTGATGCCTCTCTACCATCCTAGGTGGCTGGAAAATTAGTATAGGTTAATATTGACGACCCGCGTGGCGCAGCAGTTACCATACCGGTGTGATGCGCAATGCATTCCGGGTTCGATTCCCGGCCAGACAGGTATCTGAATGATGTGTTTAGATTCATGTTCTGGGTCTGGGTGTTTGTGTATTCTTCTTGTGTGTGTCCATGGTACCCACGACACAGGAGAAAATCCTAGTGTGGGGCTATGAGTGTAGAAAGCTTGTGTAAAGCGTGCGTGTAAAAAAAACAAAATATTGGCAGCAATCATCAGTGTTACAGCACTCACAATACAAAATTGAACTAAACTCAAGATATTAGCAGAAGGACGGTCGTAAATTTAATTATTACCACAGTTTTACACACATTCTTCGAACAATTTAATAACTAATATGTTCACACCAATATCAGTTCAAACTTGTTAAAATACGATTGAAATTTGAACGCAGTTCGATTGGAATATTGGCCCTAATTTGTGTTAAAAGTTTCGTGACTTTTCGTGCATATCGCCCATTTGGTATCGGTACTTTAGATATCCCAGGCATTTCATACAAATATCGCTTATATATCAATACCATAGAGACCAAAATCGTTTGAACATGTCAATGGAAGTGTCCAAAAATGGGACGCGTTTGTTCCAAAAACGGAACCTTTCAACTCATTGGCACTTTCAGAACAAACATTTGAATCGAATGTTTGACCAAATATTACAATTATGAGACTTGCGATTGCGAAGAATCTAAACAGGCCTCATCTTTAGTAACTGTAAGGCAAGATACTGGAGCTAACTTTCATTACAATGTAAAAAAACATGGTTGAAAAAAAATACAACATAACAAAAAAGACAAACCCGCTGAGTTTCTTGCCGGATCTTCTCAGTTGAGGTCGTGTTCCGATCCGGTGGTAGTGTAAAAAAATGTGTAACTGACAATTTGTAAGTGCCCTCGTAGGCATATACAAAATAAAGACATTTCATTTCATTTTATTTCAAACCTTATATATTCGGCGTAAAGTCTGAGTACCAAACATCGACCACCCAAGAATTTCTCATGCCTTGTACTCTACGCAGTCGTGGTAGTTGCGTTTTCCGTAGTTAGTTTAACTTAAGGGTGAAAATGCCTCAAATGGAGCGCCTGTTTCGTTGCACAAATGCGAACTGATAACTGTAGACGCACTGATAAGAATTATCGCCGTAACACCAATTCTGCCGTATTTTGCATACCACGTGGCTTGCAACGTCTTCCACTTGATAAAGTTATTTACTGGCGCGGAAACAGTTTCGGACGTAAGGAATGCGTGGGAATATAGTGTATGTTTAGTCCTGGGTGGTTTATTTTAAGGATTAATACTTGTTCTAAAACACTTCCTGAAGATTAAGTTGAAATACTGTAGTTAGAACACTGAAAGAGTACTCAAATTCCTATGAAATTTGGGTTTGCAATAAGCTATAAGCATACAGTTCGTAATAGTTTTGAACCTGGGATCTTTTGTGTATCAGAAAGAGATGGGGAACGAAATTAAATTCTACTACTAGTAGAGCAGTGATAGCCTAATGGTTGAAACTTGCCCTCTCGATCGGGAGGTCCGAGGTTCAAACCCAGGCACGCACCAATGATTTATGTGCGTATTAGAAATTAATTATCACTGCTTTTCGGTGAAGGAAAACATCGTGAGGAAACCTACACACCCGAGAGTTCTTAAAAAAAAAAAGCTCTCGGGGGTGTGTGAAGTCCACCAATTCACACTTGGCCAGCGCGGTGGACTATGGCCTAAACTCTCTCATTCTGGGAGAAGACCCGTGCCCAGCAGTGGGCCAATAATGAGTTGATGCGACATATTATTAGTACACACCTGAATTTATACTCTTTTTTCATGCCCTTTGCCACTGCGTTACTGTTTCAGTTCCCATACTCATCTCTAAATAGGTTAAGTCCGTGCGTCAATATTCTGGTTGCGGACCGGAGCGGCGGATTATCTCTCCACAAACACTAGATAACGTGATGGATGTTGTACAAGTAGGCCACTGCTCCAGGGTTGGGACTTGGTTGAAATATAAAGTTTTTTTAAAAAAAAATGGACTTGAGTCTAATTGGTATGTCGAATTATTGGTAGGAGGATTGATTTTTTCTTTAATTTACCAATGAGAAAAAAAATGGACTTGAGCCTACATGGTATGTCAAATTATTATTGGTAGAGGAGGATTGATTTTTTTTTATTCACCTATGAGGCCATGAATTAAACTCATAAAATGCGTACCTATTTAAAGAATATATTAAAACATATGTACAACTCAGTATCTAATCCCATGAATGCAGGAACAAAGCTTTTCAATCCTTAAAGTAATTAAATAAATTACATTATCAGATATTATTATTTAATTTAGCAGTTTAGATCAATTTTGAACAAATATTTTTGGCTAGACATAAAGTCATATAATATAATTTTTTCGTGAAAAATATGTTATTCTTTTATTTGGCAACCCTATCGGCGTAACCTTTGGCGTGTTGAAGCAAAGAAAATGTCGTGAAACTTCTAATAAAAGATCAAAGGAAATTCCTTAACACACATTCCTGAAAGGATTTGCTGCGTATTCGGAGTTTTAGAGCATTCTCTCCAGGAACTCCGGAGCAGTCTGCCATTGCCGGTAGCGTGGTTAAACATCCCGAGTGCAAAAGCCTGCATATTTATTATGAATATTCCCTCCCTTCTTGCTTCAACTCTGTAGGACTTTTTTTGTTATCGAGGGGGAGACCTTCAAAAGGTACCCGACGCCGTGGGAGCGACGCAGGGTTATGTGGGATTTTTACTACACTAAAACCCCCCCGATGGCCGTCCTCGGCGCTACGACTCCGGGATCTCCAAAGGAACGCAACCGGAATCCTCCGAGCGCGTTGCCCCATCGGGCTCCTCCCAGGTGGGCGGCTGGGTCCACCGCTCCGTCTATTCCTTACGACGGTATGCGCCACATATACCACTATCCCTCCAGGGACGCCTGGCTGGACGGTTCAAGCTCCCACAGTAGCCGCCCGCAACCCCGGAAGCCCCTTTTACGATTTAAGGCATATACAGGGGCACTCTATTCTGATCCCGGAACTACAGGGACGACCTTCAGGTGGACTGCATGCTTGTTAAATAAACCCTAAAAATAAACCCTAGTTAGTCCTCTCTGAGGATCATTAAGGACGTTAATAAGAATACAATTTTCTGCGAAACATATCTAATTTTATACCACTATTAAGGTAGAAACAATGATGGCCACCTTACCAAGAAAACCTTATAAATTGATTGATTTAACTCCATTTTATAATTAAGTTATTGAATAATAACAGTAGGACCTTCACACGTCACTAAGATTGATTACTTCATGTCCTTGTCTCCAATATTAGATCATACTCTAATAGATCAACAATTATTTTAATATTCTTAGTTTTTATTACGATTATTGTAATAATTTTATTTAGTTAACAACTGATAACAGTTGTTAACTAAATAAATAACGTTCTATCAAATTACAATGCTAATTATTAATAATTAGCATTGTAATTTGATAGAACGTGTAAGGTTTGATCGGGTACCACAGTCCCCCTTATTTCTACAGGGAAACAGTTCTTGCATGATCATTCACGGGACGTCTTATCGTCCGGGTCTCATATGCTACGGCTAAGTCTATATTAGGGCGGTGGGCAAGGATTACCATGCCTCGTAGGGTACCCTCTTTACCGTGGCAATTCGCAAGCAATACCTCAGGAGGAAGCTCATTCCACAACTTGCACGTCCGTGGCAAAAACGAGCGTGCAAACTGAACCGTGGAGGACCGCCACGAGTCCAGTTGGTGTGGATTATCTCTTTAACTATGCAGCAAATAAAATTTCAGTTAGGACTATACAGCGATAAAAATGAAATCTAATTCTGCCGTAGATGAGTCTAAATAAACCCATAGACAGATGACATAAATATGAGATGAGTGTAACATATAGTTTGGACAGTTGTAAATGCACTGAGGTTGCTTACAAATTGTTCTAGATTTAGTTCTACATGTTCTACATTTTTAGAATTACATTTAAAGCCGGTGACGCATTGAGGATTCCTTTGAGGAGTGACCAATTTCCATCAGAAATATATATACCGTGGTGGTTGCCGGCGCACTTTCACATGAGGCGACCATCATAGTCCTCGGAAGTAGCAACGCATCTGTGATGTACCTACTTCAGATGGAACCCATGTTCTGTATGTAGTTGATTACAGATGTCACAGGGCGGCAGTGGCCACTTATCATCAGGTGGACTGCATGCTCGTTTGCTACTTCAGTCAGATAAAAAAAAACTATTCTCTGTTTTTGCCACTTTAGCAATTAATAAAAGGGTTTCCAGTCATGAATTTGAAGGAAAGGAAAAGGGCTTCATTTAAATTAATTAAAAATGAGCTCCGGATATAAGCTTACAGTATCAATGTCTAGTACTATTATTTTAAAAACTAACAATAAAAATGCTATATGGCGCAAATAGTAAAAAAAAGGTTAAAAATTTATAAGAACTCTTATTTATAAGTCCTTACTCTTTATTTACCTTCTTTAAATGAAGTGGTACACATGAGGCGACCATCATAGTCCTCGGGAGTAGCAACGCATCTGTAGTTGAATTCAGGTGGAACCCACGTTCTGTATGAAGTTGATTACAGATGTCCCCATGGACACCTGATGGTAAGTGGTCACTGCCACCCATGTGGCAGTGACCACTTACCATCAGGTGGACTGCATGCTCGTTTTCTACTTCAGATAAAAAAAGTAGCTACACTATATTTCTTCTAATAAAAGTTGGCAAACCTACCTTCAATAAGGTAATTTATTATTATATTGATTCCACAACATGTTGGCAATCACATTACCTTAAATTCTATGAATATTATTACTACTTCTAACCATTAATTCCTGACGCCTCAAATGGTCTAACAAGCGCTGCCGACAAACACTGACATTTAACTGATTTTATCAAGTAACTGGGCATTTAACTTAGAATAGCATAGAAATTTTCTAGATAGCGCTAAATGAGGATTTTTATGGTGCGGTAGTAGCGAAGGAGGATGCAGTCCACCTAATGGTAACTGGCCAGTGCTGACCTTTATTTGCTGATCTTTACTTCTGTCTAAAGAATATGGCTCTCGTCAACCCATTATTGTCTTACTGCTGGGCACGGGTCTTCTCTCAGAATGAGAGGCGCTTGGCGCTGGCCAAGTGCGAATTGATAGACTTCACACACCTCCGAGAACTTTTTTTTTAAAAGGACTCTCGGGTGTGTAGGTTTCCGCACGATGTTTTCTTTCACCGAAAAGCAGTGATAGTTAATTTCAAATACACACATAGTTTAAGAAAAAACAGTGGTTGGTGCCTAGGTTTAAATCTCGGACCTCCCGATCGAGAGGACAAATTTCAACCATTAGGCTATTACTGCTGTTTAGAATATACCTTCTAAGGTATCCGACGCCGTGGTAGCAACGCTGGGTTATGTGGGATTTTTACCGCACTAAAACCCCCCGGTGGCCGCCCTCAACCTGTGGCCACCAACACGCATGTCTAGCGTGGTGACTATTGCCAAAATCCCCTATTACGAAAGGTCTATTTCTAGCAATGGATTTAAATAGGGTGATAGATTTTCTCATAAAAATGTTTAATGCACCAAGTCTGATAGTGTGATATTTTATCTCGTCTGATTATTTCTGTATTCTGAGGTTACATGACATATTCCTATACAATAAGGCAAATAAATATAAATACGTATTGATTTCTCGAGAAATTATTTAATAATCAACTCAAATTATGTTAGCAATAGGACATTTTGAAATAAAATGACTTTTAATAACTCCTCAGCTTTCATAGTAATTTTATTTCTCATTTATCGAATAAAATAGTATTAAATATATGCTTTCTTCTAAGATTTTCTCCTGTATCGAGTGTGTGTGTCATGAACACACACAAAGTCAAATGTGTATTTGTCTTTGTATGTGTTCAGATCCAGATTCAGAATAGAAATCTTATCTGTCTGTCCGGGGATCGAACCCGGAACACATAAAGTATCAGACCGCTCCTCCATGCAGGATAACAAGCAAACACGATACATTTGTATATAGACAGCAATAATGTTTGTTTAATGTACCTAAAAACGTAAGATTAGTAAGTGATATTGTATTATATCTACTTTTGTATATATTATCTAGAAGATGTAAAAAATAGGATAACTCTATATACCTAGTGAAAACGGGTATAAGTCTGTTTTTGCCTAATCTAAACTTTTAGAAATAACTGCTACTACTGGAATTACTATTGGAATATATCTACACCAATCTATTCCAATATATCTATACGAAAATATATCGGAAGATTTCGTTTTGGAAAACTAAGGTGTGATCTTTATTTTTATCTTTCTAACAATTTTGACATATAAAGTGTGTCGTCAACCCATTATTGTCCCACTGTTGGGCACGGGTCTTCCCTCAGAATGAGAGAGTTTAGGCCATAGTCCATCGCGCTGGCCAAGTGCGAATTGGTGGACTTCACACACCTCCGAGAACTTTTTTTTTTTAAAGAACTCTCGGGTGTGTAGGTTTCCTCACGATGTTTTCCTTCACCGAAAAGCAGTGATAATTAATGTATAATACGCACATAAATCAGTGGTGCGTGCCTGGGTTTAAACCTCGGACCTCCCGATTGAGAGGGCAAGTTTCAACCATTAGGCTATCACTGACATAAAAAGTAGTTTTGGCAAATCAGACTTATACCCATTCTCATTAAAGGCGTAGATATTAGATAGTATGTGATAGGGGAGTTATGTAAAGTATTCTTTATCGTTCGATCTTGGTATGTGCCCGTTAATACTAGTATTTACTACTTACGACTACGACACGATGATATTGTTTACTACGCCTGACGTCTCATGTAAATACCTAAAGTGGAGAATGTTAGCTCAACAAAACTCATCTTAATCGAAGATCCAATCCCAGGTACGGCACCAATGATATTTCCAAAAAAAGATCTACATATTACAATAATAAGTATTACTGGTTTTCGACGAAGGGAAATATCTGAAAGAACTAGGATTGTACCTGAAACCGATTACAGAAACATTGTCCTCTCCACTAGTCCTAAAGTATAAAATCATAACCTCATAAGTAAGCTAGTATCCACACCCTTCCACCGAAACCGAATGCTGTATGCTGCACAAATCTCTAACGTACAGCATTTTTGGCGTTTTGATGGAAGGTCGCCTCATATAAAAGTGTGGTTGCCGGCACACTTTTATATGAGGCGACCATCATAGTCCTCGGGAGTAGCAACGCATCTGTGATTGACTTCAGATGGAACCGATGTTCT
Source organism: Spicauda simplicius (assembly GCA_949699795.1). NCBI lineage: Eukaryota > Metazoa > Arthropoda > Insecta > Lepidoptera > Hesperiidae > Spicauda > Spicauda simplicius. The sequence continues at coordinate 14,536,352 of OX453074.1, read as the reverse complement.
GTATGTGGTTGATACCGGCAACCACAACCTTCTATCGAAACGCAAGAAATGCTTCACGCTAGAAAAAGGTGTGGCGGTAGTACTTCCTTGGTCGAACTACACTGGTTCTACCACCTTGAGTTCTTTACTACTTCTATACTTCAAAATACCTAGTTTATGTTTTATATTTCGCCACTAAGTCAAGTTACGAAGGAACTAACTGTCAAGGCTCTGCAGCTTCACTAATGCATCTCGGAGCTATTCAGGTCGTAAGAAATATAGTCGTTAATGATTAATGATCGCGGCACTTAGTTTTCAATTCTGCGCCGTCAGGGTTAAGACCTCGACGGATGGGCAGCTAATGAAGAAATTAACAGACTGTCGCTCTCAAGGTGTGATTAAGTAAATAGGATTTTGTCACATCTATTTCTGTCAATAATATTCGAAATGTTATATAACCCGCGTGTTGTACCCTTTACCATACAAGTCTGATATGCATAGGGATCCATGTTTGATCCCCGGTGAAACATCTGGATAATGAATTAAGATTTCCGTTCTGGATCTATATTTCTGGTCTGTGTATTTGACTTTGTGTTCTCTATGGCACCCACTACCAGAAAAAATCCTAAGTAAGGTGATTTTAATCCAAGGAAATGCTCTTTTGGAGGAAAATAGAAAAGACGTCTAACCTTGTGAAGATTAAATGTCGCCAGGTATTCGTTAAAAGTAGATTAAATTTAATTCGTTAAAGGTATAACATTCGTGACTTTTTTAAAACGCTTTTATTAAATTCACTTTACCTTTTGAGCTTCTAACCCCGAATGAACATTTTATATGTATAGTCGTCGTCAACCCATTACTGTCCTACTGCTGGGCACGGGTCTTCTTTCAGAATGAGAGTTCAGGCCATAGTCCACTAGCCAAGTGCGAATTGGTGGACTTCACACACCTCCGAGAACTTTTTTTAAAGAACTCTAGGGTGTGTAGGTTTCCACACGATGTTTTCCTTCACCGAAGTATGTACACACACAAATAAAATGTTCCAACAGCGTATACCTATCCAGTAAAGTCAATACCTATCTTTCAATGACATTGAGCAGTATCGAATCGCGTTCATTACCATTTGTGGGTTATGGTGGTACACAGCTTCGAGTTACATGACCTGATTGCAAACGACAGATCTAGTTCATCTCACGCGCTATACGTAAACTTAACACGCTTGTAATGTATGAGTTTGTATGATTCGAGACTAAAATGATATACAGTGCGCTAGGTGATTTAGGAGGCACATACTACACCGGTCCGGTGGAGTACCCGGATTCCTCTTCGTAGCGCCGAGGTCGGCCACCGAAGGGTTTTAGTGCGGTAAGAATCCCACATAACCCGCGTCGCTCTCACGACGTCGGGTACTTTTTGAAAGTTTCCCCCTCGAAAACAAAAAAGAAGGTGATTGAGGAGGACTCCGGTTGTGTTCAGTGAATATCCCGGAGTCCTCCACACAACGCTGAGGACGGCTATCAGGGAAGTTTTAGTGCGGTAAGAATTCCACATAACCTAGCATCGCTGTCTTGGCGCCGGGTACCTTTTGAAGGTTTCCCCCTTAAGAAAAAAAAATCCCACATAACCCGTGTTGCTCCCACGGCGTCGAGTACTTTTTGAATGTTTGTTCTTAACGAGAATGGTTTCTCCTAAGTCGAATCTAGAATCTATTAGAGTGAAAAAGTGGCATAAAGAAGCGCGAATCCTCTATATTTAAGAAAAATATAGCTGTCTTCTGGTCACCAATCTTTTTTTGACGGACACAGTGCTTCAGTAAGGAGTTAATAATTATTTTTGACGGGGGAAAACTCGATTCTCACCATGCATGATTATGCATGATGCTAGATAATATCTAGCCTGATGAGAGATCTCTTGTTGTCAAACCACTAACAATAACCCTACCAATATCTAACCGTCAAATACACAATCGAAGCTATGTTTCCAAAAAGACCACGGAAATGACGTAGTAACTAGGTCGGCAGGACCTGGTCGTGACTTATAAATCTCAGGACCATTGTAAGTGGCTGACCATCCCTCACCGTCAGCCGTCAGCGCCCACGCCCGCTCTATATGGTGCAAGTAACGAGCGGAAACGAGCATCGGTGACTCTTATCTCTGATCTGTCGCTAGTTCCTTTAAGTGGCGTAAGTTGTAAGCTTAGTAGTTAAGAAATGAGAACCGGTTGCATAAATATTTATCTAAAATACTCTGGACATTTCACCAATTCGCAGAATGAGAGAATTTAAGCCATAGTCCAACGCACTTGGCCAGCGCGGTGGACTATGGCTTAAATTCTCTCATTCTGAGACTTCTCTCACGGGTCTTCACCCGTACACAGCAGTGGGACAATAATGGGTTTGAGGAGACTGGACAGAACTTGATAACACTGTTGCCTCATTAAATGGTTGAAGATGGATGAAATCTGCTAATAAACATATTAACAAGCACACAAGCTTGTTGACGGCCCTTATGAGTGAGCACATGCGTTTAAAATGTTTTTTTTTTAAATAAAATAGCCTATTTTAAGTTTATTTCACAAGTTTGTGAGTTTATCCTGATAACAAGTTCCTAAATTACATTTATTATTGCAACATAGCATAAAAAATATTTACTTTTTATTTTGCCGAGTTTAAATTTCCTATTTTAAAAAACGAACATGACAAACATAAGGTGTTTATTCTTAATTGCTCTGTTATTTATTTATTTATTTATTTATTTATTTATTTATTAAGTAATCCAACAGCTATACATAAAAATATTATCATAATACATGTTATAGTACAAACTTAAGCCAAAACAGGATTACACAAATAGTTTTGAAAAAAAAATACATAAAACCAAGATATGTGTGTGTGTGTGTGTGTGCGTGCGTGCGTGCGTTATAATTTAGAGACATGTTTCCAAGGTCTAAAATATTCAATCCGCTATAAGTTTATGCCTTAACCGCCTGCTAATTGGTACACCGTTCACGTTGATCTATGTGTAGTAGATAGGAGAGATTAGCGATCATTTTGCTTCAAATTAATGTCTTATTAACGTGATGTAACGATTAAATGTAAAGATATACTGTTAGCTAACAAATTATGCGGGTAATTAGAGATTTGTGGCTAATAATTTCTTAATTATGTATTTTTTGTAATATATAAGTAGTAATTGAGCCTGTCCACCAATTCGGACTTGGCTCGGTGGATTATGGCCTAAAACTCTCTCATTCTGAGAGCAGACCCGTGCCCAGCAGTGGGACAATAATGGGTTGTACCCCCCAAATGAGCCTGAAAATTTTGAAATCCTGATAGTAACCGGCCTTAGGTGTTTATGGACCTAAATTCAATCCCAGATAAGATATTTCCTAATAACACATCTTACGGTAGCATCGCATCTGTGGCTATATTAGGTAAAACTCTAATCTGAATTGGGGCTACAGATGTCTATGGGTGGCAATGGCCATTAACCATCACGTGGATATTTGCTCGTTTGCTACTTCACTACATAGTATAAAACAAAGTCGTTTCTCGCTGTCTGTCCCTATGTATGCTTAGATCTTTAAAACTACGCTATGGATTTTAGTGCAGTTTTTTTAATAGATAGAGTGATTTAAAAGGAAGGTTTTTATGTATAATACATCTATAATATAGTACCGAAACACTGATGATTTTAGATTTTTTACTTTGAGGCGGAACGAAGTTCGTCAGGTCAACTAGTATATTATATAAAACAATTAATACACCGATGATGTCAATATGCATTCCTTCTGTCAGAAAGGCAGAAGTCGTCAAGAGGTTGTATGACCTTGGAATGATTGAAATACTTTGAACCCAAACAAGTGTCCACCAAATCGTTATGTACACAAGTGTATCTAATTGCTACGCGAGACCGCAAGTTTGCTTACCAACTATAAATTTTACTTGACATTTTGCTCATTTTCTACCAAAACTTGTTTGATCAGCTGTATCCTCATAATGACGTCATTACCAGTTTTTAGTTTGACATGAATGTACTATAATGTTAATTTTTTTTTTATATTTGTACCTAACGATAAGGCAGACGGGCCAACTGATGGAAAGTGGTTACCGTCGCCTGTGGACATTTGCAACACCAGAGGAGTCGCCAATGCATCGCCGGCTTTGAAGGAGAGCTCTTTTTGCACCTTTCTTGAACAGCCCCATGTCATAGCGCTCCGGGAATACCTCAGGAGGAAGCTCATTCTACATCTTGCACGTTTGTGGTAGGAAAGACCGTGCAAACTGAATTGAATACAATGCAGATATATTTTTTCGCATTTTCGACCATGTTTTGATGGTGCGATATATATTTTTACATGTAAACAAATAGATGGTGGAGGTGTATGTCATATCTACATTTTTATTTTTGCATGTGAACGTAGAGAATTCAAAAACTTTGACAAATATATATGCACCTAAAATTGGACCTACTTTTGCAAAAAGGAACCAACCAGTTTTCCTCCTGTATTATTAAAAACGTTGATGATTTTCAACAATATCATATTTGTATACATAGAACAAATTATTTTGTGTAACATTGTAAACAGATTTTATTAAAAATAACCTACAGTTATACAGTAAACAAAATTTTGACAAAAATGGCTTTTTTTTTAACTTTCGTTGTGTGGGTTGATTCTTTGGCATAAGTAGGTACTTGTAGTAGTACTTTGTCAAAGTTAAATTAGTTTCTCATGTAGAGGCTGCTTACAATTACACATCTGGTCTTAACTACGGTATACGGACAAACATAACTTTATCTCTTCCGAGATCATTGCTGGACGATTAAAGCTCTGGCTCATGTCACCCGCAACCCTGGAAATCCCCTGTTAGTCGCCTCTTAGGTAGGGCAAAAGATCCATCCATCCATCCATCCATCAGCCTTTGAAAGTACACTGCTGGACATAGGCCTCCTCTAATCTGCCGGTCCTGAGATCTGAATCTAGCGGTTAAAGGATACCGTAGCCTTATTGTGATCCCGGAACGACAGGGACGAGGAACAAATTATACCTAGGAATTAAATTTTAGGGGTTATTTTAAGTATATTTACCTCACCACACTCTTCAAAACTAAAACATAGGCGCTACATTTTCATAAAATAAGGAAATAAACACGAAGAGCTCTCTCTTCCTTCACAAAACCCTAACTGTGAGTAATAGCGCATATCTCAAACTTACACTTGAATCGTGCACGTTCATTGAAAAACAGTACTATCTCTGAAAATATCTCATAAGCCATAAAGTCAGCGTTTAACCCACAGCATCATAATTCATGGGGAATTATGGAGGCAATTAACAAAGGTACACTAACCCAATAACCTTGACACCATGACTGCTTCAGATTGTGTGTCAAGTGGAGGAACGTTGAGGCAGGACTTATACAACGTCTATAAAACGATAGCGGGGCCACGAAACGCGCGGGAAGAAATTAGGAGTAAAGTTTGGATTTGCGTTATTGTAAGATTATTGATTTACGGTATGATCAAGGTAATGGCACGGAGATTTGATATGAGTATATCAAAAAAATAAATGCATATTGTATTTGCTTTACTGGATAATGTTTTTTATCGGCATTGACGTTTCGACGATTAAAACAAAGTAGACGACGATTGAGCAATAGTTATTAAATAACTTAGTCTATTTGTATATTTAATTGGAACACATATTTCCATAGATAAAGATAGAAAGATAGCTAAATATTAGCTTGTGTTGCTACTTGCCACCAATCTTCCGCTTAACGACCCGTGGCACCTTACTGGTCTAACATGCAATAGGTTTCGAGTTCGATCCCCGGCCAGGCAGGTATCAATGATGAATGTAGATGTCTGTTCTGGGTGTGAATGTTTGTATTTTTGTGTGTGTCCATGGAATCCACGAAACAGATTACCTTTGTCATGGGTGCTAATAATTGCTGCTGTGATTGATTCCGCGTTATTATCCTAGTGTTAAACTAAGAGTCTATAAAGCTTAAATAAAGGGCTTGCGCTCTTTAAATCGCTGGTTTAATGGCCGAACTCAATAAGGGGGTCATATAACGCCGCATCCGCAGTTTCCGTGAAGAACCCGATTCGAGTTGTGTCAACACTATTGTTCAAACAGCAACCAGATATAACAGTGCAACCTCTAACGAGAAACGAAGAATGGAATGATTTAACCTTATTTTACTATGTTATCAACGTGGCTTCGCTCGCTTCGTTCACGTCACGCTAAAGAGTATCCTAGGTAGTAGGTACCTATCCTAGTCCTCTTCGCAGCGTCGAGGTCGGCCACCGGGGGGGTTTAAGTGCGGTAAGAATCCCACATAACCCGCGTCGCTCCCACGACATCGGGTACTTTTTGAAAGATTCCCCCTCGAAAACAAAAAAAAAAAAACTTACCTACCTTACCTACCCTAGGTACCTATCCTAGGTATCCATGAGGATTACCCACAAAAAAAAGGTAGTAGGCACCTAATCTTTTTTTGTCGAGGGGGAAACAAAAGGTACGCCACACCGTGGGAGCGACGCAGGGTTATGTGGGATTTTTACCGCACTAAAACCCCCCCGGTGCCCGGTGGCCGTCCTCGGCGCTACAAAGAGTAATAGTAGGTAGGTAGCTCAGCGGTAGGTAGTAATTTAGGTCATAAACTATGTATTTGCTAAATTTCAGCTAAATCTAACCGGTAGTTTTTGAGTAAAAGAGTAGCAAACACATCTTTAAAAACTTTTGCATTTATACAATTAATATGATGTGAAATATACGGTAATTTATATAATTATATGGGTAATTTATATATTTATATTATTATTGGGCACGGAATGAGAGAGTTTTAGGCCATAGTCCACCGCGCTGGCCAAGTACGAATTGGTGGACTTCACATACCTCCGAGAACTTTTTTTTTAAGTACTCTCGGGTGTTTTCCTTTACCGAAAAGCAGTGATAATTAATTTATAATACCCACATAATTTGGAAAAATAATAAATAATTTATATATTATTATATACTTTAGATTAATTAGATATTATTAGACTCCTGTACATGTACCTACACCTCTATTGGCAACTGGTACTATGAGAAAATAATACAAACCTCTCTAGTACCTACTTATGTCTTACGAATTAGACTATAGAAAAAATATTCACTGACTTTTTATTCGTAACGCTACGTTATTTTCCTTTACTCTCACAGTAGCTAGACATAAAAAGACTAAGTCCAATTAAACTGAGCCTCAAGGTTCATAGGGGGTATGCAAATATGGATACGCGAGGGCGTTTCTCCGGACACAGGATGCTATCCCGGATAGATGCTGACTTCTGGAACATTTTATATGCAGCACGGGTGCATAAATCTGCTGTTTTGCTATTGTTTTTATCTGTCGTGTCGGTGGTCTGCGTTGCAGTTGTGTTTTCGGGATTTGTTCAAAGTTTCCATTTTAGACATTTTTATGTGATGAGGCACTTTGACTGATATTGTTAATTATGGTGTGGAAATGCGAAATTAACTATGCTTAATACATGATTATCTCAATCAAATCGCTATGGAATGAAAAAAAATCTATTAACTCATTTAATTTGTGTTCTATGTTATCTTTACTGTTTGGTACAATAAAGAGTATTATTATTATTATTATTAATATATCGCTAGGCTTTCTTGTCTAGACACACGGAAGGCACTACCCTCGGTTAGGCAGATATCTAAATGATATATTCTGAATTATATTCTGAATATTAGAAAAATTTCATGACTATAATACAGTTCATATTGTTACGAATTCGATTATAGAAAAAATACAGACATTTTTCCTAATCCTTACTACATTTTCGTTATATTTACAGTAGCTAGACATAAAAAGACTAAGTCCAATTAAACTGAGCCTCAAGGATCATAGGGGTATGCAAATATGGATACGCGAGGGCGTTTTTTCGGACACAGGATGCTATCCCGGATAGATGCTGACTTCTGGAACATTTTATATGCAGCACGGGTGCATAAATCTGCTGTTTTGCTATTGTTTTTATCTGTCGTGTTGTCGTGTCGTGTCGGTCTACGTTGCAGTTAGATGTGTCTTCGGGATGTTTTTATAGTTTCTAAGTTAATCATTTTAGGGTTCCGTTGGTAAAGGGGAAAACGGCACCCTAATAAGACATCGCTTTTCGTTGTCCGTCTGTTTGTCTATCATGTATCTCATGAACCCCGATGGTTAGACGGTTGAAATTCACAGATGATGTATTTCTGTTCTCAATATAACAACCTAAACTAAGAACGGTAAACAGTTCGGTGTTGAAACGCGTAACCAAGTATTCATGGTATAGAACTCTTGTCTTTATATCGATAATGGATGCGACAGCATCTATGACTTTTTCTTTTTAACCGACCGAAGTAGCAAACGAGCATGCAGTCAACCTGGTGGTAAGAGCTCACTGCCGGCCATGGACATCTGCAATCAACTTCATACAGAACATGGGTTTCATCTAAAGTCAATCACATATGCGTTGGAGGACTACGATGGTCGCCTCATGTGAAAGTGTGCCGGCAACCACACCCTTCTATCGAAACGCAAGAAATGCTTCACACTAGACTTAGGTGTGGCGGTGGTACTTCCCCGGACGAACTACACTGGTTCTACCACCTCGAAAACTACATTTATTTTACACTAAGCTTAGTTGTCTCATACGCAGAGGGTCCTGCATTCGACCCCGGATAGACAGATATCTGAAGGATGAATTTTGATATCTATTGTGAGTCAGAAGGGACAGAATAGAATTTATAATTGTCTTTTTGTGTATTTATGGCAACCAGACGACATAAGGAAATCGTAATGTGGGGATAGTGTGTTATGATCATAGTTAAATGTTATTCCAGACTATATCCTGTATTTCTAGAAATTTCCTGATTAAAGCGATACCTACAACATGTTCTAACGAAGGTTTATAGTCCGTAACAAACAAACTGACAGTTGTATGAACGCGGTTCGTTTGCACAGGTTCTCCCGTGACGTCAAAACAATCGGCAGTCCTTGACAATATACTACGATGCGACTAAATAGATGAACAAAAATACTTATACTTTACACTAAACTTACAGGTCTAATACGCAGAAGGTCCAGCGTTTGACTCCCTGCCATGCAAATATGTCAATGGTAAATTTTGAATTCTATTCTGGGTGTTGGTTTTTTTATGTGTCATATCACTTACGATACCGGGAACATTCTAGTGTGTGAGTGTTATTATCATAGTTAAATGTCCACACAATTCCCTGTATTTCTAGAAAATCCCCGATTAAAGCGATCCTTACAACATGTTCTATAGGTTTATAGTCCGTAACAAACAAACTGACAGTTGTATGAACGCGGTTCGTTTGCACAGGCTCTCCCGTGACGTCAAAACAATCACCAGTCGTTGACAACGTCGTATGCTTTAAATTTCCTATCCTCTTCTTTTTAATTTTACTTTAAAATGTTGTCTATTTTGTCACGTTGTGTATTTTTTAAAATATGTGTGTTAATGTTTTAAGTTAAATATGATTTTGTTACGTAGTGTCAGTGAAATTTAATATCAAAATGGTTTTTGAGAAATTAAATCTTATACAAAAATAGTCGTTTTGCGTTGCTGATTTTTTAATGAATTGAAATTAATATCTTACACAGACATTAAATTTTTTTATAATTAAAATTTACTCTACTTAAAATAATTTACAAATTGTACATATACATCAAAATGAAAATAAAATGAAAAATAATAAATTGATATTTTTTTTACAGAAATCTTACACACCGATTACAAATTTCAGTGTATACTGTATAAGATATGAGTAGCGAGCTTCAAATAAGCTGTTTGGTTTTTACAAGACTTTCATTTACCTAAATGAAGCTTCGCAAAATTTAATCTTTTGTAAGGCATTTTGTAAGATTAATGTGCAATATTTTATTTATAAGCGATCACACAAAATTGTTTGTATATAATTTCATATAAAAAGGTCACAACATAAAAATGTTACAAAACCCTGACAAAATGTTGTCAACCACTGTCCTATTCATACTCCACCTGTTTGATCTAACCAGTCGTAAATTTACGACGTCTAATCACGCCACGTTTGTTTATGGGGGTAAATAAACGGTTAAAAAACTACTAGCTGACCTCAGAGGAAGTAAATATGTCACATTCCTATATCACTGTGTCATTGTTTGGCCGAATTGGAGAATAGATCGTTTTTTAGATGCTTAACTTAGGTGTTGGTAAATGACGTCACTCGACCGTTTTGTAGTTTTACTTTCTCACTAAGTTATGAGGTCATTCTTTATTAATTTAAAACGCGTACCTGTTCTTCTATTATGAGTGTTTGAATGTTATTAGTATTTAGTTGATTTTAAAGTTGTTGTCAACCCATTATTGTTCCGTTGCTGGGCACGGGTCTTCTCTCGGAATGAGAGAGTTATAGGCCATAGGCCACCGCTCTGGCCAAGTGCGAATTGGTGGATTTTAATGTTAGGTAAATAAGAAGGTACTATTTCTTATTATTTGAGGAACGCTTTGTGAATCCTCTTCTGTATGATATAAAGAAACAAATTAATCCAAATGGCTTCAACATAATCCTCGAATAGCAACGAATTTATGGTTCATATCATTCGTACAGATTTCTATAGATGGCAGTGGTCTTTTACCATCAGATGAACTGCATGCTGCTATACTACGTGTAAGTATATTATAAAAGTTTTTTTTTCTTTTATAACATGTATTTAATCTTTTGTTTAATCACGTCTGGATTATGAATCCGCCCGAACTTATGTAAGAAATTGACTGACTCTTTTTGAGTATAATATTAACTATAAATGTAAAATGCACTAAGTGCAAAATGTCGTTAAAAAGACCTTTTTAAGTAAACGTTAAGTTTAGCTACCGTTTTAACGACGTTACACTTAAAATATTTTGTGATTTGGCCTGGAAAAAAGTGTTTACAAAACACGCGGGAACAAAACAGAAATATTTTTTATACCTATATTGATTTCAGTGGAGCTGAAGCTACGACTCTGTGTACGAAAAGTATGCAAGCATTTCACGGAACGGGCCAAAAGCGTTAAATAGACATGTCGTTCAAATAAAAGATGTTAAATTTAAAATAACAAAAAGCCGCATCCAAATGCGTTTGGGAACCACGATTGCCCAGACAGACACACAGACAGACAGGTAGAAAAATAGTATTCAACTTTATTACACCCATATTTTGCGTTGCCGGTTAATAAGCTTACGTAACGGATGACTTCAAACCTCGGAAACAGTTCCCACAAGGAACTTGTCATCCTCGCTGGCTAAGTAAGATATATGTATAATACATCGTGCGTGCCAACACTTAGCCGTACGTGTAGGCAGACGGTAGATACCTAATTGAATTACCTCTAAGTGTTACATTGACGATTATTTTATCTGGGTATCTAGATTTTTGAGGTCATATTAATTTATTCTTTTTGTAAGATAAATGTGGTGAACTAGAAAACAACAACAACGCCTCTAAATCGATTCACTCGTTCAGGAACGATTTCACAGCCCGACACACATACCAGTTAAACTTATAACACCCCACTTTTTGCGTCATGTGTTAATAATTGGATAAACCAACATGACGGATGACTGCGAACCTTGGAAACAGATCCCGCTAGACGCTTGTCAGCCCCCGCTGGCTAAGTAAGACTTCTGTTTAATATATTGTGCGTGCTAGCAGTTAGCTATACGTGTAGGCAGACGGTAGATACCTAATTGAATTACCGCTAAGGGTTACATTCACGATTATTTCATCTAGCTATCTAGATATCTAGATATTTGAGGTTTTATTAATTTATGCTTTTTGTAAGATTAATGTCGTGTATTTGAAAAAAATGCATCCAAATTGATTCACCCGTTCAGAAACGATTCCACAGACCGACACACAAACAGACAGACACACACCGACATACTTTCACATGAGGCGACCATCATAGTCCTCGGGAGTAGCAACGCATCTGTGATTGACTGGGATCAGATGGAACCCATGTTCTGTATGAAGTTGCTTACAGGTGTTAACGGGCGGCAGTGACCACTTACCATCAGGTGGACTGCACGCTCGTTTGCTACTTCAGTCAAATAAAAAAAAAAACAGTCAACCTTATTTTGCGTCGAGGGTTAACAAACCAACATGACGGATGACTGCGAACCTTGGAAACAGATCCCGCTAGACGCTTGTCAGCCCCCGCTGGCTAAGTAAAACTTCTGTTTGATATATCGTGCGTGCTAGCAGTTAGCTGTACGTGCGACAGACGGTAGATACCTAATTGAATTACGTCTAAGGGTTACATTCACAATTATTTTATCTAGCTATCTAGATATCAAAATTTCTGAGGTCCTATTAATTTACGCTTTTTGTTAGATAAATTGTGATGTACTTGAAAAAAAAATGCATCCAAATTAATTCACTCGTTCAGAAACGATTCCACAGACCGACACACAAACAGACAGACACACACCGGCACACTTTCACATGAGGTGACAATCATAGTCCTCGGGACTAGCAGCGCATCTGTGATTGACTGTGATCAGATGGAACCCATGTTCTGTATGAAGTTGCTAACAGGTGTCCACGGACGGCAGTGACCACTTACCATCAGGTGGACTGCACGCTCGTTTGCTACTTCAGTCAAATAAAAAAAGCAGTCAACCTTATTTTGCGTCGAGGGTTAACAAACAAACATGACGGATGACTGCGAAGCTTGGAAACAGATCCCGCTAGACGCTTGTCAGCCCCCGCTGGCTAAGTAAGACTTCTGTATAATATATTGTGCGTGCCAGCACTTAGCTGTACGTGTAGGCAGACGGTAGATACCTAATTGAATTACCTGTAAGGGTTACATTCACGATTATTTTATCTAGCTATCTATCTAGATGTTTGTGATCCCTTTAATTTACGCTTTTTAAGTGAATTGTAATTTGTAAAGATAAAATTCATTGAGAGATTTAAAAAATTGTACTAAGTATTACATTTTAAAATTTACTATTACTTTATTTAATATTATTAAATAGGTGGGTAGACCCTATATTTCATAGACTTCAAAGACACCACCGCCATACCAGTGTGTAAGTTGCATGGAGTAATTCCTGACTAGAGAAGATTTCATTATGCCGAAGAAACTTATTTAAAAAACTTTGATTGTTATTTACTAAACATTTATATGTACATTCTTTGAGTTCCTTTTAAACATATTTTTAAAAGGAACTCAAAGAATGTATGAGCAATCATAAACGATAGTTATGTGAAAATGCAATGCAGAATAGCTACTTTCTCCTTAAACAATCGAATTCCACAAAACTAGCTACAACTCATTTTATCTAGCTATATTCAACCTTGACAGAATCTATCAAATCTAGTAGAAATGGCTCCACGTAGGTAACATATCTTATATGTAAACTACCATATTTATTTTGTCTCAAGGTGGTAGAACCAGTGTAGTTCGACCGAGGAAGAACCACCTTCACACCTATTTCTAGCGTGAAGCATTTTTGGCGTTTCGATGGAAGTGTGTGGTTGCCGGTACACTTTCACATGAGGCGACTATCATAGTCCTCGGTAGTAGCAACGCATCTGTGATTGACTTCACATTTAACCCATGTTCTGTGTGAAGTTGATAATACAGAGATGGGCGGCAGTGGCCGTGGCCGTGTGGGTCGGTCTTTTGAATAGCACCACTCCCTCTCTTCCCGTGGATGTCGTACGACTAAGGGACATAAATCCAAGAGATGGGCAGCAGCATCTCCTTGTGTAATTTACATCTACTGCGGTCACCAACACGCTTGCCAAGCGCGGTAACTATCGGCAAAAACCCCCAATGAAAGGTGCAGAAGAACCCCGGCCCCCAGTCCCCGGCAGCCCCGCTATTCCGGGCAACGGTAGCGGTCAAGGTGACGGCGGGGCAGGGGGTGTTCATGTTCTGTGTGAAGTTGATGATACAGAGATGGGCGGCAGTGACCATTTTCCGCCGCCTTACTTATTTTTCGTCGTATGTTATGTGTTATTTCTATTAATTCTCCACTCTATGGTTGTAAGGTCGATCGTTTATGTCTTTTGACAATTTCACGCACTACCACGTCCATTTACAACTTAAATACTTGGCAAAAGTATAGAAATATTTGTCATTGTCGCGTACACAGTGGGACAGTAAAATATTGTGACATAAACCCTTTGAACAGTGTAGTTTCCTTGACATTTCTATCCATCTGTCAGCGCGTAATTCACTGGGCATGAGTTAACTCGTGAAAGATTTTCATTAAAACCCATTTAGTAGAGTGTTTTTGTAAATATATTTATTTATATTATATTAATGTATACTGTTAAGTATGTCTCATTATGTTGTATTATTTTTTTACAAATAAATATTTCTTTCTTTCTTTCTTTCTAAATAGGAAGTTGAAAGTGGAACCAATACAGTTCTGTTTTGGTCTAATATCTTAGTTCTCGGGAGTAGTAACGCATCTATGATTTACTTTATGCAACCCCTGCTTGCTTTTTCAGTTTTTAGATTTGTTTATTCATAACTTGTTGACCCGGCAAACTTCGTTGCGCCTAAAAGTCAAAAATTTAATATTATCATTGTTCCTCCACTATATTATGCATGTATTATACACTAAAACCTTCCTTTTGAATCACTCTATCTTATTTAAAAACCTGCATTCAAATTCCTAGCGTAGATTTAAAGATCTAAGCATACATAGGAACAGACAGCGGGAAGCGACTTTGTTTTATACTATGTAGTGACTAGTAGACCCGACGAACTTCGTTCCGCTTAAAAGTTCAAAATCTAATTATACTTATATTATACATAAAAACTTTCCTCTTGAATCACTCTATCTATTAAAAAAAACTGCATTATAATCCGTAGCGTAGTTTTAAAGATCTAAGCATACATAGGGACAGACAGCGAGAAGCGACTTTGTTTTATGCTACGTAACGAATAGGAGTCTACCTAGTACGTGGCCACTGCCGTTATCGGACATCTGTTGTCATTCCTAAATAATGTCAGAATCTTCCCTAATACCTGAAAACTAAGCTGGAATACTTCAGATATGAAAGCGTTGCTTATCGTATCATATCCTATCCTTTTCACCTGATAACTGTAGATTTATTAATTACCTAAATTGCTTTGGTTGTGCCTACGGAGTCTTTTTATTGTTCTCGGAGGCGAAACCTTCAAAAGGTACCCGACGCAATGGGAGCGACGCGACGGGTTATGTGGGATTTTTACCGTACTAAACCCCCCCGGTGGCCGTCCTTAGCGCTACTAAGAGGACTCCGGGATCTCCAAATGAACGCAACCGGAAGTGCATTCGGAGTATAACCATAAAGAGTCCTACCACCTTCGCTCCAGCACCATAAAGCGTTTACCATCCCTTATATTTTTTTTTATAATAATGAAGTAGCAAACGAGCTTGCAGCCCACCTGATGGTAAGTAGTCACCGCCGCCCATGGACATCTGAAAGCAACTTCATATAGAACATAGGTTCTATCCGAAGTCAATCACCGATTCGTTGCTACTTCCGACGATTAGGATGGATATTAAAATAATAGGTGATGCATTTTCAAGTTCTTTGATGTTGCAAAAGTCCATAGGCGACGGTGACTACTTTCCATCAGGCGGCCCGTCCACCTTAAAGTAAGAGACAATTATAAAAAAAAACTATTTACTTAATCACTAAATCTACACATGTAATTATAAACTTTACAATACGAAGTACTTACGGTAGGTGCTTAAGACCTCTTAATAGGAAGGGTAATTACTAGTAACTTAATAAACGGGTAATTAGCAATACCGTAAATGTAATTAACTGCTCTCTCATTTGTTTATAGAGTTCGATGTTGTAAATTTAAGTGCCGTATAAATCTAGATTTTAATACGAAATACAAATAAGCTTGGATTGAATTTTAACAACTCAAAAACGCGTATTTTATGGCAGATGTAGCTGAAAAAAAAATGTTTTCTTTTTAAGGAGTGAAATTATCTATATATTAATACGTGAAGCAAAGACTTGTGTAGCATTCTTAAGTTACTTGCCGCGGACGGACGAGTATGAAATTTTGCTCAGCTATTGGTTATTGACGTAGAGAAGGAGTGCAGAATGTTAATATTTTTTTCAAATAATGCATATAACATACATAAAATCAACTAAAACACATTACACACACTACCGTGCATTTGTCACAAACACATAAATAATAAACAAAATAAATCATTCAACGTGTGAAAACACAGAACGTCATAAATGTTAGATGACTTTGTCAAAATACCTTTTTTTTTTTTTTGTCAAAATACCTACCCGTTATTGATTTTAAATGCAGCTTTGTCACTTAAACCTCTTACCTTAGGGCTGTATTAAAATAACTTGAAAATTAATAAAAATTGAATTTGGAAAATACTTTCGACAATCTATAGTATAGTTTTTGAGTTGAATTACGGTCGAATATCGACCGTTGCGACGGGTGACTAGTATTGTAAAACACGGTGTAATTAAGACACCAAGTTTTACATTATTGATACTGCATTTTGGATATGAATTTGAAAATAGTGATAATAATAATTTATTAATGTTACAGATGCTTGCAAATGAAAAACTTAAAACATCGTACACCTACGCATGAAATAAAAAAGAAATCTTGTACAAAAAATCTGTACCAAAACTTCACTTAAGTGCCTATAAAAACTCAACATTGTTAATATGTATTACATCACGAATGGACAAAATTATCCAAAAATATTATAAGTATAAAAATCAAAAAATATCGCTCATACAAGATGCGAAATATAGGGCGTGTTCCAATAAATCGTAATTCCATAAGTGAGACGTTCCGTGCCATATCTTGAGATTAATCTTACAAAGATATCTTCGGACTCATCTCGTGGCGGCCTTTGCTTGTGTTCCGGACTTTAATAAAAGCATGACCGTATAGGAGAAAGTTCAGATTTTTTTGGATTTTTCTGCACTCATTTTTGAGTTTACGGACACTATTTTGGATTTAAAAAGCCGTGAGAGGTTTTTGTACAACTACCTTTTTTATAAGTGGGTAATCCTCAAATAATAATGTAATCCTCCTCTTTATACAACTACCTACTCTACTACCTAAACTACTACACATCTGTGTTAGGTTTCTTTACGATGTTTTCCTTTAGCATAAAGCAGTGATAATTATTTCTATTTTCTAATACGCATATTATTTAAAAAAAAATCTCAATAGCGGCTGCCTGGGATTTGAACGCCCGTCTTTCGATTAAGAAATCAAGTTTTAACCATTAGGCTATCACTGCTCATTTTTTTACTAAGGGTTATTAGTATTTGTTGCAAAAACCCAAGCATAATGCAATGTAACTGTAATATGCATGCTGTCTGTCGTAATGTAGATTGCTTGGTACACAATGAGTGACCGCGACGAGTCAAACCAAATATTTGGGAATTAGCGGGCCGTATGCGACTCCGGATTAGGCTGGCTGCACGAGTGCGATTGAGACGTACGTTGCTACTGATGAACGACTTTTTACTTAATTTGTGACTTTTAGAAAAAATGTAAAAATGCACTTATATGGTCTCTTGTGGCGATTCTTCTGATTAGCGCGCAACCTCCCAAAAAAGAGTGATATAAAAATAAAATTAAAATAAATAATTTTGAAAATTCTGAATACACCTACAAAAATAAACTTAACTCTCACAATGGTCTTCGTAGTACACCACTAGCGAAGTGTGAATTCCTAATGATCGGAAATTTAAAAAGTGCATGGTCTTTCCAGCCGTTAAATACAATGTACCTATTTAGAAATTAAACATGGTCGTAAAATGTATTATTCAAACAATTAGCTTTATCAATATATATAAATAAAAAACACAATGTTATATTTCTTTTTAATAGTTAAGCAATGCCTTTCAGACAACCTTACAAATTGGTGGAGGACCATTTTACAGATGCGAGAGAGAATAAAGATGTACCTATTAAAGTGTAATATATCAACATGATAATTTTGTAATGAAATGAAATATCAGTTACAAATTGTCAAATACACATTTTTCATTTTTTTACGCTACCACCGAATTGGAACTCGACCTCAACTGAGAAGATCTGGCAAGGAACTCAGCGGGTTTGTCTTTTTTGTTATGTTGTATTTTTGTTTGTATGTATGTAATACCTATATAATACGTATAAAGTAGTTCAAGGATAGAAGGAACAAGAGAAATACAGAGACAAGGAATATACAATAGAATAAAGGAGAAAAATATAGTTCACTTAAGCAGCAGATATTTTTATTATTAATATTATAAGACACTCGTTCGCGATCAGCCTAAGAGGAGTTCAGCGTACTCGTTGCATAAGCAAACTTGCAGCAAACTCGATCAAGGTGATTCGTAATCTGTGGGGCGACGTAAATTATGCACACTCGCACCGAATTAGATCTTATAATGACACAATAAAACTTAGTTTCCGTTGCATTCGAATAGTCTAATTATACCGCGTAAATTCTTTATGTTATCTGTGCTTATTTTGATGTTATGTTTTCTATACTCATGACATAATGTCTACTTGAGAATTTCGCGCCAATGTGTTGTTTTTTTTTAATCAGCAATGGCTTAAATAAAATGAACATTCAACCTTGACATTACAAACTAAAGGTTTATCATTTTTAAATTCAAATTTTAAACGTAATGTGATCTAAGTTTTAACGGAGCGTAAAAATATATTGGCTTAAATTTAATGTTAAAAATATTAATGATTATGAAGCCATTATTGAAACAAAAAATATAAAGATTCTTTGTAAATAAAAAGTAACAAAATACGCCGTAGTCCAAAGCTTATTTCGGCCTTGGACTTCAGCACGATGATGAAAATACTTACAAATTTATTGTCTATTGAAGTTCGAAATTCAAAAAGCGGCGGCCATTAATAAGCGTTCGGATACTCAGTGTAAACATCGGCAACCGTTTCTTGATACGGATTCCAATAAAAAATAAACACGGAGCCATTCTAATAGCCATAAATTTTTGTACGTTAATTTCAAATGAATTAGTTCACCGCCCTTATGATGGTATTACACAAATATATCAGGATTGGAGTAATTATCCAAACTTACTTACTTACAAACTTGCAATGATTTATTAGTTTCAAGTTAACAACTTCGTAACACGCGATGGGGTGAAGAAAATATAATTTGGGCACTTAATAAACTTAATATTGAATATTCAAATGTCGATATGGGTCTTATGTCGCTTGTGGATAATTTTGATTGGTGCTCTGTGGGTAGAAATTTTAAATTAAGAATTATTTAGTTGTTTTAATAATGTATACGTGTATTTGTTTTGAACCTTACGCAAGAACTACTGGTCGGATTTGGCTGAAATTTCGAGCATGAAATGGCTTAACACCAGCGTTGCCAAATGTCCCGATCTTTTGATCAAAATTAAATGTCTCGGACGGGACAAGGTCAGTTCCGACTTTCGGACGAAGAACTGGACTTTTACAAAAAAAGGTAGCCAAATCTATAAATCTATACAAATTTAAGTCAAACTGCAGTTTGTCGACCAAAAAAAAGGGCGTCAAATCTATACAAATTTAAGCCAATCGGTCAGATTGTCAAACAAAAAGATCGCCAAATTTAAATCCTCCGGCCCCGTTGTTGCTTGTGTGTGTACCGCTTTTGACTATGAAATCCCGCTTTTTTTATTAAAAAAGTTTCAAAATCCTGACTTGACGAAAAAAAATCTGGCAACGCTGCTTAACACATAAGATACTATTTACTGAGACAAACGTGACCAAAGACGAACCTGGAACTTTTTGTCTCAAACTGAGTTGCTGGAAACTGATTTTATGAACTTATTTTACAATTTACATGTCTCACCGGGATACGAACCCGGAACCTTTTGCGTGTCATATTGCTCTTGTGTTATACCATTCACTGCAGTAAAGCTATCTAGGAGAATCTATTTATGCACCTGTACAAAGGAGATGAGTAATATTTTCAGGAAGCGTTCTGTTTATCGGTACTTGTTAATTTATAAATACACCGCTTTTGTAATAATCATGAAAAGATTAATGAGGGGGAACGACCCTTGTAATGGAAGGAGGGTCTTGAAGATTTTCATACAAATTAATGTAGAAAATATTATGTAGTAGAGCAGTGATAGGGGAGGGTATTTATTTAACCGGTCATACCTAATACATATAATATATACCTAATACATAAAGATTTTATTACAAACTAGCCTTTGCCCGCGGCTTCGCTCGCGTGGAATTTAGTCTGCCACATAAAGTTTCCAAGGTGGTAGAGCAATGGTTCAACCAGGGAGGCATCACCGCCGCACCTATTTCTACCGTGAAGCAGTTCTTGTGTTTCATTAGAAGGGTGTGTCTGCCGGCTCACTTTTATATGAGGCGATCTTCATAGTCCTCGGGAGTAGCAACGCACTGTGATTGACTTCAGATTGAACCCTTGCCCTACTTCCTAAGGCGATTAACATACGGTACCGCTCACTGCCGCGGTAGGCGGTGAAGCGGATCTCATGTTGTATTGGGGTCTAATAAATCCGTTGATGCCTCACACACGTACACCGACCGACCGCGCGGTCCAGCGGAGTTCTCATCACCACCATGTCTCCGCGCAAACGACAGTGCGGAGAGTCGGCGCCTCACACACGGGCTGGCGCCTAACCGCGCGGATCATCGTTGATGCAGGCCGTGTTGCAATTTAATAAAATGAATTTCGATGTCGAAAAGTTTATTTTGATGATCAGTCCATCCGCGCGTACAGGTGCGTAAACCGCCTTACCGCGCGGGGCACCGCTATTCGCGGCGGTGCGCGGTGCCGTGTGCTAATCGCCTAAATCAGTGTGTTCTAATTTCAAATCACAGGCACGTATATTAACTTGAATTAGTTTTGTCGGCAACAGATATTAATGCTTACTCTGAAATTAAAAGTTTTAAGAAAGGGTCTCAAAACGCGTAACGGTTACCAACGCAGTTGGCTAGCGTGGTCAACTACGACCTAAACTACTGCTAATCTGACATATGTATGTGCCGAGTTCTGTAACATTAAAAGGTCGATGACGATTGAATAACATATTTAACCTTTCCACTGTTTCATTCTCATTGACCTTTTTTCTCTTTTTTGTCGATGGAGAAACCTTTAAAAGGTACCATACACCGTGGGAGCGACGCAGGGTTATGTGGGATTCTTATAGCACCAGGACTCCGGGATGTTCAAAGTAACACAACTGGAGTCCTCTGAGTGCATTGCCCCATCGGGCTCCTCCCAAGTGAGCGGCTGGGCCCACCACTCCATCTGGTCTTTACCACGGTATGCGACCACACGTATACCACCGTCCTTCCCGGGATCTCCTGGCTGGACGGTTCAAGCTCTGTCCATCCTGGCTTTCACGATATCATGCGACCACACATGCTGACATCTTTCCCGAAGTTGTTGACTGGGTGTTTGGAGCACCCAGTCTAGCCGCCCGCAACCCCAAAAGCCCCCTTTTAGTTGCCTCTTACCACAGACAGGGGATACCATAGCCTTATTCCCGGAACTACAGGGCCGTCATTTACCTTTCACATTTTGCTCCGTGTTTTATAACCATTCAAATAATGATATCATACAACTTCATTGTATACAGCGGCGGCGCACGGCGCGTACTGCCGGTCAATCAATTGACTACGCAATATGTTATACTCGTAATATCTTCTGAACTACTTATCCAATTTACATGGTGTAAAAAGCAATCAATCAATCAATTCAATCTTTATTAAATCATTTATTTTGATAAGGATTTATATTTAGTTTGTATAAAACCCATGGAAACATCAACTTCATATTTTTTAAATTTTCAAAGTACAAAAAGAGTTATTGTGGGTTATACGTAAAATATAGACATATGCTGTCGCGTACTTTTATTTAGATCTATGTGAGCCAAACAATTCCACGGTACATTATATTTGGATATCTCCAACGGTTTAGGCAGCGTACGCGAAGATAGCTCTCAAAGGACAACTTTTTTTGCGACTAACCTGGTATTTCTCGTTACATTATAACCTAATTACAAAAAAATCGTATAAATTATAGTCCATGTGTTATTCTGATGTATAATCTATACTACTGTAAAGTTTCAACCAAATCCGTTGAGTAGTTTTTGCGTGAAAGAATAACAAATACACATACATCCTCACAAACTTTCGCATTTATAATATTATATATATAATATATATATATATATATATATATATATATATATATATATATATATATATATATATATATATATAAGTAGGAAGTAGGATAGGATTAATGTAGCAATGTAGCAAGGTAGCAAATATTATATAATAGAGAAGCAGTGATAGCCTAATGGTCGCACACTCCCCCTTTTAATCGGGTGGTCCGAGGTTCAAACCCAGGCACGCACCACTGATTTATGTGCGTATTATAAATTAATTATCACTGCTTTTCGGTGAAGGAAAACATCGTGAGGAAACCTACACACTCGAAAGTTCTTTAAAAAAAGTTCTCGGAGGTGTGTGAATTACACCAATTCGCACTTAGCCAGCGCGGTGGGCTATGGCCTAAAACTCTTTAATTCTGAGAAAAGACCCGTGCAGTGTGACAATAATGGGTTGTATCCACTGATTATAACTAGCTGAAAAAAAATCATTGATTAATTTAATTGATTAATTATTATCTTTTGCTGTTAATTTTGTTTATTCTGCCCTAATGATAAAAACGTTGTTAGATTTAGCGAAACTATTTTTACGGCAATTGCATCAGAAGAATGTCTTTTTTTTTTTTGTTTACGATGGGGAAACCTTCAAAAGGTACCCGACGCCGTGGGAGCGACGCAGGGTTATGTGGGATTTTTACCGCACTAAAACCCCCGGTGGCCGTCCTCGGCGCTGAAAAGGAGGACTCCGGGATCTCGAAACGACTTCAACCGGAATCCTCCGAGCGCGTTGCCCCATCGGGCTCCTCCCAGATGGGCGGCTGGGCCCACCGCTCCGTCTAGTCTTTACGACGGTATGCGACCACACATACCGCCGTCCTTCCCGGGATTGCCTGACCGAACGGTTCGAGCTCCCACTCTAGCCGCCTGCAACCCCGGAAGCCCCTTTTAGTCGCCTCTTACGACAGGCAGGGGATGCCGTAGCCCTATTCTGATCCCGGAACTACAGGGCGTCAGAAGAATGTCTACTTGTCGATAGCAGAAAAAAAAACATTTTTTTAAATTGGAACTTAATCAAAAAAATACTTGCGTTAGTCAAGGTGATATTGATATTGTTAACTCAAATGCACTAAATCTTATTTAAAAAAGCAGCATATATATTTTTAGAACAATACCATTGTGACGTTTTGAAAGAATCATATCTTAAAACAAAAATTCGCAAATTCTGTGTTGTAAGATTCGAACCTTAGACCCCCAAGTTAGAAACTTTTTCTTACTACTGAACTGTCACTGTTAAACACTGCGATAATAAAAAAAAAACATGCAACTTATATTTTTGCCGATAAATTATTTATTAAATGGAAGATGTTTTACGAGGCACGAATTAATTAAAAACAAAATGGTGAACTCATAAATAATTTTGGTGATAACATCTTCGCGGGGATGATAATTGGAAGTTATTTGGTGCAGATGTTTAATGGAGATTGCAACCGTTTTTGTCTGGCCGTAAGTAGGTAGAATTATCTGTATTAGATAGGACATATTATGCGGCGTAAGGTTGTCTATGGATAAATTACAAAAGTCATTTTGTCTATGGATAGCTCGATCCACAGACAATGTCTATGGTTCGAGTTTATCTGAAATAAGGTTCTTTATTTCTATCCCTCGATGTCATATCAAAAATGTTAAAGATTTAATTATTTAAAGGAAATAAATTTTAAAGGTATTTAAAGGTAAGAAAATTAGTCTAATTCGTATTTGACAATTCTATTACTATTTGGATAGCAAAAATCTATGGTTAAAACGATCTTTGGTCATCCATAGACAATTTAATATTCTTTGAGCACAATCGTCAATCATACATTATGCCAAGACAATAAATGTTCTACTAATACGTTATCAAGCATAAGTAAATATTGGCAAATCTTAGCAACCATAATGGTAAGTTTTGAAAAAAAAAGTATCATAAAGGAAACGTCTTTACACGCAGTACCAATTACCAGTTACCAAACTGTTATCATTATAAGTTAATTCAACAATAAAAATAAAGTTTACCCTAGAAATATCGAAGGATTTAAATAAAACCTTTACACATAGTTTTTAAGAGCGTCGCGGCACGATCAAACTAGCCTATAATATTCCATGGGAAGATTCCCGGGCTGATAAATTTTCCTCCCATAAGCGTGTTAATGGTGCTTTCCACAGGCTATAAAATAGTAATGGGAATCGAATACACTACTCTAAATTTGTCGATTATCATCTTTTATTTGACCGTCGTAAATATTTTATGCTTTTGTTTGTTAAAGCTTGCTATTCATGAAGCGACTAACGTGATATATTAGGGAAAAACTAATAAAATGTTACTAATAAATTACTTACTACTGATAGTAATAAAATAAATTAAAGATAATCATTCAAAATAACAGTATTTGCATTAAGTCCAATAGACTATAACACTTCGTTACGTATTCAAATTTACAATCAGATACAGTAGGTGTAAGCATTTTGTAGTTAAAATTGGTAAAAACCGGTTTATGAGTTCCCTTCATCAGCAATATAAGGTTAATCACCACTTATACAGTAAACGGTAATCAATTCTGTTTGTAGTCGTACTTCAAACGTAAAAATGTTAATTTAAATAACTATGCGATACAGCTTCTACTAATTAGTTGGTATTCAAAATACTTGAACAATTTAAGATCTATTATGCACACAAGTGTAGTAAAATATTTTTATTCAAATTCTTTTCATTCTGAAAGCATTTAAATTCCAAATAACTGTTTAGGATAAAATGTTATCGATTGTTAGGTTAAAAATTGTATTGAAATAATATTTATTGCTCAAGCTTTCAATTTAACGCTTCGTTCAACTCTATAGACACTATTTTTTTATACAGCAATTTACCAGAAGTAATAAACGATTTTATGTTTATTTTCAAGTTAAAATGACTGGCTTTAGATAGCACTTCAATTATATTAAGCGTTAACATATTCAATGGATAGCAGTGACGAATTACCAGCAGTTCAAAACTATGGAACTCGTTTCAACGACTGAGTATCTGTATTGTCTCACATTTAACAGCCGGCTTTATCATCCCATAGGCGAATCCAGGCAAATTTGAGATTAGGCAATAATAAAAGTTTTATGTGCGTAGCTTTTGATTGCCCAGTCCTGTTTGGGACGCTATTAATATTATCTGTCGGTCCTCCTGTCCGTCGGTGTCTTTTAACCAAGCACTTATGAAGCGATATTGTTTTAATGTCGATTTAATTACGTTTTTATTACTTCTAAGCAGTATCACACGTATGTTTTGATGTTTTTGTCGTGTTTAGAGGAAATGCCTTGTTTTTACAAGCATTTATTTAAGTCGCTCAATTTCGTTAGTATGTTGGATCAAAATCTTGGAACTGAATTTGCACTCCAAATTTTTGAAGGTGGTAGAACCAGTATAGTTTGACCGGGGAAGTACCACCGCCACATCTATGTCTAGCGTGAAGCATTTCTTGCGTTTCGATGTAAGGGTGTGGGTGCCGGCACACTTTCTCACGAGGCGACCATTGTAGTCCTCGTGAATAGCAACGCATCTGTGATTGACTTGAGATGGAACCCGTGTTCTGTAGAAGTAGAAGTTCTGAAGTTGTTTACATATGTCCATGGGCGGTAGTGACCACTTACTATCAGGTGGACTGCATGCTCGTTAAATATAACAGTCGTTTGCTTATTTAATTTCATTAAAAAGGCAAATCAAAATTAAAATTGATTAACTAGTTGTATTGCTCTCTTGTTTAATGCGTGTGACATTTTTTGCATACATCTTAGCAAAAACTCGAAACACATTGGACAAAACAATAAATTAGTCGCTTCGCTAATAAGGCAAGGCTAAGCGAGATTTTAACATATTATAAATGCATTCGAAGATAAAAAGTTTATGTTTTTATACCTATGTACATAAAATATAGTATAATTTAAATGTGATGGCATTTTTGTTTGTCACAAAAATTAATTTTTAAAAACAACTCAATAATCATTTAATGCCAAGCGTGAATTAGTAGTTTTCAGACCCCTTTGAGGATTTTTTTAAGACAGGTGCTCAGGTTTCGTCAAAAAGTTTTCCTTTACCGTGATTTTATTACCGTGCTTAACATACGGAGCATACATAATATAGCAGCATTTAATAGAAAATTTAAGGAATATTTAATCGATAGATGTTATTATTCCGTTAATGAATTTCTGCGTGACACAGGCTGACAGTATTTTTTTTTTGTATTTTTTGACAATTTTTAATAATATATTGTTTGATTGATTCTAATGTTAAATTTTATTATTGATTTACAATTAATTAATTTATATAGATATTTTGACATTTTGTAATTTTTTGACATATTTTATATTGTAGTTTGTCTTTAATATTACCATTTAAATGATATTTGCATGCCTAATAGGTAAATAAGAGGACTCAAAAATTTATGTAACATAAAATTGTACCTTATTTTGGCAAATAAAGATGATTATGATTATGATTATAATGATTATTACCCTTCTAATATCTATGGCCTGGGATTTGAACCTTTGACTCCATTGTGACGCCAAGTCAACCATTAGGCTATCACTGCTCCGATTGGCATCAAAGCCGGCTGAAATAAAATTAATAAAACCTCTAAGCGTTTACAAAAAACCATCAAGTGCGAGTCGGACTGACCAACGACGGGTTCTGTAGCATCTATAAAAAAAAATCAAAAAATAATAATGTTTGGGAATTATAATTGTTCAAGTATATACTTGGCAACATATCAATGAGCAAAAAAAAAATCGTTTCTTATATGGAAGCCCGCTTTAATTATTTATTTTATTCTGGTTTTTAGTATTTGTTGTTTTAAGCGCAGCAGAAATTTATCACCTATGAAAATTTCAACTGCCTAGGCATCATGCATGAGATGCCTGGTGACAGACAGACGGACAATCAGACAGTAGAGTCTTAGTAATAGGGTTCCATTTTTACTCTTTGGATACGGAACCCTAAAAAGCGAACAAAATCGCGGTCATTACCCAGCCATTTCACTCTACATTCCCATATGGTAAATGGAGCGAATTATTTGACACCTCATTGACGGAAACACCGGCCGCTAAGCAGGATATCCTAGCTAAATGAAAATTTAGCACATTTCATGTATGTTGTGTAATTGACATATCAGCTGACTTGTTTAGGTGCCGGCTCAAACTTCGAAGACCATCTTAGTTAGAAGTAAAGGTGGTATAACCAGTGTAGTTCGACCGGGGAAGTACCACCGCCACACCTATTTCTATTGTGAAGCATTTCTTGCGTTTCGATAGAAGTGTGGTTGCCGGCACACTTTCACATGAGGCGACCATCATAGTCCTCGGGAGTAGCGACGCATCTGTGATTGACTTCAGATGGAACCCATGTTCTGTATGAAGTTGATTACAGATGTCCATGGGCGGCAGTGACCACTTACCATCAGGTGGACTGCATGCTCGTTTGCTACTTCAGTCAAATAAAAAAAAAGTAGCGAAGCATCTGTGATTGAAGATAGACTTGACTTTAGATAGAAGATTTGTTCTGTATTAAGTTGCTACCAGATTTTTTTATAATAATAAAGTAGCAAACGAGCATGCAGTCCACCTGATGGTAAGTGGTCACTGCCGCCCTTGGACATCTGTAATCAACTACAAACAGAACATAGGTTCCATCCGAAGTCAATCACAGATGCGTTGTTACTCCCGAGGACTATGATGGTCGCCTCATGTGAAAGTGTGCCGGCAACCACACCCTTCTATCGAAACGCAAGAAATGCTTCACGCTAGAAATAGGTGTGGCGGTGGTACATCCCCGGTCGAACTACACTGGTTCTACCACCTTGGAGATGTGGAAGAAGAAAGTACAAGAGGTAAGGCGCTTTCTGGCGTTTTCTGGCAGACATTTTGGCTTATAACCGTACACGGTGAAATCCGGATCGTAAATCGGTAACAACGTTCAGATCAGATATCTATCGGGTTACAATAAGTAGATATCGGTGTTACATCGTTGTTCCTTTTGTCCAACGTATTTCCAATGACATTAAATCTTGCGAAACGGAACCGGTTTGGGAGCAGACAGGCCGAAATCGACGAACTAATGGCTCCAAATTAAATTTATTTATAAACCTTTCGGAGATAATTATTTCAATTATATCGCGCTTACATGATAAAAATCGCTCATGTTTATCGTCAGGTAATCGCTGGGTGTTTGTTTAGTTATTAGCTAGTTGTGCCTTGTGGTTTTGTTCGCGTTTAAAAAGAACGAAAATTAAAAACTTAACTTAAACTTTCTACACTCATAGCCCAACGGAAGGATTTTCTCCTGCGTGGGTGCCATGGGGATATACAAAGACGAATGCATAAATACGCAGACCCAGAACAAGAATCTAAACTCATCATTCAAATACCTGTTTGGTCGGGAATCGAACCTGGAACCCACTGTCAGACCGGTATAGTAACTGCACCGCCGCGCAGGTCGTTGTTATACTGACTAGATTATTCCCGCAGCCTTCCCGCCTAGTTCAAGTCTACAAAGATAATTAGTTAATCTAGGTTTAAAAAATGCGGTGCTCTGGTCTATAATTCGAATTTGGAAACACCAACATTAAATATATTTCACCCCTGTAACATACTTATTCAATTCAATTTGGAATGCCTGGGATGATAGTCCTCAGGGGTAGCAATGCATTTTTGGCTGACTTCAGGCAGATTTTTAATCTAAGGTCAATTACAATTAAAGTCTGTGGCAGTGGCCACTTAGTATCAAGTGGGCAGGAAGCGCGTTTGTTACTTTAATAATATAAAAAAATTCTAGTTGAACCCTGCAGCTTCGCCCGCGTTAAAAAAACGATGTATTGATTGTTCTGTGGGAGTAAGATATTTTCCCACAGTAAAAAGTAGCCTATATGTTAATCCAGAGTGTCAGCTAACTCCCTACCAAATTTTATGAAAATCGCTCCAGTTATTTAGACGTGAAGACGTAACAAACACACTCACAAATTTTCGCCTTTATAATATTAGTATAATAATCTATGGAAAATTGGCTTATAATAAAAAAAACATTTTTATATATTGGGAAGTACCCTGTGGCTAACCTGGTGATCAAACATCGGGCAACTAAAATCGTGTAGTGACAATTGTGCCAAATAATATTGTAACTTATCTTCAGATCACATGAACTAATCTAAAAAAGAGGTCTAAACCACTCTTAAGAATCGCTTAGCAAACGTAATAATCAAGTTTGAGAAAAGTTAGTATGGATATGCTTATCACAAATATCCATTAAATAATAATAATATAATCTGTTAAAAAGATATTTGTTACGTCATTCTTTTTATATTATGGATGTGAATGTTTATAAGAATGTATGTGACTTTGTTATACTTACAAAAACTACTGGCCGAATTTCGCTGAAAGGCACATAGAGAGTTTATGACCTTTTTTTTTAAGTGGGTAATCCTCATGGATACCCAGCCGCCCGGGGTAGCAGATGGGTTATGTGGGACTCTTACCGGCTAAGCCTCCTCTGTGTTTTCACCTCGCACTGTACGGCGGGAACACGGGAATGCTTTCGCAGTCATCCGCCGGTGCCTGACCGCTTCCGCAGCTCCTCCACGTGGAGCATGGAGCTCCCCTCCAACAGCCAGGCTTGCCAGAAAACACAAAGGCGCGCCTTACCTCCAAAGCTCCCATCCGCAGTGTATCGGATCATCCCCGAAACCGCCACCCAGGGGCTGTGGGCATGGGCAAGCCGACCGTAGAGGACAGGGAGGACGGCAACAACACACCGCATCTCCTCTTCCTCTGCGGCCACACCGCCAACGCATCAGACGTTGCGGCCCAGTTCGGTCGCGAGAGAGAGTTTATGACCTGGATTAATATGGGATAATGCCGTGATAAAAGTGAAAAAAATGGGCGATGCCTCTGGAAAAAGCCACTTATATTCTTCTTACTTTCTTCAAGAGCGTTTTCTACGCAGCAGCCAAATAGATGGAGTTTCTCCTGTAGGTATTGGTGACATGAACACAAAGACTACACTAGCACCTAGATCTAGAGTGTAAACTTAAATTAATTACTCAGATATCTGTGTCGCCGGGGATTCAACCTAGAACCCATCAGACCTGCAGTCATAGGTGGTATTGTTACAGCGTCTGGCAGGCGTATTAGTGAGCGCAGTTGGTGTTGATGTTGTATTGAAAGCTAGTCGACTCCTGGCTTTTGTCTGTTAGATACGTATATTTTTTTACCAGATTCAAATACTGACTTCTTCCACCCAATGACATCTGTAAGTAACTTGAAAGCACGATATAGAACAGGTATTCTGTCTAAAGTCCAAAATTGTGTCAGACTTTCAGTAAAAAATAACTTTTTTCTTCTACCCACACGTAGATGACGTTCTTCTGCTACCGTCAAAAAAAATTTCGTAAAAACGTCGGTCACTGAGATATTTATTATGAGATATCCACCCAAATTCCTTTATTACGGATGATCCACACAACGACATCCCCGTCCACTTACCAAAACGTTTATCAAGTCGCCTCCTGGGCAGAGTCGCGACAAAGGTGCCGCGTTCATTAGCAGCTGTCGGCAGTTCGCATGTGCATCTCATCTCCATACGTTCGGATAAATCAGTAACATTGACCCACCGGGTAATGGGTTTGAGCTCAAGAACTGAAAGGAACAAAACGAGTAATTGTCTTTAATGGAATAGCATGCACTGAAAGACACAGCTGGCTAACTCCTGGATTTTGTTTAGAAGATACACAGTTTTTTTTTTTACTTTTACAAGATTCTAATACTGGCCAATGCCATCCAAAGACATCTGTAAGCTACTTCATATAGAACAGAGGTTCTGTCTTAAGTCTATAATTTTATCAGACTTTAGCAAAAAAAAATCTACCCACGCGTAGACATTCTTCTACTACCGCCAAAAACTCAATTTCGCAAAAACGTTGATCCCTGCGTTCTTTAAACCAAAGCAGATAATCTACACACAGCAGGCTTTATTTCGGGTGATCCACAAAACGACATCCCCGGCCACTTACCAAAACGTTTATCAAGTCGCCTCCTGGGCAGAGTCGCGACAAAGGTGCCGCGTTCATTAGCAGCTGTCGGCAGTTCGCATGTGCATCTCATCTCCATACGTTCGGATGAATCAGTAACATTGACCCACCGGGTAATGGGTTTGAGCTCAAACTGAAAGCAACGAAACGTAATTGTCATATCAATTGAAGAAAGAAAGAAAGAAAAAAAGAAAGTTTATTCCAACTATTAATAGTACTACATGATATTACTATTCATTACACATACTCGTACTCGGTGAAGGAAAACATCGTGAGGAAATCTACACACCCGAGAGTTCTTTATAAAAAAAAAAAAAGTTTTCGGAGGTGTGTGAAGTCCACCAATTCGCACTTGGCCAGCGCGGTGGACTATGGCCTAAAACTCTCTTATTCTGAGAGAAGACCCGTGCCCAGCAGTGGGACAATAATGGGTTGACGACGACACATACTCGTTTATAATATAAATGAATAACATACACTTATAACAAACTAGCTGTACCCGCGGCTCCGCCCGCGTTCAAATCAATGTATCACAAAGTTTTTCCCATTTCACCCCCTTAGGGGTTGAATTTTATAAAATCCCTTCATAGTGAGCACTTGCGTCCTTAAAAGAACCCGCATGCAAAATTTGAAACTCCTAGCATTTGTAGTTTCTGAGATTTCGTGATGAGTGAGTGAGTGACATTTCGCTTTTATATATTAGATTTTACTTACAACTAGATTGTCAGACAGTTTTTTTATCTGATCGAAGTAGAAAACGAGCATGCAGTCCACCTGATGGTAAGTGGTCGGTACCCATGGATATCTGTAAACAACTTCAAATAGAACATGGGTTCTATCTGAAGTGAAAAACAGATACGTTGCTACTCCTGAGGACTATGAGAGTCGCCTCATATAAAAGTGTACCGGCAACTACACCCTTCCATCGAATAGCAAGAAATGCTTCACCCTAGAAATAGGTGTGGCGGTGGTATTTCCCCGGTCGAACTACACTGGTTCTACTACCTTAAGGTATATAGTAAAGACGTCCTACCTCTTAATACAACATAATCGCATACCTGATGTCAAGTGAAGCACAGCCTTTAATGAATATTATCTATTTGTAATCGTTTATCACAAAATCTTAAACAAGAATTCGATTTCAGACGAGTTAATGAGGCAAATATCAGGCGATTCGACACATAATCGATATGACCGATTGAGCAATATCGATTATGATTCGTGATGTCAACTCAACCCATATTTGACACAGAAGACGGGAAAATTGCAAGGGATGTTGTAAAATAAACGATTTGAATGTCACTTTCGATTAATCTTTTATGTCATTATCCAATTATTATCCTACTGCTGGGCACGGGTTTCCTCTAAGATTAAGAGAGTTTTCGGCCATAGATCATGTGTGAATTGGCAGAGTTCAAACATATTTAAGAACTTTTTAAAATAATTATCAGGTTTTCTCGCGATGTTGCAGTTGTATACATCACTACATGAGCACTCGCGTGTCTGAGCGGTTGCCATACGGGTCTAACATGCAGAGAGTTTCAGATTCGATCCCCGGCCTGACGTATCTGAATGATGAATAGATTTTTTCGGGTCTGGGTGTTTGTCTATTCATCTTAGTGTGTGTCAAAATTATTTTTGTTTTTTTTTATCTGTCTGAAGTAACAAACGAGCATGCAGTCCACGGTGGTGTGTCCGCGAAGTGGTCACTGCCGCTCATGAACATCTGTAATCAACTTCATACAGAACATGGGTTCCATCTGAAGTCAATCACAGATGCGTTACTACTCCCGAGGACTATGATGGTCGCCTCATGTGAAAGTGTGCTGGCAACCACACTTTTCTATTGAAACGCAACGAAAACTTAATCCTTTGAAGTTGATAACAGATTTCCCTGGACGACAGTGGTCACTTATCTTGCGCGTGTAGTACTTCTTTATAATGAAAAAATATGTCTCTATGATCGTGTCCTTAAATAGTATTATATCATTATCTTCATATAATAAAGCAGACTCCATAACTAGATAAAGGATATTTTTCATTTTATTTTTATAATTACAAAGACGCATCCCACAGGGTGTAATAATTTTAAACTCTTTTCCGGGTGGCCCATTGATTCCAGCACTAAAACCCCCATTTTATGGCGCATTAACAACATAATTCAACCCAGATTGTGATATTGAACTAATAAATATAAATATTTTCATTTGTTGTGATTTAATAGGGTAGCTCCTTCTACGTTGAGTTATTATGGATGTGCTTTTAATAGTATTTTTATAATATCGTTACAAATATTTGTATAATATCGTTATATAACGATATACACGTACGTTATATAACGATATACAAACATTTTTAACGATATTGTGACGATATATGTTACGATTAATTAAGAAAGAAAATGAACGTTTTTGGATTTAGAAGCATGTTAATAAGTAATATTAATATTAGATCCTATGTATATTAATAATTGTCAGAACTATCAATGTATCTATTGATAACTTCTGATAGAAACCGTCTTCTGCATTCGTTTATGTCTAAACTAGCTGTACCCGCGTCTCCGCCCGCGTTCAAATCAATATATCAAAGGTTTTCACATTTCACCCCTTAGGGGTTGAATTTCATAAAATCCCTTCTTAGTGAACACTTACGTCATGAACCATGAGCACTTACGTAAAGAACCCGCATGCAAAATTTGAAACTCCTAGCACTTGTAGTTTCTGAGATTTCGTGATGAGTGAGTGAGTGAGTGACCTTTCGCTTTTAGTATATAGATATCCACATGCGGCAATGATCACCTACCGTCAGATTAACTGCATCCTCATTTACTTTACCAATTAAAAAAAAACATCCATTAGGCTCTTTGTGCTGCGAAAGATATCTTCAATACCGTACAACCATGAACTTTATCATAGCGCTCTTTCACAGTAATTCCCATAAACAACATAAAGGTACATCCACATCATACCTGTCAGTCCGCGGTCGAGAAATTAAAATCAGTTTAAGCCTGTTCACTGCTAGCAACACCGTTAGCGCAACGACTAATCGACAGTTGCGCACGCGCATGCTGCACAGGGTGCTCTTATAAATGAATCTAAAGGATTAAATATTGTTGACGATCTGGGCAGCGGAACGGTTACCATTCCGGATTGACATGCTGTGGGTTCGGGGTTCGATTCCCGTACAGACAGGTATATTAATTAAGAATTTATTTTCTTCTTGTAGGTTTGGGTGTTAGTGTGTGCCCACAACACCCACGACACAGGAGAAAATCCTAGTGTGCGCCTATGAGTGAGCGTTTATTTATTCATGTTATTATAAAAATACATATTTCATAATTGAAATGCCATATGTTACAATCGGTGAAGCCATTTGGACTATAGCGCGTAACAAATAAACATACACCAGAAAAACTTTACCTGCTGATGCAATTGGGTAAAAAAAATAAGCTGACAAATTTTAAGTCCCTCGTAGAACTATACAAATTAAAGACAATACGTTTCATTTTATTAAAGGGTGCACAAGCATCCAAACTAAGAAAAAAAACTAATTACAATATTATCGATTTAGGTTTCAAACCTAGGGGCCTGTGTCTTAGTACATTATAATGAAGTCACCATCGGATCATTATTTTAAAAGATATATAGCTTATGAAACTAATAAATGAATATAACGTATTAAACAATAGAACTCCCCACCCTATATTATCTTACAAATAAATTGTTATTATTATCTTAATATATATAAATTACGTGTCACTTTATTTGTCCGCAATGGACTCTTAAACCTCTGAACCGATTATAATCAAATTTACTCAACGTGTGCATTTTGATCCAACTTGAAAGATAGGATAGTTTATATCTTAATTTATAGGTTTAATTGCAAATGTTTATGTAACATTTCTTTAACCAGGGCAACGCGTGGCCGGGTATGCTAGTAAATTATATGTAACAGTATTAAATACACAAACATCCTGTACACAAAACACATTGATCCGAAATCTTACTTTATTGCCGCGCCGGCGCAGTTTCGGGTTCGATGCTCCGGTGATGCACAAATCAAAGCTTACACCCGATGGGCAAGCCCGATAGGTTGTATGTATTCAAATTTTATTCATCTACACCAAACAACTGTTTGTTAGGTCTGTACAAATGCCGGATATGCTAAAATGATGGTATTTATTCTGTTTTGTTGTTCAAGATTTAAAAGGAATATAGATCTGATAGTTTGAAGGTGGTAGAACCAGTGTAGTTCACCGGCAAGGACCGCCGCCACACCTATTTCTAGCGTGAAGCCTTTCTTGCGTTTGGATGGAATGGTATGGTGGCCGGTACACTTTTATGAGGCGACCATCATAGTCCTCGGGAGTAGCAACGCATCTGTGATTGACTTCAGATAGAACCCATGTTCTGTATGTAGTTGATTACAGATGTACAGTTGCGGCAGTGACCACTTACCATCAGTTGAACTGAATGCTCGTTTGCTACTTCAACCAGATAAAAAAAACAACTCCGGATAATCAATTTTTGCCTTACATTATCCACAGATGGGTTGCCCCTGAGGTATTAGTTGGAACGCCTCGGATGGAATATCTCCTTTACAACACCAGTCATACCACAACAAGCAGTGCTTAACACTGCTGTTCTTAGGTAGTGGTAGTACGGTATCCCCTGCCTGTCGTAAGAGGCGACTAAAAGCGGCTTCCGGGGTTGCAGACGGCTAGAGTGGGAGCTCGAACCGTTCGGTCAGGCAATCCCGGGAAGGACGGCGGTATGTGTGGTCGCATACCGTCGTAAAGACTAGAAGGAGCGGTGGGCCCAGCCGCCCATCTGGGAGGAGCCCGATGGGGCAGCGCGCTCGTAGGATTCCGGTTGAAGTCGTTTCGAGATCCCGGAGTCCTCCTTTTCAGCGCCGAGGACGGCCACCGGGGGGGTTTTAGTGCGGTAAAAATCCCACATAACGCTGCGTCGCTCCCACGGCGTCGGGTATCTTTGGAAGGTTTCCCCCTCGAAAAAAAAAAAAGTAGTGATACTTCCTGAGACGAATCATAAAGGGTTTTTGTCCAAAACTCTGTATAAAAGTTTTCTATCAGATAAAATCGTTGTTCTATATGAAGATACATTTTTTTCTATTTTTATCCGATTTAAGTGACAAACGAGCATGCAGTCCACCTGATGGTAAAACTGCCGCCCTGCGACATCTACGAACTTACACACAAAAGGCTGACTTTTAACTTGTGATTTTTGACACCTATTACTAACTGTTAAAGGTTCAGTTAGATAGTAAAAAAAAATCATAAAATTCTCCATCTTAATTTATATGTCGACAAGTAGCGTCATTTAAACAAACCAAAAACGAAATCGCAAAACATATTTCTCTATTTAAAAATAGATACCTAATATAAAAGATCTATAAATTAACACATACTCGTTTGTTTAGTGATTTTTGGTATAACCCGAACTTTTAAATAGGTGTCTATGTTTAGTGATTTTTGGTATTACCCGAGTTTGTTAGTTCTATGTCAATGTTTAGTTATTTTTGAATTTACCCGAATTATTTATATCGGTGGCAACACACATACATCAAGTGCGACAAATCGATTAACATACATTATCGCGCGGTCTCGTATATAACTACTCGCCATTAAATTATGTTTGCTTTCTAAATTCTATCGTTCTGGTTGACGCTATGAATTTTTATAAACTTGAACTAGTACCTAGGCTTAATATTTCGTAATGAAAATCACTACATAGTATAAAACAAAGTTCGCTTCTCGCTCTTCCCCTGTGTATGCTTAGATCTTTAAAACTACGCTACGGATTTTAATGCAGTTTCTTTAATAGATAGAGCGATTCAAGAGAAAAAAGAAAGTTTTTATATACAATATACAATATATATTTTTTATATGTCGGCGCGATACCGCGTATTTATGAAAAACACGTCGCCGAAATTTATAATTTTAGTTTAAGGATCGAAAATTGTTTGTTTATTTAATTAGCAATATTTAGTGATTTTTAGAATTGTAATTTAGTTTACCCTCCATATTTTTTTTATTTTCAACTCACCAAACATTGTTATAAAAAGGCGAGCGCCTGCCGTTAGAAAAAGATTCCTGTTTAACTGTCGAAGCGATCGGATCTCCTCAATTGTGAATAAATCGAAGAAGTTTACTCCTGTGTTTTACTTGAAATCTTCAAGAAGGGACAGTAATGAAGACTTCTGGCCTTCTTGACGTCTCACGCTACCACTTCATTATATATAATATAGTGGAGGAACACTGATATCTTTAGTCAGCTAGTACTCTATAAAATTGTTTCCGAATCTTCATTATACCAGGTAGGACCACCGTAACATGTGGGCACCTCAAATTATCAACCACCCAAGGTTGACCTGGTAGATAACATTAAATTTGCCTTATTATATCTTTTATTGTATATTGGTGCAGTAAATAAATATATAAACATGTAAGCATACAAGCATATTGTTGAATGTGTGAGGGTTGTGAGGAGCCCGATGGGGCAACGCGCTTAGAGTACTCCGGTTGCGTTCCTTTGGAGATCCCGGAGTCCTCTTTGTAGCACCGAACACGGCCACCGGGGAGTGGGGGGGGGGGGTTCACGGCGTCGGGTACCTTTTGAAGGTTTCCTCGAGAAAAAAAAATGGACCTCGGAGAATTAGCAAAAAATAATATTTTCTGTAATTGAACGTTTGTCTATCCGTTCGTCTGTGTTTTTGAAAAAGTATGAAACTAAAACTGGATCTTGATTAAACATATTTGTTTTATTATCCATCGACTCTATCAAAATTTAAAGTTATTTATACTAATATTATAAAGGCGAAAGTTTGTGAGTGTGTATGTTTGTTACTTCTTCACGTCTAAACGGCTGGAGTGATTTTCATAAAATGTGGTAGGGGGTTAGCTGATACTCTGGATTAACATGTAGGCTACTTTTTACTGTCAAAAAATATCTTATTCCCACGGGACAATCGATACATCGATTTTATTAACGCGGGCGAAGCTGCGGGGTTTAGCTAGTAATATATATTTTTTAATCGCAAGTAAAACCACAGGGCAACATTAAATAAATAATATAAAAACAAACTTAATATTCGTGAGCACATCTTCGCTTATCTCTTTAATGATAATGTCGCAGCATCTCGCCTTAATTATTTTGGACCAGATAACAGAGAATTACGCGAAAATAAAGAGTAATGCACGAATTTTGAATGTTTAAAAGTATTTATGCTAATTTTGAGTGAGTATAAAACAAACATAATTATGTATGTTGATGATAAGCGCGATTATCTATAGGGTTGTCAGCGGCTGGAGGTAGTTAGTTTTATAAAAAAATAGTTAACACATATTTTAACTAGAAACGGAATGAAATTAGGTATCTTATCTACATTATTCAATTGAACCCCATAGTGTATGTGATTTGCTTTATTATTTTAATATATATTTTTTGCGTTCTTTATGTATTTTTTAATAGATTGAACTAGCAAACGGGCATGCAGTCTATACTTAGTGTAAGCGGACAGTACTTTCCATGGACATCTGTTAATAACGTCATGCAGAACATTGATTCTATCTGGAGTCACTCACAGATGCGTTACTTCACCGGCGGTCTAAGATGGTCGCCTCAAAGAAACGTGAACCTAACCATACTGGTTTAGCAAATTGGGATCTACTAATTTTGAGATATTTTATTACATTTTTTGCGTTTCTTATCTTACTTAAATGGCAAAGTAATTTACGAAATACTGGTAGTTGACAACCCTACCTACCACAGTTTGGCTGGACATCTTAATCGCGCCCAATAAAATTATACACAACGCAAAGTAAACATTGAAAAGCGAAAGCCAATTTTCTGTTTCGTTTGATAACTTCATCTCACGTAATCATAGGGTAGACGCACGACCACCAATCGTGTTTGAATTTGGAACGAGCAACGAAATAGACGGTTATTCGGAAACGGTTTCGTTGCCGATATGTCGTTGTTATATCTGATATATCGATATCGGGTACTTGTTACGATTGTGAGGTGGTTTTATTGGGAATGATCTACACACAGTCATACATAGTCAAATGTTGGTAATTATTTTAGAATATAAAAAACGGGATTGGAGTTAAAATCTATACATAAAATAAAAAGTTTTCAAATTTTCAAAAAAATATATAGTTTTAAAGCTGATAAATTTATAATAGACACATCAATATTGTTTCGGTCTTTTCCCTCTCTTTGTGTTTGAAATCCGACTATCTTATCAAACAATTTAAAGTTACATTACATTTATTTATATTAACAAAAATATTCATGTTAGAAAGCGCAGGAAAACGGAAGAAAAAGCGAACCTGTTAAAATTAAGCTATAAACTGCATTAAGTCAATTACTCTAACTCTACTCTAAAGCATTAGAATGATTTCATCGATTACATATGATAGTTTTTATTTTAAAATTCAATCCAAAATAACCTAATTTAAAAGTTGTGAAGTTGTAAATATCATGCAAAAATTCAACTTGTAGTTTTTACATTATAGAGTAACAATACATACACGTCACAATTTTCGCCTTTGAAATATTAGTTATATTGCTTCTCGACAACCCATTACTGTCCCACTGCTGGGCACGGGTCTTCTCTCAGAATGAGAGAGTTTTAGGTCACCATAGTCCACCGCGCTGGAAAACGCGAGTTGGTGGACTTCACACACCTCCGAGAACTTATTTTTTAAAGAACTCTCGGGCGCGTAGGTTTCCTCACGATGTTTTCTTTCACCTAAAGTGTTACATTACTTACCGGCGATATATAAATAACGGTTTACAGTTATTGCACGATATATCAGAACCGTCCTTAGCTCGAAAATTTCAAACGCTAACCGACCGCTGACGTGTGTTTAAAGATAATTTGACGGTCATTTGCGAAATGCTTCTCCGTTATTATGTAAAATTTCGTTTTGCTGAAGCATCGGTGCCACCGACCCGGTGAGAGTACTTGACCGAGTAATTGAATATTTTATTTGCTGTAATAAGCGTTTGGCATAGAGTAACTTATGTCCAAGGAAACACTGTATTTTAATAGAGACATTTATTATTTATGATAGATACATGTATTTTTAATAAATAGATTTTTCAAGGTGGTAGAATCAGTGTAGTTCGACCGGGGAAGTACCTACCACCGCTACACCTATTTCTAGCGTGAAGCATTTCTTCCGTTTCGATAGAAAGGTGTGGTTGCCGGCACACTTTCATATAAGGAGACCATCATAGTCCTCGGGAGTAGCAGCGCATCTATGATTGACTTCAGATGGAACCCATGATCTGTATGAATTTGATTATAGATGTCCATGGGCGGCAGTGACCACTTACCATCAGGTGGACTGCATGCTCGTTTGCTACCTTAGTCAAATAAAAAAAACACGGCTAACGATTTAAGAAAAGCGACTCTATAATTAACAGGAACAACAATTCACATAAGATAATTATATTTTCAGTAAAAGAAATTACATTTTAATATTTACTCTCTGTTCAGTACTTACTCTGTAGAAAAGGGTCCCTCATGAATTTTAAAAGGCTAAACGTCGAGGGTTATTTCAGGGGTGATTTCAGGCTGTAAGCAGAACCCTCTTTATCTGTTACCAAACGGTTGTCCTTTATTACATCCTCTCATTATCCTGAATAAAGTACATTGACTCCTGAAGGTCGGAAACTCCGTTTTTATTACCTGTATTTGGCCTTTGTAAAGCCCTTTGCGTTTTGGGGCGCGTAAAATATGCTTAACGACAAAACGCTGGAAGTTAATCTGTATTTAATTATGTTAAACCATTCTTAGCTTTAAATTGTTTTAACTGAATTATGACATGGGTGGCAGTGACCTCTTATTAGGGCAGGAGATCCCTAAGAAACTCATGCCTTTTCTAGGATCTTAGTGGTTGACCTTTAGGAGAGCGACAAAATTTGAGATCTTTGTGTCTTGCCCTGCCGTCCATGGACATCTGTAAGCAACTTCATACAGAACATGGGGTACAAATGAAATCACCATTACACACACACGCTTTCTACACTCATAGCCCCACAGTAGGATTTTCTCCTGTGTCGTGGGTACCATGGACACACACAAGACGAACACACAAACTCCCAGACCCAGAACAGGAATCTAAACTCATCATTAAGATACCTGTTTGGCCGGGAATCGAACCCGGGACCCATTGCGCGTCAGACCGGTATGGTAACCGCTGCGCCACGCGGGTCGTCTCCCGAGGACTTACGCTAAGTACTCACGGAGCGGTTTTCACCCGCGACCGCCGCGCTTGCGGGCCCGCAGCTTCTGTATGATGCAGATATAAATGTAAAAAATTAAAGCAATACTAAGATGGTCGCGGCAGCCACACCTTTCCATCGAACTGCATGCTCGTTTGCTACTTCAATCTTATAAAAAACGAGTAGAATCTACGAAGAGTTCTTACCTTTTTACGTGTGTATATTAATAGACACGATTGTAAAGACTTGACTGCATATCATGCAGCATAAATTGCAACTAACTCACAGTACTAATTTAGTCCAGTTTACAATTCGTAGACACGAACACTGACGTTTTTGACAGATCTATATAGCAACCAGATAACCTTTAACCCATAAACAACTTCACACATATCGCTGAACTACATATACATTACATTTTATCAATGTGAATGAAGTAATCTTATCGAAATAAACTTTCAATGGACGCGTAAATCATCAGGCGGTTGCCAGTCAAAATATTTAATGGTACATCTTGATTGGTGTTAAAGATCAAATAATATGTCAGAAGTGTAATAAGTAACGCATTATATCTAAATATCGGAAATTATTTTAAGCAATTCTGTTTATTATTATGTGCATATTAAGCTCTAATTTGAGTTAATATTAATTCACCATTGTGTTGCATTGCAAAAACAAATTCATCAGATCGTAATTGTCATGATTTGAAATTAGGATATAAACTAA
The DNA here is from genome assembly GCA_949699795.1 of Spicauda simplicius. Lineage (NCBI taxonomy): Eukaryota > Metazoa > Arthropoda > Insecta > Lepidoptera > Hesperiidae > Spicauda > Spicauda simplicius. The sequence goes on along the minus strand of OX453074.1, from coordinate 14,494,080 downwards.
ATTGTGTTTAAAATTGTATATTTAATAAGTGCGTGGGAACTTTATTTCGTCAGATTTAAATATATAATGAGTTCATTTTAATACTTAACGGGTACTCACGATATGCGGTTTTAGAATCCTTTTCGAATTCTTTTTGCCGATATTTCGACCCGTTAGGTTCGTTACTTTATGTCAATCACATAGAGTTCAAAGTTTGGTGCGTAAGGATACAGTTAGTGTTGTGTGTTGTGATATGTAATCTAAAAAAGAAAAACGAACTAGACGTAGGGTTAATCTATCACTAGTGCTTGTCAACGGCTCCCCTCCACCGCAGTTTCGCCGTGACCACGATGCATGCAACTGGGTCGAAATATCGGCAAAAAGAATTCGAAAAGGATTCTAAAACCGCATATCGTGAGTACCCGTTAAGTATTGAAATGTGTCAATTCCGCGATAATATTAGTCTAAAATCATATATAATGAGTTCCTTCTTTAGATACCACCGCCACACCTATTTCTCCCTTAGAACAACCTTTCCATCCTTTCGCTTCAGTTTATATAAAAAAAACTATGCAGAAATTTATCCGTGATAACATTTATAGACATAGGTATAAAATATTGAAGTAATAAAAAGAGGCTCAGAGAGGATAAAAAAATAGACTGCCTCGGTTCCAGGCATCTAAAACAATGTAGGCTTTCATTATTTTTTATTAGACGTCAAGATGCGGCGATCTAGGGGACGTCAGGCGCGTCTGGCTTCGGACAGTATTGTATTACGACGGTGGGTGTATGGTCCATGGGAGGAGCGGCAGCGGATGTTGCCGCTTTACGCTCTATGCACTTACGTAGTGAAATGCTTGCTTGCGTATTTAATGATGGATAAATTATTATTGTTTTATAGGAATTAATGAAGAGAAAAAAATGTGAAAGCTACGGAGCAATCAATATTCGTCACATACTGAGAAGTAAGTTTTTGGTAAAGCAAGCTTACTAAGTGCAAGTCATTTGATATTATATATAGTAAAACATTTTCTAGATATGTGGGTTCCGCCAGTTTTTTTATTATCACCAAATCAAGTAATAAAATAAATAACTTCCAATTACGAACATAGTTTTAAAAACAGTTAGATACGTAACTGGAGTTAGACTTCTAGACCCACGTCGAGAGAAGAGAGGCGGTATCTCAAATTACTAGGCTTTCTCAGTTTATTCATTTGTGATACAAAAATATTCAGTACAGCTATATTTTTCATCCGATTGACCTAAGAAACTAGCATGTGATCCACCTAATTGTAAGCCTACTGCCGCCCTTGGATACCTGGAAGTAACTTCATATAGAATAGATGTTCTGAATTCATTTACAAATGCGTTGCTACTCCCGAGGACTAAGATGTTCGCCTCGTAAGTAAGCTTTAAAATCATTAAAATCGCTCCGCTTATCACCGTACCCGCTACCTCACCCTGTAATACTAACCGTGCGTGTACGCACTATCTATTAAAGATCAACTTGGTTCCCGGTAAAAAAATAATTTCTTACTTAGAAAGTATAAGTCGTGGAACTTATGTGTATGGATGTGTTGATTGAGCTAGAAAATAATTACCCAGTCGGCTTTAATTAGGAAAGTCTTCGATAGGCATTTACCGCGTTTGAGAGAAATGTCTGTAATTGAAGAAACGAGCGAACGAGTGTGCCTAAGGTTCTCACACGACGATTGACTAGCACTTTTATATTGATCGATTGCGCTTTTCTTATGGATGTCATTGTCAAAAGTAAAAAAAATGGGACCCCATGACACGCACTACCTTTCAAATAAAGAAAACATCGAAATCGGCTCACCCAGGACGTAGTAATAAAGTTACAAATATAAAAAAAAATACTGACGAATTGATAACCTCCTCCTTTTTGGAAGTCGGTTAAAAATCGCGTAGTGTGATCGTTGTTATTTAATGGGCTGTACCTTTAAGTACGTGTTTATTTTTTTCACGTGTTTTCAAGTACGTGTTTAGTTTTTCCAAAACAAGTAGTGTTCGACGACCCGCGTGGCGAAGCGGTTACCATACCATGACGCGCAATGGGTCCCGGGTTCGATTCCCGGCCAGACAGAATTTGAATAATGAGTTTAGATTCATGTTCTGGGTCTGGGTAAACACCCATACACAAACGTGTATTCTTGTGTGTGTCCATGGAAGGATGATTTTTTTATTATTAACGTGTAGAAATCACGTTAATAATAAAAAAAGAAAAAAGAAAAAAAGAAATTATCGGGTGCCTGGGATTCGAACTTCGGGCCCTAGATTGGGAGGTTAGCTTTTAATTCATAATGCTATCTGTTTCTTCTCTTATAGGCTGTTATAAGCTACTACTATGAGTGTAGCAAGCGTGTATTGTTCTTGTTTTCGTACATAATTTCAAAGTACATTGCAAATTATAGGTGAAATCGAAAATGTAACGTTATAACGATCATTTTATGCGATTTACTTGACGAGTAGGATTCGAACGTTTTTAGTTGTATACGTTTCTTCCAACGCTTATACTGCAAGTATAAGCGTTGGAAGAATAACACTACACTATGTATGCACGTCCATGGAGTCCAACTGATGGTAAGTGGTCACTGCAACCCATGGACAAACACAGATGCGTTGCTACTCTCGAGTACTAATATTTATTTTAGAAGACTGAAGTAGCAAACGAACATGCAGTCCACCTCATAATAACTGGTACTGCCTCCTATGGAAAATTGTAAATAACTTCATAAAGAACAAGGATTCTGTAAAGTCAATCACAGGTGTTGCTATTCTCGAGGACTAAGATCTCGTCAACTCATTATTATCCCACTGCCACTCTCTCAGAATGAGAGAGTATTAGGCCATAGTCCACCGCGCTGACCAAGTGCGGATTGGTGGACTTCACACACCTCCGATAACGTTTTTTTTTTTGAATGATTTGAATGATGTTTTATTTCACTGAAAAGAAGTGATAATTAATGTGTAATACGCACGTAATTTTACAAAAATCTGTGGTGCTTGCCTGGATTTGAACCTCAGACCTCCCGATCGAGAGGGCAACTTTCAACCATTAGGCTATCACTGCTGAGAACTAAGATGGTTCTCAGCAGCACTCAAAAGTGAGCCGACCACATACCAGAAACTGAACCCGTAACCCACCGATTAGGTCACGTGTTGTTTATACAAGTCAATACAATCACAATACAAATTACACAACAGAGCATTGTTACTGTTGTAGACGTAGTGACAAATTAGACTCCCAATCGGATTTGATTTTTATTGCTAACCAAGCTTCAAGTGTAAAGCAAGATACTGGGCTAGCTATGTTGTCATGTAAAAAACAAAATAGTGAAAAGGGAATATACTATACACACAAAAAAGACAAAGACGCTGAGTTTCTTGCCGAGTCTTTTCAGTTAACGTCCTATTCCAATCCGGTGGAAGTATAAGAAAAAAATTGTAACAAAATACAAATAAAATATTTTTCCTTTGATGCGATCAGACAATAAATATTTTACATATTTTAAAGATGGCCTAAAATAGTAAACTTTATTTTCAATTACTAAATTAATAAAGTATTTTTATGAATAGATTGACATTTCTCATAACAAAATCTGTCATAAGACACTTTAAGATTTTTTCTAACAATTTGAGTAACTTAATAAAAAAAAATATAATTTAATAATAAGTAAATAATGTAATTTTATTTTGTTTCACAAAATTTTTGTGAAGAGTCTGTACTGTCTGTAATACAAGAGATAGTTACACTTTAATGTACAAATGTGAAATTTACGCCTTGTATTAGCAGTCTATGCATTATGTCCCTCTATGTCCAAATGTACGTATTTAAGATACTCCCACCTCATTACTATACATGAAGGAGACTCTTGTTCAGCTACAAGGAGAAAGCTACCGCCCTATGACTTAGAAATTCTTTGTCTGTCGATTGTTCGATACGTTATTTTTAGTTCTATTGTTTTATCGAAGTAAAAGAGGTCGTACTCAAAATTCGGTAAATTGAGTTAAGCACTAATACTATACTGCTAATAACGTATTAGTGTAACGAAATAATAAGAACTGGCAAAGTGCGAGTCATGCTCGCCCACGTAGGGTTCCGTACATAATATATAAAAAACGGCAAAAAATAAGGTGGTAGAACCAGCGTAGTTCGACCGGGGAAGTACCACCGCCACACCTATGTCTAACGTGAAGCATTTCTTGCGTTTCGATGGAAGGGTGTGGTTGCCGGCACACTTTAATATGAGGCGACCATCACAGTCCTCGGGAGTAGCAACGCATCAATGATTGACTTCAGATACAACCCATGTTTTAATTGAAGTTGCTCACCGATATCCATGGGCGGCAGTTACCACTTACCATCAGGTGGACTGCATGCTCGTTTGCTACTTCAGTCTGATAAAAAAAATATATATATCACGTTTGGTGACGCCTCCCTTAAATATTTATTTTATACTGTTTTCTTAGTTGTTACAGCGGCCAAAGAAATACATGATCTGTAAAAAAATTCAAATGCCTATCTAGCACGATTTATGACATACAACTTGATGACAGACAAACGCACAGACTTTGAATACTGAACTCTAAGTGTTTATTTTGTGTTTAATACGTCTTTAAGTTACGTCTTTTGAACACCCGTTCTAGAGATGTCACACACACACACACACAAACAATTAATTAAAACGATTATTTAGTGTGATTAACCAAAAAGTAACTCAAATAATTTAATTGTGTAAATACAGCTGGCACTTACAAAATTTGTAAAAAATATATTTTCTTTACCAATTTAGTTATTAACACGAGCATAAATATTCGAGTAGTATTTAGTAGTGCAGGAGATTTGAACCTCAAATCTTTAAAATGTGAGCCAGATAATACAAGGTTATCACTAAGCAGAAACAAAATATTATTTTTTGAATTCCTTTTGAGAAGTAAAGGAAATTAAGATAAGAAAAGATAAAATTATCAACGCAAATTGCGTTTGACACTCAAAGTATATAAACATTACCTATCTTAATTATTGCATTAATTAAATATAAACGAAATAAAATTAAAAATAAAATTATATTTTTTGCACGAAATACGTGTAAAATTAATGTGTACAATATTAATACGTGAAACAAAAACTTGTGATTCGTTTTTAAGATACTTGCCGCAGGCGGAGGAGTGTGAAATTACGCACGGTTATAGTTGATGTAGAGAAGGATTGCGCAATGCTAATATTTTTTTCAAATAATGCATGAAACGTACTACTCGACCAAAACAATTAGGCGCATGTCAGTTGAAACGTCATTAGAACTAGGGATTGCCCATCCCGATATGAAGTATATTTTATTACTAAATACTAAGAGTATGTAGGTATACCATTATTAAAACATACGCCTTAGTGGTATATGTTCAATAGTCGTGTATTTATTAAAGCACTTTCATGTGTTTAATGTATTCGCAGACATGGAATATTTCTTTCTTTTTTTATTTGTGTAAGAGAATAATGCTTGTTGCAGCACACACTCCATTTTCGACTTGAGAGACGGGAATACTGTGCTCATTCATCTTTTCTTGTTAAAAAAATGCATATTTTGAATGTAAGAGTCCTTTCTCCTCCACGAATAGTCTTTTTCCATTGTGAGGTTTATTGACGAATAATCAACTAATTTAACAATAACCTTAGAAATTCAACAATCACTCATTAAACTAACATTATAACGAAATAACATTAAACACGTGCTGGCTAACGAAAATCATAAAATCACCTAAAACCACATTATACACACTACCATGCACTTGACACAAACAGATATAACGAAATAAAACTTTCATCGTTACTATGGAAACACATAATATCAAAAATGTCAGATGTCTCTGTCAAAATACCCGGTATTTCTTTTTAATGTAGCTTAGTCAATTGAATATCTTTTTACATTTCAGGTATATTTAAAATGACTTTAAAATTAGTAAAATTTCATTTAATTTGAGAGATAATTGTGCTACTTTGGACAATATCAAGTTTAGTTTTTTAGTTGAATTATTGCCGGATTAGCCACTTAGCAAGAGTAGCAAAAGCTACGGGCCCCGCGGCCCAACACCTACCTGCTATTTATATGCTTTTTTAAGTGGGTTATCCTCATGCATACCCAGCTACCCGGAGTGGCAGCTGGGTTATGCCTAGGGATTGCAATCCGGAAAACCGGATCCGGTAATACGGCGGATCCGGCACAAATTTGCACAAACCGGATCCGGTACCAATTCACCTCTGGATCCGGACCTCCACCGGATCCGGTGATTGTATATTTTAACAAAGATTTCACATTACAAAATAATTACCGTTAAAAATGAATCCTTTTTTTACACTGTTTTAACCGTTCGATTGATGCCGCCGGATCCGGTCGGATCCGGCCGGATTGAAAATGAGGCCGGATTGCAATCCCTAGTTATGCTGGACTCTTGTCGTCAACCCATTATTGTCCCACTGCTGGGCACGGGTCTTCTCCCAGAATGAGAGAGTTTAGGCCATAGTCCACCGCGCTGGCCAAGTGCGAATTGGTGGACGGCTGGACTCTTACCTGCTATTTATATGCTACTATTTTTGCTATCCTAAAAATATTAAACTGAAAGAAGTAGATATAGAAAGTGTCATCTCTAAATTTTCCCAGATTAAATCCAGAAAAGTTTACTTGTAACAATTTCAGTTTTATTTTATTTAATACCCTTACTTAAAGCAAACTGTGGGCCTCCTGTCAGAATTTGCAACAGGCCCCGCGGTGGCTTAATCTGGAACTGGGCACTGTGGTACCTTTTCAGAAGAAGTGGAACAGTAATAGATTACTAATATCTAGATTCAGTTCACTGACTAAACTTCAGTCATTGCATAATGACATTATCAGCAATCGTGATCATATGGCGTCAGATTCGCGAGGTCAATGGCCGCTTATCACTCGATAACCGGTGCGCTAACATGACGCGTTATATTTTAAACGGAAAGTACAGCTCAGATTAGGAATTAACTTATTTTTACATAATTTTAAAATTGATAATAGGGAAATAAAGCGATAGTGACTCAAATGTCTAATTGATTGTCTGCGCTAACGATGTCGCTCGTTCCACTCATTCATTCATTCACTAAATTCGTTCATAAATCATTCATTCATTCATTCATTCATTCATTCATTCATTCCCTAATTAATAATATTTATATAATGGTGATTGTGCAGTTTACATATGGGTTATGGGGTTTTGCCAATAATGTGTGGAGCCAACCCATTATTGTCCCACAGCTGGGCACGTATCCTCCTCAGAATGAGAGAGTTTTAGGCCATAGTCCACCACGCTGGTCAAGTACGAATTGATGGACTTCACGCACCTCCGAGAACTTTTTTTACAGAACTCTCAGGTGTGCAGGTTTCCTCACGGTGTTGCAGTGATAATTAATTCCTAATACGCACATAATTTATAAAAATCAGTGGTGCGTGCCTGCGTTTGAACCTTGGACCTCTCGATCGAGAGGGCAAGTTTCAACCATTTGGCTTTCACTGCTCTGTGTATCAGGAATTAAGTATCTTTATTTAACGGTCAAGGAAAACAGGAGAAACGTTAAAAGTAGAAAAAGGCGTACTGTGCGTTTTCGGTCTATATCACCACTTTCTCTCCTTCCGCGGATGTCATAGGAGGCGATTAACATCAACATCCACTGCTGTCACCAGCACGCATGCCTGGCACGGTGACTGTTGACAAAAACTATTAGGGAAGCCTTTGTCTAATACAGCCTTTGTGAAAATACTGCCATAGGCGTGGCTGCGAAGTATGCTTACGATGTCTCTCAAAGAATTCTATATACAACTAGCTCTTACCCGCGGCTCCGCCCGCACGGTCAAAGGGAATTAACATTAGCATTTGATAGCGTGATTCAGAACTTGCAAATGAAATTTACTAACGCCATCTTTTAACAACGTCTGGAACTACTAAATATGTATCAACTAACAAAACGATATTCTCATGGGAATGAGAGAGCGCGGTAAAAAGTAGCCTACGTCACTCTCCGCCCTCCTAACTATCTCCCAGCATATAAACCATATCATATAATAGCTATGTGGCGACGTGAAAGAGGAACAAACAAACACACTTTTACTTTGATATTATGTTACAAACCAACAAGTAGCTTGCCTGGGGACACTACTGTTAAACTCGTGACTACATTAGATATAAACATCAATAAGAATCTATATAATGATTGTATTTAAATTGATCGTGCTATGTTATTATAAATATCATAAATCAATAGAAGTCACATCATAAATAAATGGTTATATAAATAAATATTATAAATGCATATATTTAATTTTATATAATGTAATAGATTAATAGTAATGATTTTGTCTCTGTGACGGTTTCCTTAACGCCTGCCATTTTTAGTATAAAAGGGAGGGTATTATCGTAATATGGATCATTCTAATAATTCGCAAGTGTAAGACGTTACTCTGTCCGAATGTATTCTGAAATTGTATATGTGTAAAATCGTGAGAATATAACAATGTTGTACATAATGTGTCGTTTACTTTGGCCATCCAATTCTACTTCTGTAACAATTATTAGTATGGAAGTATGGATAGTCAGGTGAGTTCATGTTAATAAAATCTGGAAAAAATCCAACAAGAATGTCTGAATCACTCTGATGTTGAAAATAAACTTTCCCATCGTAAAATTACGATCAAAGCGTAATCGTAACTTTTCATGCTTTGCTATTTCTATAATATTCATGTTAAAAATACTATTATCATGTGGGTTTGCTTGAATTTAAATCTATTTAATAAATCTGTGAAATAGATTAATAGAGAATATGTAGTTTAAGCCGGTGTCGTCGTCAACCCATTATTGTCCCACTGCTGGGCACGGGTCTTCTCTCGAAATGAGAGAGTATTAGGCCATAGTCCACCGCGCTGGCCAAGTGCGAGTTGGTGGACAAGCTGGTGTAGGAATGTAATAATGGCGATAATTAAAGTTAAAGTAGGATTTTTGAAAATAAATACTTTAAAAACCTTTTTTTTATCTGACTGAAGTAGCAAACGAGCATGCACTCCACCTGATGGTAAGTGGTCACTGCCACCCATGGACATCGGTACATACAGAACATAGGTTTCATCTGAAGTCAATCACAGATGCGTTGCTACTCTCGAGGACTATGATGGTCGCCTCATGTGAATGTGTGCCGGCAACCACACCCTTCCATCGAAACGCAAGAACTGCTTCACGCTAGAAATAGGTGTGGCGGTGGTAGTTCTCCGGTCGAACTACGCTGGTTCTACCACTTAAATAGGGAAGTGTCTATGAGATCTTATAAGTTAACTATTTAGTAGTTTATCTAATAAGTTAAGTACTAATACTAATCAAAAAACTATAATTATTCATCTAGTTCTGACAGTTTTTAACAAGAAGAATCAAGGAAAATCAAAAATTCAATCGAACTAACTTTCAAACAATACATCCAACATTTATTCCAAACTTTGAAAAGTCGAAAGATAAAGTGAAAAGTATCTCAAAGTTTATTATATTTAAATTGCATGCAGTTGAAATTCTGAACAGAATGTTCAGACATCTATTTGTCATTGCTTAAAATTGACTTAACAAGGATATCAAACTATCGCTTTTACTTTGTATATAAAAACATACGGAACCCAAACATATCATAAAAAAGAAAGAAAGGACAAAACCCGCAGACTAAGCTAGTCAAATGTTCTATAAACAATAATACTGACTGCCCATCTATTTATACCGTCACCCATATTTTGAAAACAAACAGACAACCCCATTTTCTATTAGTGTGGAAGGGTATTCACCTTTGGCAAGGCCAGTAGTCTTGATCTAAGAATATGATAGTATAAAAAACACATCATACGAATAATATAATGTGCAAGATAGTATAAGTATTGCTCGACCGGGGAACAAACCTACATAATTCTAGGGTACATATTTTACCCCCTCGCAGGGATCTCCACCTTGTCGTGGTGAGGGGGCTCAGTAACCGTGGCTGGGGGCGCCGCGGTGAAAGTGAAGCCAAGAGGGATCCCAGGGAGGGGACGCTCCGAGCGGGCTTGGCTGAGGGCCCGCTCCGGACGCATCCGAGGGGGCTGTGGAGGTCGGTGTTTTCTGGCCTCTGCAGCCAGGAGGGGTCGCGGGAGGAGAGGTGTCTCGGTGTGTCGTTGCCGTGCACCCTATCTCCCGCGACCGAACGGGGTCGCACCGTCAGATACGTTGGCGGTGGGGCCGCAGAGGAAGAGGAGATGCGGTGTGTCGTTGCCGTCCTCCCTATCCTCTGCGGCCGTTTGGTGGTTTGCGGCGGAACCAAAGAACGGATTCGCCGCTGGGTGTGGTTGGTCGATGCCTGTAGGGATGCCTTGCGGGTGTCGGCTTGCCATGCCCACGGCCCCTGGGTGGCGGTCTCGGGGTTGGACCGTCACCCTGCGGATGGGGCCTTGGAGGTAAGGCGCGCCTTTGTGTTTTCTGGCGCGCCTTGCTGTTGGAGGGGATCTTTATGCTCCACGCGAGGAGGGGCTGCGGGAGCGGCCAGGCACCGGCGGGTTCGCGGATGACTGCGAAAGCTTACCCGTGTTCCCGCCGTACGGTGCGAGGAGAAAACACAGTGGGGTTTAGCCGGTAAGAGTCCGGCATAACCCAGCTGCCGCCCCGGGTGGCTGGGTATCCATGAGGATTACCCACTTAAAAAAAAAAAAAAAAAAGGGTACATATTTTAAGGAAGCACTTCTTGCATTTCGATGACAAGGTGTAGTTGCCGGCTTACTTATATCCGAGTGAAGCAGCAAACGAGCGTGCATTCCACCTGATGGTGAGTGGTGAGAGGACTATGATGGTCGTCTTTTGCTAGTCCTCAGGAGTAGCGACGCATCTGTGATTGACTTTAGATAGAACCCCATGTTCTCTATGAAGTTGCTTACAGATGTCCATGGGCGGCAGCGACCACTTACCATACTTGGCAAGTCCGCATACTTGTTTGCTACTTCAATGTTATAAAAAAATTAAAAAAATAGTTGCAAGACGTCTAAGATTGACTTCAGATAGAACCACTGGTCTATATGAAGTTGATTACATATATTCATGGGCGGCAGTGACCACTTACTAGCAGGTGTATGTTCGTTTGTTACTAAATAGGTTTAAAACGGAACTTTTAATGGTATATTAGAGCTATGTAATTTCTATTTTTGAGTATATTTTTATTTATGACTTATGTCTTTTGTTTCAGGTAAGTTCGTATGCAGTATTCATTATTTTGTGAGTGTAAGTAAGCTATAGTATTTATAATTTTATTGTTACAAAACTATCAGGTAATGTAAGAAGAAAGTGATGGAAATTAAGAATAATTTGAACTAAATTCTACAAAGCTTTCCGGAACTTTTTTTTTTAAGAAATGAAAATTTTGGATTACATTTGGTCTGGCATGTGTGTGCATAAAAAAGAAAAACAAATAAACATAACACTTTTGTACAATTACAAATTATAAAAATTTGTTCCTACATAAACACTATGCCTGAAAATTAAAAACAAATTCGTTAATTATCTCTTTTTTTATATATTTCATAAATTTCAGATTATTTAAACGTTTCTCAAGGTAATTTTACCTTTGCAAAATAAGTAGATACTGACTACTGAATACTTTTTTTTTTTTTTTTGTTTTCGAGGGGGAAACCTTCCAAAGGTACCCGACGCCGTGGGAGCGACGCAGGGTTATGTGCGATTTTTACCGCACCAAAACCTCCCCGGTGGCCGTCCTCGGCGCTGAAAAGGAGGACTCCGGGATCTCGAAACGACTTCAACCGGAATCCTCCGAGCGCGCTGCCCCATCGGGCTCCTCCCAGATGGGCGGCTGGGCCCACCGCTCCGTCTAGTCTTTACGACGGTATGCGACCACACATACCGCCGTCCTTCCCGGGATTGCCTGATCGAACGGTTCGAGCTCCCACTCTAGCCGTCTGCAACCCCGGAAGCCCCTTTTAGTCGCCTCTTACGACAGGCAGGGGATACCGTAGCCCTATTCTGACCCCGAGGCTACAGGGACGTGACTACTGAATACTGCGTTTATGAAATACTAGCTGTAACCTATGCGTTGCTACACCATCACGAAATAAGAATACACCAGAAACCTTCGCAAGCTCATGAATAACAACTTTGCTAAAGATCTTCACATCATCAAATGAATAGTTTACGATTCTATAGAGGACATACAGACAAACATATTTTATAAAGAAGAAGAAGCAGATATTAGGTCCATATATAAATATAGAAAAACTACGCAACCCCCTTAGAAGTTAACACTTTGATAAATATTTTCACTGGTATACAACGGCTTCGCCCACTTTGATCAGGGTTGTCATGTAATGAGTTTCCAATGTTTTAATCCAAGTCATAAAGTAGGTACCTATACGTGTGTGAAACATCAACAAAACTCTATAAACCAGACACAAATATATTTTTTAAGACTTTTTATGTTTATTCCAAGTTACATACAAACTGAAATATTTAAAATTTATACTAATTTTTTAGATTAATATTATCAATAGACTGCTTTAAATGTACTCCTCCATCGATAAATATGCCCAGACAACGGCCCAGACAAAGTCGGAAATGGGCTACCATCCATGCGGGGAGGGTGGTGGTGAATGCACATGCATACCAATACGGCCGTCCGCATTGGTTATGTGGGACTCACGAAATACCCACGCGCCTACCCTCTAAACACCACCAGTAGTCCGCTTTGGCCTATGAGGCCTTCAAGCGTTCATCGGATCGTGGCTCACTTGCCAAGTCCTTTCAGCGCAATACGATAAGTACTTTTGGAACGGAACTCACACGTACATACATAAAACTTTCGCCTCTATAATATTAAAACGATAGACAAGCATATAGTATGCACTGACCTTTAGTAAACAAACACATAGCATGTTTACGAGCGAACTGCATGGCGTATTTTATTAAGTACCATGCATTATCCATGTAACGGTTACGCTAAATGTCACTGAAGTTATGGTGAATGCACGCTCTCGCTGAAAAAATAGGGTGTAAAAGTATGATTTTAGAACCCATTGTAATCCTACTACAGCAAAAACTGCTACTGAAGACATATTTATCAGAAGTGGTATGGTGGTAGGACCCGCTTTAGTCTCACTATGATGATACCAATGTCGCTGCAGAAGGACTTATCAACCACTGCCATTGCAGGCCTAATTATCCCAGTCAATCCAGTATGGCCCCAAAGAACAGAATTGTGGCCGATTTTAGGAGGAATTCTTATGCTGTGTTAAGTATATTATATTGGATACTTCCCATCAGGTGGAATGCAAGCTTGTTTGCTGATTCCAAAATTTAAAAAATACTTACAAATGCTGTTGCTTCTAATCTACCAGCACATAGGGATTGAGAAAAGGAAGGTTCTAATTATTTCTTAAAACAGTATATAATGCAATATCATTACGGACGAATGTACAATTGGACTAGCAAATTAGCGTGTAGTCTACGTAATGTCCTCCAACTCTCTCAGAATGAGAGAGTTTTTGGCCATAGTCCACCGCGCTGGCCAAGTGCGAATTGGTTGCCAAAGTCTACGTAAATTTAAAAGTATACGCAACAACTGCGGTGCATGAATATATGTAAGTAAACTTAGATAAAACAGTGGTTTTATCTGAAGTTCATCACAGAAGTTGCTTCTCCTGTCTTAGATCACCCGTGAAAATAAATGTCCTGTTTCACTTATTCAGGAGATCAGAAGATAAAATGTAGATAGACAATAAATTACTTATACTTCATTTCGTTTATTTATGAACGAGAGTGGTAAGGTAACCTAATAGCTAAATATTTCAGCACAGACCGAATACATGTACACGAATTCTGTATTATTTATAGCCAAACAAATGTTACATAGCATATATGTAATGCGCTTGTAAAATTTACTTGTAGAATATTTTCATTGATTCGAAGTGGTATAGCGGTCACTTTACGAGTGTAATCTGGGGTTCTTACGGTTCCGTTTTATCCTTTTTTTATACTATTGAAGTAGCAAAGGAGTTCTGAGACCATCTGATGGTATATGGTCACTACTGCCCGTGGACATTATCTGTTAGAAATATTATACAGGACATGGGTTCTATCTGAAGTAAATTACAGATGCGTTTTTGGTAAAGGGAGATCTCCCGTCAGGCTAGGTGATCATGCCTGGGGAGCGGCCGTGCTCCGACAGTTGATGTTCGGAACTTGTATATATGCGGGGTATTGAGAATACTTCGATAGCGTGTTTTAGAATTTGTTGAGTAGCGGGAGGTCGACACTAGTTGTTACTCTCGAGGACTATCATAGTCGCCTCATATGAAAGTGACCAAACACACTTTTCCACCGAAACAAGCTCCGATTCACACCAGAAATAGGTGTGGTGGTGGTACCGCCCTGATGGAACATGTGGCGACCATCATAGTCCTCGGAAGTAGCAACGCATCTGTGATTGGCTTCAGTAGAACCCATGTTTTGTATGAAGTTAATTACAGATGTCGCAGTCTTAATATAGTACCCATGTTCTGTATGTAGTTGATTACAGATGTCCATGGGCGGCAGTGACCACTTACCATCAGTTGGACTGAATGCTCGTCTACTTCAGTCAGATATAAAAAAATAACGTAGTTTTGGTAGTGGTAGAAAGATTCGAAGTGAGCGACGCTACAGGAATAACCTAGCAAACAACAAAGTAGAATTGAATAGAAATTTAAAATACACGTGTCTAACAGTAAAATGACAATAACGTAGGTGCCCTATCGCCAAGGAATCGGTTAGTATCACCGTTACATGTTATGGCTTTTATTATCATGTCAGCTTCAGATAGGATTGTCAGAGTATCGATGGCGTGGGCTAGATAGGATCTAAATGACAATAAAATTATGTTTTGTATTTAATAGAGCTGTTGGAGCTAGGCATGGGTCTTGCAAGTCGAACATTTTTTTTCATCTGACTGAAATAGCAAGCGAGCATGCAGTCCACCTGACGGTAAGTGGTCACTGCCGAATATATACATCTGTAATCAACTTCATACAATACATGGGTTCCATCTGAAGTCAATCACAGATGCGTTGCTGCTCCCAAAGGCTATGATGGTCGCCTAATATGAAAGTGTGCCGGCAACTACATCCTTCTATCGCAACGCAAGAATTTCTTCACGCTAGAAATAGGTGTGGCGGTGGTACTTCCCGGTCGAACTGCGCTGGTTCTACCCCCTCCTAAACTACCAACTACCCATTACGTCTTTTCTTTCATTCGGTGCTTGCCTTCTGTTACTTTGGTTATTTTTGGAAAGGATTTTTTCAAAATGAAATGACGAACCGCATGGCGAAGCGTACCATACCGGTTTGACGCGCAAAGGGTCCCGGGTTCGATTCCCGGCCAGACATGATCTATTTTCGAAAACATTGACGGTGGCACCGTCATACATTTACCGGATCTGCACATCCTTTATTAAGTTTGAATAAAGACAGCAATATGATGGCACCTTACTGTTATTTAAAAAAAAAATAATGTGCCGTTCAAATAACGTAAAGTTTTCAGTGCACCCGATAGAAAGTTTATGAAAATCGATTAAAACGTCTCATGCCTAGCAGGACATTTCAACTTTGTGTGGGTTTATATAGATATGAATTATTTAAATATGGTGTTTGTACCGACCATTATCCTGTAGTGACTGTATCAATTCGGCCGCTTTCCATTGAAATGAATGAATGAAATGATATAATTTATTGGACAATTTACGTTTATTCACAATCGCAAGATAATTTGATATATTGCCGGTAACATTTAATTGGTAATATAATAGAAGTGTTACATTATTATAACATTAAATAGTGTTTATTGTAAATCTATAAATAAATTATGGTAATGGTATTCTAAGTTTTGAGCTTTATCTGACAACAATCTTTATTTTTGACAAATATAATCACTAACTCGCACTTGGCCAGCGTTATGGACCATGGCCTATAACTCTCTCATTCCGAGAGAAGACCCGTGCCCAGCTGTGGGACAATGGTGGGTTGACGACAAATATAATTAAAATAAATACTTACTAAATAATCCCAATGTCGACGGTTTTGGAATTGGTCTAGAGTTGACGGAGATATCGGTGTACATGCATAAAATAAATACAAAGCGAAATATATAAATATTTATAAATATCACCGTCAACCCATTATTGCCCCAGTGCTGGGCACGGGTCTTGAAGACCCGCGTGGCGAAGCGATTACCATACCGGTCTGACGCGCAATGGGTCCCGGGTTCGGTTCCCGGCCAGACTGGTATCAGAATGATGACTTTAGATACATGTTCTGGGTCTGGGTGTTTGTGTATTCGTCTTGTGTGTGTCCATGGTACCCACGACACAGGAGAAAATCCTACTGTAGGGCTATGAGTGTAGAAAGCGTTTCAAGTTTAAGTTTAAGTCTTCTCTTGGAATGAGAGAGTTTTAGGCCATAGTCCACCATGCAGGCCAAGTGCGAATGGATAGACTAAGGCTTTCACTGCTCTGTTGCTACTTGATACATGCTTGTTTGCGATATATATTTAAAAATGACTTTAAAGATAGTTAGAATACAAACATTTCCAGGAACATAATTTTACAATAAAAGCTTTCAAAGGTTATGCAGGAAACCAGAACCGGAATTACGTTTTACGACTTAACACGTATTAGTTTCAAACGGACAGATTTATCGACTTCTATTATATTAACGTCATTCAAAACAAAAATATCCTATAGGTAAGTGGTCATAAACATTTTATGGATGGAAGTTTTCGGAATTTTTTTTTTATGTTTTATTTCAACGGTCTATTTTCTTTTAAAACATATATTTATGTAAATAGGCAATATCTATATATACACATTATTATCCTACTGCTGGGCGTAGGTCTTCTCCCAGACTGAGAGTTTTAACCTTAGTCCATAGGGCTGGCCAAATACGAATTGGTAAACTTTACACTCATTGTAAACTTTTTTGGAGAACTCTTAGGTGGGTAGATTTTTTACATAATCTTAAAAAAATATCTATATATAAAAAGCAAATATTCCTCTTTCATTTTACGAGCTACTGATTAATCCTGTAGAGTCTTCAATAAACATTTTAGAAAATGAGTGATTATGTCTGAATTTCGACCTCAAGTCAAACGCAAGCATATAAAATGTGTCTATATTTTTTGGAGTACGTGCCAAAAAGCAGGTAGACGTTATGTTGTATTCATTTATTATCACCCACGTGTGAAGCTGTCATTTTATCACTTTTTAAAATTAACGCCTTGTTTTGTACAGTTATGTTCTTTTAATGTTTATATCTTAATAATAAAGTTGAAGGTGGTAGAACCAGTGTAGTTCGACCAGCCACCTCCGCCACACCTATCTAGTGTAAAGCATGTCTTGCGTTTCGATAGAAGGGTGTGGTTGCCGGCACACTTTTACATGAGGCGACCATCATAGTCCTCGGGAGTGGCAACGCATCTGTGTTTGACTTCAGATAGAACCCATGTTCTGTATGAAGTTGATTACAGTCCATGGGCGGCAGTGACCACTTACGATGAGGTAGACTGCATGCTCGTTTGCTACTTCAGTCAGATAAAACAAATATATAATTCGTTCTATCACCTCACTACATCCAATCCTGGTAAAACATATGGGAAATACGTTTATTTGTATCAAAAAAGAATACTAAGTGCTGTATCTATCCATGATTTTTAATTAGTATTATGTCTTAGCTCAGTAGTTTATTTTCTAGTAAAATATGACTAAAAACAGGTCCTTTTATTTTTTTCGTTTGTCTACTCGTAGTAAATAGATTTATAGAAGCTTCGAATAGAAATGGCTGTACAAATATTGATGGGACTTTCACTCTTAAAAAGTTAACAGTAACGTCGACAATTTCGTATCCACAAAAATATTTTAGGTTAATGCGTAGACCTAAAAAGCCCTTATTACATTACTAATAAATTAAGCTCGTTCCTAAAAAACACTAGCGATTATTCCATTTAGTTAAAATTAATAGCGCTACAATTGTTAAAATGTTTTAAAACATTAAATCCACGTCTGTTGCCAAATTAATTATCACCATACATTTGGGAGTTATTTTCATTACAATATCAAGAACGAACCTCATATTTATAGCTTGTTATAACTATAAACAACTATTTTAATGTTGTAAAGAACTTGTCTGACGGTAGTGTATAAAGCTTAAACGGTACAATACATTTGGGAATTTGTAATATTTGGAGTAAAATTCCCATGCCTTATTCTTTAGTCTTTATACACGAATTTAACGATACTTAACTAGACGAAATCTGTCTTGCCGTTTAGATTTTAGAGTAAGCCAAAGAATTTTTTTCTGGAAATCTGAAAATCTGGAAGAACTGGAATCTAAACTCATCATTCAGATACCAGTCTGGCCGGGAATCAAACCCGGGACCCATTGCACGTCAGACCGGTATACCTAGTAACCGCTGCGCCACGCGGGTCGTCGATTGGCACATATCCTTGAGCTCAAGAAAGATACTCTCCTTCTCGACGCAGTGAGGTAAGAACGGAACCAACACAATTTCCTTTGTCCATTTGTTCGTCTGCTTGTCCGTCTGTGTATTACCAATTTTGTATCTTACATGTTTCTGCTTACTAACAATAATGTACGACTGTGCCCGTCCAATATAACTCCAATCTTATTTAAAGTTGTTTACAGGCGCAGAACAGCAATAAGTATTTTTTGTAAAGTACTGCCTCCTACAAACATTTGTAAACAATTAAAAATGATATCAGAATCATACTTGAGGAATTCCTCGGATGAGTACTTAAAATTAAGTGAAATGCTCGCTCGGAACTAAAATCTGGCACAAATATATTACGATGAAAACACCAAGAACTAAGGACATATTAAATCGCTTCTCGCCGACAATACGACCAGTCTCAAACGATTCATAATTTTCTATTTAAAATAGAATAGCTGGGCTTTGTAACGTTGCGAAACTAATAAATTTTACAAATCGTCCATCTGTGCGTACATACACGTAGCTATTAGGAGCGTAATGTATGTATATAAATTATAAGATGTATTCAGACCACACAGCTCGATGTTTAAGGCCAACAGAATGAATGTTATTAAAAGAGTAGGTAAAATATGTTTATGTTTAATGCCATATTTAAAAAAAAATGTATGTTTGTGGTAATATTTTCTTGGCCAAATGATTTTTATTTCTCAGTACGTTAACTCAAGTTTAAAAATGTTACTGTTACTGTTGAAAGCCTTTCTTCTTGACGACCCGCGTGGTGGAACCGCTCCGCTATACCGGTCTGACGCGCAATGTGTTCCGGGTTCGATTCTCGGTCGGACAGGTAACTGAGTGCTAAGTTTAGATTCATGTTCTGGGTCTGGGTGTATGTGTATTCGTCTTGTGTGTGTCCATGGTACTCACGACACAGGAGAAAATGGAGTGAGGGGCTATGAGTGTAGAAAGCGTGTGTGTGTGTTTTCTTTTCTATCAAGCACGTCCGATCAGCACGCGCGTGATAGTCCGTAGTTTAAAAGACATATTTTCTGTCATAGAAATTTTCTCGCGAGTCAAGGGCAAATTGCAATGTATTCATTCATATTCAGTTAACCAAGCAGAGATAGATAATAATATGTGTATCAAATAGTGCCTTCAATTGAGACGGGTCTAGTAAGTATTCCATCACGCTTGCTAATTTTAGACTGGTAGAGGTCACCACTTTCGAGATTATTTTAAAACTAGAATAGGTATGCTCGCGAAAATTGTTATTCCGCTTGCTGCGTTCAGTATCCCACTAGATTTCTTCCTATATAATTAAAAACATTCACCTAGACGCCACAATTACGCAGACCCAGAATAAAAATGTAATCTCATCATTCACGCATTTGTCTGGTCGGAGATCAAACCGTGCGTGTTACACATGGTGACCGCTTCACCACGCAGGCTGTCACTAACCGCAAATAAAATATATCAAGGAATCAATCTTAACGCGCGATCTAGCGGAATAAGCAAAAACTATTTATTACCTATTAGTTAATGAAAATATATTAATGATAATTTGCTACCAGATATTAAGGTATTGAGCAGTGATAGCCTAATGGTTAAAACTTGCCCTCTCGATCGGGAGGTCCGATGTTCAAACCCAGGCACGCACCACTGATTTTTGTGCGTATTATACATTAATTATCACTGCTTGTCGGTGAAGGAAAACATCGTGAGGAAACCTGCACACCCGAGAGTCCTTTAAAAAAAACAGTTCTCGGAGGTGTGTGAAGTCCACCAATTCGCACTTGGCCAGCGCGGTGGACTATGGCCTAAACTCTCTCATTCCGAGAGAAGACCCGTGCCCAGCAGTGGGATAGTAATGGGTTGACGACGATTAAGGTATTGGGAGTTAACTAGAATCAGTGTAGTTCGACCGGGGAGGGACCTCTGGTAGATGTGATTTTTATATGAGGCGACCATCTTAGAACTCGGGACGAGAAACGCATCTCTGACAGTCTTCTATTAAACGCCCGTTTTTACATGAAGTTGCTTACAGATCCTTGGACGGCAGTGACCATTACCATCGGGTTGAATGCATGCTCGTTTGCTACTTTAATGCGATAAAAGGACACGAAAGGATTCCTATCGCGCGATCTACCGGAAAAGGCAGGCCATCTATTATTCACTGAAACTATGATGATTTGCTACCAGTCATTAGGAACAAATCGATCTGACTGCCGGCACAATTCTAGCAATTCGCGGGCGCCGGCGCCGACAAGTGTGTCACGTTATTGTTACGGAACAGGGGATGCAAGGAGGCGATTAGCATATAAATTATTTAAAAATTAAGGCACAAAAGCAGCAGTGATAGCCTAATGGCTGAAACTTGCCCTCTCAATCGGGAGGTCCGAGGTTTAAACCCAGGCACGCACCACTGATTTATGTGCGTATTAGAAATTAATAATCACTGCTTTTCGGTGAAGGAAAACATCGTGATGAAACCTACACACCCGAGAGTTTAAAAAAAAATGTTCTCGGAGGTGTGTCCACGGAAGTCCACGAATTCGCACTTGGCTAGCGCGGTGGACTATGGCCTAAAACTCTCTTATTCTGCGAGAAGGCCCGTGCCCAGCAGTGAAATGAAATGTCTTTGTTTTTCATAGGCCTACGGAGGCACATACAAATTATCAGTTACATATATATATATGTTGGATGCTGCGGAAGATCAGCGTTGGTTGTTCTCGGACGCCAACATAATGCTGAGCAGTGTCCATTCGTTTTGTTTTGCACTTTAATTTTATCTTTGTTAATATTGTAATCGTGTGTAATAGCTAATTGTGTGTGTAAACAGAACGATTAAATGATTATCTATCTATCTATCTATCTATCTATATATTTTTTTACACTACCACCGGATCTGAACACGACCTCAACTGAGAAGATTCTCAGTTGAGGTCGTGTGACTGAGTTGGAAAATAATGGGTTGTACCTTCAAGGCAAAACACGCATAAATTCGTTGTTGTTCCTCATAAAGATATTCCTTAGTTGATTATTTTTTAGTTTTCAGTCAGTCGCCTCTTACAACACGGAACTAGCGGTGTCAGACGTCCGAATAAAACTGGACATATGGGTTGTCAGGTCGTTAAAACTAGTGAATGTACCACAGCCACACCTATTTCTAGCGTGAAGCAGTTCTTGCATTTCAATGAAAGTTGGTTGCCGGCACACTTTTATATGAGGCGACCATCGTAGTCTTGGGGAGTAGCAACGCATCTGTGATTGACTTCAGAGAGAACCCATATTATATTTTAAGTTGCTTACAGATGGGCGGCAGTGACCGCTTACCATCAGGAGTATGGTATGAATGGTCTTTTGCTACTTCTATTAGAAAAAAAAAAAAAACGTACGATCACTTACCTATAAGATATAGACTGCATGCCCGTTTGCTACTTTAACAGGACAAAAAATACACAAATAAGGAGAAAAAACTAAAACTCCTCGGGTATCGAACCCGGAATAGTTCTAAATATACTCAAATCCTCTCCACAGCACCCCTGTTCCCACGGTTCGGATCACTTGACCGCATGTTTGCGGCCACTAATACTGTTACAACACCATTCGATATTACAAATTGTAAGTATTTGTCTCCTATTTCCTCGTAGCCGTCGGTTTTGCGTGTAAATTACTTGCGGTAATATATGGTTTATACAGCTGAACCCCGAAATAGCGATTTATATTGCACTAGAAATTATTGTGGAAACAAAAAACCCTACTGCTAAGACTGAAATTTTAAGCTGGGTTTACCCTTTTTAGGTAGTTATGCCAATTACCTCTATAGCGGTATAGTAAAATAAAAGTGAAAAAGTGTCCACAATATCACACTTGGCCAGGCGCAGTGGACTATGGCCTAAACTCTATCACTCTTAGAGAAGACTCATGCCCAGCAGTGGGACGATATTGCGTTGACTAGAGAACATAAAAGTGTTATGATACATATGTATACATTTGACGACCCGCGTGGCGGAGCGTTTACCATACCGGTCTGACACGCAATGGGTCCCGGGTTCGATTCCCGGCCAGACAGGTATCTGAATGATGAGTTTAGTTTCCTATTCTGGGTCTGGGTGTT
Organism: Spicauda simplicius; assembly: GCA_949699795.1. Classification (NCBI taxonomy): domain Eukaryota; kingdom Metazoa; phylum Arthropoda; class Insecta; order Lepidoptera; family Hesperiidae; genus Spicauda; species Spicauda simplicius. Next base: position 14,471,414 of record OX453074.1, on the reverse strand, counting down.
TGTGTATTAGTCTTGTGTGTGTCCATGGCACCCACGACACAGGAGAAAATTCTACTGTGGGGCTATGAGTGTAGAAAGCGTGTATACATGTAAAGGTTTAGTAATTACGTTTCACTTAATGTGATATATTGTTATGATAATAAAAAAACCGTCCCTCTTGCCGCTTTTTTCATTACCTTCCAAAACAATAACAACAGGCAACAACTCCAACCTCCTTCTGACGAAGTTTGGCAAAGCAAACAATTTTTACGCCACTCAACGGTTTTCTTTGTCGTCATAGGAAAAACCACCTTTAAAATTACGATTTCTACGTTCACACTATTTTCAGATATACATAAGAGCCATAATCACTACCTATTTAAAAAAAACTCCGCCGTGTCTGTCTTTCTGTTCGCGATAAACTCAAAAACTGCTGCACGTATTTTCATGTAGGTTTTACTGATAGATATAAAGATTCACATTCACGAGGAAGTTTTAAGTATATAAAATATTGCGGTTGTGTTTAAATTGTTAAAAATAAGACGATATTTGTTGGAAGTGTTGGACTTCCTTTTGCTACTACTTTAAATTTGATTAAAATGTAAATTGCGTTAAATTAGATTAATAATAATTAAACAATTACACATTTAATTAAAACGTAAACCATATAAAATTAGATACTGGTAATAAGATATTGCACGAGAATTCGCAAAATCTTCGTTTCAAACGGATATTTTATTAACAAGTTATCGAAATACAACAGTATTTTGGTTACAAACATATAAACATAAAAACATACATATGAATATATTTTTCACTCCAGATTTAATACTGTTTTACAATTTTGATTTTTGCAGTTTTTTAAGGTCACACACACTCACGCTTTCTACACTCATAGCCCCACAGTAGGATTTTCCCCTGTGTCGTGGGTACCATGGACACATACAAGACGAATACACAAACACAAAGACCCAGAACATGAATCTAAACTCATCATTTAGATACCTGTCTGGCCGGGAATCGAACCCGGGACCCATTGCGCGTCAGACCGGTATGGTAACCGCTCCGCCACGCGGGTCGTCACTCGGATTTAATTACGTTAACATAATAACTAACAATTTAACATTTCCACGGGACAGCGATTTGGCTCATTTATTCTATTTATTATTATAATACCTTATAAAGCTAAATGTTTGCCTACATTCTTCGCACAGCCCACCCATTATACACACATAATTTATTGCGTATCTGTCCGTCTGTTCAATTGCCGTGAACCCGGCACGACCAGTGCCAACCAATCATGCAGTATCATGCCATCACATTACATCATAGCTTAACTAAAATATGCCATTGAGAGCACTTGTAACTGCTGGATCGCATAAATTAATGATATGTTAGATGTTAGTGTTGATATAACTGATTAGGTAGTGAGAAATGGTTCTGTGGTTTTCCGCCTTTGAATGTGGTGGTCCAAGGTTCGAATTTTAAGTTTTACTTCGTAGAATTATGGGTTGAGGAGGTACAGCACCCATTTATAGCGCGAAGCGGTTCTTACGTTTCGGTGGTAGGATGTGGCTGCCAACTAGTGTTTTTGGGTGGTAGAACCAGTGTAGCTCGACCGGGGAAGTACCACCGCCACGCCTATTTCTAGCGTGAAGCAATTCTTGCGTTTCGATGGAAGGGTGTGGTTGCCGGCACACTTTTATATAAGGCGACTATCTTTGTCCTCGGGAGTAGCACCGCATCTCTACTTGACTTTAGATAGAACTTCATGTTCTATATGAAGTTGCTTACCACTTACCATCAGGTGGACTGCAAGCTCGTTTTCTACTTCAGTCAGATAAAAAAAACTTACTTTTATATGAGGCGATCATCTCTGGGGAGACGAATCTGTGATTTTCTTCAAATAGAACCTTGTTCTATATGAAGTTGCTTAGAAATGTCTACGGGCGGTAACGGCCACTTAACGGCCACATTAGATGAACTGCATGCTGGATTGTGTTTTTAATATAAAAAGTATTAACTCTTTATTTGCATTATTACTATAAATAAATATTAATTTGCAAAGTTGTCGCTTTTCTACCAATTTTTAGTATAACAAATGGTTTTGACGAAATCACGCTTATATCATCTTTATATATTATTTGCATGTATTATATTATGAGCATATTATTTGTATCATACAAAATCATATTCCAACTACATACATACATGTCCTTTGACCTACCATTAAAGTAAAATACAGAAGAATTCATATTCTATTTAGAGTCAAGATTGGCGCCAGTGGCCACTTAACACCAGTTGCATAAAAATATGTTATTTATTAACAAGTTTTATAACAGGAGACATAAATTTGTCAATAACATGTAAAACATTAGTACAAGTGGTCGAGGCGTTGTAAAAACGTAAGCTTTCAAATTGTTGGTCTGAGTTAAGAGCGGAAACGTGCAAGACTTGGTTAATATAGTTAACAGATAGTAACAGTTAATGTAAGGATTATTTCGAAGTTAAATTCTGGAAAATTGCGTTTCTTTGAATATAAATTGCGTTTCTTTCTTCGTACTAATATCAGGTGTTAAGGCAAAAGTTTGTGAGTGTGTATGTTTGTTACTTCTTCACGTCTAAAGGGCTGGAGCGATTTTCATAAAATTAGGTAGGGAGTTAGCTAACAATCTGGATTAACATATAGACTACTTTTTACTGTGGGAAAATACCTTATTACGGGCCAGTTGATAAATCGATAGTTTAACGCGGGCAAAGCTGCGGGGTTCTGCTAGTCTAATATAAATTGATTATATAATATATATTATATATCTAATATTAATTAATCAACTTAATATTTGGCCATTCAAAGAGGTAACGCCGCCAGCATTCTTGGGACTCTCCCAAGAGGCAGTGATATGGACTCTTTGTTTTATTTATAGTTTCTTTTTATTTTCTTTAACAATATTTACTTTTTTTAAAAAATATGTTTTATTTATTTTTAATATTTTGTTTTGTATATAGTGTAAATAGATTTGTTTCAAAGTATGTATTGATTGTAAGATGTTGGTGTGATTAAATATAAATTAGAATAAACTTTATTTTGAAATTTAAAGTAAATGTGTATCTTGCAGGTTGGTAATGAAAACATATTAAAATTACGATGGCAAAAGCAAAAATAGATCGACGGCTTTACTACGTACTACAACTTATTATTACACTCTAAAACTAAGTTTTATAGAATTAAAGGAATATCAAAAAACGAGCCATTTAATCATGTATTATTAAGCCAAACTTACAGAAAGTTATTCAGAATAACTTTCTTACACATCGGATAGTGTGAACGAAAGCGATTGAAATTAAAATGTCGACAAATCTAATACTTCAAACAGCTCCCAATAGTGAAGTCTAGCCAATATAGCTCGGGAGTAGGAACGTATCAGTGATTGACTTTAGATGGTACCCATGTTCTGTATGTAGTTGATTACAGATGTCCATGGGTGGCAGTGATCACTTGCCATCAGGTGGATGCTCGTTTGCTACTTCAGTCAGATAAAAAAATCACGCACTACGCCTTCTTTGTTCTCACCGGTACGTGGCCGGAAAGAAATTCGTCAAACAACCACTCTCTTACAACTTGTACCACACTTTACAGTAATATAGACTGCGGTTATCCTCTAATAAAACTGAAATAGCTTTTATTTACGCAATAAACCCAATTTAGACGTTATACTAATGAAGTTACGGTTTATGAGCTTGGAATTAACCTGAGGGCTCTATTAGTGAGCTGTTTGGAGGAAATTGATTTGAGGATAGATTTTGGAATTCTTTTAACCCATTTCATTTCATTTCATTTCATTTCATTGTTGTCACGCTGGGCATGGGTTTCTCTTATAGAGTTTTAGGTCATAGTTAACCGAGCTGGCCAAATGCGAATTGATAGACTTATTAACTCTGGAGTGTGTAGGTTTCTTCGCGACTCGAACCGTTCGGTCAGGCGATCCCGGGAAGAACGGCGGTATATGTGGTCGCATACCGTCGTAAAGACTAGAGGGAGTGGTGGGCCCAGCCACCCATCTGGGAGGAGCCCGATGGGGCAACGCGCTCAGAGGATTCCGGTTGCGGTCGGACCGGGTACCCGGAGTCCTCTTTATAGCGCCGAGAACGGCCACCGTTAGTGCGGTAAAAATCCCACATAACCCTGCGTCGCTCCCACGGCGTCGGGTACCTTTTGAAGGTTTCCCCCTCGAGAACAAAAAGAAAAGGTTTCTTTGCGACGTTTTCCTTCGCTGTAAAGCTGTGTGCGTAAATCATTTTAGAGTAATCAGTAGTTCAAAACCCAGGCAGGTTTCAAACCACGAACCGTCAATTGTGGGTTTCAAGATAAAATTCTTTCCTAGGGTCAATCACTGATGCGTTGCGCTACTTCGGAGTGCTAATTTGAACGCGCGTTATTAGTATGTCTCCCTTACAAAAGAACGACCAGTAATCTGATGATTTGAAGTACCTACAGAATTTTATTTTTTAGTATACTACCTTATGCTCGCGGCTCTGCCCACTTCTACCGCACTTCTGTCGCGTCCGTAGTATACTATTTAATATATAAACTATGTATGTGTGTGCCAAATCACAGCAAAATCCAAACTGTAGTTTTTTCTTAAAAAAGTAACAAACACACATTGATACTTTCAAACTTTTGCATTTATAATATTAATAAGATAAGATATCGTGATGTATTTATCTTTATTTCATCAAAATAAATCTCTGTAAAAAGTTTTGACAAGTTAAATTGCATTTGTTTAACGCAGGATGCAATTAGTCATAATACTTTGATTTTAAGATTGGAGTGGACCCTAAGAACACCCACAACGATTAAATTCAAGATATCAAAGTCGGACTTAAATTTTGAGTCTAAGTTATTAATACCTCGCCTAAACGGCCGTCAATCCATCGCTTTGTTTAATTGAAAATCTGAAATGGTCACGGAGATTAAGTGCTTAAGACAAGAGTGGATTTTAGACCTTAATTCCAGATACATAAGGAAGCGGTAGTGACTTAAACCGATTAGTTACGGCATTCGGGCCAAAATGTCGCGGATTATAACTTCAATGCTAACGAGACAAATAAAGGACTGTAGATATGTGTCGAGGTGTTCATTTTCGTAACAAATTATTCAATAATATCCTAAGCAATCAAGGTGGTAGAATCAGAATGGTTGGACTGTAGTTGTGATAACAACACGGCTATTTCCAGCGTAACTTACCTTCAAAGGTGGTAGAACCAGTGTAGTTCGACCGGTTAAGTACCACCGCCACACCTATTTCTAGCGTGAAGCATTTCTTGCGTTTCGATAGAAGTGTGGTTGCCGGCACACTTTCACATGAGGCGACCATCATAGTCCTCGGGAGTAGCAACGCATCTGTGATTGACTTCAGATGGAACCCATGTTCTGTATGAAGTTGATTACAGATGTTCATGGGCGGCAGTGACCACTTACCATCAGGTGGACTGCGCGTGCTCGTTTGCTACTTCAGTCAAATAAAAAAAAACCTCTTTAGCGTTGGTAAGAGTTTCTCAAAACGATATTTATTTAAGCATAATTCCACAGTATCTTGAAAGGTATGGCCAAAAACGAAAGCTAAACGTGCACTGGACATTGTAGTGAATGAGATAAAATTTAAACAACTAACGTAATTAAACTGTAGTAAGGGTACAGTTCAAGAGTTGCTGAAAGAAAGTGAGCCAGCAAGCACGCTCAGGAGAGTATGTACCATCTTAATTCCATGAAGTATCAAAGCATCTGTTATTGACTTTGTTTCTTAAGCGCTTCTCACTTGCTTCAGAAGTCAGGTCAGGTCCAGGTCAAAGTGAAATTAAAAATGTTAATGAATTTAGTTATTTACTCTGAATCTGAGTGTTTGAGTAATCGTCATAGTGTGCACCCACATAACACTAAGATTTTTATATGTGCACAACTCATAAACAATCTTAGTGTTTGGTACCACTAAGATGTAAAAAATAAGGGTTTTTAGTGTAGAACCGTTGTTTTTGTCTCACCTAGTGTGTAATCCACCTTAAATATCAATGCATAGCCGTACAAAGTCGCACGAAGACTTCATACACATCATTGATAATGTGTGAAAAAATGCAATCAAAATATAAACACACCGCCAAACATTGATAGGATTATGCTTATGTTTCCACAGCTTAAGATATACTTAAGACGAGCTTAAGATACATTTGAGATACGCTTAAGATAAGCAGTCAGTTGCACGCCGCCCGGTTTGTAATGCTCGGCGAAACAAACGTTAAGCAATAAAAATATAGTTTTTTTTTAAATTTTGTATAAGAATATGGGATTACATCAATTAAAGTTTTCGGTTTTCATCAAAACAAAGGTTTTTTTAAAGACGTTTTTTTATAAAAAAAACGATTTTTTTTTTATAATTTAACCTAACGATAAGGTAGACGGGCTACCTGATGGAAAATAGTCACCGTCGCCTGTGGACACTCGCAACACCAGAGGAGTCGCCAATGCATCGCCGGCTTTGTAGGAGAGCCCTTTTCGCACCTTTCTTGAAGAACCCCATGTCATAGCGCTCCGGGAATACCTCAGGA